>CM062819.1:16912383-18112383 GCA_031772625.1 Pinus tabuliformis
CTCACAAATGCGAGACATTGTCATAAAATATTGAATGAATATATTAATAAATATAATACATTTTTATTATATTTGTCAATAGGTAGGTTATATTGTAACTATTTTATAGTCAAAATAGTTTGACTTTTAATTAGTTCTGAATATTTTGAAAATTACGAATAATTTTTGAAAGTTTTATTTCTATTTTCTTATTGGGAAATGAATAATTTTATTGAGTTATAAATTGAATTTGTGAGAAATAAAATATATTCTAAAAGTCAAAAATAAAAATAAAAATCTATATACCATCAAGTATCATAATAGTACACACATCAAATCTCAATATTTATGAAAACAATACACACATTAAATCTCAATATTCAAATCTCAATATTTATAAAAAAGAATACACACATCAAATCTCAATATTGATGAAAAGCAATACACACATTAAATCTCAATACTTATGAAAAATAGTACACATATCAAATCTCAACATTTATGAAAATTTCATTTCTATATATATATGTGTCAAACTCATGTTTGACTTTTAATTAATGTGTAACTTTCGTAAATAATTTACAAAGTTTACTTATGTTTTTGAAAAAATTTCACAATCACATTTTTATTTTTATTTTATGATATTCTTTTTTGGTGGTTATCTATATATATATATATATATATATATATTATGATATTCTTTTTTTGGCGGTTATATATATATGTGTGTGTGCGTGTGTGTGTGTGTGTGTGTGTGTGAGAGAGAGAGAGAGAGAGAGAGAGATTTTAAATGTGAAATTATTTTATATATAATATTAACATATATAATCTACTTAATATAAGAAAAATATCTAAAATTATTATGTTATGGGAAATTTTTAAGAAAATCTCCTTTAGGCCTTACCCTTGTTATATAATAATGTTATTTTCAAGTTTTCTTCCTTGGAAGTTGGATAATTTAATTATTTTTCATTAATGATTTTGTAGTAATATTATTGTTAAGCACATAAAATTCTTTACTAAATGTTATTTAGTGAGTTATTACATTATTATTGTTATATTAATATGAAGGCCATAAATTTTCAATTGTTATATGAGTATGTAGGTCATAAATTTTGGTTACAATTGTGTTCTTTTCTTTGATATTTACGTTAATAGGCATGTCTATTTTGGAATAGAGTCTTTAGGGTTTTAATTTAATTATTAATAATTATTAAGTGGATGGCAGGGATTTAACGACGATTGAATATTGTAGAATATTCTTGATATGAACATGAAATGTGGGTTTTTGGGCATGGTATTGGCCCATGATATTTTAACACAAATTATTTACAACTGAAGAAACCCCATGGTAAAGCGGGGTTGAATCTCCATGGTTATGAATTCTCTCTCTCTCTCTCTCTCTCTCTCTCTCTCTCTCTCTCTCTCTATATATATATATATATATATATATAAAGTAATAATAATTTAAAGTAAAGTTATTAGGAAAGTGTTTTGATGCCTATCAACATTTACTAGCCATTTAATTCAATTGATTGGGTATATGAAGGAAACATAGTCTTAAGATCATGTCATCTTGCCTTTTGTATTGGATTCATTGTCAAGGGATGTTTATCCCTTGAAGTAGATTGTATCCATTGATTTTTATCATTTTTAAGGTGCTTCATTCATTACATTTGGTATCAAAACCTATGATTCTAGGGTTTTTCTCCTACAACCATGACATTGTTACATTTTTGCTATAAATCTTTTGTTTGAATATTTAAACAACAAGAAATAGAGGAGATTGACAAAACATATTAAAGTACATGTGGTCAAAATTTCAAGTTTTGATTTGCTATTTGGAGATATATCATATAGAAGTTAGTATTTGCGACTAATCTTGAAATGAGTCTCAAAAGAGTCAAATTTGTATTTTTGCAAGAGTTTTTTTTAGGATGTTTTAGATCGTGATTTTTTTAGACTAAGGTGAAATTTCATAGTACAAGCTTTCAAAATTCATATTTTGGTTCATTATAATTTCAAAGATACAGTCTATGCAAGATAGGGCTTGTGATTGATCCTCAAATCAATTTTAAAAGAGTCATCTTAGGATTTTCATTATACTTTTTTTAATGAAGTTTTAAACTTTGAAATTTTCAGAATACTTAGGAGACAAAGAAAATTACATGTGGAAAATGTTTTATATTTTGACTCATTATATTTTATTAGATATATCTTATGCAAATTAGGGTTTTGACTAATCTTGAAATTACTATTAAACAAAGAATTTTGGCATTTTTCTATAACATTTCTTGAGTAAAGTTTTAAACAATGTATTTTCAATAATTTATGAAATCATGTCACAGTGCTACAATCCAAAATTTCGAACTCAGAAAGGCTCAAAGTTTATAGATATATCAAGATAGTCTCCATATTAAGGTTTTATGGGCATGCAACTTAAAATTAGCATAACTTATGATTAAAAGATCCATTTTTTGGGTGACTAAAAATTGTGATAAAGAGTAATAAAAATATTTTCTCATATGGAAAATCCTTTTACAAGAAATACTAGTCTCCATAGAAGCTCAAACATGACATTCCGAAAAAGTGAGGAATCAAAATATAGGTTCTCTCAAATAAATAACCAAGGTGATGAAATGACCCACAATGTGTTGAAACAAGTGGATAATGAAGGTCTTAAAAAGGATTTGGAAAATAAAATGAATAAAAATATAAGACACATGGAAAATAAGTGAGATAAAATAGAAAAGAGGATAGATATGAAGATGGAAGAAATACACAATATTATCTTGGAGAGGCTTCCTAAAATGATATGAATATCAAAGAATATAATGAAATTAAGGAGAACAATTGTACCATGACTCAATCACATGAGGGGAGAATTTTGTTCCAACTAGAGAGTACAAATATTGAATTATAGAATCATGATCATTCATCACTCCATATTATGCAACATCAAAGATTCAACTCAGGACCAAGAAACTTCTAAGCCTTAGACAAGCCCCATGTTCAACATAAAAACCCTTATTAAGACCTAGATATTGATTTATTACATTTCTATTGTTATGTGGTTATCTTGGCCAAAACCTTTTATTGTACCATTTCATTATAAATTGTACCCATTGTCTCTTATGTGTGTGTGCGTACATGTGTGCATACCGAGGAGGTATAGTCTTAGGATCATCAAACCATCTCTTATACATTGTATTGATTATATAAGGAAGTTACCCTTTGAAGTGGAATTTAATTATTAGCTTCTTATCATTTTTAAGGCATATGACTCATAACAATTAGGTATTAAAGCTATGATCCTAGGTTTTGTCACTTTAAATGAGTCATCGTTGCATTCACTATATTTCGAGGAAACCTCCGGATCCTAAAATTTTGAGTATATTGAGAATAGGTCTAGAAGTACAACCCAATAAAAAGTTCATATTCTATTTGTTTATAGTTTTGGAGATAAACCCTATGGAAGTTAGGGTTTGTGATTATTCATGAAAATCTCAAATGAGTGATCTTGAAATTTTAGCTGCAATTATTTATTTTTGGAATATTGAGACTATGAATTTTTTCTCTAATTGAGGAGAAATCCAAACATATATCTAGACAAGATTTCAAATTCTATTTCATCATAATTTTGGATATATACCGTATGGAGGTTGGGGTTTGTAAATGTTATTTAAATAAGTTTTGAATAATGGATTTTGAAATTTTGGTAATAACCTTTTTTTGGGACACTTTAGACTTTTTGTGTTGTACAACAACCCCCCATTTCATAAAATTTTTACACAAAATCTTATTATGATATGGGTCCCTTTTAAATAAACTTAGTTAGATGTGTGAATAAAATGGTATTTACCTCATCACAAGAAAAGTCCTTATGAAAAGGCCCTATGTAAATGAATCATTTTATAAATCCTTTTCAATAAAAAACAATGTGTTCCTTTAAAAATATTATAAAACCATTCTACATTGCGATAAAGAGATCGGAGATCACATATCGCAATAAAGGAAACACACATAAAAACAAAACCTCACCCAATTCTCCGTTCCAAAAAGGAAATCGCAATCGGAAATTGGAGAAAGAAAATGCCAAAGATATGCGAAATAAAGCCTCCTCAACTCTTCCGATCCGATAAGGAAATCGCAATCGGCAATCAGCCGTGTCAATAATAAAGGGACATATGAAAGGGCCTAATCAAAACTTCCGATGCGATAAAGAAAATTGCAATCAGCAATCAACGAAGTCATATGACAAGGGGATAAAGCTTAAGCCGAATCTCGACTGTGATTAATTAATTAGGGTGCGGATCTCGAAAGGTAAACATATACTAAAACGATTTGCATGCATTATACTCCACTCTATTATATAATATCACATTTCGGTAAATCATAGATATTCTCCCTTTGACACTCCTGATCGCTGATTTGTGATTTATCTCCAATCACCAATCAATGAAATCTAATGCACACTTGAAATAATCATTCGGTATATGATCAAACGAGATGCGCATTTATGATATTATTTACCACAATTGGTAGTTTGGATGGCTATTTAATATCACAGTTAAGGATAGATCCTTTAAAATATTTCATCTGTGGTAATCCTTAACTATATTTCATTTATCATATGCCAATCAACGTAATTCTATTCATTGTCATATTGGCTTGTGGCAGCACTATCTCTGTATTACTATTTGCAACTGTTTGTGCAAAATTCCTCTGAACTCAGAAATCCAAAGAAAATGGGGAAGAAATCAAAGAAGTCCATAGCAACTCCAGCAGCCAAAGAACCAGAACCAAGCAAGAAAGGATTAATCTCAGACACAACGTGTCTTGGTCTGGGAAATACTAGCTGGGAAAGCATTTACAATCTGATAGAAGCAGAGGAGCCCGAAGAGTTATCAGAGGAAGCCACAACCGATTCAACCAACAAATCAGAGGGAACTCTTAAAGAATTGGCTTGTTCTTATCTTCACAGGATAGCAGTGCGAGCTAAAATCCTACCATATACTGATGTGGTAAGATGGGTGGTAGAGAAAATTCCCATGTTAGATAGAACATTTTCCACAGTAGATGGAAGGATATTCGGCTCATTCCAGCCTAAGGATCTTAGGAAAATGTATCATCTGTCACCACCTGAGAAGCGATACAACAAGGCATTCCTAGAAGCATTCACAAAAGAAAACGACTCAGAGTCAGCCCCGATAAAGCAATGGAGGCATTTCCTGGAGAAACACAAGCACGAGTCATCGGGTAAGTACTCTGTTGACTCATTAGCTTCCCCTTATTGCTATGTTGGAGCTATGATGTGTAGATTATGGGGACAACATGATTCTACCAAATTCACTATAGAAATGGTCCCCCTAATAGAAGCTGCAATCAATGGTTATGTTATGGATTGGGAAAATATTTTGTCTAATAAACTAGCCACAACAATTCTAGAGTACAGAACAAATGCACATAAAACTTCCCGGACCATTCCCCCTTTCTATTAAAATGCATATATTATGGATACTATTTGCTTTAATTCTGAATATTCGATACTCGAATGGAAGTGGACAGCTCAGGATCCAAATCTAATTCATATTTATCATCAGTAGTTATGGAAGGCTCACTACAAAAATCATCTGTTTAAAATTTGCAATGGTTTTATTTTACCTGTATATTATTCTATTTTTAATAAGCCTGCTCCCAAGATATCCCAGGAAGCAGAGACTGACTTGACAGTAGTAGGTAGTTGGTTTGGGGAGGAAAAATTTACCTATGTAAGGCTTTTTGGTAGCCTAACTAAACCCCATGTTCTCCCCCTATATGTGCCTGATAAATTGTTAGCTCGAGAATTGGCTTATCAAATAACAGTGGAAGGAACATCCAGAACCCTTAGGGATTCAAAGAAACACATGTGGCCTATATTTCCCTTGCGATGTGGAATTTTCACTTTACATGACTATAAGCATGCAGAGAAAGAGGCAGGAAAGATTTGAATGCTGAATCTTGCCACAATCCCTAACAGGCAATATGATCCAAGACAGGTTGCTTATAACGTCACATCTCAAGCAAAACTTGCCAAATTCAATCATGAAGCTGATGACTTCGATGATTTATTCGCTTCAGCTAAATCACTATTTCAGGTTAAAGGATTGGCCAGGATGAATTATGAAGATGAAGGGTTAGAAACATTCAATAGGCTTAGAGACTAGAGGTTGCAAACTCTACCTTTAGACCTATTAGCCACAACCCCGACAGTCCAGCCAGGCAAAACTGAATAGGAAGCTGTTGATAAAACTCCTGTAGTGGAAAAAGTTCCTGAGGAAGAAAAAACACCAGAGCAGGAGCAGGAACGAGGAAAAGGCAGTGAAATCATTGATTCAGACATTCATATTGATCCCAAACTACTCAAAGAATGGCAAAAATTTGACTCAATCATCAGCAATACTGAGAGCTTGCAAGGATTTAGCACACCTGAAATGACAACTGGTCAGAAGACAACAACTAATACAGTTCCAACTAAAGGAACTAGTGGCCCACCCATGACTCAAAAAGATGTAGAGATGATTCCAGAGAACCCGTCCGATGAAATTATTCTGCATGTAGAAGAAATACCACCCTTGGATGTCTTCTACAGCCCTAAGCATAGGGCTATAATAAAGAGACAAAGGAAAAAGAGAAAACTTGATCAATCTTCTCTTTTGTCTGCACAGATGGAGATAACCAATGTGGTATGGAGAGAGGAAGTCAACCCTTCCGAAGATCTTACTAAGCTTTCTTAGTATGCTAGAGCATACATAGCAGCTACTATGGACAAGGCATCGGAAGTCAGCAATTTACTCAAGGAAAAGGATCAAGTGATTATCTTGTTAGAGACACAGGTACAAGAGAAGCAGCAGAGGATAGAATAGTTAGAATAGCAGTTAGCAGCACAGAAGCAGTCAAATGACCAATTAAACGAGCAATTGCTCAAAGAGAAACAGAGGATAGATCAACATGCAGTTCAGAAGCAAAAGGAACTATCTCAAGCATTAAACAAGCTGAAGTCCATGAATGAATAGTTGAGCAAATCAAAAGAAGAACAGATCGCTCAACTGTCACTGCAAATAGAAAAGTTCAAAGGATTTCCTCAAGTGGGAGAATTCAAATCAGAGGCTCTCCAAATTACTAAAGCACTATCTAATCAGTTGAGCTTATTATGTCACAATATCTCTCTCGCTCTTCCTCTATGTGAAATTTCATCATCTATGATTGATAAGTCTGTTGATGCAAGACAGAAATTGGAGCAAGCAGATGAGAAATTAATAGAGTTTCTCTCTTGGCAAGAAACCAAGGAAGGACAAGCTGCAAATCTACCCCAAATTCTAGAATCACATAAGGAAATCCTGTTCCTTGAATGGAAAACTCAACTGATGAAGGCAGAAAGGGCAACATCACGATGCAGATCGATGACTAGTAATCTGATTGAGTTAATTAATGATACTCTTTATTTGTCAAATTTAATTTCAGAATGTACCCTAGGGAAACTGACATCAGTCAAAGCATTGGAGCAGACATGGAAACAGGAGCTAGAAAAAAGGGAAAGATTGATTGCAAGCATTCAAACTTTAACATGGAAACCTTTTGGTTCTTCCTTGTTAAACCATATAGTTAGTGAACAATGATAAAATGCCTCACCGATGCAATCGGTTACATGATTCCCGAAATTACTGATGCCACATATACTGCCCAGTTACATTCACGCATGAGTCATCCTCCAGAACTACAACCGATGCTCGCCATTTGCCAACTCAAGCCACAAGATAGTCAGCCGAAACAATGAACCATTCTGACCGACTGCAAGCATGCCTATTTCGGGAAGATTTTCATATATTTGTGATTTGGTTATACCAGCACACAACATTTTTATTTCATAGTTAGTTAGTCTAGATAGTATTTATAGACCCTTTCATGTTTTTAGAAAGGGTCCTAAAATTTTGTATTAAGACTTGGATTGGAAGTTGCACTACTGTGCTTCTGATATATATATTTTTTATAAAAACTGGACCTGAATTCTGAGTTTTAATGAAGAGTACTTTTATGTGATATGCACTATTGCTTCTTGTAAAAGTATTTCCAAGTTGAAAGGCAGGATCTGAATGCGATTGATATCGGAGGGGATTCAAATTACATATGGTACTATTATCTATGTTTTTGCTTCATTCTTTTATATGAATCAACGTTTATTCATTTTTCTATTATTGATATATGTGTGCGCTTTCACAACAATTCTTTGGCTTATCACTATTGAATGTTTAAGAGTTGTTATTTTTCATTCATATTTATGTCAATGATATATAAAGAATACTGTAATAATGTTTTAATGATTACTTTGTTCAACTACTTGAAAAAAGTAACTATCATATGAAGAAATGTTTTTGTTTATAAGTAGAGTCATCTATATGCCTACTTGTCGATAAGAATCATCAAGAATTACACTAAAAAGAAAGATTTCCCGGGATAGATTAGTTATTTATATTGTTGCATTTTTAGAATAAATCATCCATCATTACCATTAGATATTAGAAAATCAATCACTTATCCATTCCATTTATAAATCATTGGGAAACTGGTCCCATTATATCCAGTCGGAGCCACCACACCAAAAGGGAAAAGGAGCTGCCTTTAAGGTTCAAACTGGGTGGTTTTCCCCGATGTTGATGCAGTGATTTTCAAGGCATCAACAAGACTGTAAAATGTTTATTAGACTAAGGAGATATCTCTATGTACATCATGTAAAAATTTTAGACTAAGAAGATATCTCTATGTACATCACTACAGTTTTTGAGATATACCATGTGGAAGTTAGGTTTTTGAATATTACTAAAATTAGTTTCAAATGAGTAATAATGGATTATTTTAGTAACTTTTAGGGGTGTGACAACACATAATAAGGTTTTATAGGTAAAGAAATTAGAGAATTTTCTAAAAGTTGAATACATGGCATGATATACAAGTTTACTCTTGGGAAGAGGTAAAATATAAACAATCTTTGGGAAGGCTAGCATAACTTGCAATGGTACACGGAATTTTTGTTAGACTTGTGGAATTTCAAAGAAGACATATTATATTACTACATATCAAAATTTCAATTTCAGAAGGGAATATATTTTAGAGATATATTAGGATAAAGGCTAATCATCTAGATAATCTAGAATTTAAGGTTTTGAAAGGTACATAACTTGTAATTGTCATAACTTGATTAGAAGATATTTTCCTGGTGACTCAAACTTTGTGATCAAGAGGGAAAGTAACATAAGTATTAATTACTCATATGGATCCTAAGGGTGCTTCAAAAGTTACTTCACCACTCTAACATCTAAAATTCCCATCTATGGCTCAAGGATAAGTAGAAGATGTCCAATATTGGGTAACCAAGTTGAAATGTTAGTTACCATAAGTGTGGTATATATTTTGTTGAATGATTGAGCCAAATTCCACTTAATTGTGAGGTTTTTGCTGCCTACAAAAATACATGGAGATGGTTATAATAGAAATAAACATAAACTATCAAGAAATAGCGGACCTACGAAAAAGAATCGACTATAAAATCTTTAATCATGTGAAAAGGAATGGAAATTGAGCGGCAGATTTCCTTGCGAATTGGGGCTGTAAGGGTCGAAACAGCAAAATAGACAATCAGTGGAGAACGTTGCGGCCCAATAGAGAATGGGAGGAATTGGCCGGTATTATTAATTATGACCATGAACAAGCAACGAATGAAAATAAAGGGCAAGCAGCAAACGAGAATCATAGCATTCGTGCGGCGGACAGGTGAGATGGATCGGCAATCCCAGAAATTTAATGAGTGTCAGTCAAGGCAGGGGAATGATATAATGGGCAGGCAAGCTACAGTACAGCAGAAGTGTGCGACGACAGGTAAGAATCAACCAACACACAGCAAGATAATAAATGCAAGTGATCGGAGAGGAGGAAAAAACGGTATGTGAGAATCCATAAATGGAAATGAGGGAAGAAGGATAAGTGATAGGAAAGGCAGAGGACAAAGTAACAGGTGGCAGTGGAAGGCCAAGTTGACAGGTAGGCGGATTAGAGCAAGGAAGACTATAAACAGGAGGCAGCGAAAGAATCGACAACGAGGAAACTATTTAGGAACTCAGAGAGCGAGGAGAGAAAAGGTGGTGGAGAGCTGGCACAGAGCGAGGTTGCGTCGAAAACTTACTGAGGACGCTATGGAAACCAGGAAGAGAGCAAGGGCAGTAGAGGAACTGGAAGCCGCGGAGCGCAGAGACAGGGACAGGAAGGGCAAGGCGGTAGCGAAGGAAGAGACTGTAGAGGAGATATATGAAATATATGATGACTCTGAGGAAGAGGAGGACCGGCAAGATCAAGGTAGGCAAGGTAAGGAACAAGGTGTAAATGTAGGAGGCTGAGATACCCAGCAAACCAGTGACGAGCAGTTAGGATAGAGGGAGGGAAAGGTAAGGCAGCGCGGCAGACAGAGAGGAAGAAGAGGCGCGGGTAGCGGGCTGGAGCCGAGCAGCAGGAGAGGCAGAGGAACGAGCAGATACGGAGGAGTAAGGGGAGGACGACAGGGGCAGAGAGGGAGACCGGGTAAAAAGACAAGCCGGTCGTTGGACAAGAAAATTCAACAAGCAGAAAAGGCGTATAATCAGAACACGAATCCAAGAATCAGGAGAATTATCCAGAATATGGAGGAAGATGCGCTGCAAGCTCAGTCTGACTCAGAGATGGAAGATTGGGAGTTTCTACTCCACGACCCTGGCAACACTAGGGGAAGAATGTCCCTATTTAAACAGTCTTTGCATATCTACTGGGTGATGAAGAGATTGTTGGCTAAAGCTTTGGAACAAGCTGCAACAGAGATGGCAGAACTGGCGCAAGGAGTCCCCAACCTAAGGAGGGAGCTGAGGATCATTCAGATTACATTGGAGATGCAAGAGAAGAAGCTTGAGGAGATTCAGCAAATGATAAGGGAAGGGCAGCAGAATGCAAACAAGGAGACAAACCAGCGACCAGAGGTAGAAGCTGATTAAAGATAGATATGTATTAATTTTGATGAAGCTGCATAGTATAGATAATTTCAGTTTGTTTAAAGTATTAGAAGAGGAAAATAGATATATGCATGCAAGTAGAATTAGAAATCTGCAAGACTGTTTAGTGTATTTAGCTTGGATAATCAGATTATGGATTTTCTATTTTTGGTCGGCTATTAAAAACTTTAGGTGGTTGAAATACTCGGTTTCCCCAAGAGGGCGAGTTGAAGGCAACCTTACTCATACTGTGTATTTTTGATTTGAAGTAATAGAAAAGTAGAGCAACACCGCAGCTTACAAAAAAAAAAAAAGAAATAAACATAAACTATCTTTCATTCATTCATAAATTGACAAATAAATGAGCAATGGACAAAAAAAAATGATATATATTACAAGGAGAAATGACTCTTTATTCAAAATGGATGAAGACAATTGTTTTTCTCATAGACATATTATAGAATTTAGGGCACGTGGATCACTTTTCTATCATCCATTGGAAGGTTCTCCTTCCCCCTATTTGCAAGATATATCCTCCATAAGTGGTGAGAATATATAATGATGGATGCTCACAAATTACAAAGAAAATAATGTTACTCTTTGAGAATTCTTACAAAAAACGTAGACTAATTTTGGTAGCATAACCTTGCACTCTTTTTCTTCATGAAATGATTACCCCAAGGCTCCCATCTTCAATATTTTACAATACATTCATGGATACTAGTTCAATGGATGGGATTGTATGGTATTGTTTGCTATCATATTTGGGGGCACATGAGGAGTACTTTGGTAACCCCAAGTAGCCTCCCATACTATGTGGGAGGTGGAGGGAATCCAAGAAACCTTGGTAGTTGATTTTAATATGATATTGATCTTTCCTTGCATCATTCTTTTGGGGGGGGTCCCTTTATATGGATCTATGTACTTATTAAAGGAACATATGTGTTGATCCATGCAAATCATAAGATGATTTTAGATGGATCAATAAAAACCCAACTTCTAATGTTTAGGAAAATTCTTTTGGGATTTTTATTGTTAGCCTTAGGGAATATTTGTTTTTCTTTATTGATGATGCCTACATGTGATAACATATATTGTTTCCTTAGTAACTTTTAGGTGGTAATAGTTACCCCCTAATGTATAAGGTTAGAAGTAGATGTATAGCTAAAATACATCATTATTTTCTTGTTAATTTGATTCCCAATTGATATTGTTCAAGAGAGAGAAATTGAGATCCAAGAGGGAAGGAGGTCCACTTAAATATGGAGAGAGATTCACTTGAAATCAAACATATTGCTAAAATAAATACTTACAATATATAAATGAGGTGGGCATGTCCAATTCTCGCAATCATGAATTTTGATAATAGCGATTGCAGTGATGGACGAGTGATATTGTTGAATATGCCTCGATGGGGGGAAATGGTAGCTGAAATGTGTTGAAGTGGATAATTGCATCACCTATAGGGGAATTGGTTGTATTAGAAGAAATATTTGATGCAAACACTCATCCAAAAAAATTTGTGAATATTTTCTTAACAAGCATCTTCATTACAAAACCTTTTACATATACTTATATTTGCATGTGAAACGTGAGCAATACATTGTCTAAACAATACTTCACCAATCCATCAACATAGACAAGAATCAAATAACTATAAAGAAATCATAACACAAGACATGTTAATGGAGTTCGTCCAGTGTGGACTATGTCTCAAGGACCTGGGTCAAGAGTGGGGAGGTCGCTTCATTAGTCTCAGCAAAAGATAATGAGTACATAGAAAGTATTTTTCTTCACAAGGATAGATCTCTTATCTTGAGTGGAAATGTCTCTCCAAAGAGGGGTTCTCCTAAAAATTAATCTCACTGCTAGTGTCTTATCCTTTAATAAGAAAAATAAATGAATTCTCAGAAAAGTGGCATAAAATGGACATTCTCACATAAGTGGCAACAAGTCCTCTTGAATCCATTTATAAAATTAAAATCCTACTCATCATCTCGAAATTTTGAGACCAACAATTGTAAACATGGCTACTTTATGATGAAGTGTTAACATGACCCTCTTTCATCACTCCGCCATCTTGATTTTTGTGCAAAGTGATGAGCCTCAGTCTTGCAACAAGAATGCTACAACTCCTAAGGCTACCGACTTTAATTATCAACCCGGGGTTCGTACAAAATTAAGGGTGTCGGCATTATATGTGCCGAATACAATGTGTCCTTCCTTTGATGTCATGATGTAATGGAATGTATTTACTAAAGTCAAATCCTAAATGAATTGCAGAAAATGAAATGTTTGAAATGGAACCTTAACCTATTGCAAGAATGAAAGTACAAGGAAAGAGGCGAAAATTCAATGCTAAATCAAACCAAGTCCTAATTAACTGCCAAGAAACTTTGCTTTGAAATAACGATAAATTATCATGAACCAAATGATACTATATAAGAAAGGAAGTAACAAGCATCAAACATCACTAATATGCAAGTAAAGGGACTGAAATAAATTTGTTTTTGTCTTGTTGTCTTTTCATGCAAAATCAAGTATGCAAACTAATGTCTTTTGGTGATGTGGAAGGTGAATTCAGAATATTTGAGGTTGGATGGGAGGGTTAGGAGATGGTTGGATGTTGTGGGAGACACTTGGGAGGCTTTTGGTGACGCCATAGAGGTTTTCCATCAATTCAACCTCAAAACAGGTCGTTTCAGGAAAACCTACAGGATGATCCTGTAGGAATTACAGGAAACCTACAGGATACAACCAAGAGAAAAATATGAGGTGTTGGAGATGATGGGAGGCCCAGGAAAGGTGTGTTATGGGTGGAATGGAGTGGGAAAATTCCAAGGATCACTTAGAACTCAAAACCAAAGTCGAGAGATGGATGGATTCACTTAAAAAGCTTGGAGAAGTTTCCTTATGAAATGATGAAGTTGGTGAGGGTTTAATGACCAAGCAAATCAAATCCAAATTGGATGGAAATTTTTTTGTTATTAACTATGATGTCTTAGGTCCCTATTACAAGTGGAATCACTCAAAAATACCTGTGCTAACCCATGCAAAAAAAATTAAAAAAACATTACTAGTCGAAAATCTAGAAATTTGAGAACTAGTGAGATAGTAAATCTAAGAAATGCCTAACCAAATCTAGTGCAAATGAAATGGGGTAATTTTTGTTATGAACTAGAATTTTTTTTGATCTAATGCAAGTGGAATCAATTCGATTGAAGCTTGTTGCCATGCTCTAAAAAATGGCAGGAATTTATTGTTCTTTGCTAAAAAGGAGGTGCAACAATCTAGATTTGGGAATAAGAAGACTAATCCATGCAACTCAATGATTATTATGAACTTACAAAGATTTTCCAAGGATGAAATAATTCTTGTGATCCTGCAAAAGAACTTACATCAACTATTTAACTCAATCCTACAACAAGAAATTATTAATCCTAAATGCAGAAATAGAAAGACATTAAAACTAGAGATGCACGTGAATAAGCGATGAAAAAAAGGAAAGAAAAGGATACAAAAGGGATTTGAGGCTCTTGGGATGGCAAAGACCAAGGAAAATTAGATACCTATGGAGGATAACAAGATTTAGAAGCTGAACATGACACAGATCTTCATTATTTTCATCAATAGGATTACATCCGTGCAAGAAAATACAATGGAGCTGCAAGAATACAACTCTCTCCATAATAACACTAATGAAAAATCTCCCCTTAGAGGAAAATTATACTTGGTACTTATAAAAAATGATTAGGAATCATTCCCCATGAATGGAGGAAGATTTCCCCACCAAAATCCCTTGATTAGTGGATCTAGCCCCCAATACTAGGAATTTGCATTAAATGGCAGGGAACACATTTTGATGCAGGAGCATTCAGGCCTAGTCAGCAATGTGATGGCATGATCACATGTTGTGACTAACAAAGGGTTGGAAGACAATAGTTTAGTTAATTTTATTTATTTAAATGTATGAGAGTGTTTATTTATTGTAAAATATGAGAAAAAGGGTATAGTGGCTGATTGATCCTCCCTGTGTGGAGATCTAACCAAGCAGTTAGATTTATTTAGTTTTGAATAAGATATGAGGGATTTGAAAACTTGTATGAGCATTTGTTTAGAAAAGAGTGGAGTTGAAGAGATTCTCTAGGAGAGACTGAGAGATTTCTAGATCTGAACCAGAATTGGTTTGTGAATCCACTTTTGCATAAATTGCAATCTTTTTGTATAATTCGGAGGTTGGATAGGTTGGAGAGGTCAAATAGATTAGCTATAGTGTAGATAGAGGCTAGCAAGAGAAACAAGGTCTTTTTATTGTTATAATCGAGCCAGAGGGCTGAGACTCTGTAACTCATTATTGAATAAAATATCAGTGTTTGTGAAGGTGTTGTTTCTATTAAAACCCTTCCCTTATCTCTGTATATCCACTTGCAGATCAATCTAAGTGTTTTCTCTATTTGTATGCCTTAAGTTATAAATCGCAATGTTCAAAGCATAATTGGGGTCCTTAGTGTTATAATAGTGGCTAAGCCTGCTTCAAAGATATCATAGCTTACTTTTATATATGAATGTCGTGTGTGAAAATGGAGTATTGCAGAGGAAACCTGCGAAAGGTGTAAGTTCAACAATATTAAATGAAATCAAGTAAAGAGATGGAATAAAGAGGTGAAGAGTAATGCACAGGGGTCGTTGGATCTCATAGATCAACAAATAATATTAACAATGGAGATGAGAGTCCTTCGCATCGCATCGACAACTTTGTTTTAAGAAGGGTGGACCTCAGGCCTTGGACGATTGTGATGAGCGATTGTTGAAATATCGCATTGGCAGAAAACCTTCAGAGTTATTGGAACAGTTGTGGAGACATAGAGATCGTGATCTTGTAATTAGCGTCAACCATCAGGTCAGACGCCAAATCAACGGTCTAGAATTAATCTCAAATCGCATATTGCGGAGTTTAATTAGTTGGCGGAAGGGGGTTTCCATAAGAAGTAAGCGGATTATCGGGCGGCAAAAAAGTGGTATGTGGTATTTAGGGCTGGTCACCCGATACCATTCATCAACCGATGCATGGCAGGAGATTGGAGAGAGAAAACCGCTAATTGTGCAGGTATTCCTCTCGCAAGTTATCCACCTGATATTAATATCAACCGTCAAATCAATCGGGGTTGATTGAACAGTTGAGATCAAGCGAACTGTTTGGTCAGATCGGGTGAAGTGTAAACCATTGGATCAGAAAAGGATCAACTGTGGAGAATTAGTCGCTACAGAAAGGGTTTGAAATACATGGACCCGAAATTTTAGAGATGTGGGTGTATTTGTATTTGAAGTCTGGCTTATGTGTGTTGAGTGGGTTTTGTGTGTATTCTTTTATATTCCGATAAAGTTGTATAGCCATGGTTTTAAGGCAATAGTGCATCAACAACACTTTCGATAGATGATTGGGAGGATAACCATAAGTCCATGATTGATAGTTGGTATATGAAGGGGGGATTGCCTTGTGATCGAGGTTTCCTACATCATTTGTGGTATCAAAGCTAGATCAATGATCTGTAAAGAATGGTTTTGAAATTGAATTGTAATCTCAGCATATGTATAATTTGCACTTAAGTGAATATGATACAGATGGGGATCAGACTACAAAGGACACTGAGATCATAATGGGGAAACATTGAAATTCTGATGAAGGTCTGGTAAGAATGTTTATTTTGATAATTTTGCAGAGATGTGTTTTGAATGTTTAAAGAACAATAAGGGATTGAAATTTCAAAGGAGAAGATGTTTTCCTTTCAGGAAAATGAAATTTCTGTGTAAGTTGATTGCATGATTGATTTGATTTAAAAGGTAAATTGGAGTGAAAGGTTTAGAATTTAAAGTTAAATTGAAGAGTGATTGAGGATTGCTTAAAGTATTGTTGAAGGCAATGATATTGATGACTGAAAGAATAAAGATTGGGTTTAATAGGACTGAAAGAAGAACCACTACAATGAATGAATTTTGGAATTTGTAGAAGCAAGACAGGATTTTCTTGCAAACAGGTTATCAAAAGGAATTGGAAGTGCCTATCATGAATTGGTAAATATAATTGAAATTCATATCTAATCTTAATTGATCTTGAACGCTAAAGAGTCCATTGTGAAAAGTAAGACGAAAAATAGTTGTTGACTGTGTGAAGGATTTTGAATGGAAATTTTAAATGAAATAGTGAACAGATGAATCATTTGGCAAAGATTTAACTGATGGAATGGGAATAAGTTTTAAGACATCTTTCAAGGAAATATTTCAGGTTTGAAGGGTACTTTGATGTATCTTGAGATAAGATTGTGCAGGTCAGTGGAAGTAGTGGAATTGTTGAAAGATAGAATGAATTGTACCAGCATCATAGCATATGAGTTGTGTTAAAGAAGATAGAGAAAGAAGAACTCTCAGATGAGTAAAGGTGACAGTACCCGACAGTAAATGAAATTATTGAATGAAAGAAGGAAGTGAGAAATTGAAGATGTAGAGCCTAAAGCAAGGAGTGTTCGAGAGAAGATGAGAACAACTTCCAACTGTGGTTGGGTAGAAGTTGTTGAGGCAGCTCCACAATTGTGATTATGGATAGAGTTGTCTTAAATATAACAATTCCAGCAAGAGGAGTGCTGGGTAGAATTGTTAGTCAGTGAAAGGTTCTAGGAAAGAGCCAATAGGTGCCAAAAGGTTGAACTCAGAAAGTTTGGTGAAGCATGAAGGAGACTTGTTACAGATGAAATGAAAGAGGCTAGTTGTAGCTCACAAGCAAACAAGAAAAGTTCACCAAAGGAAGAAATGGAACTTACTATTGATAGTCATGACAATGGTATAGAGGAAAGTCACAAATAGAGGAAAAATATTGCCGAAGCAGTTGGACTCAAAGGAGTAGAATACATCTATGAACCAGAGAAAGGATCTCTCCTTGGGGAAGGAGACAATGATGACAGTGACGAAAAAATGATCTATGCAGATCAGAATTAGAGGAATGTGTTGGTAGCATCCTCACAGACAAGAGGATCTCATATTTTTGGGATTAATTATTTCTCTGAATGTAAAATTGCAGGTATGCAGCCTAATGAATTTGAACCTGTGTATGAAAAGGTGAAAGAGGCAGAAGCAAGAAAACCACAAAAGGAGATGCATAAAGACTTTCAAGACTTTAATTGGTGGAAGAAATTAAAAGGTATGGCTGAATGGTTGTGTCTTTTCTTAGTAAAAGCATATCGGATCATATTTGAAGGAATTTTAGCAGGGATAGAAGACCAAGGGGAAATGGAAAAAGGAAAGGAAATAAATGCATTGCATATTTGTGAAATGAAGAGAAGGAAAGCTAACATAGAGAACTTAGCTGAAGAAGTTAAGCCAAGGAAATATTTGAAAGATCAAAGTCTTATCAGTGAAGAGGAAGAGACATTATTTTCTTATTTGGATAAACTAAGTGTTGGAGGAACTTGTGTAGAATAGAAAGGTTTGACAGGTGATGAACAACAATTGGACAAGGTGCTTTTGCATGTTGATGAAGAAGTGAGATTGTTGGAAGAAATGGCTGAAGCAGAAAGATATTTTGAGCATGTATTTAATAATTTTGAGAATGATGGTATTGACAGGGAAATTATCATGATTAAAGAAGTTGAAGATAAGAAAATGAAAGTGTGTGATGATAACCAAAATGAAATATCTTTAGTAGAGAATCAAAATGGAAGTATTATGGAAATTGTGAAGGAATATATGATGATGTTGATAGATGCAGAAGTTCAGGAATTATGTGATTTTAAAGTGGATTATTTTTATGAATCTGTAAACCATGAAGAAGCTTTAGAAAATAATAATTTATTTTCTATTGTAGGAGAAGATAAAACAACATCGTTTTGTTGCAATGGTATAAGTATAGAGGATGAAAGGATAATCCACATTGATATGCTCCAAGAAATTCTAGCTATTGAATTATTGAATGGTAGTCTTGTGTTAGAACAAGGAACATTGTGTAATGCAGAAGAATGTATGGAAATGAGAATTGATGACAATTTCATAACTTATGTAGAAGGACAGTATAAATATTTGATGGTAGAATTACCTATCGAAAGTGAAAACCATAGTTATTTTGAATCTAACAATTGTGATGGAAATTCTGTTTTATACAAGAAGGATGAGTCATATGCAAATGACATGCTTATTGAATATGAAGGAATTTGTATTTTTCTGGGAAGGTTATTAGATGAACCTGATAACATAGAGGAAAGGATTATCTTTAATGATAATGGGAGGGAAGTTATGGAATACAAACAACAGTTTGTAAATGACAGAGGTGAAGAAGAATTGGACAGAAATTTTATAATTTATATGGTAAATGTGAATGTACAACAGACAGATCTCAGAGGAGTTCTGTTAAGAACAAATGGTAAGGAGGAAATTGAGAAATTGTGGAAGATGAAGTCAGTGAAGAAGAGGGACAGCAAGAAAGAGAAATTAACAAAAGAAATTTGTATCAGAAAGGAAAGAGGACAACAACAAAATAAGATTTGGAATCCTGGAAGAATAGAAGTGATAGTAGTAAAAGAATTGAATCAATAGCATGATGAAAGTGATGAGAAATTACAAAGTAAATTTTGGGATACTAGATGATCAGCAGAAGAAACACACGACCAAGAGGTCATGAAAAATTTCATCTTTGGGAGTCTGATGCAAGAGCATTCAGGCCTAGTCAGCAATGTGATGGCATGATCACATGATGTGACTAACAAAGGGTTGGAAGACAATAGTTTAGTTAATTTTAATTATTTAAATGTATGAGATTGTTTATTTATTGTAAAATATGATAAAAAGAGTATAGTGGCCGATTGATCCTCCCTGTGTGGAGATCAAGCCAAGCAGTTAGATTTATTTGGTTTTGAATAGGATATGAGGGATTTGAAAGCTTGATTTAGCATTTGTTTAGAAAATGGTGGAGTTGAAGAGATTCTCTAAGAGAGAGTGAGAGATTTTTGGATCTGAACCAGAATTGGTTCATGAATCCACGTTTTTATAAATTGTCATCTTTTTGTATAAGAGGTTGAATAGATTAGTTGTAGTGTAGATAGAGGCTAGCAAGAGAAACAAGCTCTTTTTGTTGTTGTAATTGAGCCAGAGGGCTGAGACTCTGTAACTCGTTATTCAATAAAATATCAGTGTTTGTGAAGGTGTTGTTTCTACTTTGTATATCCACCTGTGGATCAATCTAAGTGTTTTCCCTATTTGTATGCCTTAAGTTATAAATCGCAGTGTTCACAGCATAATTGGGGTCCTTAGTGTTATAATAGTGGTTGAGCCTGCTTCAAAGATACCATAGCTTACTATTATATATGAATGTCGTGTGTGAAAATGGAGTATGGCAGAGGAAACCTGCGAAAGGCGTAAGTCCAACAATATTGAACGAAATCAAGTAAAGAGATGGAATAAAGATGTGAAGAGTAATGCACAGGGGCCATTGGATCTCATAGATCAACGAACAAGATTAACAGCGGAGATCACATTCCTTCACATCGCATTGGAAACTTTGTTTTAAGAAGGGCAAACCTCAGGCCTTGGACGATTGTGATGAGCAATTGCCGAAATATCGGATCGACAGAAAACCTTCGGAGTTATCGGAACCAGCTGTGGAGACATAGCAATTGCGATCTTGCGGTTTAACGTCAACCATTGGATCGCAATCCAGATCAACAGTCCAGAATTAATCACAAATCACATCACAAGGTAGGGCCCAGTTTGGGCCTATCAAAATTGGGGCAGTCACAAGTTTACTTTTCAAGGTATCTAGGTCTTCTTGACAGGTTTTACTCCATATGAACTCAACATCTTTTCCCAAAAGACCAAACAATGGAGAGGCTAACTTACTGAAATCTTTAATGAATCTTTTGTAATATCCTGCTAAGCCTAGGAAACATCGGACATCTCTCACCTTTAGTGGAGTTTAGTTAGTCGGTGGAAGGTGGTTTCCATAAGTAGTAAGCGGATTATCGGGCAGTAAAAAAGTGGTAAGTGGTATTTAGAGCTAGTCACCCAATACCATTCATCAACCGATGCATGGCAGGATATTGGAGAGAGAAAACCACTTATCAGGTAGGTATTCCTCTCGCAATTTATCCACCCGATATTAATATCAACCGTCATATCAATCGGGGTTGATTGAATGGGTGAGATCAAGTGAACTGTTTGGTCAGATCGGGTGAAGTGTAAACCATTGAATCAAAAAAGGATCAACGGTGGAGATTTAATTGCTGTGGAAAGGGTTTGAAATACATGGACCTGAAAGTTTATAGATGCAGGTGTATTTCTATTTGAAGTTCGGCTTATGTGTGTTGAGCGGGTTTTACGTGTATTCCTTTATATTCCGATAAAGTTGTATAGTTGGGGTTTTAAGGCAATAGTGCATCAATAGCGCTTCCGATAGATGATTGTGAGCATAACCATAAGTCCATGATCTATGGTTGGTATATGAAGGGGGGATCGGGGTTTCCTGCATCATATTCCTAGATTTTCTCAATCATTCCCTAGAGGCAAATTTGACTTGGTACTTATACAAAATGATTAAGAATCATTCTCCATGGATGGATGAAGCTTTCCCCACTGAAATCCCTTGATTAGTGGATCTTCTCCCTTGATTGGTGGATTTGCTTCCTTGATTAGTGGAACACATTCCTAGATTTTCTCAATATTGGAGTTCCACAATTTATGCCATAATTCCATAATATCTTGTTGACTTATTATTTATTATTGATCCTCTAGTAGTAGGGAACAAGTCCCTATTTTTTCTTCTCCTCCAACTCTTCATAGTCTGCCCAATATTCTCATAATATTCCACAAAAAATAAATAATATTACTTAGCACAAATATTCAATTATTCATAAACCTTCCTAATGAATATATCAAAGTTAAAAATAAATTATGTAATGCAAAAAGAGAGGTTTAATGTGTTGAAATATGGTCATAGGCATTAATTTATGTTTCCAATTAGGGGCATGGGCCTTAATTTATGTCTAATTTAGAGGCTCATCATACCCACCTACTGAAAGTATTGCTCATCTCTAGAGCAACTTAGTGACCTCATTGTGCCTCATCCATGGCCCTGGTGGCCTCTCTCTTGTGCATTAAGAATCTTGGTTGTAAGCTTTGCAAGGACAAGCCCAAAAACATATTTGTTCAAAGAAAAATCATTGTTTCTTGAGACCATTAGCTTGCTTTCTTCAAGATGGTTCTTGATTGTCTTTTTAGTTTGGGAAGGTCTTCCACACTCTTATCAACATTCTACTCCCTTGTTCCACCATTTATTTGCCTTAGGACTGCCTCCTGTAGGATTTCCGGGTCACTGTAATTCCTACAGGATCATCCTATAGAAAGAACAGCCCCTTTGTAAACTGAAGTAAAGGAGTGGAAAAAATGACATAAATGGTGGATGAATGAATGGTAATGAGTGGTAAAATAAAAATGTGACTGACAAGGGTCTCTTTGTGATCCTCCTTTGCTCTTTGACCGTCCTTCTCGCTGACCTGCAAATGGAAATTTCATGAAAATGGAGAGGATGCTCTCTTTGTTTTTCTTTTTTCAAGAATGAAATGGGATGGATGAATGATGAATAGATAGTGAATATGAATTGGATGGAGGGATTGGAGTGTTGTGGTGACCTTGGATTTTCTAAAAATTTCTTCTTTTAACTACTGTCCTCATTCCTTGAAATCATCACCCTTCATAATTTGACTTTTCAACATTGCATGAGTGGAGGAGTGAGCTGCAATCAACTAGTTAAAGGCAGATGAGATTGCTGACCCATCCTTAACTTATAAAACCTCATCTCTCATGCATTGACAACAAATTTCTAACTATAATATGCTCAAGAGAAGAGGTCAAGAATATTGCATACCTATACCTACCTGATGGTTGTTGGAGAGACATGCATGTTGCTGCTGAGTTGATGTTGATGTGTAGGTGTTGGACGGTGATGTTTCTACTAAGCTCAAGAGGAGCTTCTTTGACCTCTGGATCTCCTTTAAAACTGCTCACTGCCAATCCTGTACATGTTATTCTGTATCATGTATGTTTACAGGAAAACAACATTTTTGTCCATATCTCCCAAACGGTAGACTGGATTAAGCTGAAACCTTTTGAGCATGTTGCCATCATTATTATGCACCTCCCCATAGAAAAATTTTGATCAATGGATGCACGGATCTCGAGAAAAACTAAAAATGGCTGAAGGTGATGGAGGTCAATTTCTTGAAAACTATGCATTGTAATTTTTTGAAATGGCTTGGGCATGTTACCATTATCCATAAGAATCTCCACATGAAACAGATTTTTAAATGGATGGACAGATATTGAGAAAATGCAAAAATGGCTGAAGGTGATGGAAGCCAATTTCTTGGAGATCATGCACTAGAATTTGTTGAAATTACTTGAGAATGTTACCATCATCCATATTCATCTCCACCTAAAACATCTTGGCAAATGGATGAATGGTTTTCAAGTTATGGAAAAAACAAATTTCTGCTCTATGTATTTTTGTATCACGTAGTAAAATAGAGCATCGTGTAGTTTTTTAGGACAGCAAGGGAAATGAGTGGTAGGATACTGAGAATGATTGGTGGATGGTGAAAATATATGAGGGTGATGGATTGGCATGACCTTAGTTTTTCTGAAGAATTTGAGCAAAGGAGGAGAAAGTCAAAATTTGACTTCTTTTGACTAGGCTTGACCAATTTTCCCTTTGGTACCAACTTGTTCTTGTTGCTTGCAAATGTTGGAGAGTACATGAATTCATCAAAGAGTTGCATGGAGCAAAGATTTATTTTATTTTTTCTTCTTTTTTTCTTCTAGGCCTACTAGTCACCTCAATGAGGTTTTCAAGTAGTAGGTCTGCCTAGGCGCCTCAAAGGAGGTTTTCACCTAGGACCTTTTCTTTTTTATCTTTTTTCTTTTTTCTTCAACCCATTAACCGCCTCATGGAGGTTTTCAATCAACGAGCCCATATCAGGTGCCTCCAAGGAGGTTTTCACCTGAGATTTTTATTTTTTCTAAAATTTTTTTTTCTTCTACCTCTACCCTACTTGAAAAACAAAAATAATTTCAAGTATAAGAATACTTCCAATGGAGCCATGTGCACATCAAGATGACAAACAAAATTATGTGTAGGCTTGAAATGTATGCTTTGACATGTACTTCGATTTCAGAGACCAAATGATTTGACTTTGAAATGATCAAGCATAGTTGAGGAATAGAGTGATGCTGCAACTTAGTGACTGTCTGAAACCATATTTCAACATAGTTGTGATGTCCTTGGTCCTTTTGTTGATCTAGATCATTCTTCATGTCTTCTTCTACCATGACCTTCAAATCTTCCTCTTTTTGCTAATTGTTCTCTTGAATACACGAGGGAGCTCTCTCGATCTCTGATTTTGATGTCTGCTCTTCATCAAGTGCAGCCCATGAATTTGTGGTCTTGTCATTTGAATCTTCTTCTTCTAGATGTAGTCCTTCAATAATATTAAGAGAATATATTTTTTGCAATACCCTTCCTGAGCTATGATGAATACCATTGAGCTCAAGAGGATATGTTTGGAAGTGTTGTACCTCAACATTGTGAGTGGGCTGAGCTACTTCAATGTGTGGGTTTCGAAATGGTGGTACAGGTAGTCGAGTGGGAGTGTATATTTGAGATGGATGTGGATGGGGTTGTTTTTGTGGTGGAGGTGAATGATAGGGATAACACATAGTTGGGTATAAAGGATAGTGAGGAAAATATTGAGGATATTATGGATGACTCCCATAAGCTCCTTGCCAACCATGTTGCCAAGATTTGTTTTGCGGTTGAAATGGCCAATGTCGCCAAGAAAAGGATGTGTTCCAATTACTTTGAGGTGGATATGCATAACCTTGAAATTGTGAATTCGGCTCTTGCATCATATAAGGCTGAATAGGCTGCCATGGTCCTCTTGGAGATACATAACATTGCTACATTGGCATTTGACTTGCTCCATTGTCCTCTTGGTGAACTTCCTTCAACCTTGGTAATGAGGAGCTACATTTAACATCATGTGATTCTGCATGGACAACAAAAACATCTTCTTTTTTCTCATTTTCTATTCTTAACATTTCTACTTGTTTGGTTAGATTGCAAAGAATTTCTACTTTAAAATCATCAAACAAATTTCCAAGTTTATCTTCACTTACCGACCTTGATGCTGATTTACTTACTCTTGTCTTTCCTCTTGATATGTGTTTGCATGTTTCACAAATTTCCTCAAATGATAATTCATATACATCACCTCTACTCATGATATTAAGGAGACCAATCCACTCATCCCTAATTTTTCTAAGTAAGAGGGTTTTTAGTGTGTCGGATCCTAAATGATGTAGTTTTTCCCTCTTAGGATTATACATGAACCTCTCTATTAGATCCCCTAGACTCTCATCTCCTCTTTGATTCATTCTAAATATTTCTTCTTTAAGATCATGATCTTTATATTTTTCTAGGAATATATTTTGCATATCATTCCATGATCTTATTGAATTAGTCCCCAAACTCATGAACCATTTAAGAGCTCTATCCTTCAAAGTTGTCGGAAACAGTTTTTAATAAGTAACCATAAGATCTACAAACAATCTCAAATTCAAAGAGAAAGGTTTCTAGATCCTCTGACCTTAGACCATGAAATTTTGGAAGAAAAGATGGAGTGATGTTCTTCATGTGCACATAACCATCAGTATCTTGAATGGGAAATCAGAGAGGATCTTCCTCATTGTCATCATCTCCATCCATTTCTTCTACATTCTTTGCCATCTTCTTCTTTGACCTACAAAAGTGAATGGTGATATGGCTCTTATTGTGCCATGTGATCAAATGGACGGTGGGCTGGTGTTGGAGAATTTTTTTTGTTTTTGTTTTTATGATTGAATGAAAACTATAATGCAATGCAATTTTCTACTTTTGAAATTAAATATGTCTAATCCAAATATTTTTTGTATTTGCAAAAAGTAAAAATAAATGAATCAACTAGCGAAGAAAACAATGCATACTTTGACACCTCCCTAGCAATGATGCCAAAAAGTGATGAGCTTCGGTATTGCAACAAGAATGATGTAACTCCCAAGGCTACCGACTTTAATTATCAACCCGGGGTTCATACAAACTTAAGGGGTGTCAGCACTATATGTGTGGCATACAATGTGTCCTTCCTTTGTTATCATGATGTAATGGAGTGCATGTATTGAGGTCAAATCCTAAACAAATTATAGAAAATGAAATGTTTGAAATGGAACCTTAACCTATTGCGAGAAGAAAGTACATGGAAAGAGACAAAAATTCAATGCTAAATCACACCATGTCCTAATTAACTGCCAAGAAACTATGCTTTGCAGAACCAAATGCTACTATCTAAGAATGGAAGTAAGAAGCATCAAACATCACTAATGTACAAGTAAAGGGACTAAAATAAATCTATTTTTGTCTTTTTATCTTTTCATGCAAGATCAAGTATGCAAACTAATGTCTTTTGGTGATGTGGAAGGTGAATTAAGGATGTTGGAGGTTGGATGGAAGAGTTAGGAGATGTTTGGATGGTGTGGGAGACCCTTGGGAGGCTTTTGGTGACTTCCTAGAGGTTTTCCATCAATTCGGCCTCAAAACAGACCGTTTTAGGAAAACCTACAGGATGTACGAAAAACCTACAGGATGATCCTTTAGAAATTACAGGAAACCTATAGGATACAACTGAGAGAAAAATATGAGGTGTTGGAGGTGATGGGAGGCCTAGGAAAGGTCTGTTATGGGTGGAATGGAATGGGAAAATTCCTAGGATCACTCAGAACTCAAAGCCAAAGTCGAGAGATGGATGGATTCACTTAAAAAGCTTGGGGAAGTTTCCTTGTGAAATGATGAGATTGGTGAGGGTTTAATGACCTAGAAAATCAAATCCAAATTGTATGGGACAAATTTTGTTACTAACTAGGATTTCTTAGGTCCCTATTACAAGTGGAATCACTCAAAAAGACCTATGTTAACCTATGCAAAAAAAATAAAAAGAACATTACTAGTCGAAAATCTAGAAATTTGAGAACTAGTGAGCTAGTAAATCTAAGGAATGCCTAACCAAATCAAGTGAACCTGCAATGGGGTAATTTTTGTTAGGAACCCATTTTCTTTTTTTTTATATAATTCAAGTGGAATCAATTCGATTGAATCTCGTTAGCATGCTCTTAAAAATAACAGAAATTTATTGTTCTTTTTTAAAAAGGAGGTCCAACAATCTAGATTTGGGAATAAGAAGACTAATCCAAGCAACTCAATGATTATTATGAATGTCCAAAGATTTTCCAAGGATGAAATAATGCTTTTGATCTTGCAAAAGAACTTACATCAACCATTTAACTCAATCGTACAACAAGAAATTATTAATCCTAAATGCAGAAATAGAAAGACATAAAAACTAAAGATGCATGTGAATAAGCAAAAGGAAAGAAAATGATAAAAAGGGGCTCTGAGGCTCCTAGGATGGAAAAGCCCAAGGAAACTCAGAGACCTATGTAGGAGAACAAGATTTAGAAGTTGAACATGACACCAATCTTCATTATTGTCATCAATAGGCTTAGATCCTTGCAAGAAAATACAATGGAGTTGCAAGAATACAAGCTCTCTCCACAATAACACTAATGAAAAATCTCCCCTTAAAGGAAAATTCAACTTGGTACTTATACAAAATGATTAGGAATCATTCCCCATGAATGGAGGAATATTTCCCCACTGAAATCCCTTGATTAGTGGATATAGTCCCCAATACTAGGAATTTGCATTAAATGGCAGGGAACACATTCCTAGATTTTCTCAATCATTCCCTAGTGGAAAATTCGACTTGATACTTATACAAAATGATTAAGAATCATTCCCCATGGATGGAGGAAGCTTTCTGATGAGCCTCATAAATGGGTAGAAATATGGGCTCATTTTACCTCCTAACCTAGTCAAATCAACCATTCTCTTAGCTTATTATATGATTTTCTGATTATATTTATGCTTATAGGGTGAGTTGAGTTAGTTATTATGCCATGTGGTCTAACATGTATTCACTGCAGATTATTGATGGATTTCGAGGTCAAAGTCAAGGATCTAGTGGTCAAATTGCAGCAATAACTCGAAGTAGACAGAAGAGAGGACTTATATGAGGGAATCCCCCTCATTTATTGCTCCTCACTTCGAATTCCCCTTCATTTAGCTTAGAGTACAAGCAGCCGAATCATGCACTAGAAGGCAACTGAGAAAGTGGATGATTGATAGTTATCTTGAGTTTTGGGAGCCAAGCCTACCTAATTTTAAGGAAGCTATTGGTAGCTTCAGATGTATAAGTAGAGAGGCCTAGGGCCTCACTAGGGTCGACTTTTTTTCTTGTGTAAGCTCTGCTCAAATTTCGAGCTTACTCTTTTATGACAGTTTTATGTAATCTTGCTATTTTTGATAATGAAAATGGAATCATTTTTGAGCTAGCACTGAGTTACCTCAGAGGGCTGAAGCTCTTGGGTTAGGTCTCAATCCAAGCAACCAAGCTTCTCTTTACTTGTATTTGTATGCTTTACTTTAGTTTGTAGATTAGTTTGCTGTTAGATGTATTTCTCTTATCGTTAAGAATAGGTTTCTTTTGATGATTTAGTAGCTTGCTTCCATTTATGCTTTTTGTAACAGGTTAAGAAATGATCAAAGAAGATTCAAAAGGCTAGCAACAGTGCCTTAGCCTCTCTTCCTCCCTTTGGGACCATGATTTGAGGCAAAGACTTTCTTGCTGCCCTGAAAACACAGATTTTCCTCATTCCTAGGACTTCTAGTGTTTGCAGCTCTCTAGTAGGTTATGTAGAAATTTTGAATAATATGAAACTTATTCAGTGGAGATTATCCTGATCATGTACTATTGCGGAATACATACACAATACATAAGCTCCTCTACGTTGATCATCAATTTACAGAAGCAGAAACAATAACATGCGTACATAGAAGCATCAATCGCACATATCAACACAGTATTTTCCTGGGGAAAGCATCTCGCTAAAAACCCCAACTATCTGTATATTATATTGATTGAGAACATGTAACAAACATAGTACAATACTCCTCACAAGTACTCAGTACTATCTCCACCTGTTACACACAATACAGCTCAGATCTTATCTCCAAATCTCCTCCACTGCTTGCCTGCCTCCACTGCACAATACCTGCTGAGAATGAATAAGAATGGCTGATCCAAACTCGTTTTTACCTTGTGAAAGTCACCCACACTAGAAATCACATGAGCACAAGCTATATTTCACTTGGTATTGGCCCACACTATGTAGAGATCATTGGCATAACTCAATCCCATGCATGTGCACAATCTCATGCACAACTGATAGCAATCTCAACCTCTAACACCTGTCTCCACTGAACTGTACATGCATTGAGTTAACTGATGTATTCTTTAGTTGCATTATGAGTTAATAATTAGTAAATTAATTAATAGCTAATTCACACAACTCATCACTTAGTCTATTGGCCAGTTAGACTAAATACAACTAGTTCAACTATGTCAAACTGAACACAACTCCATTAACTGCTCATCCAACTCCACAGAACTCAACAACATGAGTTCTAACTGAAGTCCTGCATGCAATAGCTCAACTAACTCATAAGAAAGCATATTTCCTTTTGACAGCTGCATGTGCCACATCTGTAGCTCAAACTGAAGTGCTCCAAGAGGATAAGATAAAGCTTATAGTCTAAATATTATTATGAGACAATAATATTTGACTTTTCTATTTTCGACTAGCAGTCTAAAAATAGACTTTGATCACTCCTGCTATGATCACTTCTGCTGTGATCACTCCTGCTGTGATCACTCCCACTGTGATCACTGCCGCTGTGATCACTCCTGCTGTGATCACTCCTACTGTGATCCAAAAATAGACTTTGTGCCATAATTTTCTTGCGGGCCCACTTAGTGAAGGCGACTCCTTTCCACTAAGCTCCATCATCTTGTTGCATTCTCAACAAGCATTTCTTGTTGCACACTTTTCAACACTCCCTCTCAACAAGAAAGGCTTCCTCTCAAACTCGATCCTGTAACTCTGGAATGTTCTGCATGCAACACATCTGCCCGGTCCACTTTGCTCCAACAACAATTGGAACAAAAAACACTCCCAACTGACCACTCTGTTGGGCTAGGAACATACTCTAATGCTGAAGCTCTACCTGCTGCTGACAAGTGCTCCCTCTCTGGCATCTGCACTACTGCAACATCTCCATGCATCTCGCACCATTGCACACCTCTCTGTGCCACCTAGCACTGTGCAAAACACTTGTGCCTCTCGCATTGCTGCAGCCTGCATGCTATGCGCTGTCCTGGGATTCCCTACACTGTTGCTCTCTCTGCTGCTCCATCCGCATCTGTCTCTACCCAATCAGTCAGTTCCTGCTACTACACATCGGGGCTCCCGTAGCAAGGTCTCATGCAAGAGGTTGGGTACCTCAAGGATCTTGCCCCTCCTCCTTGGGACGATCAATCCACATCAACCCACCTCCTACCTAGAGGTATGGCTGCATGCGATCCCTCTGCCCACCTGGCTAGAAGTTTCCCCCTACTGGAGGTCTCTGCATGAGTAGATGTCTCTACTCGATCTCCTCTCAGCTTCCCTTATTGTGGCTGCTCCACAACCTCTTGAAGTTGCTGCACCAATAGTGGCTCCTCCACAATCGTCTGAGACTTCTTCTGGCTCTGCATGTTGAGAGGTAATATACGCTCCCTCTCAACCACCAAGTCTCCATTAGTTACCTCGCTGCTCAAGGCTTTGCATGCATCTTCAACCTCAAGAGCATACAGGTTCTTGACCCATGAACCAATCTACTTCACCTGTCTAGTGATGATGTGTCTAAGGAAAACCTTTCCCTTACTGAAGACTACATCATAGCCTCTGTCTTCTAGCATCGCGATTGACACCAAGTTTCTCTTCAGTCCTGGTACATACTTGACATCGGTCAAGGTAAGGCGAGCTCCATGCTCCCGCTGAAAAATAACCGTGCCTACACCTGAGACACTATACTTCTCATCATTACCCATCCCTATGAGTATCTGGAGATCTTTCTCCTCCAAAGTACTGAACAAACTTTTGTCACCGGTCATGTGGAAAGAAGCTCCACTGTCAAGAAACCAACCACTTCCCACCATGGATGAAACCATGCATGCAAAGAGTGTGAAGTCCAACTCAAACTGTGAAGCAAGTGAGGCTGCCTCACCTTCAGATCCTTCCCCGGATCCCTTCTTGGACTTATTATTTTGGAAATTAGTAGCATAATGGCCCAACTCATGACAACGAAAGCGTCTCACCTTCGACTTGTCAACCTTCTTCCCATCATTGGAAGAACTGGATTCGGAAAGAGAAACCTTCCCCTTCCCCTTCTTCGCCTTACTCGCTAAGGCACAGTTCTCCTCATCATGCATAGACGAAGAACTATCTCTGGTGCACCGTCTAATCTCCTCTTGCATAAGATCCGACCAAAGTCTCTCCCATCCTGGCAATTTCTCCCTTCCATTCACCGAGTCCTGGTAGCTATTCCAACTCTTAGGAAGGCCAAGGAGTGCTAGACTCACCATATCCTCATCCTCAACAGTTACCCCCACACTTCCAAGCTCATCCCGGCATTGGGTGAACTTCGTGAGATATTGGGGCATGCTGTCTCCTTTCTCACACCTAATGTTTCTGAGTTTATCCTTGAGCGTCATTCCACCAGCTCAAAACTCAACCGCTTCTGACCTAGAATTTGTGAGAACAAAGTATTTCTCGTACAGAGATTGACTGTATGGGCATTCACCGGATATCTCACCTTCCAAAAGAAGGATGAATCTAGAAGCTACCTGGCCCAATTACAAACTCTGCCTGAAGAAATAAAATGTAAACACTTTTTGAATAATAGATCTGATGATCAATCCTCGCTTTGATATCCTGTAGAACCTTTTTTTACAAATCAAAGAGCTCTGATACCATGTAGAAATTTTGAATAATATGACACTTATTCAATGGAGATTATCCTAATCATGTACTATTGCAAAATACATACACAATACATAAGCTCCTCTATGTTGATCATCAATTTACAGAAGCAGAAACAATAACATGCGCACATAGAAACATCAATCACACATATCAACACAATATTTTCTCGAGGAAAGCATCTCCCTAAAAACCCCAACTATCTGTATATTATAATGATTGAGAACATGTAAAAAACATAGTACAATACTCCTCACAAGTACTTAGTACTATCTCCACCTATTACACACAATATAGCTCAGATCTGATCTCCAAATCTCCTCTGCTACTTCCCTGCCTCCACTGCACAATACCTGCTGAGAATGAATAAGAATGGCTGATCCAAACTAGTTTTTACCTTGTGAAAGTCACCCACACCAGAAATCACGTGAGAACAAGCTATATTTCACTTGGTATTGGCTCACACTACGTAGAGATCATTGGCATAACTCAATCCCATTCATGTGCACAATCTCATGCACAACTGATAGCAATCTCAACCTCTAACACCTATCTCCACTGAACTGTACATGCACTGAGTTAACTGATGTATTCTTCAGTTGCATTATGAGTTAATAATTAGTGAATTAATTAATAGCTAATTCACACAATTCATCACTTAGTCTATTGGCCAGTTAGACTAAATACAACTAGTTCAACTACGTCAAACTGAACACAACTCCATTAACTGCTCATCCAACTCCACAGAACTCAACAACATGAGTTCTAATTGAAGTCCTGCATGCAATAGCTCAACTGAATCATAAGAAAGTGTATTTCCTTCTGACAGCTGCATGTGCCACATCTGTAGCTCAAACTGAAGTGCTCCAAGAGGATAAGATAAAGTTTATAGTCTAAATATTATTATGAGACAATAATATTTGACTTTTCTATTTTCGACTAGCAGTCTAAAAATAGACTTTGATCACTCCTGCTATGATCACTCCTGCTATGATCACTCCTACTGTGATCACTCCCGCTGTGATCACTCCTGCTGTGATCCAAAAATAGACTTTGCACCATAATTTTTCTACGGTCCCACTTAGTGAAGGCGACTCCTTTCCACTAAGCTCCATCATCTTGTTGCATTCTCAACAAGCATTTCTTGTTGCACACTTTTCAACAGGTTGATAGTCCAGTTTTTCTTTGCTTTAGATCTTCTTTATCATGTTCACTTCCTAATTTGCAATAGTCCTTTTGCATGCTTTCCTTTCTTATAGCATTTCCTAATTTATATATATTTCCTTCTATACATCATAGTTTAGGCCATTTTAATGCAAAACTCTATTTTTCCTAGGATGCACTCATTTCATTGGTTGCTTGATTTTCTTGGTTGACTGTCAGTTTCTATGCAGTAGATATCTTCTAGTAGTAGGCCATCTTACCAGCAATCACACCCTCCATCTGATCCATTCCCTATAGGTCTCCCAAACCTCACCTAAATTCTTCCCTAGTTTCCTTCATTTTTCATAGAACTTCTTCTTCTCTCCTTGAGCAAACCCAATCATCTTTCTCTCTCCCGGTGATTCATGGTAGACCTTAGGCACCCTAATAACTCATTCCATCCTTCATCCACCTTTTCCACCCACTCTCACACCCTCAAAATAGAAAAAATTGCTCTAGGCCTCCTCCTGTAGGCCTCTTGTAGTTTCCCTGTTTTCCTCCTGTAGTTTTCTTGTGTCCTATTGTAGTTTTTCTTATAGGCTTTCTTTTGAAGGCTGAGTGTGGGAAAAGCCTCCTGAATGCCACCTAAGACCTCCTAGGACCCATCGACACCATCCTACATCCTCCCAAGCTCAAAAACCTCCCTCTAACACCACTTGTTCGCTGCCACACTCACACATAATAAATTAGATGCATGTTAAATTCACATAAAAATCCAAAAATATGCTTTTTGCCTATTTACATCGAGAAATAGCATGGATAGATGTTGTTTACATCCCTGAATAGGTAATGGAATTCTTTCATGGTTTTCATAGTGTTTTTGGCAAAAGTAGAATTAGCTTGTTAATTAGGGTTTACTAGGTTTTGCTTTACGTTCCAGTCTTTCTCCTTTCTGTTGTTAGAATAACATCTGTAGAGTAATCTTTCTTTCCTTTCATCACACATAGAGCTTCTTCTAAAATCTATAGAAGTTGGCTTGAGCTCCTAGTGATCTCGCACCAGCTGACCAAGTGACAACTGTCGAGCAGTAAAAAGGGTCTGTTGCACCTCTATTTACCCTACATTAATTATCAATCCAGGTACGATTTGTTATCTCAAAGATTGTACTTAGTCTGAGTCAATCACTTCTCAAGAGTAATGCTAGTAGTATAGTGCTAAAAGTAAATAAATACTGGAAACAAACTCTAAATGTAATGGCAAGAAATCGAAATGCTTTGTAACTAAATCATTCATTTAAGAAACTACAACACTTCATCAATCAAGGGTGCAGTAATAATAACTCTTCCCTTTTTAAACTGATGCAATTGAAAAGCAATCAAAGAGAAGATCTCCAATCTAGGAACCAAACAACAATAGTCAATGTTCACTATAGTCGCAGATCGTTCTGTTCACACCATGGCAATTACTCGAAATGATAATTCAATTAACACCAAAGGGAACAACAACTAATCTATTTGAAAAGATTGATCAGCAAAGCTTTAACTTACAGAAATGAATTAAGCAGCAATAGTAATCTAAAGCAATTAAGTAGCAGCCTGTAACTCATAAATGATTTTAACAGCAAACCGAAAATGGAACAAAAAACTAACATAAATCTTACGTAATATTGAACAACAACTTGAATCAAATGTAAATTCACAACAAACTAAATCAAATGTTAGCACACGATGAATCTATAATGATGGAAGCAATAGTTTGGGTTTCGGCATAACAAGTATTAATCACGGTTATGAAGAATCAACAATCGCAGTTACAATGGAACGATAATCTAAATGAACAGCAATGACACTTAGAGGTAAACCGTAGCTAAATAGAAAATAATACCGATAAGTAAATGCACAACACCATTACTCTGTAAATGAATAGTAATGTTAATCTGTAAAGGAACAACAATGTTACACAGTAATGCCAATCTATAAGGGAACATCAATGTGATACGATTTTAGAATGAATAGCATAACATTCCAGTTGCAAAAGATAACCTTACTATTCAAATATGAATGAAATATAATAGAGCCAATACACGAAATGATAAGGAACAACAGATTACTGAATGAAGCAAGTAAAAGAAATCAAACCACACACGACTTGGAATTGGAAAATAATGGTACAGAAAGCAAGTGATCCACTAGGGCCAGACCCTTAGCCTCTAGGAACACACTGCTGCGGTTACTCCAGAATCAAAGACGGAACAACAAGAAAGCTTGTATATTAATGATGAAAACAGAGTTACAGTGATCACTCTTTAGAGAGAGTCGATGATCAAAGTTTAGTTTACAACAGTAAATTCTATAAAACAACAATAATTCCCCTGGGCTAGTAGTGCTATCCTTTTTTATAGTGGCCAGGCGGAAATATCAATGATACATATATTCTTAAGGTAGTGATCCCTCAGGATCAAAGGATCTTGAGGGATTCACCATATCGTTATCCTTCTGTTATCTCCTCATCTTCTTACACTAATTTAGTATTTCTTCTTCCTTTTCCTGGCTTAGGTGCTCCAATCTGGATTGCCTTGTCTGGATGTGTTTCCCTATCGAAGGGACAACAATTGGTTTCGCCTTGTCTTTTCCTTTGAAATGGCGATCTTCCATTTTCTTCATTTTCTACATAGAAAAAGGTAATAATTAGTCATTTTATGTTACTTACAAATCTCTTGAACTTTGTCTTAATCCTTCATCATATGCCCATTTCATAATGTAAACAAGTTATGAATTAAAGGAAAAGATAATGAAATGAGTAGCAATTACATACCTTTTCTAATGTTCAACACACCCCCCTGCTTACCCTTTTTCATGCCCTCATGAAAGCATTGTAATTGACATGCAAGGCAGTTAGGGAATAGGCTGGAGAAGGGTTCTCAGTTGGTGGTCTACAACCATGATTCCTAGCTAAGAATTCAAAAATATGCCCTATCTGACCTTCAGGCAATTCATATAAGGCTCTATATCCTGGTGCAGGATACCAAATGACTGGACTTTGGAACCTACAACCTAACCAAGACTGGCCTTCTCTCAAAATGATGTCACCATAGATACCCAAGTGGTCAGAAGATAGCTTAAAATTCTCATAATTGAATGGTTCTCTATTTTGGATATTCTGATTACAAGTTTGGTATCGGAATTTGGTTGGTGCTATGGCAAAGTCTTTGATGGTAAAGAAGTATTCTACCCCTTGCCGGATGATTGTTGTGTGAATAGGGCCCAATGTCTGGATCACACCCTGAGTTCTCATTAGGCTCCTATGTTTATTCCATAATTGCAATGGGTCTCTAGGTTCACCCCTCACCCATAGATCTAATCCATTCTCCTATCCTTGAAAGGCATTGTAGGCTTTAAGCCACTTTATCTGATTAACACCAAAGGAAATAAATGCCTGAAGTTGGACATCACCCAAAAAAGGTCTAGGGTTCTGTTCTGTCTCTCCATCTAACACAAGATTGTGCAAATAAAATTCACATAACAGTCGCTGAACTTTCACCCCGTAATGTGTACAACAGTTTATGAAGTCATAAATGGGTTTTATCTCTATAGGCACTTCTGCCTTGACAGCTTTAATTTTCAATTGTAAATATCTTTCCATAAAAAACAAAGCATAGTTTCTGGCGGGTGCCCTACATGCTAGAACATCAGTATGTAGATAACATAAGGTATCCATTTGATTTATAACTGTGTCTAGTCTATGGGTTACCTTTTTCACTCTTTGTTCTACCTTTCGCCATCCTTCAAAGGCTTGGATTTCCAATGCATTGATGTTCTTCAGCTGTTGTTGTAACTTCTGGTATTTTTCTTGAGGAATAGTTTCCTCTGTGAGTTTCTCTATTGTTTGTTGGGCTTGTTCCAAACCTTTTTGCAGAGTTACTATCCTCGGGTAATTATCCAACATGATTATTTTGGGCTGGAGATCTACTTGAATCTCCTTATTGCGACATCTCATCTTTATGGTTTGAGTTTCCTTCTCACTATAGGACAGTGCCTCTGTCTGGATTTCCTTATCACATGCCAATGCATTGTCCGTTTTTGCTTCTGCATTTGCAACTGCTAAATGTTGTTCCTCGTGATTCTGAATAATAGGTTGGACTTGAATCCTCTTGGTCTTTCTCTTATGAGGTTTTTCTTGGGTGGTTGCATGCTTTTCCCTAGAGGTTCCTTTTGAGTTCTTCCACAATTTCAAGACTTTTATTTGTTGTCGAAGTTGCTTAATTACGTTAAGCAATCTCTGTTGTTCCTTCCGCAATTTTTTAATTTCTTATGTTTTCTTAGAAGGAACAGCCATTTGTTTTCTCAGGCCTGGGCTTTGTACCTCAAGCACTGTACCTTCATCTTGGCCAATTTCCATGTTTCCTTCTTGGAACACTTCTTCAGTGTTCTGCTGATCAGGTTTTTCAAGGGTAGAAACCCTGGTTTGTTCTACTGTCTCCTGGGCAACTTCTTCTTTTACATCTTCTTCATCATGCAATTCTTCGAGTGTATTCTGACTAGGAACAGATTGTTCCTCTTCCTCATCCTCGTCACTCTCCTCCCCAAATATACTCTTATCACGAGCAGAGTGATTCTCTCTTTCTTCCTCCTCGTCACACATTTGCTCGGATGCACTTTTATCATGAGTGGAGTGTTCCTGCGGCCCTTCTTTGATATGGGGGTTGAGTGGGATGTGGGGTTGGACATACTCACACATATTGGCCAAAATCTGGGCCAATTCATCTTCTTGCAGAGGGTTTTGCAGTGGACTTTCATTGTGCTGCTCTGTTCCCTCCCCTTCTTCCTGACCAGATTGCTGAGTCTTCTCCTCTGGTTCTTCTTCATCGTTTTCATTCAATTCTTCTTCATTCTCCCCACCTTCCAATTGTGGGGGTTGTTCATCTTCTGAATCCTATATGAAACCAGCTCAAGAAAAGATAGAAAAGATAGATCAACACCTTAGATTTTAGCCTCTTCGAGGGGGCAACCTCCTTTACATTACATAAATGAACAATTCTTGGATGATTCAAATGACAAAACCTCCTTTCTATATATAGGAGTCTAAGGATTCACAATATAACCCAGCCGACCTAACAATAATAATATAAAGCCACAAAAATAACAATAGATGGATTCTATGGGGCACAGTAATAACAATATGGGGACAATAGGGGCACAACAATATTAATAAGGGGTATAACTACAATAGTAATGGGGTAATCACTAGTATTATAGGGACCCAACATGCCCCTCTCCTTCAAAAAAAGTGTTGTCCTCAACACTTGAGTAGTTCTAGATACTTCTGTATAAAATTCTCATCCTCCCATGTGGAATCTTCAGCGGATAAGTTCTTCCACTTGATAAGATACTCCGAAATTGATCGATTTCGTAGCTATCGAGTTCTTGTTTCTGTGACTTCTTCTGGTTCCAAGATAATTTTTCCTTCCTCATCAAGTTCTGGAAATATTTTTTGAACTGGGATCTTGTCACCTATAACCTTCTTTAAACATGAAACATGGAAAACTGGGTGCAATCGAGAAGCTGCAGGAAGCTCCAATTTGTATGCCATAGTACCAAGCTTTTGCAACACCTTGTACGGACCATAATACTTTGGTGATAATTTATTATCCTTCTTAGCTTGCTTGAGAGACATTTGCTTATATGGTTGTAGCCGTAGGAATACCCAATCACCTACATCAAAACTTCTTTCACTGCGATGTTGATCTGCCTGTTGTTTCATTCTATTTTGTGCCAACACGAGGTTATCCTTTAAGAGTTGGAGGACTTGTTGTTGATGTTCGATGTGATGTTCCAGTGCCTGAACCTTAGAATTTTCTCTTAAATATGATGTGATGGATGGTGGCTGATACCCATAAAGTTCCATAAATGGGGTCATTTTTGTTGCTATATGGAAGGAAGTGTTATACCACCATTCAGCCAGAGGCAACCATTTGACCCATTGTGTCTATTTATCAGATACAAAGCAACGAAGGTATCCTTCCAAACATTTGTTTACTATCTCAGTTTGCCTATCAGATTGAGGATGATAAGATGAGCTATGAGCTAACTGAGTACCAAGACAAGAAAATAATTCTGTCCAAAAATTTCCAATGAAAATGGGATCTCTGTCACTTACAATAATCTTTGGGTTTCCATGTAGCTTTTGAATTGTTTCCATAAATGCAGTAGAAACTGTACTGGCTTTAAATGGATGTGATAATGCACAAAAGTGTGCGTACTTAGTAAGTCTGTCAACTACCACCATGATGACACTCTTTCCCTCAAACTTGGGTAAACCTGTGATAAAATCCATCGAAACCTCCTCCCAACGTTGGCTTGGAATGGATAAAGGTTGTAATAGACCCGATGTCTTAATTGTTTCAACTTTATTTTGTTGGCAAACCAAACATTCTGCCACAAACTTTTGAATATCTGATTTAAGGCCATCCCAAAAAAATTTCTTCTTAACCCTATGGTAAGTTTTTAAAAATCCCGAGTGCCCTCCAAAGGGAGAAGTGTGCAATTCCATAAGAATATTTTGTTTTAGCTGGGAATTCTTACAGAGGTATAAGCGATCTTTGTACCATAACGAATCATTTTGCTAGCTAAATGTATCAGACGTACTGGAATCTTGTTGTAACTTTCGAATAAGTGCCCACACTTCTTCGTCATTCTTCCATTCCTCCCTTGCTTCGTTTATCCAATCTAGTTGGATAATAGAAATGGCGCACAACAATGCTTCCACATCCTCATCCTTTCTTGAGAGTGCATCTGCCACCACATTTTTCTTCCCTTTTTCGTAGATGATTTCAAAGTCGCAACCCAACATCTTTGTGACCCACTTTTGTTGCTCTTCAGAGGATAATATTTGTTTTAAAAAGTATTTAAGGCTATCATGATCCGTTTTTACCTTGAAGTGTCTTCCCATTAGGTAGGGTCGCCATTTCTTAAGTGCATGGAGTATTGCCAACATTTCCTTCTCATAAATAGCTTTCTGTAAAAACTTTCCCTTGGTTGGACAACTTTCAAAAGCAATGGGTCTTTCATCTTGCATTAGAACAGCACCAATTCCATTTCCTGAAGCATCACATTCCATAATCAAGGTTTTTGTGAAGTCCAATGTAGCTAAGATCGGTGCTTGGCACATTGCCTCTTTAAGATGTTTGAAGGCCTTTGTTGCTTCCGGAGTCCATGAAAATGCATCTTTCTTCAATAATGTTGTTAGAGGTGTTGCTATTCTCCCATAATTCTTAAAAAACTTGCGATAATACCTTGTCAACCCGAGAAATCCTCGCAGATGCTTTATGGATGTGGGGATTTTCCATTTCTTAATGGCTTTAATTTTGCTAGGGTCTACCTTAACTCCTTCATGAGATACAATATGACCCAGATATTCCACCTCTTGGACTCCAAAGAAACATTTGGATCTTTTTGCATATAATTGTTTCTCCTCCAATAGTTGTAGCACCCTATCAACATGTTTAACATGATCCTTCCAAGACTTGCTGTAGATTAGTATATCATCAAAAAATACTAACACAAATTTTCTAAGGAATGGTTTGAAAATTGAATTCATCAAACCTTGAAATGTTGAAGGTGCATTGGTAAGGCCAAAAGGCATGACCAAAAATTCATAATGACCCTCATGAGTTCTAAATGCTATTTTCAAAATGTCTTCAATCTTCATTCTGATTTGATGATATCTTGAACGAAGATCCAACTTGGTGAAGTAAATTGATCCATGCAATTCATCCAGTAATTCATCAATGACAGGAATGGGAAACTTATCTTTAATAGTGAGCTTGTTGAGCTCCCTATAATCTGGACACATGCACTATGATCCATCCTTCTTACACACCAATAGTACTGGAGCAGAGAAAGAACTTTGACTCGGTTGAATTATACCAGCCTCTAGCATTTCTGCAACCATACGTTCAATTTCACTCTTTTGGGCATAGGGATATCTGTACAGCCTGATGTTTGGAGGAACACTTCCTGGAATTAGATGAATAGCATGATCATGATCATGCATAGGTGGGAGACCTTTGGGAGTCTCAAATACCTTGGAATGATTGTCCAGGACTTTTTGGAGATCTGGAGAAATAGATGATTCCGATGTGGAAACATCTAGCGAACATAATTGTGCAATTACACCTCCTTGTTCCTTTTTAGAAGCTTTGTCATACCATTAGAGCTGATTATCTTTCCTGGTTTCCCTGTAATACCCATTAATTCAACTTCCTTTCCTTCTGCAGAAAATTTGATGAAAAGTTCTTGAAAATTAAAAGCTATTGTACCTAGGGATTGTAGCCATTGGACTCCTAGTACAACATCAGCACCTCCCATTGGAATGGAAAGCATTGGGCTAGTCAATACATATTCTCCCATGGATAGCTTGATATTATGGCACTTTCCAGAGCAATTTATTGTTCCTCCATTTGAAATCATCATTTGACACTCTGGTGCTGGATATAGGAAGCAATTCAATTCTTTTGCTACCTTACAATGAATAAAATTATGGGTGTTTCCTGAATCAATCAACACTATTACCTTTTTCTTCTTGATTTGTCCTTCTATCTTGATTGTTTGAGGAGTGGTAATTCCAGCCAATGCATTACAAGATATGGTCGGATTCATTTCTTCTTTATCTAGGCTTTTTTCTTGGAGTATATCCTCTTCTTTTAACCTTTCTTACTCCTTTTCTTCTTCCTCTTCAAAATCTATGTAGAATAATTTCTTCTCAGCACACTTATGACCTTTAGTGTATTTGCTATCACAACTGTAACAAAGCCCTTTTGCTATTTTTTCTTCCAATTTTTGTGGTGTCAACCTTATAGGTTGTGGAAGACTAGGGGCAACAACACTTCCATCTTTATAGTTGTGAGTGGTATGCTTCCTGGTTACCATAATTTTGCTTTCCATTTTTCTTGCTAACCTGAATGCCTTCTCTAATGAATCAGGTTCCCAAAGGCGAACATCATGTTGGATATTATCCTTTAAAGACCCTATGAACACATCAATCCTATGTTCCTCTGGAATATCTTTTACCCTTATGTTTAATTTTTGGAACTCCTCAATGTGCTCCATTATTGAACCCTTTTGTTTGAGACTTATCAATTGACTAAAAAAAGCGTTGCTTTTTGTATCCTCATAATGTGCTATCAATTCTTCCGTAAAAATTGCCCAAGTGATAAATTGCTTATGAGAGCAAAGCCATTGATACCAAACAAGCTGATTTGGTTCGAAATATAAAGTTGCAATACGTACCTTTTGTGTGTTTTGCACATTATTGAGATCGAAAAATTGCTCCATCTGTAATATCTATGTTGCGAGATCCTTGCCATAAAACTTCCTCATATCGATTTTTGGAATATGGTGGGTCTTCGATCCCACATTAGAGTCTATGATATCATGACTAACATTTCTTTTGTTCGCATCATGAGTTTCCTTTACTACCTTTTCACCATTAGTAAGTATTTCTTGTAGAAAATTTCTCAAATCTGTCTTCAAATCTGCCATGCATGTCTTCAAATTTGTGTTCAAATCTATCTTCAAATTGTCCATCTTAGCTTCCATGCCATTCATCTTAGCTTCCACGCCATTTATCTTAGCTTCTGTTAGCTTTTGTGACAGTGACATTTGTTGCACTTGTTCTTGTAATTTTGATATATCATGTAGCATTTCTTCCTCTTCTTCATGAGTCATGCTAGAGCTTTCAGGTTCCTTACTAGGTGTTTGCATTTTCTTTCCTCGGGGCATCAGTTACCAATAATAATGCTCTACTATGCCCTTTGAATTCCTTCAAAATAAATTTTCAAACCAAGCTTAAGCAAAAATTTAAGAAAATCTACACACCTTTTTTCACTTTGTAGGAGCTCAATATGTCCTTTGATTTATCTCTGTAATTTCCGATAATCTAGTTCTGAATTTGTGACCTGAAATAGCCCTCTGTGTCCTCTTTCCAATGCCACAAGTCTAACCCAAATTTGATTCTCCAAGGAAGAGTTATGTGAAATCTCCCACAGTGACTTGATTATAGACTAGTTCAGTAGAGTGAAATTGTACGACATGCCACGAGTCACTGTTTCAACTTTTGGATCTGAAAAATGCATACAAGAAACTAAAGTCTATCCTCTTTTTGTACCTTCTTATGAAATTTCAATCCAATCCCCAGAGAGAAAGTTATGACGATTTTCCCCAGGTCACCTGTTTGGAATGTAATTCAGGAGTCTACAAAAAGACCAACTTCCTCAGATCATATCTCCGCAAATATAGCACAAAAAGCTCTAATACCAAATGTTATGAAACCAGCTCAAGAAAAGATAGAAAAGATAGATCAACACCTTAGAAACTTTTCCTGAAACTTTTGAAACGTCACAGAAAAAAGTTATAGCAAAAATTCCATGATGACCTGTTTGGAGTAGCAAAACCCTAGAATCCAAAGCTCTGATACCAAATGTTATGAAACCAGCTCAAGAAAAGATAGAAAAGATAGATCAACACCTTAGAATTCAGCCTCTTCGAGGGGGAAACCTCCTTTACATTACATAAATGAACAATTCTTGGATGATTCAAATGACAAAACCTCCTTTCTATATATAGGAGTCTAAGGAGTCACAATATAACCCAGCCGACCTAACAATAATAATATAAAGCCACAAAAATAACAATAGATGGATTCTATGGGGCACAGTAATAACAATATGGGGACAATAGGGGCACAGAAATATTAATAAGGGGTATAACTACAATAGTAATGGGGTAATCACTAGTATTATAGGGATCCAACACTCATCCTCGTTACTCTCCTCCCCAGATATACTCTTATCATGAGCAGAGTGATTCTCTTTTTCTTCCTCCTCATCACACATTTCCTTGGATGCACTTTTATCATGAGTGGAGTGTTCTTGCGGCCCTTCTTCGATATGGGGGTTGAGTGGGCTGTGGGGTTGGACATACTTGCCCATATTGGCCAAAATCTGGGCCAATTCATCTTCTTGCAGAGGGTTTTGCAGTGGAATTTCATTGCACTGCTCTGTTCCCTCCCCTTCTTCCTGACCAGATTGTTGAGTCTCCTCCTCTGGTTCTTCTTCATCGTTTTCATTCAATTCTTTTTCATTCTCCCCACCTTCCAATTGTGGGGGTTGTTTGTCTTCTGAATCCTATATTTCCACAGGCTGGCTAATGTTTCCCTGGGAAGTTCCCAGCATTCCTCTACCCCTTGCCAATCTAACAGATTGTCTTTGTTTCAGTGGTCTGCTCGATGTGCTAGCAATATGTTTTCGTTTTGGGGCTGGCAAAGCCAGTCCCCCATTTATCGAGAAAATCAATTCTTTCCAACTACTCTGATACTGGGCAGGACTGTAATTGACTATCAATCGAATTAACCCATGGTGGCTTACTACTAACTCTATATGGTGAGATTTCCTCATGCTTCGGGCAACATCATGTAATAAAAAAATTAAAAATGCAGGCAAATTCACAGCACATTTTTGCTTTAACACGGCTAAAAGTTTGAGATGCCGTGGTCTTACCACATCTTTTCTTCCTTCACAAGTGATGTAGCTTTGGATAATTCTCACCAATTCTACTCACAGTTCTCCCAAGGTTGCCGACAGGACTCCTTTCCCTTTTACAGTAAGGTTCTGCCCTTCATCCTGGAAGATAGTTATGGCATCTCGCAATCTCACTTTTTTCAAAGTCCACACAGGTCCAGTGGCTGGTAGTCCCGAAACTTCAGCAATTATGTCATCTGTGACAACTATCTGTCTCCCTCTCACCATGGAATGATTTTCTTTCAAGTCCTGTAGAAACTCGATTGCCACCGTCTCGTTGGATTGTTGTAGATAGTTAAGGTAAGTTATCTATCCTGCCCTTGCTAGGATTTCTCGTGCAACAACAGAGACCATTAACACCTGTGGCTCATTGCGAATTGATCTTCCTCCCATCTTATTCACACTTAGCACACTATAAAAATGCAGAGACGATGATGGAACAGTAGGCTATTCAAATTCTTAGCTCACTGTTAAGAAAACACAGAGAAGATAATGGAACAACAAGCTGTTCAAATTTCTAACTTACTGCTAATTTTTACAGAGCAAAACATGAAAATGGTGTTGGAACAGCAAGCTATGCATATTGGGAAACAAAATACCATTATGCTTGCTATTCCTAAGTCATAATTCCTCCAAATAATGAGCTGACACGTATGCCAATGAATTATGGAGATCATCCATGCCCCCTATAATGTGATAGGTCGTCCTCGGCCGTCAAATGAAGGAATAGCATGCTAAACTGCAATCGTACAGAGGAATAAAGGAACAACGTATAGATATATGACATGTTTACAAAAATGAGCCGATTATCGAAATCAAGGTGTATGATAGAATCGTCAATAAATATGGAAATGTCGTGATATGATGCGAGAAGTGGAGGATAGGAAAGCTGACGTGAATAAAAGTCCTTATGCGGTCATTATCGACTTTTACCATCATGATTGATTTGTAATTGATTTTCATGCATCAAAGGTTCGAAAGGGTCATATACATCATCTCATTTGAAATCACTATAAAGACATAAGAATAAGGGTTTTATAACGACTACTGGTGTATAAGAAATATGACTTCAATACCATCAATAGAGCTCTGTTGCCCACAAGTGTCCATAACGTTGACAGAGTTGTTTATTTCACCCTTGGAACCATAATCCTTTGTGTATGCCTAGGAAAGTGTTGTGCAATGTCAGAATGGAGGCCATTGTGCTAGCTTGGTAACCAGATGAATAACAATGCCATTCACCAGGAAGAAGTGAAAGGTGGGTAGGCCTGCTCGTGATGAGACCTCCTGTTCCAAGGACTTTTGTATTTTTCTGATGTGCTTCTTATATCATATCCTTGGTGTGGTGGCCATAGTGGGAATGCCACTTCACTTTCTTCCTTATGATCATGGTAGGCTAGCTCTTGATGAGACTCCCTATCCTTCATCTAGCAAATCATGTTAGTAATCATATAGATATCCATTTTTTCTTTTTCTTTTTTCTTCTTTAAATAGCACTTTTCCTATTTATATACAGAAGGTGGCTCAACACTCCTTAAGAGTAGGGATGGTGGAAGAAGTCTGAACATCTCAATAGAGAAAAAAATATGCCCTTATTCTTCTTCAATAATAATGATCAAAGAGAATCATGGGGATTTAGAAAGAACCATCATGATAAAAAAATAATCAATCATATTGGTACTAGTGAAATAATGACAGCAAGGTGATATAAATAGTTGTGTCCTTTGCTCTTTTCTCTTATCAATTCAAAGCAATTTCTTTAAAGATAATGATTTTTCTTTGATTTGTTGATTTCAGTATCCTCTATTTTTTGTATTCTTGCATAAATGTATAGTTGTGCCTTAAATAACCATCACTCACAAAAATCCCCTAAATGGTAAAACATACATACACACAAAAAAGAAGAAAATGCACTCCAAAAGTGTTGTTCTCAAGATGGAACAACTGTTGTTTCTTTAAAGGGATAGCAAAAGAATATTTGCACACACAAACCGCAAGCAGAAAGGAAAAAATCATGCTTGAAGCCGCTATTCCTTGAGAGGAACAGCAGTTGTTCCTTAATCGGAACAGAAAAATAAAACAAGTGCAAACAAAAGATGCAGAAATGTTGTTCCTTTAGAAAGGAACAACAAAAATGAAAAGTGTTGTTTCTTCAGAAAGGAATAGTAGAAAACGAAAGTGTTGTTCCTTCAGAAAGGAACAACAGAAAAACAAAAGTGTTGTTCCTTCGGAAAGGAATAGCAGAAAAACAAAAGTGTTGTTCCTTTAGAAAGGAACAATAGAAAATGAAAGTGTTGTTCCTTCAGAAAGGAATAGCAAAAATGCGGATGTGTTGTTCCTTCGGAAATGAACAACAAAAAGGCGGAAATGTTGTTCCTTTGAAAATGAACAACAAAAAAAATGGAAGTGTTGTTCCTTCGGAAAGGAACAACAAAAATGCGGATGTGCTGTTCCTTCGGAAAGGAACAACAAAAAGGCGGAAATGATGTTCCTTTGGAAAGGAACAGCAAAACGTGAAAGTGTTGTTCCTTTGGAAATGAACAACAAAAGATAGAAATGTTGTTCCTTTGGAAAGGAACAACAAAATGCAAAAGTGTTGTTCCTTCAGAAAGGAACAACAAATCGTGAAAATGTTGTTCCTTCGGAAAGGAATAGCAAAATGGAGAAGTGTTGTTCCTTCGAAAAGGAACAACAAAATGGAAGAAATGTTGTTCCTTTGAAAAGGAACAACAAAATGCAAAAATTGTTGTTCCTTTGAAAAGGAACAACAAACGGAAAAAATGTTGTTCCTTCGGAAAGGAACAACAAAATGGAGAAGTGTTGTTCCTTCGAAAAGGAAAAACAAAATGGCGGAAATGATGTTCCTTCGGAACATAACAACAAAATGAAAAAGTGTTGTTGCTTTGAAAAGGAACAACAAAGTGGTGAAAATGTTGTTCCTTCCGAAAGGAACAACAAAATGCAATAGTGATGTTCCTTCGAAAAGGAACAACAAAGCGATGAAAATGTTGTTCCTTCGAAAAGGAACAGCAAAGTGTAAAAAAAATTGCAGAAATGAAAAAATCTATACAGAAACTAATTTACACAAATAGAATAGAAAAAGTTATGTACAAAATTTTGAAAGCAATAAAATTACTTAGTGAACCAAAGGTGAGGAAGAGTTTTCTTCTTCAACTAGAATCTGCATGTCAGAGTCTTCCCGAAGTTGCTGGTAGAAGGATTCTCGAGTAAGCAGTTTGCGGTACAGTAGAACTTGGTGGCCATTTGCTTTAAAGGTATGTTCAGATCCGTCAATGGTAGTTAAAGTAATGGTGCCATTATCATGCACTTTCTAGATTTCATATGGTCCCAGCCAGTGAGTTTGAAGTTGCCCCAGAAAATCCTGAAACCTGGAATCGTATAGGAGTGCCCAATCTCCTTTGTGGAAGACCTTCTTCTTGATAAGGGCGTCGTGCCATTTTTCTCTCTGTTGTTGGATTAATGCAGTATGTTGAAGAGCAGAGAGCCTGATTTGATCTAGCTCATTGATTTGTTGTAGTCTATTAATCTGGGCCTCATTTAAATCTAGACTAACTTCTTGTGTTGTTCTCAATGTTTGTATTTTGAACTCTATTGGAAAGATGGGTTCCTTTTCAAATACTAGCTGATATGGTGAATAACCGGTGGTGTTTCTCCACATTGTTATGTATGCTCACAAGGCTTCCAGCAATCTTGTAGCCCAATCGCGTCTGTGTGACACAATGGTTTTTGTTAATATTGCTTCTATTACCTTATTCATGCTCTCTACTTGGCCATTTGCTTGTGGGTGGTATGGCGTGGTAATCTTGTGGTGAATATGATAGTTTTTTAATGTTGCAGCAATTTTATTACCAGCAAATTGTGGTCCTCCGTCCGTGATTATGTCTCTTGGGAGGCCATATCGCACAAATATCTAGAACAAGAAATGAATGACAAAATCCTCTGTAGCTCTTGGAAGTGCCTCTGCTTCAACCCATTTGGTCACATATTCTGTTGCTACCAAAATATATGTTTTCTGGTTTGATGATGGGTTGATCGGGCCAACAAAATCGAGCGCCCAATGCTCAAACGGTTTGATGACTAGCTGTGGGTTCAAAGGCATTTCGTCAAACTGTCCAGGGTGTCCTGCTCTTTGGCAACTGTCACAAGCTTGAACAAATTTCTTTTCATATTTGAAGATTATGGGCCAGTAACACCCTGTTTACAGAACTTTGTGACCAGTTCTTAGATCTGCAAAATGTCCGCCACATGGTGTGTCATGACAAGCTTTCAGAATGTCAAATATTTCATCTTCACGGACGCATCTTCTGATGTGCATATCTACCCCTGTATGGAATAGGTAGCCCCCAATCTAAGAAAATCGAGTACTGCACTACACGATCTATTTTCATTCATTGGGAGTCAAATTCTTTGGTAATTTGCCTACTGCTAAATAATTTGCAACATCAACATACCAGGGTGTTTTCATCTGGAAATAAATGTTCATCTGGAAATTGATCTTTGACTGCTGTTGCGTCCACTGGCTTCAACATTCATGAGAGAAAGTCAGCTACAGGATTCTCTTTCCCAGGTCGATCTTTTATTATGATGTCAAATTCCTACAATAAAATCAACCATCTTGTTACTCTACCATTTGTAATTGGTTTATTTGCTAAATATTTTATGGCAGAGTGATCTGTATCTAAAACAACAAGATATCTAGTGATATAATGCCTAAATTTACATACAACATGTATTACAGCTAAAAATTCTTTTTCAGTAATAGTATAGTTTAACGAAGCAGGAGACAAATTCTTGCTAATATAATAGATTGCATATGGTTTTTTGTCTTCTTCTTGCCCAAGGACTACTCCAATATCTGTGTCTGAAGCATTTGATGAAATTGGAAATGGCAGGTCCAAATTTGGGCCTCTGACCACTGGGGCTATCGACACAAGCTTTTTCAGATCCTCAAAAGCATGGTCACATTTATCTATCCAAACAAAATCAACATTCCCTATTAGTGCGTATAGAGATGTAGCTATTTGAGAAAAATGTTCTATAAATCTCCTATAATAACCAGAAAATCCAAGAAAACTGCGTACCTCTGTGAGTGTGGTAGGAGTAGGTATTAACAAAATTATTTGAATTTTGGCTAGATCTACCTGTATTCCTATTGCTGAGATATAATGACCTAGGATGAGTCCTTCAATCATCATCATTTAACACTTTTCATGGCTCAAGCAGAGCCTAGTTGCGATACATCATTGTAGCACCTTTTCCAATGTGTCTCGTGCTGGGTTGAAATAATCTCTGTATGGTGTGAAATCATCCATGTATACTTTGAGCCCTTCGTTTATTAAATCTGAAAAGATGTTGAGGCTAGCCCTTTGAAATGTGGTAGGGGCATTTCATAAGCCAAAGGGTAAAACTCTCTAGACAAATGTTCCCCAAGGACAGGTAAAGGTAGTTTTGTCCTGGTCTTCAGGGGCAATCTGAATCTGATTGTACCCACTGAAGCCATCCAAGAAAGAAAAGAATTTCTTTCCTACTAATGTATCTAATACCTCGTCAATGAATGGAAGGGGAAAGTGGTCCTTCTAGGTTTCTTTGTTTAATTCTCTATAATCTACACAAATCCTCCACTTTCCATTTTTCTTTGGCACCACTACTAGCAGAGGGACCCATTTTCTATTGGAGATTGGATAAATAAAGTTCACATCCAAATTTTTTTGTAATTCAGCTTTCACAACGTCTTTTAGATGAGGGTTAAGTCTTCGTTGGGGTTGGCGAATAGCTCTCGCATCCTTTTCTATATAAATTTGGTGTGTACATAGCTGGGGATTGATTCCCTTCATGTTTGGATAATCCCATTCAAAATCTTCGTTGTATTTTCTCAGCTTCTCTTCTTGTTCAGGAGTCAGGTTATTATTGATGTTTAAAGTTTTTCCCGACTCAATCTCTATAGTTTTTCTATTTGAAACAGAGGTAGTAGGTATTGTTTGATCATGAGTGTCATTGAGAGGATCTTCTTCTAGTTCATTGTCAAATGCTGCCTCTATCATGTGACATTGTACATGGGATCTGGACTCGGCTTAATTAATAAAGTTGTTAATAACGTCATCCTCTGTTTGATCTTGTAATGGTTGTTCTGCGAGTAATTGATTTTCAACTTGAAAATTTTTATCTCCCTCAATTTCTATAATGCGCCTAGACCTTAATTGAAGGTCATTGCACCCCCTTAGGTCGGTTTCTAGTTCTGGTGTTTCAATTATTTGAATAGATTGCACCAGTATGTTATTTGGGTTCGGGTTGGGTTGGGCTGGGAGTTGCAGTCTTAAGTTGGTCTGGGGGTTTTGTTGTAGTGCTGGCAGTGTAGGTTGAGGGAGTGGAATGGTTCCTACTGGCTGATTCATCGGTCTTTGCCAGTTTTTCTGCCAGGCTTGACTCTGCAAAGTGGGAGGAGACCATTGTGTTGGATATGCATTATTTTGACAATATGGTGGAGCGTAGGGAAAATTTGGTCAATTAGATTGGCTTGCTTGATTCGTCCATGGTGATGATGAAGGAAATGGTTGTTGTGAACAATTTGAGAAGGGCGGTTTATTTTGCCACATTGTATTATATTGTTGAGCATGATATTGTGAAGGCTGGAAAGAAGAAGCTAGATCAAGAAACATACCTAATTGTTGTGGCTGCCATTGATGGTGGTGGTTGAGTAGGTACACCAATTCTGTTTCTTCTTCTACTTCTTTGTATACTGCTTTCAAACTAGGAAGTGAGGGGTAGCTCTCCGTAGAGTGGTCTTTTGTACAAATAATGCAAACTTGAACTGCATCTAATGGGCACTCTTTGTGGCTGTGTTTCTTTCTGCATCTAGGACAGAATATTTCCAGATTCTTCTCTGCCTCTGCTTGTTTCTGTTTTGCTTGCATAAGATCAAGTTGCATTGTCAGATTCACCAATATATCAGTTTTGAAATATTCTTGTAAATTTCCAATTTCTGCACGAGTGACTCCTTCTCCAGAGATCTTGTTGTCCCTTGTATGTTGGAAATAATACTGAGAGGGGGGGGGTGGGGGGGGTGAATCAGTATTATCAAATTCTTTCCAATATATCTTTCTTATTTATACTTTGAATTATTCTTCAGATATTGATCGTTACTTTGTATGTCAGTACCATAAAATAGTGAGCATGAACAAGAAAAACAGATAGTCACACCAAAGAACACCAGATGTAAGGTGGAAACCCAATGTGGGTGAAAACCACCTGCTGCAATATGTCTCTATCTTCTTTCAATTAGAAACTCCTTTTACAATGATTTTTTACTGGTGCAGTCCTTTACCAGTACGCAGGATGCAACCTGCAGAGAGCTACAACTCTCTCTCGTTTTCGAGTCTCTCCTTGAAGGGAGCTACAACCCCCTACTTCTTTAACTTCTTTAAGGACCACGTTTCATTAATTTTCAGACTGGATCCAAGAACATCAAATAAACATCAAGTACATGTGAATCAAGCAATCTCCTTATACAATCAATCCAATGAGCCACTCAAACTTCTCAGAATGCTGTAAACAGAAAACCAACACCAGTAACCTAAACCCAGAACACAGCAGCAAATAGAAAATAGGCAGCCAACAAATATTTCAAAACAAGTCCGCAACTTCACCAATATAAACCTACGGATACCCGCACTTCACCTTCAGCTGCGCTGCATATACCTGCACTTCGCCTTCTTCTGTACTGCGTACCCCGCACTGTGCCTTCAGGTGAGCCACGTATACCCACACTGCTGTTGGCATTATGATTCAAGTGTTGTCCTTGATGGCAACTCACTCAGAGGATGGTATAGGTGCTCAGAGGTTGGTACAGGTGATGGCAACTTAATCAGAAGACAGATCTCAGTACAGCATGCCAAGGAAGCTCATACACGCCGTTTCGTTAAGCCCAAGTCGCGTGTACACGCTAGTTCGATTCAGAAAAAGCGCGTGTATGTGGAAAGGTTCCTTTGGTTCATGGTGGTTAGTCCTTGGAAGTTGTGCCTATGATTTCGGACCATTATGTCTCGACGGGCGTGTCGATCCCTAGTTTTAAAGTTGATGGTATTGTGTTACTATGGTTTTGGCTCTTGGTATTGAGAAAGGCCTAAGGCTATATAAGGAGAAGAAGATCATTAGGCAAAATCATCTTTCGACAAGGCTTGAATATCTAAGAGAGAAAGAGATCTGATATGCAGGTTCTGAGTTGCTTGATCTAAGCCAAGGAGAAATCACATCGGCGGATGGAAGACTAGATCTAAGGACAAATCGGGATCTAATGGTTTGAAATGCTCTATTATGAAATGGTTGATTATGCGTATTTCTAGATCTGCATACTGTCGCAATATTATGTTCTGGATCTAACTGATGTCTGGTACAGCTGCAAGTTGAGAGAATCTATTTTTAGATCTGTACGCAGGTTGGCTTAAGAAAAAACGCGTGTACACGCGGGTTTCGCTCATTGAAGTAGCGTATATCTCTTAAAGCTTATTTTGGGTTTTTGCAGTTGGATCTGACTGTTATTGCAGAGTTCTATAGACTGCTCTGGGTTCTGGTATCTGGTGATTGACAGGGTTCAGTGGTTCAGTGATTCAAAGTTTGATAATTCTAGTATTGGTTGTCTTATGCTTCATGGATCTGTTATGAAAGTTGAATGAATTGGGTTCTTCAGATTGAATGATGTGCTTCAGGAATATTCAGTCTGAAAATGTATGAAAAGTGATACCTGAAAGAAGGAAGATTGTAGGTCAGCACCTACGTACTAGTATCTTGGCTAGTACAAGAGCAAAGGGGGTTGGAGCTCCCTTCCAAGGAAGTTTGGAGAATGAGAGAAGGTTGAAGCCTTCTGCAGGTTGTAGCCTGCGTACTGGTATAAGGCTGCACCAGTACAAAAGATTGTAAACTGAAGTTTCATATTAAAGAAAGATAGAGACAACTTGCAGCAGGTGGTTTTCACCCACATTGGGTTTCCACCTTATATCTTGGTGTTCATGTGTGTGGCTTTTTATCTGTTCTGTTATACTGCACATGTTTACTGTTAATGTGGTGAATAATGTCCTGATGCACTTAATTGAAGAATAAGCTAACTAAATTGTGAGTTTTCTTCTTATACGCTGTTTTACTTCGTCACAGTAGCGTATACACGCTGGTTCACTTAACTGAAGTAGCGTATATGTTTCTGAGCATTTAAAAGTTTGATTAATCTGATAATACTGATTCACCCCCCCTCTCAGTATTATTTCCAACAATTGGTATCAGAGCAGGTCCTTCAGAGAAGCTTGATCGCTTGAAGGAAGATCATTCATCATGAGCAACTACGAGAAAGAAGCATCAATCAGGCCACCGGTTTTTGATGGAACAAATTTCAATTATTGGAAGGTAAGAGTTACTGCATATCTTCAATCTCTTGGTACAGAAGTTTGGGACATTGTATAAACAGGCTATGCTTTTCCTTCAGCTACTCCTACAGATCCAGCTGAGAAAAAGGCATATGAAACAAATGCAAAAGCAGTCAGTACTCTATTAGGAAGTATATCTCAAACAGAATTCATGAAGGTCATGCACTTCAAATCAGCAAAAGAGATATGGGACAAAATGATCACTAGCTATGAAGGAGATGAACAGGTAAAGCAAGCTAAACTTCAAACTCTCAGGATTCAATATGAGACCCTCAAGATGTATAATGATGAAAGTGTGGCTAATTATTTTCTTCGGGTAGATGAGATTGTTAATTGTATGAAAAATTTGGGTGAAGAAATAAAAGAGACTATAGTAGTTCAAAAGATTCTAAGATCATTATCCCCCAAGTTTGAATCTAAAGTATATGCAATAGAAGAAAAGGAAAATCTCAAAGTTCTCACTATGTCTCAGCTACATGGAATTCTAACTGCTTATGAAATGAGAAAGGGAGGTCCATCAGACAGAAGGGAAGCTGCTTTTAAAGCATCAAGAAATGAAGATTACTATGAAGCAAGCCATGTTCCAGAAGAAGAGGAAGAAGAATCAAATTTTGTCAGAAATCTTCAAAGGGGTGCTGGAAGGTTCAGAGGTAAGCTACCTTTCAAATGCTTTGCTTGTGGAAGAGTAGGTCATTATGTTGCAAAATGTCCTAATAAGGATAAAGGAAAAGAACCTGCTAGATGGAATAAGAAACAAAGTGCAAATAAGAAAAGCTACTACACCCATGAAGATAGTGATGGCTTATCAAACAGTGATGAAGATGAACAAGGTAATAAATATAAGCTATTAATGGCATTTGAAGATGATGATTATGAGGATGCTGTAGATGTGGATAATCTCTATAATGAAATTACTAGACTCAAGAGATGCATAGAAGAAAAGAGTGTGATCATTGATACTTTGCAATTTCAAATTGATGAAAAGGAAAAACATCTTGAAAAACTAGAAGGTGAAATTGTTGGTCTCAGAAAAGAAATTGAGAAAACAAAAACTATTAATCTTAAGTTTGTCAAAGGATCTGAAACTTTGGATGAGATTATCAATGTGCAGCGGTCTCCTCTAATCAAGACAGGTTTGGGCTATAATGGAGAAACCTCTCAAGCATCCACCTCAAAAAGTTATCTTGATGCAGCAAGAAGAAATGAGCAGAAGAACAATGAAGATAATCAGGTAAAGCAGGGACGAATTACAAACAGAAACTATCAGGGACAATCCTTCTTAAGGGTGAACAAAAGCTACAACCAACCACAGGTAAAATCTTCTCAGTTTGGCACAAGAATAGATGAAAATAGAAATTACAATCAGTTGGCTGGTAGATTCAATAACCGCAGAAGCTTCTTCAATGGAAAATGCTTTTCTTGCCATAACTTTGGTCACAAAGCAGCTCAATGTGTTGCATATAAAACAATCATGACTAGGGAAGCTCAAAAACAAAGAAGTATGACAGGGATTACAAAGAGGACCTATAACAACTTTTCAGTTCTTGAAAATGAAGTTGAATGTTCTATTTGCAATAATTTTGGTCATAAAGAATCTGAATGCAGGAGCAGGTTTCAGGAGAAAAAGGAACAAGCCACGAGCACCAAAAAATGGAGAATAAAAGAACCTCAGACAGAAAGATGTGGGATAGCGTTTTATGCAGAAGGACAGGAAAATCTATGGTACATTGACAGTGGATGTTCGAAACATATGACAGGTGATAAAGAAAAACTTGAATCTTATTCTACTTTAGAAAAGGGAAAGAAAGTTTCTTTTGGAAATGATACTCCTGCAACTATAAAAGGAAAAGGTATTGCTCCTTTGAAAGAAAAGGTCAAGGCTGGAAATGTTTTGTATGTTGATGGATTGAAGCATAATCTTTTAAGTGTCAGCCAGATGTGTGATCAAAAAACCGAGGTTATTTTCAGATCGAATGGATGTCTTGTTCGTGATCTTGATACAGGTAAAACAGTTCTCAAAGGCAAAAGAACTCCAAATAATTTGTACATATTTGAAGAAGGACAACAACAATGCTATCTTAGCAAGGATGAAGAGCACTGGTTATGGCATCGAAGGTTGGGACATCTAAGCTTCTCACAAATAAGGAAAGCATGCAAATATCAGGCAGTTCGCGATCTTCCAGATATCAAAATTCCAGACAACACCATATGCAAATCTTGTCAGTTTGGAAAGCAAACCAGAACTAACTTTCCAGAGAAGGAAGGATCAGCTAGCTTGCCTCTTGAGCTAGTCCATACAGATGTATGTGGTCCATTTAGGAAAAGGACACCTCGAGGAGAAGAATATCTGATATTATTCATTGATGATTTCTCAAGGTTTGTTTGGTTAGGGCTTATGAAGCACAAAGATGAAGCATTCGAAAAATTCAAATCCTTCAAAGCATTGGCTGAAAATGAATCAGGACACAAAATTAAGTGCCTCAGATCTGACAGAGGTGGGGAGTTCACATCAAATGAATTTTTCGATTTCTGCGATGAACATGGGATAAGAAGAGAATTCTCTACAGCTAGAACTCCTCAGCAAAATGGGGTTGTGGAAAGAATGAACAGAACTATCCAACAAATGGCTCGTGCTATGCTCGATGAATCAGGTACTCCTGCAACCTTCTGGGGTGAAGCTGCACATGCTGCTGTTATCATTCTTAACAAAACAAATGTCCGAGTAAACAGCACTCAAACACCTCATGAGCTTTGGAGTGGTAAAACTCCTTCCGTGAAGCATTTCAAAATCTTTGGGAGCAAATGTTATATTAAGAATACTGATGAGCAACTTGGCAAACTTGAACCTAGAGCAGATGAGGGCATTCTTCTTGGTTATTCTCCACATAGCAAAGCATACAAGTGCTACAATAAAAGACTTGGCAGAATTGTTGACAGTATTGATATACTGGTTGATGAGAAGGGATATATTCCTAGGCAAGTTCATCATGAAGACATTGAAGAAGATGAAGGTTACTCTCAAAGGCGAAATGATGAAGAAGAAGAACCTCAAGAAGAAGAAGAATCTCAAGAAGAACCAGAGGAGCAGACAAGAATAGAAGAGAAGACTCCATCCAGATATGTCCAAAAGAATCATCCAGAAACTCAGATTGTGGGGCAGAAAGAAGCAGGAGTACAAACAAGAAGGACACTTGCAGAAGCTTCAAGCTACTTGGCTCTACTCTCCTCCATTGAACCACAAAATGTGAAAGAAGCATGCAAAGATGAATGTTGGGTCAAAGCAATGGATGAAGAACTTGAGCAAATCGAAAGGAACAACACTTGGGAATTAGTTCCTAGACCAAAAGATAAGAATGTAATAGGAACAAAATGGGTCTTCAAGAATAAGTTAAATGAAAATGGAGAAGTAATTAGAAACAAGGCCAGACTTGTTTGTAAAGGCTATGCACAGCAAGAAGGAATAGATTTTGAAGAGACCTTTGCTCCTGTGGCAAGACTAGAGGCCATCCGAATGTTCCTTGCTCTCTCAAGCTTTCAAAACTTCAAGGTATTTCAAATGGACGTGAAATCAGCCTTCCTGAATGGAGACTTAGAAGAAGAAGTATATATTGAGCAGCCAGATGGGTTCATTCTTGGGAATGATCCAAACCTTGTATGCAGATTGAAAAAGGCACTCTATGGGCTCAAACAAGCTCCAAGGGCTTGGTACTATCGGTTGGACAAATATCTTCACCAACAAGGCTTTTCAAAAGGATCAGCAGATAGCAATCTCTATATAAAAGTTGAAAATAACAAATTGCTAATTCTTGTTGTTTATGTAGATGATATTATTTTTGGCAGCAATGAAGAGACTATGAGTCAAAACTTTGCCTTGGTTATGCAGAAAGAATTCGAAATGTCACTTCTTGGAGAATTGACATATTTTCTTGGATTGCAAATCCAACAAAATGAAGGAGGTATCTTCTTGTCTCAAACCAAATACCTCAAGCAGATCTTGAAGAAGTATGGCATGGAAGAGTCAAAGCCAGTATGTACACCCATGGTTACAGGATGCAGCCTCAGTGCAAATGATGAATCAGCAGCAGTCCACCAACCCACTTATAGATCCATGATTGGGAGTTTGCTTTATTTGACAGGTACTCGACCAGATATTACACATGCAGTAGGAATGGTTGGAAGATTTCAAGCCAACCCAAAGGAAACTCATCTTTAGGCAGTCAAAAGAATCTTCAAATATCTTCAAGGGACCCAAAACTATGGCTTATGGTATCCTAGAAATACAGATCTCACTCTTCATGCTTACACAGATGCAGATTGGGCTGGAAGTGTGGATGATAGGAAAAGCACAAGTGGAGGTGCTTTCTTCATGGGTTCCAGATTAGTATCTTGGTTCAGCAAGAAACAAAGTTCGATTGCCTTATCTACAGCTGAAGCAGAATATGTGGCTGCAGCATCTTGTTGCACACAACTTCTTTGGATGATGCAGACCTTGCAGGACTTTCAAATCACTTGCACTCCACCTGTCTCTATCTTATGTGATAATACAAGTGCAATCAGCATTTCAAAGAATCCAGTCATGCACTCAAAGACCAAGCACATACCAATCAAGTACCATTTTCTTCGGGAACAAGTGCTTGAACAGAAGGTCAAGTTGGAGTATGTTCCTTCTAAGGAGCAAGTTGCCGATATTCTCACAAAGCCACTGCCCAGGGAAACTTTTGAATATCTCAGACAAAAGCTGGGAGTAGTTGATGCTTCATCCTGTTGTTAAAGTTTGTTTGTTCTACAAAAGGTTGGTATACGCAGGTTACGGAAGGGATATGCGCGTATATACGCGGATTCATGCTGGGTAAGTCGCGTGTATACTGGACGCTTGTTGCAGTAAGAATATCCGCGTACATACGCTGTTTTATACAGGATAAATCACGTATATGAAGTTCTGAACAGCAAGGGAAAACTCTGAAGTTCTGAACAGCAATGGGAATGTCAGAATTCTTCAGGCACAGTTTCAGGGAGTGCAACAGGCACAAGTTCAGGGGGAGCAGCTTAAAAGTCTCATAAAGCATTGTTGGCATTCAGATGTTTTGGTTTCAGGAGAAGGAGCTCAGAAAAAAAAAAATTCTGGTTGCTGATCTAACAAGATGTTTATCAGATACTGCTGGTGCCTTTCCTAAGTCTTGGTCTAGATCTGTTGTCTCTATGTCATGTATCTCTCTTGTCATATCTCTTTTATGGTGTCAAGGTCATGTAACGGCCTATGTTGGTTTCCCCACTATGCCTGGGATGAATGCTGTAATATAATTGGTTGTTTCTGATATGTTATGGATGTATGTATTGAGTCTTTTGGTGATAGGAAGGTCCCTTATGGTGTATAAGTCTTGGTTCTTGTTGAAGAACATCTTTTGCAGATCTGGCCTACTGTCAGGGGGAGCACGAGTCAGCACAGCCAAGCAGAGGTATCAGCATGTCCTCAGGGGGAGCACAGCCCTTTGCCCTTGATGTCAAAGGGGGAGAGTGACTTGGTGTGGTGGTTGCCATCAAGTCCAAAGGGGGAGATTGTTGGCATTATGATTCAAGTGTTGTCCTTGATGGCAACTCACTCAGAGGATGGTACAGGTGCTCAGAGGTTGGTACAGGTGATGGCAACTTAATCAGAAGACAGATCTCAGTACAGCATGCCAAGGAAGCTCATACACGCCGTTTCGTTAAGCCCAAGTCGCGTGTACACGCTAGTTCGATTCAGAAAAAGCGCGTGTATGTGGAAAGGTTCCTTTGGTTCATGGTGGTTAGTCCTTGGAAGTTGTGCCTATGATTTCGGACCATTATGTCTCGACGGGCGTGTCGATCCCTAGTTTTAAAGTTGATGGTATTGTGTTACTATGGTTTTGGCTCTTGGTATTGAGAAAGGCCTAAGGCTATATAAGGAGAAGAAGATCATTAGGCAAAATCATCTTTCGACAAGGCTTGAATATCTAAGAGAGAAAGAGATCTGATATGCAGGTTCTGAGTTGCTTGATCTAAGCCAAGGAGAAATCACATCGGCGGATGGAAGACTAGATCTAAGGACAAATCGGGATCTAATGGTTTGAAATGCTCTATTATGAAATGGTTGATTATGCGTATTTCTAGATCTGCATACTGTCGCAATATTATGTTCTGGATCTAACTGATGTCTGGTACAGCTGCAAGTTGAGAGAATCTATTTTTAGATCTGTACGCAGGTTGGCTTAAGAAAAAACGCGTGTACACGCGGGTTTCGCTCATTGAAGTAGCGTATATCTCTTAAAGCTTATTTTGGGTTTTTGCAGTTGGATCTGACTGTTATTGCAGAGTTCTGTAGACTGCTCTGGGTTCTGGTATCTGGTGATTGACAGGGTTCAGTGGTTCAGTGATTCAAAGTTTGATAATTCTAGTATTGGTTGTCTTATGCTTCATGGATCTGTTATGAAAGTTGAATGAATTGGGTTCTTCAGATTGAATGATGTGCTTCAGGAATATTCAGTCTGAAAATGTATGAAAAGTGATACCTGAAAGAAGGAAGATTGTAGGTCAGCACCTACGTACTAGTATCTTGGCTAGTACAAGAGCAAAGGGGGTTGGAGCTCCCTTCCAAGGAAGTTTGGAGAACGAGAGAAGGTTGAAGCCTTCTGCAGGTTGTAGCCTGCGTACTGGTATAAGGCTGCACCAGTACAAAAGATTGTAAACTGAAGTTTCATATTAAAGAAAGATAGAGACAACTTGCAGCAGGTGGTTTTCACCCACATTGGGTTTCCACCTTATATCTTGGTGTTCATGTGTGTGGCTTTTTATCTGTTCTGTTATACTGCACATGTTTACTGTTAATGTGGTGAATAATGTCCTGATGCACTTAATTGAAGAATAAGCTAACTAAATTGTGAGTTTTCTTCTTATACGCTGTTTTACTTCGTCACAGTAGCGTATACACGCTGGTTCACTTAACTGAAGTAGCGTATATGTTTCTGAGCATTTAAAAGTTTGATTAATCTGATAATACTGATTCACCCCCCCTCTCAGTATTATTTCCAACAACTGCACCTTCTACTGTACTGCGTACCCCGCACTGTGCCTTCAACTGCGTTGCGTATACCCTCACTGCACCTTCTTCTGTACTGCGTACCCCCGCACTTACGCTGTAGATTGCCTGCGAACCTCTGATTAGGGCCAAATTAACAGTCCTCTAATGTACCACAGACAGTCAGATCCACAGATTTGATCATACGCCCAAGAGATCACGACTTAGCAATAGATTCGCCTTTAAATTTTACCTTGATTTAGATCTAGCTTTTAAAACCGATAACCCAAAATTCAGATCTTCAGATATTCAAATTTCAAAGATGTCTCAGCCAAGTGATCTCCTTCCCTATTTATAGTCAAGCCCTTGTTCAAACCATGGGACAAAACCATCAATAACCAATACAAGGGATCCAAACCGGGATTCAATAAATTAGATCCTATACTACAGGCCAAAACCATAGGATCATGAACGACGGGCTAAATACCACGGGCCAAACATAAGAAGCCCCACGTGAGCACGCTTCTCTACCTTGAAGTGAGTGAACTGGGGGACCGCACCTTCTGAACGGATAACCTGCGGGTATGACTGCACTTTATGGACGACGAACCTGCGGGTCTGCACCTTCTGAACCATTATCCTGCGAACCTCTTAATTTCCATTATTTTGAGAGCCTGAACAGAGTTTTGCCACTTGAGAGAGTTGCCATCAATTACAACACGTGTACCATTGAGCCAAACCAGAATCATAATGCCAACAATCTCCCCCTTTGGACTTGATGGCAACCTCAAGATCCTCAACGTCATTCTCCCCCTTTGACATCAAGGGCAAAGGGTTATGCTCCCCCTGAGAACATGCTCCCCCTGACTATAAACCAGATCTACAAAGGAAAGAAATTTCTTCAAGAAGAACCATAATCCACCAAACACCATGACCATGAAAGAGATAGAGACATATTGCAGCAATATTCAGATCAGCATCCATGACCTCCTTCTGTACTTCCTCCACAATGCCAACAATGCATTATATGCTCCGCCTGAACCTGTTTCCATTCCATCTTCGACCAATCCACAACCCAGCAAATCTACACGTATACCCCATATGAACCTTGCGTACAACCAACAATGAGATTCAACAATAGGATGATGCATGAACAACCCCCAGCTTTTGCCTGAGGTATTCAAAGGTCTCGCTGGGCAATGGTTTGGTGAGTATATCAGCAACTTGTTCCTTAGAAGGAACATACTCCAACTTGACCTTTTGTTCAAGCACTTGTTCCCAGAGAAAGTGATACTTGATTGGTATGTGCTTGGTCTTTGAATGCATGACTGGGTTCTTTGAAATGTTGATTGCACTTGTATTATCACATAAGATGGAGATAGGTGGTGTACAAGTGATTCGAAAATCCTGCAAGGTCTGCATCATCCAAAGGAGTTGAGTGCAGCAAGATGCAACAGCCACATATTCCACTTCAGCTGTAGACAAAGCAATCGAACTCTGTTTCTTGCTGAACCAAGATACTAATCTGGAACCCATAAAGAATGCACCACCACTTGTGCTCTTCCTGTCATCCACGCTTCCGGCCCAATCTGCATCTGTATAAGCATGAAGTGTGAGATCTGTATCTCTAGGATACCATAAGCCATAGTTTTGAGTCCCTTGAAGGTATTTGAAAATTCTCTTCACTGCCTAAAGATGGGTTTCCTTTGGATTTGCCTGAAATCTTCCAACTATTCCCACTGCATGCATGATGTCTGGTCGGGTACCTGTCAAATAAAGTAGACTCCCAATCATAGATCTGTAGGTTGGTTGATGCACTGCTGCTGATTCATCATTTTCACTGAGGCTACATCCTGTGACCATGGGAGTACATACTGGTTTTGCATCTTCCATGCCATATTTCTTCAAAATCTGCTTGAGATACTTGGTTTGAGACAAGAAGATCCCTCCTTCATTTTGTTGGATTTGCAATCCAAGAAAATATGTCAGTTCTCCAAGCAAAGACATTTCGAATTCTTTCTGCATCACCAAGGCAAAGATTTGACTCATAGCTTCTTCATTGCGACCAAAGATAATATCATCTACATACACAACAAGTATTAGCAATTTGTCATTTTCAATTTTTATATAAAGATTGCTATTTGTTGATCCTTTTGAAAAACCTTGTTGATGAAGATATTTGTCCAAACGATAGTACCAAGCCCTTGGAGCTTGTTTGAGACCATAGAGGGCCTTTTTCAGTCTGCATACAAGATTTGGATCATTTCCAAGAATGAAACCATCTGGCTGCTCAATGTATACTTCTTCTTCTAAGTCTCCATTCAGAAAGGCTGATTTCACGTCCATTTGAAATACTTTGAACTTTTGAAAGCTTGAGAGAGCAAGGAACATTCAGATGGCCTCAAGTCTTGCAATAGGAGCAAAAGTTTCTTCAAAATCTATTCCTTCTTGCTGGGCATACCCTTTACAAACAAGTCTGGCCTTGTTTCTAATTACTTCCCCATTTTCATTCAACTTATTCTTGAAGATCCATTTTTTCCCTATAACATTCTTATCCTTTGGTCTAGGAACCAACTCCCAAGTGTTATTCTTTTCGATCTGCTCAAGTTCTTCATCCATTGCTTTGATCCAACATTCATCTTTGCATGCCTCTCTTACATTTTGTGGTTCAGTGGAGGAGAGTAATGCCAAATAGCTTGAAGCTTCTGCAATAGTTCTTCTTGTTTGTACACCTGCTTCTTTCTGCCCCAAAATCTGAGATTCTGGATGATTCTTCTGAATATACCTGGATGGAGTCTTCTCTTCTATCCTTATTTGTTCCTCTGGTGCTTCTTGAGGTTCTTTTTCTTCATCATTCTGTCTTTGAGGGTAGTCTTCATCTTCTTCGATATTTTCATGATTTACTTGCCTAGGAATGTATCCTCTTTCATCAACCACTACATCAATGCTGTCAACAATTCATCCAAGTGTTTTATTGTAGCACTTATATGCTTTGCTGTGTGGAGAATAACCAAGAAGAATGCCTTCATCTGCTCTAGGTTCAAGTTTGCCAAGTTTCTCATCAGTATTCTTAATATAGCATTTGCTCCCAAAAATTTTGAAATGCTTTACCGAAGGAGTCTCACCATACCAGAGCTCATGAGGAGTTTGAGTGTTGTTTACTCAGACATTTGTTTTGTTGAGAATAACAACCGTAGCATATGCAGCTTCACCCTAGAAAGTTGCGGGAGTTCCAGACTCATCAAGCATAGCACGAGCCATTTGTTGGACTGTGCTGTTCATCCTTTCCACCACTCCATTTTGCTGAGGAGTTCTAGCTGTAGAGAATTCCCTTCTTATCCCATGTTCTTCACAGAAATCGAAAAATTCATTTGAGGTAAACTCCCCACCTCTGTCGGACCTGAGGCACTTAATTTTGTAACCTGATTCATTTTCAACCAAGGCTTTGAAGGATTTGAATTTTTCGAATGCTTCGTCTTTGTGCTTCAAAAGTCCTAACCAAACAAACCTAGAGAATTCGTCAATGAATAATATCAAGTATTCTTCTCCTCGAGGTGACCTTGTCCTGAAAGGACCACATACATCTGTATGGACTAGTTCAAGAGGCCTGCTGGCTGACCCTTCCTTCTCAGGGAAGTTGGTTCTGGTTTGCTTACCAAACTGACATGATTTGCATATGGTGTTGTCTGGAATTTTGATATCTGGAAGACCACGAACTGCCTGATATTTGCATGCCTTCCTTATTTGTGAAAAGCTTAGATGCCCCAACCTCCGGTGCCATAACCAATGTTCATCATTCTTGCTCAAATAGCATTGTTGTTGTCCTTCTTCAAATATGTATAGATTATTTGGAGTTCTTCTGCCTTTGATCATTGTTTTCCCTGTATCAAGATCACGAACACTACACCCATTTGATCGAAATATTACTTCGGTTCCTTGATCACACATCTAACTGACACTTAGTAGATTATACTTCAAGCCATCAACATAAAAAACATTTCCAGCTTTGACCTTTTCTTTCAACTGAGCAGTGCCTTTTCCTTTTATAGCTGCAGGAGTATCATTTCCAAAAGAAACTTTCTTTCCCTTTTCTAAAGAAGAATATGATTCAAGTTTTTCTTTATCACCTGTCATATGCTTCGAACATCCACTGTTGATGTACTATAGATTTTCTTGTCCCTCTACATAAAAGGCTATCCCACATCTTTCTGTTTGTGGTTCCTTTATTCTCCATGTTCTGGTGCTTGAGGCTTGTTCCTTTGTCTGTTGAAACCTGCTCCTGCATTCAGAATCTTCATGACCGAAGTTATTGCAAATAGAACATTCAATTTCATTTTCAAGAGCCAAAAAGTTGTTATAGGTCCTTTTTGTAATCCCAGTCATACTTCTATGTTTTTGAACTTCTCTAGTCATGATTGTTTTATATGCAACACATTGAGTTGCTTTGTGACCAAAGTTATGGCAAGAGAAACATTTTCCATTGAAGAAACTTCTGCGATTATCAAATCTACCGGCCAAATGATTGTAATTTCTATTGTCATCCATTCTTGAAGTAAATTGAGAAGATTTTACCTGTGGCTAGTTGTAGCTTTTGTTCACCCTTAAGACGGACTGCCCCTGGTTTACCTGATAGTCTTTGTTTGTTCTTGATGTAATTCGTCCCTGCTTTACCTGGTGATCTCCATTGTGCTTTTGCTCATTCCTTCTTGCTGCATCAAGATAACCTTTTGAGGTGGATGCTTGAGATGTTTCTCCATTATACCCCAGACCTGTCTTGTTTAGTGGAGAACGCTGTATATTGATGATATCATCCAAAGTTTCAGATCCTTTGACAAACTTAAGATTAATAGCCTTTGTTTTCTCAATTTCTTTTCTAAGGCCAACAATTTCACATTCTAACTTTTCAAGAAATTTTTCTTTTTCATCAATTTGAAATTGTAGAGTATCAATGATCACATTCTTTTCTTCTATACATGTCTTGAGTCTAGAAATCTCTTCATAAAAGCTATCCACATCTATAGCATCCATGTAATCATCATCTTCAAAGGCCATTAAAATTTTATAGTCATTACCTCGTTCATCTTGATCACTATTTGATAGACCATCACTGTCTTCATGAGTGTAGTAGCTTTTCTTATTTGCATTCTGTTTCTTGTTCCATCTAATAGGTTCCTTTCCCTTGTCGATCTTATCCTTATGACGACATTTGGTACCATAGTGACCTACTCTTCTACAAGCAAAGCATTTGAAGGGAAACTTACCTCTGAACCGTCCAACACCCCGTTGAAGATTTCTGACAAAATTTGATTCTTCTTCTTCTTCTTCTGACCCATGTCCTGATTCATAGTACTCTCCTTTGCCTGAAACCTTGAAGGCAGCTTCTCTCCTGTCAGATGGACCTCCTTTCCTCATTTCATAAGAAGTTAGAATTCCATGCAGTTGTGACATTTTAAGATGTTGTAGATTCTCCTTTTCTTCTATAGCAGAAACTTTAGATTCAAACCTAGGTGACAAAGATCTTAGAACTTTTTCAACCACAACAACCTCTATTATTTCTTCACCCAAATTTTTCATACAATTAACAATCTCATCCACACGAAGAAAATAGTTAGCCACACTTTCATCATTATACATCTTGAGATTTTCATACTAAATCCTGAGGGTTTGAAGTTTTTCACGTTTTACCTGATCATCTCCTTCATAGCTTAGAACAATCTTGTCCCATATTTCTTTTGCGGATTTATACTGCATAACTTTCACAAATTTTGATTGAGATAGACATCCTAGAAGAGTGTTGACCGCCTTTGCATTTGTTTCATATTTCTTCTTCTCAGCTGGATCTGTAGGAGTAGCTAATGGAAAAGTATATCCTGTTTCTATGATGTCCCAGACTTCTATACCCAAAGATTGAAGATAGGCAGTAACTCTTACCTTCCAATATACGAAGTTTGTCCCATCAAAAATCGGTGGCCTGATTGATGCTTCCCTCTCGTAGTTGCTCATGATGATAGATCTTCCTTCAAGCGATCAAGCTCCTTCATAAGAACCTGGATCTGATACCAATTGTTAGAAATAATACTGAGAGGGGGGGGGTGAATCAGTATTATCAAATTCTTTCCAATATATCTTTCTTATTTATACTTTGAATTATTCTTCAGATATTGATCGTTACTTTGTATGTCAGTACCATAAAATAGTGAGCATGAACAAGAAAAACAGATAGTCACACAAAAGAACACCAGATGTAAGGTGGAAACCCAATGTGGGTGAAAACCACCTGCTGCAATATGTCTCTATCTTCTTTCAATTAGAAACTCCTTTTACAATGATTTTGTACTGGTGCAGTCCTTTACCAGTACGTAGGCTGCAACCTACAGAGAGCTACAACTCTCTCTCGTTTTCCAGTCTCTCCTGGAAGGGAGCTACAACCCCCTACTTCTTTAACTTCTTTAAGGACCACGTTTCATTAATTTTCAGACTGGATCCAAGAACATCAAATAAACATCAAGTACATGTGAATCAACCAATCTCCTTATACAATCAATCCAATGAGCCACCCAAACTTCTCAGAATGCTGTAAACAGAAAACCAACACCAGTAACCTAAACCCAGAACACAACAGCAAATAGAAAATAGGCAGCCAACAAATATTTCAAAACAGGTCCGCAACTTCACTAATATAAACCTGCGGATACCCGCACTTCACCTTCAGCTGCGCTGCATATACCCACACTTCGCCTTCTTTTGTACTGCGTACCCTGCACTGTGCCTTCAGGTGAGCCGCGTATACCCGCACTGCGCCTTCTACTGTATTGCGTACCCCGCACTATGCCTTCAACTGCGCTGCGTATACCCGCACTGCACCTTCTTCTGTACTGCGTACCCCCGCACTTACGTTGTAGATCGCCTGCGAACCACTGATTAGGACCAAATTAACAGTCCTCCAATGTACCACAGACAGTCAGATCCACAGATCTGATCATGCGCCCGAGAGATCACGACTTAGCAATAGATTCTCCTTTAAATTTTACCTTGATTTAGATCTAGCTTTTAAAACCGATAACCCAAAATTCAGATCTTCAGATATTCAAATTTCAAAGATGTCTCAGCCAAGTGATCTCCTTCCCTATTTATAGTCAAGCCCTTATTCACACCATGGGACAAAACCATCAATAACCAATACAAGGGATCCAAACCAGGATTCAATAAATTAGATCCTATACCACGGGCCAAAACCATAGGATCATGAATGACGAGCTAAATACCACGGGCCAAACATAAGAAGCCCCACGTGAGCGCGCTTCTCTGCCTTGAAGTGAGTGAACTGGGGGACCGCAACTTCTGAACGGATAACCTGCGGGTATGACCGCACTTTATGGACGATGAACCTGCGGGTCCGCACCTTCTGAACCATTATCCTGCGAACCTCTTAATTTCCATTATTTTGAGAGCCTGAACAGAGTTTTGCCACTTGAGAGAGTTGCCATCAAGTACAACACGTGTACCATTGAGCCAAACTAGAATCATAATGCCAACATTGTAAACCTGTCATGTTCTGTTGGTTTTAGCCTTGTGTTGCCTCATGAGCTCCTAATACATAAATCAATGATGTTAGAAAAATCTTCTTGATAGATGTCTTCTTTTCCCATAATATTTAGTGTTCAATCCATTGTTTCTTCATACCTTTAATTAATGTTGTTTTTAATACATTGTTGGGTAAGGGTAATGATGCATGAGGATATCTTTGAAGATTATACTGAAAACGTTCAACATATTCTTCTAGTGCTTCATTAGGTCTAGCTACCATATGAAAGATTTCATCTTTTAACTATTTGGACCTACAATAATCCTGATATTTCTTCAGGAAAGCACCTTTCACCTGATCCCAATCATTTATAACACCTCCACCCAACCTCATAAACCATCGTAAAGCAACTCCTTTTAATATAGAAGGAAATAGTTTCAAGTTTTGGGGATCGGTGGTATAATCATGTCCTTTGCACAGCACATGGAATTCAAACAAAAATGCATATGGGTCCTCTAATGTTAGGCCATAAAGTGTAGGGATATTCTGGAGAGGAATTGCCTTCATAGGTGCATTGACTACAGTATCTACAATGGGATATTGCAATGTGGAGGTTTGGGGGTTTTGCTGGTTCTGGGCCATTTGGTCAAATATATGCCAATAACCTTCCGGAATTTCTAGGAGGGTATTCCTAGGTTGGTTGGATGGAGCAGGGATGGCCTTAACAGGAATGGCCTTAACAACACTTCCTTTTTCTGGGATGATGAGAGTTCCTACTATCTGAGGGGATTTTAGCTTTTGAGGTTCTTTGTTCTGGATGATTTTTGTAGCACTTCCCTTATTTGGACTGCTTAATGGCTGAATTATTCCTAGAGGAGATCTTGGTTCTTTAGTTTTCCCTGTTTTTCCTCTCCCTTTGCAGAGATTACTAAGGTTCCCTTCTTGCAATGATTTTGGGCTAGAATTCTCAATTTCTTGAAAATCTTGCTCCTCAGTTTGGCTGTGCACCTCAACAAAGGCTACAGATGGTGATCCTGTGGCTTGAAGGGAACTAGTAGGTTATCTAGAAGCAACTTTTCTAGGTCCTACTGAAGGTTGAGATTCTGCTTTTTTAAGGATTTTGTCTATAAAGGTCGATCAACCAAGGGTCACCAGCCCCTTAGCTTTATTCGGCTTGGGTAGTGGTTTAGGATTTTTTCCAGGATTTTTCTGCTTAGTCATGCACACAAGTCAAATGCGCATTTCTACCCAAAATAACAACAAATATGCAGGAAAGCAAGCAGGGGAGCAGGGCTGTTACATGCTCCGTACATAGGTTCTTACCTTCCATTTTTAAAACCCAATTCTCTCCTAGCAGTTACTTATGATACTCTCAAAAGAAACAAATGGCTACACTCTTCCCCGGCAATGATGCCAAAATGTCGAGAAGTAAAAAGGGTCTTTTTCACCTCTATTTACCCTACATTAACTATCAATCCAAGTATGATTTGTTATCTCAAAGAGTGTACTCAGTCTGAGGAAGTCACTTGTCAAGAGTAATGCTAGCAGTATAGTGCTAAAAGTAAATAAATACTAGAAACAAACTCTAAATGTAATGGCAAAAAATTGAAATGCTTTGTAACTAAATCATTCATTTAAGAAACTACAACACTTCATCAGTCAAGGGTGCAGTAATGGTAACTCTTCCCTTTGTAAAATGATGCAATTGAAAAGCAATCAAAGAGAAGATCTCCAATCTGGGAATCAAATAGCAATAGTCAATGTTCACTACAGTTGCAGATCGTTCTGTTCACACCAAGGAAATTAATCGAAATGATAATTCAATTAACAGGAAATGGAACAGAAACTAATCTATTTGAAAATATTGATCAGCAAAGCTTTAGCTTACAGAAATGAATTAAGAAGAAATAGTAATCTAAAGGAATTAAGCAGCAACCTGTAACTCATAAATGATTTGAACAACAAACCGAAAATGGAACATCAAACTGACATAAATCTTATGAAATATTGAACACCAACTTGAATCAAATGTAAACACACAACAAACTAAATCAAATGTTAGCACACGGCGAATCTATAATGATGGAAGCAGTAGTTTTAGTTTCGGCATAACAAGTATTAATCATGGCTATGAAGAATCAGAAATTGCGGTTACAATGGAACGACAATCTAAATGAACATCAATCACACTTAGAGGTAAATTGTAGCTAGATAGACAATAATACCGATCAATAAATGCACAACACCGTTACTCTGTAAACGAATAGTAATGTTAATCTATAAAGGAATAGCAATGTTACACAGTAATGCCAATCTGTAAGGGAACAACAATGTGATACAATTTTAGAATGAATAGCATAACATTCCAGTTGTAGAAGATAACCTTACTATTCAAATATGAACGAAATATAACAGAGTCAGTACACGAAATGATAAGGAACAACATATTACTGAATGAAGCAAGTAAATGAAATCAAACCACACATGACTTGGAATTGGAAAATAATGGTACAAAAAGCAAGTGATCCACTAGGGTCGGGCCCTTAGCCTCCAGGGACGCACTGCTGTGGTTACTCTAGAATCAAAGATGGAACAGCAACAAAATTTATATATTAATCATGAAAACGGAGATATAGTAATCACTCTTTAGAGAGAGTCGGTGATCAAAGTTTAGTTTACAACAGTAAATTCTATAAAACAACAATAATCCCCCTACGCTAGCAACGCTATCCCTTTTTATAGTGGCTAGGTGGAAATATCAATGATACATATATTCTTAAGGTAGTGATCCCTCACGATCAAAGGATCCTGAGGGATTCGCCAGATCGTTATCCTTTAGTTATCTCCTCGTCTTCTTGCGTTGATTTGGTATTTCTTCTTCCTTTTCCTGGCTTATGCGCTTCGATCTGGATTGCCTCGTCTGGATGCGGTTCCCTGTCAAAGGGACAATAGTTGGTTTTGCCTTGTCTTTTCCTTTGAAATGGCAATCTTCCATTTTCTTCATTTTCTGCATAGAAAAAGGTAACAATTAGTCATTTTACGTTAATTACAAATCTCTTGAACATTATCTTAATCCTTCATCATATGCCCATTTCATAATGTAAAGATGTTATGAATTAAAGGAAAAGATAACGAAATGAGTAGCAATTACATACCTTTTCTAATGTTCAACAACAACCTGAAGTGAGAACTAGTACTTGTGCATATAGCATCGATGCTTCAAAGTTTGTTACAAACTACCGGTTTGATAAAAGTAAAGTTGGTAGCCCGGGAGTTGCAGCATTCTTGCTACAATATTGGCACTCACCACTTTTTGGCACCATTGTCGGGGAAGCATCAGAGTATTATGTGATTACTGCTTTCTTCTATTTCCTATTGCAACATTTTGCCAATAATTTATTTCAGCAAAAGTAGACTAGTCATTTCTTTTCTTTCAGTTCTTCATTTCCTTGGTTTCCTTTTCAATTCTGCAAATTTCCATTCAGTAAGTTCATTTCAGCTAGTTGCAATTTGTTTTTTTCCATCACAATTTCAGTTTCTATAGGTACTTTCAGTGTGAGGAAATGGAAACAAAAAACCAACCAAAAATATTTCCTTTCATGCCTCGTAGGAGTAGAGATAACTTAGGAAAAAAATTTCCCAACACCCCCACTACTTCACACAGCCAACCTTCTCTCTTCTTCAGTGGCTACAATCAAGAAGAACCCTTAGGTGAAAATCCAGACATATTTGAAGAACCTATAGGGGAAGAAGAAGAAGAAAATATTCCTCTGGAGCCAATGGCTGAAAACAAAAATGCTAGGGGAAATGGAGAGAGAATAGAGGGTACCTTCCCCATTCGGGAGACCAATTTGGACACCAAAATGAAGAATATAAGTCCTTCAGCCCTACCTCACTTCCATGGTTTGACTACAGAATATCTTGACACCTTCACGTTCAAGACTACTGTCATCTGTGGAACTTATGACTATGCAACAGACGAGCAAAAGTTGAAACTGTTCCCTTCTACTCTCAAGGACGCAGTACTGCACTGGTTCATGGGATTACCTGGAAATAGCATCAAAAATTGGGCTCAGATGCAGCAAGCCTTTAATAACAAGTATCAAGACTATTGTAGGTCAAAAGATATTAAAGAAGAAATCTTCCGAATGACCATAGGAAGTGATGAGTCCCTGGAAGACTATGAAGAGAGGTTCCAGCTCAGTTACAAAAGGGCTAGGTGTACACTTGACCCTGAGTCTCTGAAGCTGGTCCTGCTCAGGGGAATTGGGAAAGACCTTTTAGACACCTCCATCTACTGGCCAGGGAATACATCTACCAGCTATCCTATGAGGACATAAAGACTATTTTTAGAAACCATTTTAGAGTGGCCAGAAAGAAAGGTAGGGGGAGTCAACCCATAACCAATACGGCTTCTTCCAATTCATCCATTATAGGTGAAATTGGAAACATGATGGAAGACTTCAAGAGTGAGATGCTACAGACTCTTTCCATGCAAATGGATACCTTACATATCAAAAGAAAACAAGAGGAAGTAGAGAGGGCTTTGGCCATTTTTTACCCTAGATGCACCAGGAGGCATCCTAGGAATGAATGCCCATTGAACTCTAAAGAGGTTTGATCAATTTGTGAAGAAGATCATTCTACAGCTAAGTGCCCTTCCTTGCCTGGACTTAAAGTTGTATACCAAGGGGCCGAAGGAGTCACTGAACAGATCTATTACATAAACCAAAGGAGGCCGCATGGACCTAGACCATACCAGCAGGGGATGCAAGGGACATCTCAGGCATACTACAACCCCAACCACGTCACCTCCATACCTTCTTGGGGCCCTCCTTCTCATCCTTCTCGGTCCACGCCTCATCCTTGGTCCTTCACATCTCAATATCATTCCCAACCAGCCACCCATTCATTTCAATCCTATGCTTGGCTGCAACCTTAGTGGAATGCATTTGATCATGGGTGGAGGCCCCAATACAACTCTCTTCCCACTCTTCTACCTCCACCACCTATCCAGCCACAACCATTACCTTTTGCTCCACCAAGGTAACCGAAAATGCTTGCCCAGCCAAAATCAAACCTAAACAATAGACATGCTCAACAAGTGTATAGTGGGGAACCATCATGCCCAACTTATGTTGTGGAGATTCAAGAAATTAACCTGCAATTCAGGAAAGTTCTCCCAGATAGCCAGCCTCCACCCAGGGAGGTTGAGGAAGATAAAGAGGAAAGCGAACCTAAAGTAAATCCACCCTTTCCTGAGAGACTATCCATGATAATCCAGCCTACCCTAGAAGAGACTAAACTTCTGGGAGAATTGAAACATTTATGTGTGAAGATACCACTTCTCCAAGCCATAAAAAATGTGCCTATCTACAATAGGTTGATCAAAGAGAAATTCTTTAGGAATCCAAGAAGGTGCAAGAGAGATGCCCCAACCATCAATGTCATAGGACAACTGTCCGACCTGATGTTGGGGTAGATAATCTATCCAAAATATCTGGACCCTGGAAGCCCAGTAGTTGATATCCACATCAATGGCACAATGGTCCCACATACCTTGATTGATCTGGGCACTACCATTAATATGATGACAAAGGACACAGTGCTCAAACTTAACCTCCAAGGCTCCTTGAGGAAGACCACGACAGTGCTGCAGCTAGTAAACTACTCCACAATGACCCCTAAGGGGATTGTGGAAGATGTGATGGTCTTCGTTGATTCTTGGGAGTACCCTACTAATTTCTTAGTTCTCCAGCCAAAGGCAAAGCTCACTGGGTATCCTCTCATTCTGGGAAGACCCTGGTTGGCTATAGTCGATGCCTACATCAAGTGCTGAGCTGGGAACATGACCATAAAGAACGGGCACATGTCCAAGCAGTTAATCCTATATTGTCCTGCCCAACCCTTGCTAGAACATGATCTACCTCCCTGGTTGGAGGAGGAGGATGAGGATTAAGTTTATTCTGCACCACTTTGTACATTAGAAATCTCCATGGGGGAAAAACCGCATGATGAGGATGCTATGATTGAAAATTTGATTCAGAATCCACCTCCCAGTGTATCACCATTCGAAGACATAGTAAGAGAAACCCAAAACAACCCCTCAACTGATCTCTGTATGGCCAACCCCAGTTCTCTCTGTGTTAAAAATATAGAGTTCGGCCCAGAAAGAACATTTAGAATCAAGTTATCCGTATCTACTTCCCAGGAGAAGGAGCTATGCAGCATTCTGAGAAAACATCTAGATGCCTTCACCTAGAGTTATAAGGAGATGAAGGGAGTGTACACTTCAGTATGTACTCATCATATATACATCAAGGAAGATTGTAAGCTAGTCAAGCAACCTCAAAGGAGGATGAACCCAACACTTAAAGATATGGTTAAGGAAGAACTACAGAAATTGCTTGATGCAAGATTCATCTATCCCATCTTTGACAGTGAATGGGTCTCTCCTTTGGTGCTAGTGCCAAAGAAAAATGGTAAGCAGAGAACCTGTGTCAACTATTGGGAATTGAACAAAGCCACTAAAAAGGACCATTTTCCTTTACCTTTCATAGATCAAGTGTTAGATGGTCTGGCAGAGAAAAATTTTATCTCCTTCCTAGATAGGTTTAGCGGGTACAATCAGATTCAAATCAGCCCAGAAGACCAAGATAAGACCACTTTCACTTGTCCTTGGGGTACCTTTTCATACCAGGTCCTTCCTTTTGGTTTTTGCAATGCTCCAACCACTTTCCAAAGAGCGGTATTGAGTATATTTTCTGAACTGGTTCATGATGCAGTAGAAATATACATGGATGATTTTACTCCTTATGGATCTGACTTTCGGGAAGCTTTATCTAACCTAGGAAAAGTTCTAGATAAGTGTATTGAGATGAACCTATCCCTTAGTTTAGAAAAATGTGAATTTTTGATGACTGAAGGGACTATGCTCGGTCATGCAATATCTCAGCAAGGACTACAGGTGGACCCCAACAAAATTGCCATCACCCAAAGGGACCCACCTCCTCAAAAGGTGAGAGATGTTAGAAGTTTCCTAGGCTTAGCTGGATATTATAGGAGATTCATTAAAGACTTTAGCAAGTTAGCCTCTCCTTTGTTTGGCCTCCTAGGCAAAGATGTTGAGTTTATATGGTCGGAAAACTGTCAAGAAGCCCTAGATACCTTGAAGAGAAAGCTAGTGACTGCCCCAATTCTCAGAGGCCCAAACTGGGCCCTACCCTTTCACATTCACAAAAATGCCTCGAACAAAACAATAGGAGTAGCCTTAGGATAAATTTACCTTATGCCATATACTTTATAAGAAAAAACTTGTCAAAGGAAGAGTTAAACTATACAGTGACCGAGAAGGAATTGCTAGCTGTCATGCATTCCTTAAACAAATTCAGACATTATATCATAGGATATCAAACCTTTGTGCACACTGATCATGCTACAATTAGATATTTAATGAACAAACCAGAGATAAATGCTCGCATTATTAATGATTGTTAGCTACCAAGTGATCAAATACATTTCTTGTGAGGGGAGGCACAACATTGTTTATGGATATCATTTCAAAATCCTCCAAGAATTGAGATATGGCATGGATACCCCAGCACATCAAAAGCTCAGTATCCCTTACTTTCTCCTTCAGTCCCTCATTGACTCCAGCACCAAGGTACAAGAAGGAAATTCACAACAGCTAGCTCACCATGGCCTAATCAAGATCATAGTAGAAGAAGACCTCCATACCCTTACAATCCCTATAGCATGGGAAGCTTTCAAAAATATGACAGCAGAGGATGACATCAAGGCATTAAACTATGATGTCAGCCCTACTGTCAGTGAGGAGGGAGAACAAAAAGGAGGAGAAGATGAAGCCAGTGGTGACATAGAAAAGCAAGAGATGAAGGAGGAGAGAAAAGAAATAGAGGAGGGGAGAGTTGAAGAGACAGAACAGGAGGTAGAAAAAGAGAAAGAGAAGGAGGAGGAAAAAGAAACAGAAGAGGGAGAAAAGGAGTCAGAGAGGACAGAGAAAAGAGAAGAGTCCCCTGAAACTTTGGAAAGAGAAGCAACAGCTAGGCAGAGAAAAGAGAAGAATCCCCTGAAACTTTGGAAAGAGAAGTAGTAGCTACCCTCACTACCCTCAGTACACCAGTTAAGCAGAAGCAGAAGATGAAAAGAAAAACCGCCATGTATTTCAGGGCAAGGAAGAGTACCATAATTAAAACTAGCAAACCTCAACCCTCATCAAAGACTCCCATTAACATTGAGGATTCACCATTTTCCAAGGTGAAAGAATCTCCTTCCAAGACACCCATAACCTATGAAAGGAGGACTACAAGATCTTCTACATGGAAGGGAAAGTCAATTCTACAAGACCCCAAACTAGACCTACAGCAGGCTAAAACAGTCCTACAGGAGACACTGTCCAAACTATAGGAGACACAAAAACTTGAGGAAAAGATAGGAGGACAGCGAGAGGTGAAAGAGAAAGCACAAGATCTACAAGAACCTAACCGCTAGCCTAATCTTGACTCCTATTACAGGCTACTTGAGGGAGGCTAGATAATACCACAGAAGTTTTCAATTCCACTATTTTTCGAATTGGAAAAAGAGAGAGTGAGAACACATAGGTGGATGCAGATAGCCAAGTCCAAAGGAGTTGAGTATATTGGCCACATGGAAGACAAACTCAGGGAAATGGGTAGGGAATTGAGTGCTCTCAGAGACAGAGAAACTATTACAAGAAGCAACCTTGAGAATGAAAATGAATTACTAAGGAGGTAGTTTCAGGAGAAAGAGACTCATTTGGCATACATGGCGAGCTTATCCATAGAAGCATTACAATGCAAAACACCAGCCAAACCTTATGGCCTCTATTTGAAGGATCAATGGCTTCAATTCCAAATAAAAACATTGGCACAAAGAGGCATAATGCCTTTCTAAGACTACTAGAAGTTCATGGATTTGTGTGACCAAAGCACCTCTGAGGAAAAAGCAAAGATGGCAGAGTTCTATCTACACAACATGGCCCTCACAGACCTGAATGTGTGGGAGCCCAATGCCAAGCTAGGGGATCTGCAATTAATGGCCATGGCATCATGGATGAACCATGAAGAATTGAGGGCAGCAGAAATAAAAATATTGTTAATAAAAGAGCAGAATGAACCATTGATGATAAGAGCTAAGCCATTAGATCCTATGGCACTCATCAGCACACACAACCTGTTGGCCAATGACCCTTAGATTGCTCCTAAATATCTATCCAATCAGGAACAAGCCATTGCACACTTTGAAGATATTCTTAGGCTACTTGGGGATGACTTTGTGCATGCATGCATGAGAAGATGGAACACCCTACCCCACAGCTTGTAGATTAGAGAATACCATTCCCCCATGAGGTTGAAGGAGGCATTGAAAAGAGTGCCAATGTACAAGAATTCCATGCAAAGGCTGAAGGTCAACTGGATTGGCCTCAAACTGAGTCCTCCACTCATATTAGGCATGCTAGAAGGCATAAGAGAAGAAGAAGAGAAGGAGAAGTGGAAGGACATAGACAGAAAGGCAGGGTTTTATGGAGAACATGAGTAGACCACATCAGAAGCCTAGAATGCTAGGGAGGCCACCAGGGCCATGAAAGAGCAAGAGATTGACTAGGTTTCTCAAAGGATGAGCAACACCTTTAGTAGGGGGTGAGGATGAGCCTCATAAATGGGTAATTACATGGGCTCATTTTACCTCGTAACCTAGTCAAATAAACCATTCTCTTAGCTTTTAATATGATTTTCTGATTATATTTATGCTTATAGGGTGAGTTGAGTTAGTTATTATGCCATGTGGTCTAACATGTATCTAATGCAGATTATTTATGGATTTCGAGGTCAAATTCAAGGATCTAGTGGTCAAACTATAGTAATAACTCGAAGTAAATAGAGGAGAGGACTTATAGGAGGGAATCCCCCTCATTTATTGATCCTCACTTCTAATTCCCCTTCATTCAACTCAGAGTACAAGCAGCCGAATCATCCACTAGAAGGCAGTCGAGAAAGTGGAAGATGATTGATAGTTATCTCGAGTTTTGGGAGCCAAGCCTCCCTGATTTTAAGGAAGCTATTGGTAGCTTCAGATGTATAAGTAGATAGGCGTAGGGCCTCACTAGGGTCAACTTTTTTTCTTGTGTAAACTCTGCTCAAATTTCGAGCTTACTATTTTATGACAGTTTTATGTAATATTGCTATTTTTTGATAATGAAGATGGAATCCCTTTTGAGCTAGCACTGAGTTACCTTAGAGGGCTGAAGCTCTTGGGTTAGGGCCCAATCAAAGTAGCCAAACTTCTCTTTACTTGTATTTGTATGCTTTACTTCAGTTTGTAGATTAGTTTGTTGTTAGATGTATTTCTCTTATGGTTAAGAATAGGTTGCTTTTGATGATTTAGTAGCTTGCTTCCATTTGTGCTTTCTGTAGTAGGTTAAGTAGTGATTAGAGAAGATTCAAAAGGCTATCAATATTTTCTTGCCCTCTCTTCCTCCCACTAGGATGATGATTTGAGGCAAATACTCTCTTGCTACCCCAAAAACACAAATTTTCCTCATTCCTAGGACTTATAGTGTTTGCAGCTCTCTAGTAGGTTGATAGTCCAGTATTGCTTTGCTTTAGATCTTCATTATCATGTTCACTTCCTGATTTGCAATATTCCTTTTGCATGCTTTCCTTTCTTACAGCATTTCCCACCATTTCCTTCTATACATCATAGTTTAGGCCATTTTAATGCAAAACTCTGTTTTTCCTAGGATGCACTCATTTCATTAGTTGCTTGATTTTATTGGTTGACTATCAGTTTCTATGTAGCAGATCCCTTCCAGCAGTAGGATAGCTTACTAGCAATCATACCCTCCATCTGATCCATGCCCTATAGGTCTCCCAAACCTTACCTCAATTCTGCCCTAGTTTCCTTCATTTTTCATAGAATTTCTTCCTCTCTCCTTGAGCAAACCCAATCATCTTTCTCTCTCCTGGTGATTCATGGTAGACCTTAGGTGCCCTAACACCTCATTCCAACCTTCATCCACCTTTTCCACCCACTCTCACACCCTCAAAATAACGAAAATTGCTCTCGGCCTCCTCCTGTAGGCCTCTTGTAGTTTCCTTGTTTTCCTCTTGTAGCTTTCCTGTGTCCACCTGTAGTGTTATCGGGAAATCTAGTGTCTATGCAGAGCTGCGAGTCCCACTAAGGCTGGTAGCTACCTTAGAAACAAACAAACTAAAACTACTTTCATTTTCCTTTATGAGAAATAGATAAGAGGGGAATAAAGGAGACCAACCTCTGTCTTGCGCTTGGTTCCTTGCTTGATTCCTCTCTCTTCTGATAGATATTTGCAACTTGCTTCCTCGTCTACCCAGCTTCAAAGAGCACTTGTAGAATCAAAGCAGCATAACACTATCCAAGAACACAGATCTATTATCATAAACAATATAGGACCAAATATATATTGACCACACAAATGCATATACCATCAATCATACAAGAATGTGGAGGAAAAATTGAATAGCTTTATTGATAATTAAGAAAAAGAAAAGAGGATTACAACCAATTGTTCTGACCCAACATCATCCTCTTAGCAAGAAAGCCCTTCTTCACCTCATGAAAAGCTTAGATCACCCAACACTATGATATTGCACCAAGAAACCAGCAGCACTTCCTTACAAGATACAAAATTCCAGCCTTTGGATCTCTGGGATGAGGGATCCATATATAGATGTTTGCAAGGGGGGTGAGTCAGCTTTTGAGATTTGATTAGTGTCCTCTCTCTGATAGTTCTTGATTCCACTTGGAGATTGATGATCTCTTACTCATCCCTGGGCGAATGCAGAGAGGCAAGTGTCACAGGAGAAGTTTCTAGAAGACTCTATGCTCCTCCACCTTGTAGATTGACCTTGCCATTTGTCCACTCTCACCCATCGCACCCTATAGAAGGAATTTCCAAGATGCATCACACCTCCCGTGAGTATTTAGGTGGGATGCAGTGCACTTTGACCATGGAGTAGGTGAGATGGTCCAGTTTTGACCAGTTCTGAGCATTTTTTCATGGAATACTTCTGGGAGAAGATGTAATCAGTTGACCTTGTTCTTTTAGAGGTTGGAAAAACACTTTTAGGGACTTAAGAGCCCTTGGTTTATGGACATTTATGATTGGGATTGCAGTGCCCAAAAATGTCTATAACAGTTGCCCCCTAAAGCATGAGGTCGTTAATTTGTTGATGTCGGGTGAAATGCTTTATCATGAGGATTTGAAGTTCTTTCAAGCTAGAAGGTGACCTGTAATAAGATACAATACAATACATTATCCTCATAATATTTTCATGATCTAGCTGAGGCGGGCATTCCCATGCTCAGCTTTATAAATTCATTTTCATGTACATAAGACTGACAATCGTCTGAGTGTAGACTGATGATTCTGGTAGAGCCATCATCCCTTAGGTTGGATGATTATCTGTGCAGTAATGATGTACATTTGATGTCTTTATTTTCTTGAATATATATCGCAACCTGGATGGATGAAACTAGATCCGGGGTCTTCAATCTCGTTCTATCTTCACTCAAGTACAAGTCGATCCATGTGAGAGATGTTCTGGAGTCAAACATGGAAAGACATCCCCTGATTACCAGCCAATGATGTAAGTTGTTAACAGGTGCGAGAGGAATCACCAATAAGGATGATGACCCTCAAGTTACTACAGTACAATTCACGTGGTGTGAATAAGGGACTTGGCGTCGAACACCACGCAAAATCTTTCGGTCGAAGGCCATTGATGTAAACCTGTCGCCGGAAGTGAGAAACTTGCCATTGAGGCATGCAAGCTTCAAAGTACTGAAAGGGTTGTTCCTAGATCGACATCTTGGATAATGAGCTAATGTCGACAAGAAGCGATCCATCATAGAAGGGCCTTAGGGAATCCCACGTCAATGACACGGAATGGAGCAAATGATTTTAATGGAGGTGAAAACGATTTGGTGATATAAGGTTCAGGGTGGCGGTCAGGAAAGAATGGAGCGTGAATGTATTGCAGTGGGTGAGACACAGGTGAATTCTCTGAGTGACTTCTCCTGAATGTACCGGCGACACTGACATGATGGATTGGTAGCATTAACCCCAAATATGGATGGTGTGACGGAACCATGGTGATGTGACCAGTGAATGGAACAACCCAACCCGTATTGGATGCGGAGTGAAAGTGTCATGTTCAAGAGCGACTTAATACCAATAAAGTTTTTTCAAGTTTTCTTCCCAATTTTTCCCCAGTCGTTGCTGACCAGTACCTCTTTATTTTTGTCAAGCTTGAGGAGGATAACATATGCTTGTTCTATAATTTTCCCTTCGGGCAAACCCATCGCTATGTTTTAACGAGCCTAGCGATAGTGAAACTCGTTCTTGTCTGTTATGGACAAGTTTGTCGCTATTCGGTTTTAATGAGTTTAACGACAAGGATAACTCGGTCCTTTTCAATTTTAGAGAGTCTGAAAAAGGGACGTAAAGAAAACTCCAATGATCCTTTTTCGTCATATAATCCCTTGAGTCCGAAAAAGTATAAAACAATACAAAAGGGATGAATTTTCGGTACTTTTAACGAGCCGAACAAAACAAGCGCTCGATCTTTTTGTGTAATAATCCCTCAAGTCCAAAAAGATTAAAATCTAAAGGAGGGATAGCACTTCTAGTCCCTTTAACGAGCTGGAGAGGCCAATTGCTTGGAAATCTTTTCATATTTTACGAGTCAGTTGAAAAGAGCTTAAAGGAGACTCGTTTTTTGAGGAACGAGTGATAAATTCGGGTAGCAGCTGATTCCAGGTAAGGTTTGGAATTTTCCAATCACGGCAGTGTCACAAGGATGGCTAGCAGGATCACTCTTCACAGCTGTTCCTCAAAAGGGGTAAAAAATCAAATGGAGGTGAATGATCGGCCAAAACAAAGTGGAGGTGATGATGAGAACATGACCAAGGCTTCAAAGGCTGATGGTAATACATTCACAATGGTTATTTACCGGAAAATGGTTCATTTTTTAATGAGCTTAAACTTTGGGGGAACATTTGCTCATTGCTTATGTTTATTTTTTAACGAGCTTGAATTCTGTGTTAAAACTGCTCGATCCAGTCGTATAATAAGGATGTCTCATATAAAAACGGCATTTTTTCAAAGCTTTGCCCCGCATCCTTTCTTTATGCAAGTTAGGAAACGACCAATCCTACGAGTTTAAAGGGTTAGAGGACCTACAAATTTAAAAAATAAATGGTCGCTCTTCGCTTGCATGCCAAAAGGTTTGCATGCCCCCAGGTATAGCGAAAAATTTCCAAGTTACCAAAGATTGTTCTATCCGTACTGCAGATAAAACACTTCCTCGGCGATGTCTACCGAAATAGACAAAGGTGAGTGGCGCAGATGCCTCGACTCCCATAACTTTGACTGAGGAATCTTATTCCAGTCTAATATCATAAAATAGTCATATATCCTTCACGGAAACCTACCCTATACCTAAAATTTTCCTGCCAAAGCAGACCAGGGTGCATGCCCCCTGGGTTTCAGTCATATCCCCCGAATCACTCGCACTCATCAGGTGGATGGACTGGGGATTGATGAGACATTCCTTGCGTGAAAAGACCATTCAGGGATGGTGTTTGACTATTTGCTATGTGTGAACCGAAGAATGAAAGCTGGTCTACGAGCTTGACCACTCTTCCTTCATGCGGAAAACACATTACTCTAAAGAGTGAGGAGACAATGGCTCCCATGCAATAAATATAGTCGCGTCCAAGGAGTAGATTATAATCCAGGGGTCCTTGGACTACCATTACGTTCATGTTAACGGTTTTCCTTCTCAATGTTATCATCACATTGGGAAGGATCCCTAACAGTCGACTGGTTCCTTTGTCAAAGCCTGTTAGATTTCTCATCTCAGGAAAAAGCAATGGCGAACCAAGCGCTTTCCAAGCAGTTGAGGAAAGGATACTCACAGAAGCCCCTTCATCTATGATGGTATCGGCCATGACCATTCTATATATTTGAGCAATGATTCGAAATGGTACACTGGCCAGTAAACGGGGTCTACCTAGTAGATTCCAATCGAAGGAAACAACAAGGTTGCTTGGAGGTGGAACCGAATAGACGGCCAGATATGACTCTGACGAACTTCCTTCCTGTGGTAAAGGAACGGGTAGACTGCCCCCATGTTCATCGCAGTCTGTGCTTATGAAAAGAATTTGAACGGTGTCGTTCTTGTTCTCCTTGGTGACTGTATCATCTGAAGATGGATCCTCTGAAGGCAAGACCGGGTCAACTGCCACCTCGACCTTTTGACTTTCGTCTGGTGTGGATTCAGATGGTTTATCTTCAATGATAGACGCCTCGGCCGACCACAAGGGCATGTCAGCCAGATTTTCAACTAGTGAAGGACTCGGCAAGAGATTCTTATATCCAGGAGGAAGCCGTAACGGTGAAACCGGACGGTCGTCCAAAAATCTTTTAGCTTCGTCTAAGAAGGGACAACAGTGGACGGCATGATCTCCTTCACACAATTTACAAGGAAATTTACATTTTCCTTTTTGTCCAGAGGCTTCACTTTCACTAGTTGACAGTGTACTTTCAACATGATCATCAGAGGTTGACAACACCGAATTGTGCAAACGAGGAGACCAGTCCCTTAAGATCCGAGGGATGCAAGGACAATCTCGATGATAGTGGTCTCCTTTGAAAATGACACATGGCGATTTAGGCTTGGATGGTGCAGTGTGTGGATTTTCGCTAGACGATGCTTGGTTGCCCCTTTTCGCCTTTGGCTCCTTCTTCTTCTTCTTCTCTTTCTTCCTCTTTTCCTTCTTCTTCTCGGTTACTTGATTTTTGGCTTTACCAGCTTCATCAAGCGAAGAGGAAGGAGGAGAGGAAGAATTGGACGAAGTAGAAGGTTGGGGGGTAACTCTGGTGTCATTTAGTTGCTGACTAGATTGTTCAGGAATCACGGTGTTCTGAACGACAGAGGTTGAGAAGAACCATACGGGCAAGCCGATTGTCAATCTTGGAAGCGACAATGTGGCCATATGGGGCGCACCAACATCTCCCCAAGAGGAGAAGGGACTAGGATTTCCTCCAAGGGTAACTCCTTGGTTGGTGGGCTCCATTTTTCTCAACCTAAGACCAACGTAGGAAAGGTGATATTTATTCCGATTAAAATAAATTTTAGACGCTTTGACACAACTTGCTTTTTCAATTTTTAAGAGTCGAGAAAAAACAAAAGATGACTCTAGTCGCCTTCGATTTTTAATGAGCCTGAAGTGACAAGTGCTCAGATGGACCTTTTCTTTTAAGGAGTCTGAAAAGGAACGAAAGGGACTGCTCTGGAAATCTAGACAGAGGGATTACCAAACCAATCGCAAAACTACAGAATACTTTTTACGGTACGGCAGTCAATCTTCCCGAATGCTGTGTTCAGTGCATTGCGATCAATAGGGCAGCAGACATGGCTTCCTATGGGTAAAGGATAAAGCCTATTGTGGTCTCCCAATATATACTCGACGGTACGTGGGAGCACAAGTCCATACTGGAACTTATCGTCTCAAAGTGGAGGAATCACCCAACCAGCAATGAAAACAACAGTTACCAGGCTTTACAACGCCGGAATACGTCTCTAGCCTAGACTTCTAAATGTTATGCGTTAGGTTCCAAAGTGTTTTTAGATTCATTAAATTTATTTTACAGTTGATCTTGCTTAAGAAATTATCCTTTCAGGTTCACCGTGTGATGTAGATGTACAATTCCTAAAATGCAATCTAAGATGATAAATAGTCGTTTAGTCTTCTTTTTGCAATGAAAATCCTAGCTACTAAGGAAAGAGAGATGGCGTTCTTTCAACAAGAGCATAGAGCACACACTATATGCACTGTCCTAAATCAAACAAACAAACAGTCTAAATGAAAATGCACATGCATGTATTTGTTTTCAGCCTTCTTAATGTGTGAATGATAAAAAGAAAGCTAAGCGTAAATCTGAATTATTTTTCAAAGCGACATTACTAACAAGTTTCTTTTCAAGACAAAATGAAGACAATGACGACACTTTGCGATTTAGAATTGAAAACTTGCTTTCGACACTTGAAAAACTACTAATTCAAATCAAATATAAGAGTAACAGTGTAATCGACTATCAAGAACAATCGGATTCTCTTCTATGACTGAAAACGACACTTGCAACACTTTCAAATCAAGAAACGACAGTTCCATTATGCTACCTTTTTGTAAAGGAGAACTGAAAATGACTTAAAATACATAAAAACATTTACAGTTCTTTTCACAATGGAGGCGGAATAATGGCAAGGAAGGGGGTTTCAACAGAGGTGTACTGACTATAGTAAGCAAAACTCTTGAAGAGATCTGAAAAGAGTGAACACAGAAACCAAAATGTAGGAGCAGGAAAGGCCTTGTCTGATCAGCGCACCTGTAACACAGTGAAAAGGAGATGCAGTGCACCTACTACACTTGGGAAGTGCGATGCATCTGGAATTCATAGAAGAGACAGTGTGCTGGACCAGGGACAAGACTTTAACTGGGTTCCGGGTCACAGTTTGCAGCTCAGTTCAGGGATTTAGGCCGAGCAAGTGGTAATCAGTAAATCAATCATAGGGGTAGATCTAAAGAGGTTACTAGAGCCACCACAAGGGCAATTAGAGAGCTTGTAAATCAATTGTTCAGTTCATAAACAAAACCTAGAGATAGACTAAAGCAGCATTGATCTACTTTGCACTTGCATAGAAAATGCAGTTCGAAGGCTAGTTGGCTTGACTTCAGGCTCCGTCTGTAAGTTTATAAAGTAAGCAAATGTAGATAAACAAACAATCTATTCGCTCCCCAGCGGAGTCGCCATTTTTTTATCGGGAAATCTAGTGTCTATGCAGAGCTGCTAGTCCCACTAAGGCTGGTAGCTATCTTAGAAAAAAACAAACTAAAACTACTTTCGTTTTCCTTTATGAGAAATAGATAAGAGGGGAATAAAGGAGACCAACCTCTGTCTTGCGCTTGGTTCCTTGCTTGATTCCTCTCTCTTCTGATAGATCTTTGCCACTTGCTTCCGTGTCTACCCAGCTTCAAAGAGCACCTGTAGAATCAAAGCATCATAACACTATCCAAGAACACAGATCTATTATCATAAACAATATAGGACCAGATATATATTGACCACACAAATGCATATACCATCAATCATACAAGAATGTGGAGGAAAACGTGAATAGCTTTATTGATAATCAAGAAAAAGCAAAGAGGATTACAACCAATTGTTCTGACCCAGCATCATCCTCTCAGCAAGAAAGCCCTTCTTCACCTCATGAAAAGCTTAGATCACCCAACACTATGATATTGCACCAAGAAACCAGCAGCACTTCCTTACAAGATACAAAATTCCAGCCTTTGGATCTCTGGGATGAGGGATCCATATATAGATGTTTGCAAGGGGGGTGAGTCAGCTTTTGAGATTTGATTAGTGTCCTCTCTCTGATAGTTCTTGATTCCACTTGGAGATTGATGATCTCTTACTCATCCCTGAATGCAGAAAGGCAAGTGTCACAGGAGAAGTTTCTAGAAGATTCTATGCTCCTCCACCTTGCAGATTGACCCTGCCATTTGTCCACTCTCGCCCATCGCACCCCATAGAAGGACTTTCCAAGATGCATCGCACCTCTCGTGAGTATTTAGGTGGGATGCAGCGCACTTTGAGCATGGAGCAGGTGAGATGGTCCAGTTTTGACCAGTTCTGAGCAGTTTTTCATGGAGAACTTCTGGGAGAAGATGTAATCAGTTGACCTTGTTCTTTTAGAGGTTGGAACAACACTTTTAGGGACTTAAGAGCCCTTGGTTTATGGACATTTATGATTGGGATTGCAGTGCCCAAAAATGTCTATAACATGTAGTTCCTCTTGTAGGATTACTTTTGAAGTCCAAGTGTGGGAAAAGCCTCTAGAAGGCCACCTAAGAGCTCATAGGACCCATCCACACCATCCTACATCTTCCCAAGCTCCAAAACCACCCTCTAATGCCACCTGTTCGTTGCCACACTCACACACAATAAATTAGATGCATGTTAAATTCACATAAAAACACATAAAAATCCAAAAATATGTTTTTTGCTTATTTACTTCTAGAAATAGCATGGTTAGATGTTGTTTACTTCCTTGAGTAGGTAATGGAATTTCTTTCATGGTTTTCATAGTGTTTTTGGCAAAATTATAATTAGCTTGTTAATTAGGGTTTACTAGGTTTTGCTTTACATTCCAGTCTTTTTCCTTTCTACGGTTAGAATAGCATCTGTAGAGTAATCTTTCTTTCCTTTCATCACACATAGAGCTTCTTCTGAAATCTATAGAAGTTGGCTTGTGTTAGTGTCAATATTTGCAGCCTTCCTCCAGTAATCAAATATGCTCTTACAAAGTGGTCTCAAAGTGTCAAGGTCAAATTTTCTTATTTCAGTAAGTCTTCAAGCAAAATTTCATCAGTAGGCATTAGATCTAGGGTTTGCTTTTATTCCTGTCAAAGTTGTCCAAATGTCAGTCCATGTCACCATTCAGCTGAGTGTACCATCATTTAGAGGGTTTTCATTATCATGTCAAGTTCCACTGGGTCATTTTACACCTTGTTCATGCTTCAGTTGCGCCTAGGTAAGGTCATTTCCCTCTCCTAGGGTTTTGAAGGCAATTTCTCTTGGACGGTCAAATCATCAGAAAAACTTGTATCCTGATGTTCATACACCTTCCCCTATCCTTAAAGTACCTTATCAAACACTTCCCATCACTGAGATCCCCCAAATTCCTCATTTTCGCACAAACCCTAGTTTCTTGCTACAACCTGGCAATTTTCTAGGTTGGACCTGTGTTTTGCCTTTTTTGACCCCTTCCCCTAACTCAATATTCGAAATTCCACTTTCCCCTACTTATTAACATCCCTCCATACTTCCAAGAATTTTTCCAAGAATTTAGAAGCCACTTATCCCCTTCATTTCGGTTCATTTCGAAAAATCTCTTGTGCCACACATCGGGATAGGTTTTACTCCAATGATGTTTCTGAGCAATAAAAGATGAATTTGGGAATACTGAGAGAGGTTTTTGTCCAAAACATGCTAAGGAAGAAAAAACTCCTTCAATGTTTACACAGGTGTCATGGTTTTAGAGAAAAGTCAAAAATATAGTCGCCTCGGGAGAATTGATGCACCTCTGAAGTGACCTTGGGAACATCAAGTTTTCTCCTAGCATGGTTATCTAAATGACTTTTTTGATGAGTCAAATGATAACTAGACACAAATAGCTTTCCAAAGAGCTATCATGAGCTCAATTTGGAGTTGAGGAAGGCATGAAAAAGTTGACCGCAACAGCGCTCTACCTTGAGGCAGCCTCATTTGGCACATTTTGACCAGTCTTGAGAGATTTGACTTTTGAGAAGGTAAATAAAATCCAAATTAAAAAATTATGGTTGGGTTGGAAAGTAGACTCAAGGAACTTTCCAACGAGCTATTCTGTGCCCAATTTTGACACTGGGAAGGCCTCAAAAAGTCACCTGGAAAAAGGCACAACGCACAAAGAGAGCGCAGCGCACTGGGAGATATTTTCCAGTGTAAATTTACACTGGCGCGGTGCACATGGGAGGCGCGGTGCATAGAGCTGCCAAGGCTGATTTTTCTCAGAATTTGCAACCAATTGCCTTCAATCCCTTTAATTTTCTAGGTGGTAGATTTCAACACATCAAAAAGGGCAGTTCAAGCACAGTTCATACATAGCAGTCATCTTGTCTTCAGGGTATTTTGTATAGCAGTCATGGCATCTGAGGGTTCATCAGAGTATGAGGTGGAAACTCATAGTGATATAGCTTCAAGAGAATAGGCTCCCAGGAGACATCACAAGAGTAGCAAACATGTTAGGGATGAGCCAAACACCCTCACTGAATTGCAGGCATGCCCTCTTGCTATGTCATGTTTCCAGCACCTAGCATGTTTTGAATTTTGTCAAAGGGTGGCTAATGTTAGAGTTCATCATGAGTTGGCCCATCTTTTTATGCTTCATCTACATGGAGGTCAGTGTATCTTGGCCGAGGTCACCTTCACATTGACACTCAAAACTATCTCAGTGGCAACAGGCATACCAAATGTTGGAGAACAGTGGCATAAGAAGAAGAAGGTGGATAGGCAATACTATGAGCCTTACATTAAGGCCAGTTGTTTGAGGCAGCTCACAAGAGTCTTCCCATTCAGATATTTGAAAGATGAGTATGCTCCGCTCATGAAATTGATCATGAAGTACTTCAGTTGTGAGGGGAGGTTCTCTCGCCTATATGCCTATCACATCAGGTTGCTCATGCACTTTACCAGGGTGCGGATGATGAACCTCCCATTTTTCATTTGCAGGAACATAGAGAGGATGAAAAATTTCATGCAACATAATACCCCTCAGCAGCATCTTAACAGTGTTTATCACTTTTCTCTTATCTGGATTTTGGTGGATCATCAGTTGGGATTGCAGGGCATTACTTGGGAGGACTTCATCTCCCATGACTTCTTCAGCACTCCACAGGTAGTATCAGAGGTAGAGCATGAGATAGGTGGTCCTTCTCATCAATATGAGTGCCATGAGGCCGCTACTATGCCAGTATTCATCACCTATCAGAGAGGCAGTAGACATTTGTTTGTAGTGGCAAAGCGAGTGTTATCTCCACCAGGGGTGGAAGGGGTCTCGCTTCCGGCATTGACGACATAGGAACATGACAGAGGTAAGGAGACAATGCATGATGAGGGGCCTTCAAGTGAGCCATCAGGTGAACGAGAGACCGAATTCGTTCTCCATGATGATGAGACAGATATAGAACCAACAAATGCAGAGCTTAGAGAGATCATCCAGGAGCAGCAATCAGTGATTGAGGCCTTATCCCTTGACTTGGAGAAGGCTAAGTGGAACGTGAAATACCTGGAGCAGAGGAACAAACAGCTGGAGGATCATCGGGTGATCATGGAGCTACGAAACATTCGTGAGCATCGCCAAGCTGCACAAAGAAGAAGAGTTGAGCTCACATCATTAGAGCAAGAGATCAATGAGGATCGGGAGGCCAATCTAGAGAGAGTTAACATGCACTTGGAGAGGCTGCTGGACAAGGCTGACAAGGACCATGCCTTACTAAGACACATGGCTTTCCATTACAGGGCACAAAACATGAGTGCAAGGGCCCAGATAAAGAGCTTGAAGGCAAAATTGAGCAAGCAACAAAAGAGGAAAAAGAGGCAAAAGAGCAATATTGGCTTCAAATCTTCATTGAAGCTTCTTTGGCACAACATAGCACCCCATAGAGAACCTCCATCCCAAATTTCAAGGAATTTGGGGAAATTTTGGTCACATGACAAATTTTTGGGCAAAACACAGGTTTTTTCTCCCTGTGCGTGCGGCGCTAAAAATTGGGAACTCCAAATGAAGAATGGTTTGCATTTTTCGATTCAGCATGAAAAATCACGACTATTGGTGCTTGGACAAGAAATTTGGGCAAGATCTGAGTCTTCAGGAGGTCAAAAACACCCAAAAAATGACCTCTCTGCCCCTATTTTGACACACAGGAAGCAGTCTTGGGAGAATGAAGATTTGGAGGGGCAAATGAGCACCAAATTCAGAAATTCTAGTTGGGTTAGAAAGTAGACAGGATAGGCTTTCCAACAAGCACACTTGGGCACATTTTGGACTCCTGCAAGTGCCTCAAAACAGGCTCCCAAGTGGCACGACGCACAGAGAAAATGGCGCGGCGCATACAGGAAAAAATGCCAAATTTGCCTCCGTTTCGCGAAATTTCGATTCGCGACTTCTCCAAGTGGGCCCGCTCATCTACATTTCAGTTTTTTGGCACCTAAGGTGGCATTTAAAGTATTTTCTCTCCAGATTGGCTTCTATCCAAGTGGCGAAGGAAGGCAAACGGTCACCCAAGCCATTTGTCATGTTTGTAACGCTGCACCTGTAGCTGATGGTTGGATCTTCATCTCCATTTTGTAATGATTCAAGTAACTCCCTAGCCCTTGGGCATTCTATCTCTTCATGGAACATTCTATTTATTGTATGCAAACCATTTGCAAAGGGTTGGTTGGCTTGTAACTTCTGGGAGACTGTGGGAAAGAAACTCCATTTCTTCACTGTATATTTTTGACTGAGAATTAATGAAAGGCAGTGGCTCTGTTTCATGAGATTCTTGTGGTTGTGAGTGTAGCAAATGTGTCTCTTATGTTTTCATATGTATTTCGTTATGTTTCATAATTCAATTCATGTTCATTTCCAATGAAATTTTCTGAGTGAGATTAGGTAGAATTCAATTTTATTGCTCTGCCTGTGGGAAAATTTCATGTTCAGTGTTCTTATTCTGTTGAAAAGGATTCATGTTCCTATGCCCTTTTCACACTCCTCAGCAATCTCTCCGTTTCGCGTTATTCCAAACTAAATTTCTACACTTTCCGCCTGCCTTGCCTCACGAAGTAATCTGTGCCTTTGTATTAAATTCTCTGTCTTTGCTGACCGTTGGTCCCATACCATCCCAGAAGCTCAGTCATTCATAAAAATTATTTCTTGTATCCATATTCACTTACTAGCCTAAGATCAATATTCCACTGTAAGTCACCTCAGACCATTTTTGCTTATCTATTCACTGAGCGTGACTCGGAGAGAGCCCTCTCCTATTCTGGTAGGGCTAGCTACTAGACTGAGCGTGGTTTGTGGTTACCCTGAATTTTGCCTTCCTTCAGCCTAGGGCAGATTTAGGTGCTAACAGCTTGAGCTCCTAGTGATCTCGCGCCGGCTAACCAAGTGACAACCTGCAGTGAGAACTAGTACTTGTGCATATAGCACTGACACTTCCAAGTTTGTTACGAACTACCGGGTTGATAAAAGTAAAGTTGGTAGCCTAGGAGTTGTAGCATTCTTGCTGCAATACTGGTGCTCACCACTTTCCCCACCGAGATCCCTTGATTAGTGGATCTGCTCCCTTGATTGGTGGATCTGCTGCCTTGATTAGTGGAACACATTCCTATATTTTATCAATCATTGGAGTTCCAAAATTTGTGCCATAATTCCATAATATCTTGTTGACTTATTATTTATTATTGATCCTCCAGTAGTAGGGAAAAAGTCCCTAAATTTTCTCCTCCTCAAACTCTTCATAGTCTGCCCAATATTCTCATAATATTCCACAAAAAATAAATAATAGTATGCACAAATATTCAATTATTCATAAACCTCCCTATTGAATATATTAAAGTTAAAAATAAATTATCTAGTGCAAAAAGAGAGGTTTAATGTGCTGAAAGATGGTCATAGTTCTTAATTTATGCTTTAAATTAGAGACATGGGCCTAATTTATGCCTAATTTAGAGGCCCGTCACAATGCCTAAAATGATGAATTCCCTACAAAAATTCAGATGTCGTTGTCCTACTACAACATATAAAGATTACCAAAACCTGCAACATACATTTGTCCTTTCATCAAAATAAAAACAAGCAAGTGGCCAAAATGCATTATTTTACCTCCCAATCTGATAATGACCTGAAAATCAGCTGCTCAAATGCTAAAATTGTTAGTGTCATTGTGATCCTTATGAAAGATCATGAAATTTGAGTATAAAGTTGACCCCATTCTGACACCTACAAATCTGGGCCTCTAGGGAATCTAAAATATTCCTCACATTGTCAAAAGATTCTCTATGTCAAGGTTCTACTGGCCAAGGTTTTGACTTTGGCTCACAGTTCCATAGTGCACGATTCCACTCTGCACATAACTATAAATGCACTCTCTCTCAGCCTAGTTCCTCTAATGCTTGTATGGGAAAAAGTATGAGCGTTATATAGAAAATGTCAACATTACAAGAAGGTTCCACCCGATGCTCGTTCTTGGCCTACGCTCCCCCATTGTTAGAATGGAACTTGGGTTTTAAATTAATGTTGGCAGGATGTGATTACAAAGCCTCCTAACTTGGCATGTTGGTTGGTAGATGAAATTTAGATTATAGTTGTGGAGCAGGCCGAGTTCAAAACTTGTGGCCCCCATTTTGGGCCTCCATCCGTTGGATGTTGTTTGTTAGTGGTGTGTTTGGGGCCAACCATTGGGTTGACCAGCCCGAAGCTAGTGCGGGTTCAAGTCCTGACGGCCCCATGTTATATGTGGTATGGTTGGGCCGTTGGGTAGGATCACGGGTCATATCCACAGGCCTTAACTTGCTTTAAATTTTATATATATTTGAATGACAATTGGCTGAGTTGGTGGCATGCTAACTGAGCATATATTTATTATTATTGTTTTTAGAACTAAAACAAAAATCGTCTACTAGATTCTGTTAGGGTTCACTAGAAAAATTAATGACTTGAAAATTTGGTCATTTATGTCCATCGTCTAGTGCTAAATTATTGCTTGGTTTGTTGCCACCAAATTTGTCTGAGCTGCCAAATTTAGTGAGCCTCCAAATTTATCCAACAAAAAAAATCTTGCTTCTTTGACTTGAAACATTGACTAAGAATAACTTGCACATAGGAAGTCAGATTGAGGCATCCTCTACACCGTTGGAATCACGACGATGAATGCTTTAATTTGTTCCTAGTATTGAAGAAATCCAAAGAATTGAAATTTTTAGCTTCTCCAAAGCCACCTGGATCATTCCTCCCCACTGATGAGCCTTTGGTCCTAAAAAATCATAAGCATGACTATAATTTTGATACGCATAACATATGCATGGTTTTGCACTGCACATAATTCTAAATGCACTTGCTCTTAGCCTGGTTCCTCTATTGCTTATATGGGTAAAAATATGAGCGTTAAATAAAAAAATGGCAGCGTTACAAACAAGGTTCCACCCGACACTCGTTTTTGGCCTTTGCTCCTCCACTGATAAAATGGAACTTGGGTTTTAAATCAATGTTGGTAGGAATTTCTTACAATGCCTCCTACCTTGGCATGTTTGTTGGCAAAGAAAATTTAGAGTATTGTTGTGGAGCAGGCCAGGTTCAAAACTTCTCACCCCCATTTTGGGCGTCCATCCGTTGGATGTTTCTTGTTAGTGGTGTACTTCGGGCAATCCATTGGGCGGGTGGGCGGGTCGATAGTTGGCATGGGTTCAAATCCTGTCAACGCCATATTATATGTGGTATGGCTGGGTCGTTGGGTAGGATCCCGGGTCAGACTTGTAGGCCTCAACTCATTTTAAACTTTATATATATTTGAATGAGATTTGGTAGATTTGGTGGCTCGTCAACTGAACATATATTTATTATTATTATTTTTATAATTAAAACAAAACCGTGTGCCAAATTTTGTTTTTTTTTTTTCCACAGAAAAAAGTCGGTAACCTTTTATTTATAAAAATGAAAAGTTACACTTAGCATATGCATTGAAGCATTTCCGGAAGTTTCCCATTGGGCTCATGTGATTTTGCACACAATGCGACGTAGCAAGGCTACCTTGCATTCAAAAAGAATGAAAGGAAAAGAAAAGGAAAAGGGAAGAGAGAAAGAGGAGAAAAGCGGAAACTTCTAGATAGTAGGAAAAATGTCCTACAAATCACGTTTTTCTCCCTTTCTTCTTCTCGACCTTGCGCCATTCTCCCTGAGATGGCTCACAAGTGGCAATGACAATCTGATTTTCGACATGTTGAGTTCCTGTGTCCTTGTCCGAATCTAATGTTTCTAAAGTATGGTGTCTTTTAATTCCTCCGCTGCCTGGGTCCACAACATTTCTGTCTGATTGTTTCGTTGGATGCTGTGGATCCATGAGAACAGTCATGTCCACTGTTTGCACCTCAGGTTCCTGTGTAGGTTGTTTGCTTTCTGATGGAGCTGGTTCCTCTTCTTCTTCTGGCTCATCCTCCTCTGACTCAGGAGGGGGAAACTGCCAACCTTTCCTCTGCTTCCTGTTCATTTTCTTTTTGCTGTTTGTTTTCTTAACCTCTGGGCATGCATTTTGAAGATGTCCGGTCATCCTGCAATTCCTGCATCTGAACGCAGTATTCTCGTAATCAAGTGATTGCAACCCGTTTTGTTGCTTATAGATCAGCATGATGTTCTCTGGTAAACCTTTGCTTAGATCCACTTCTACACAGATCCGAGCAAAGGTGAAGATTCTATTTTCTAGCCTTTTCGTGTCTGTTTTAATATACCATCCAAGGCTATTTCCGATGCTTTCTAAAACCTGTTTGTTCCAGAAGTGAAGAGGCAGGTTTTGAAGTCTCACCCATACTGGTAATCTGGAAACTGTCATGGTGTTGGGGTCAAAATCTGGAAACCAAGGCCCCTCTCTGATTATTATATCTCTTTCCTCCGAGGTTTGAAATTTAACGATAAAAAACCCCTTGGAACAGAGGTGTATTTCACATTCCAAAGACCATTGAGTAAAAATCCAGTGAAAGAGGTCCATGGGTTTAGGCCAGAAGCAACTGAAGCGACATATTAGTGCCTGGGCTTCATATGTCTTTGTGTGCTCCTTTGTTGCTGTACTGTTGATTTTTAGTGCTGGGGTTTGTTCTTGAAGTTCTACTATGTAGGGTCTCGGTGTATTTCCAACCTGTTCTGGCGGTGAGCCCGCCGCTTTTTTCCCTTGAGGGATGTTTTTGTAGGAGGGGCCTCCATTTGATTGCTGATGACTGTTGGTCATATTCCTTTTGTCTCCCCCTGCAGATCTTGGGATGCTCTGAACCGCACCCCCTCGCGGACGCAAGTTTAGGGTAATGGTCATTTCTGGTTTAATGGAGTAGTCCTTTAAGAGCCTGCAGTCCTGGAGGGAGCGGTGCCCATTGACTAGATATCGGACTGGTACAGGATACCCCATCAATCCCCATATTTTATGCTTGAGTTGAAGGATAGAGGAATCATCGTTTACCCAGACTATATGAGAGTTACCCACAGGAGGTCTGATAAAAATTTGAAAAGGAGAAGAGTACGGCAGGATCTGGTTCTTACCTATTGCTAGAGTAGGGAGCACTTCCTGCTTATGTCGATCCCTCCTCTTTGCCTCTTCATTCTTCTGGTTCAGCATTTGGGTCTGCATGACAGGCTTGGGTGCCTCTGCTCTTGCCGCCATTTTCCTCCACTCGTGTGCCAAATTTTGTTAGGGTTCACTCGCAAAATTAATGATTCGACAATTTGGTCATTTATGTCCATCAATTAGTGCTAAATTATCTCTTGTTTTGTGATGCGCCTCATCATTGGGTAACTATATGGACCTTAATCCACCTCCTAGATTAGTCAAATAAACTCTTCTTGCAATTTACTACATATTTTGATTGTATTTTGTTTAATGAGATGAGTCAAAGTGAGATATTATGCCTAGTGGACTAATGTGCATTGATTGCAGGTTTGTGAGAGAAAATCATGGAATTTTAGCTAATTAAGGGCTGAAAATCGAATGAGACAAGGAGGAGAGATTGTAGGAGGTAGATCCTCCTAATTTACTCCTCCCTTATTCAAATATTTCTCCATCAATCACACTAACTCGGAGTACAAGCAGCCAAGTCATGGAGATCAAAAGGCAGTCGAGCAAGTGACAACTAAAAAGCTAGTTTATCTTGAGTTTGGGAGCCAAGCCTCCCTAGATTTAAGGAAGGATTTGGATGCTTCATTTGTATAAATAAAGAGGCCTATAGCCTCATTAGGATTCAATTTTTTTGCTATAAAAACACTAGTGATTTTCGAGTTCAAGACTTGTGGAAGTCATTGCTATGTATTTTTCTATTTTGATAATGAGAATGAGCATTTCCTTGATCAAACACTGAGTTAACTCAAAGGGTTGAATCTATTAGCTTAGGGCCCAACCCTAGCATCAAAGGCTCCTCTTCTTGTATTTGTATGCTTAGATTGATTTCATAGATTAATGGTTGAATTGTCTTTAGAATTATTGCATTGCAAGTAGTGTAGATTTGATTAGTTTGCTTCCATTTGTGCTTTACTTCAGTAGTAGCTTAGAAGATATAAAGGAACATAAAAAAGATATCAGTATGTAGTTTTTGCCTCACTCCTTCCTCCAGGGATCATGGTTTGAAGAAAGAACTCCTATGTAGACCCAAAAAGACAGAATTCTACCTTTTCATGGAATTTAGTGTTTTCTGTACTTAGGCAAGCATTTGATCACTTTGCAAGAGTATGATTTAGTTATCATTTCTTCTATCTTTAATCTTACATTAGATCTCATCAATGTTCCATCTTACTCTGCAAGTATTCCTGATGCAAGAAGTAGGCAACTAGCTCATGTTTTTTTTTTCCTTAGATAATTGAAATTCTTCTTGTTTACATGATTTTTGGATAGATGTCAATGTTTGATGCACTGCAAGAGTTTCAGCAGTACATAGATATGTCATGATCAGAAACCTCATCTCAACCTCATCCATCCCTTATCATTCCTTCCTTTCACTAAAACCCTCACCAATTTCATCATTTCACAAGAAAACTTCTCCAAGATTGTTGAGAAAATCCATCCATCTCTCAACTCTGGTTTTGAGCTCTGAAGTGGTCCTAGACACTCCCTTACTTCATTACATCTGCCAACCATCTTCCCTAAGCCTTCCATCACCTTCAATATCCGTCTTTTTTTCTCTTGGCTGTATCCTGTAGAAATACATGGGATCTTGTAGGTTTTCAGGACATCCTGTAGGTTGACCTATAGTTATAATAGATCTGAACTACAAATATATAATAAAGAAAATATACCCAGAAATAACAAGATTGAAATAGATAAACTTCAGATAAACTTCTCTTTATTAATATCAAAACCCTTAAGGTAGGGCAACACCATACAATCACTCTTTAAGGAACGCGAACACTCCACAAGCCATATGCTTATCAATACAATAGTCCTTGACCTCTCTCAATGGGGAGTCTTTAGCCTCTATATAGGATTCATACATCTAATACCATGGATCATTACAATAGTTCTCTCAATACCATATATCTAATACCATGGGCTTATCAACTTATTTCTAACTACTTGTGGTCCCTTACATGATGCGGGCTAACCACTTTATTTATTAACTATGGCCCATCCCAGTACTACATTATTCCCTTGGGTACCTCCCTCTGTACCCCATAATAACCCCGCTAGGTATACTAGAGTCCACCCCCCTTAAACATGTTTTGTCCCTGAAACATAAGAAGAACACATAATAAGACCTACCAAAAAGAGTAGTCCATTGGTACCATGCACATGCATATATCCATCCAAGAGAAAGGTGAACCCTCGATCCAGTTGGTGCCTCACTCGGTTGAGATTGAAGTTGAACCTGGCGGCTCTTCTATGTTGATGTGTTGTGGGTGGATTTTCGCACTACTCTATCAGTCATCCTGGGGTTGTTGTCCTTATTGCTAGTTCTTTTCCACCTTATTGGTTGTTGTCTCGTTCAGTGATGTGGGTGGTGATATGCTGAAGCTTTAACTCATGGAATATATTTCTTGAATTCCTCTACTATTGGTGTTGGATTGGTGTCTCGTGATTTTTATGGTATCTGGTTTGATGTTTGTGTTTGGTTGTTGACCATCAAAGGCTCATCATCTGATGTTTCAGTGTCATTATAGCTCTATGCTTCTGCCTCCATAGTCTTTGCTTAGGTCTTAATGGAAATATCCTACAATGTAATTTTATTCTTTTTATACTAGAGCTTCATAAATTTCTCCTGAACATTAATATTGACAGTACTCACACATTCCATCCAAGGATATCCCAAAACAACATCCATGTTATCCATATTTGAAGTATAAAAATCACAATGCAACACATACTTATGCATAGAAAGCTTCAAATCTTTATAAACTTGAGCTTGCAATTTTTTTGCCAATTTAACATTGATAAAATTATGCTTGCATCTAGGATTTATAGACACAATGATATTCTCTTTCTGAATCAATCCATGAACCTATAATAAGGAGATACCAACGGAAAATAACCCTTTAGGTTTCTTGGTTTTCTTCTTTCCTGTAAAAATAAAATCTTTGCTAGGTTTTTTGGTTTCCTTCTTTCTAGTATGAGACCATTTGTCCAAAAATAGTTTTTCAATTTCGTCAGCACGACATAACTTTAGAATCTCACTGTCAATTGATTTCCGCCATATAGCAGCCTCATCTTTCAAATAATACCCTATGGAGTCTGTTAGGGTCCTATAATAATAGGATTCATAATTTTGAATTGACTATGGTCAGTATTGTAATATTGTACATACCTTTGCTTTCTGCAAATGTATTCCCAAATTAAAAAATGTAAAGAGGGTATGTCCTAAAAGAATAATTAAAGGACAAAAAGAAACAAAGATCAAAAAAGTGAAAAATATGAACCCCACAAAGAGAGATTAGTATAGATCATGAAAGTGTCCAAATTCAAATGCGACTACTATTTTACCTTTTCTGCAAATAATGATTATGTGTAGCTTGTTTAAAATACTATAATCCATGATAAGTCAAACAACTTAATCTTGACTTTTCATGCTTTAAATTTAATGTTGATAGATAGAGAATAAAGATCTAGACAAACAGTTTAATCTTGGAAAGTCAATAGTTAAAATAGAGAATGATAGGGAGCTCTTGGATAAAATAAGGTTTGAATTAGTTAGTTTCTTGTTTCAAAGAAAAATGACTAAGGGTTTGCAAACTTAAATGCACCCATGTAAATAAGGATTAAAATGTTAAAATAGAAGATGGGTAGGTACAAGCAATTTTTACAATCATGGATAAGCATCATTTCGCATATTACTAATTTCCCTCCCCACAATGTGCTCCAGTACTAAAATACTGCAGTCATAAAGGCTTAGAGAATTTCTCTAACTTTTGGTGGGACAAAACCCTCGGCTTAATGACTCGTGGAGATCAAGTATTGGATTCCACCTTATTAAAACCCTTCTTGTTCATGAAAACACCCTTTTCCCTTTACATCACTCATTTTACCCTACAAAATCCCCTTTTCCTAAGTTTAAAACACATTTTACCTAGGAAAGGTAAAACCCCCTTAACTAATTCCCCTCTCATTCAAAATACTCAAAAACCCACAAAAAATGATTTTATCCTAAGTATAAGTGTTAAATGTTGATATTGGGCCACCACAGTGAAGAAATTCAAGCCAAACATCATATTTTACATCATACTTACTATATTTTACATTATGCGCATTCATTTCATATTAACGTACTAACCTAATGTATTAGCTCCCCGATATACCTTTTTCCCGTATTAAATAACTCCTTCATATATAATATGCAAACCCCGATTTAATTATAAGTTATAGTTTCATCCCCTACATTGTTTAAATTAACCCCCCACTTCATATTTCCCCAACATAAACCTATTAACCCACCAACCCTTGCTGTCGTTAAAGAAAACCCCGCAAATCTTCACCCTAATTTCCCTCTGTGTAGCTTCACCGCGCGACATCCATTAGATCTCTCACCCCCAGATCTAATGACCTGAATCCATATCGCGCTCACTCCCTCTCTAACCTTTATCAGCCCAAGAGCATGTGAGATTCATGGTTTTTCTCTGGCCCAATTTTGCTACGTGTCAGCCTTCGGCATAGATCGCGTTCCCTCTGGGAAATATCACCCGCCTGCCAAAAGCGGTGTCATGTCCTCTGAAAACGCCTCCCCACCAAACACGAAAATCGTCCACTGTTTATAAAATACTTTCCTCGCCAAAATATAACCATTTCCCTTTAAAAGGCCGAAAAGCCCCATTTCATCCTTTTGCGCTCATTTTTTTTGTAAGACCTCAGCAATACATTTGTGACATCCTAAGCCTCTCTGACCGAAATTCACTTCCTTCTACCACCCAAAGAAGCTTTGAACACCCAATTTGAGCATCTAGTTCACATTCGCAGCCACTGTATCCTCTGCAATCACCATTCAAACCAATTTTCAAGCCAATTCACCAATTTCTAGGTATTTTGAGAAAAAACAAGAACAACCCTCTCATTTGAGAATGTACAGTAAAGGTCAAAAGGTTACAGTGAAAGTAAAAAAGGCATAGTAAAAGGAAAAAGATAAATCAGCCAAATGAAAGAGTATCAGTAAAAGTGTATCAGATTGAAAAAGAAAATTGAATAAAAGGAGCTAGCGGGAAGACAAATAACATGGAAGACAGTTACAAAGCATACAGATAAAATAAATTTATGTCAAAGTGAAGATAGATAAAAAAACAGAGCAATCAAGGTAGACAGTAAAAATAAACATGGAGGCAGTAAGGGTTAAATAGGGATGAAGACACTTTCACCAGGAACAGTGAAGTTTATCCAAAGTAAAGGTAAAAACAATTGAAATAAAATTAAGGTTAAAAGATGAAATTAGAGCAGGAATGGTATATTTTCTAGAAATTTCCTGTTTAAGTCATAATTTTGTAGAAACTATTATGGCCAATCCAAGATGCATTTTGAGAAACTAGAGGAGATTTTATTCCTTAAAGACCAGTACACAAAAACCTATCTCACGTTTTACACAAGTATTATAAAAATGGAGATAAATGCATATCTCCACAGCCTATTTTTCGGACTCTACAAAGTCCTGTTTTTGACATCTTTTTACAGAGAATATTGTGAATAGATGGAGCTGACTTTTGGGAAGATGAAAGAGGTTTATCTCAATAACATACTTATATACAATAATCTCTTTCACTTTTCACATATATATCTCAGATTGAAATATACAAAGGTATCATTGGACCCTAATTTGACAGAATTTTTGGGGCAGAATGCACAAAGGAAGGAGGTAGTTAGTGACTTGGAAGCCTCATCATCAATTAATAGTTGTTATCAGATTCGAATTTCTCTTGTTTGTTACCATCAATCCATAAATATAGTGCTAAATAGATTCGTTAGTTTTGAGTGTCATTTATTTTTGTTCTATTAATGTAAAACAGTTTGAGATATTTGTAAAACCAATCTTGATATTTTTTCAAGATATTTCAGTTTAGAATTTGTATAAATACTTCTTCATTTGAAGTATTTTGGGTGGATTATTTTACATTTTTAGAGTTATTTTGATCTTAAAACCTAAGGGTGATTTTACCATTTTCAAGTCAATAGACTGGAGCAAGTAATATAAAGCATTTTGCGACAGGATTCGTGAGATGAGCCATTTGCAATGAATTATCTTCTTTGTGTGATTTTGTTACCTTCTTATGTGTTTCATAATCTTAAATATATTCTGAATTTGAATGAGCTAACTGGAGATATCACTCAGAAATTGTTTAAGTACACGCTGTTTTGCATAGTTAGTCATTTACATGTTTTCCTCTGATACCCGGATTTGAGAACCCTTAATTTCTCTCCCATCCGAGTTGACTTCTTTCATTCCTTCCAAATTCCAGCCTAGGAAGCCCTTAATTTCTCCCTAGATCCGATTTCAAACCATTCCACCATTTAGCCTTTGATATCTGAAGTAACTCATCTATCTTGCCCTGTAGACACTATTTTTAGAACTGAATCCAGTCTTGTTTGTCTGACATTAGACTCCATAGCCCAATGGTAAAAGACAAACCTCTGTTCATCTAAGTAAAGTGATCCCACCACAAATTTTTGAAACAAAACCCAAGTGCAAACAATAACTAGCCTAAAATCATCTTAATTAAAATAAAGTTAAATTATAAAGAGAGAACCTTCTCTTAGCATTAGGAAGGCTAGGTCCTGATCTCCAAAAGTGGTTTGTGGTTACCTTTGGTTTCTCTTTCTTCATATTTCGAAAGAAATATTAGAGTGATCACATTTCTGGCGACCATACTAGGGACGACTAACATTTTCTTCAGAAATATTTTACAGGTTTAGATCTGATCTATGATGGTGGATAGTGATCAGACACACAAAGGTTAAAATCATCCACCTTGTGACTCCAAATCAATTTCAAAATCAAGACTCCATTGGAGGAATGAACCTCAAAGAACAACATGGGAAGATTAGGTTTCTAACTTGGATTGTCATCCAAGAAATCTTGTTTCTTTTCTCATGAAGAAGGTTTTTCAGTGTATATTGTATTTTAGAGAAGATATTAGATTAGTTTTTAATTAGTTTCCTTTGGAAATTGTAAATATAAAATCTCTTTACGCATTTGAGCAGTATTCTTCTGAATCTTATGATGACCATTTTCGAATCAAGAAATCTCAAATAATCAAGAATATTATGAGCAGACATCTGGGGTGGCAATGGGATCACCCCTCTCGCCAATTCTGGCAAACTTATACATGGAATACTTTGAAGAGAAATCCCTTGAATCATACCCTTTGAAGCCAGCTTGGTGGAAGTGATTCATCGATGATACCAATATAAAATGGACTCATGGTAAAATAGAGCTTGACGAGTTTTTTATTCATCTTAACTCTATCTCTCCCGAAATAAAATTTACTATGGAGATGGAAGAAAACATGAACATCCCATTTTTAGACGTTCTTATCATCAGGAAGGAGGATGGCTCCTTAGCGCATGAGGTATTTAGGAAGTAAACTCACATAGAAAGCTACCTCCACGTTGATTCCCACCATCACCCATCCTAGAAGTTTGCTGTTCTGAACACTTTGGCTATCAAAGCTCTTCGAATTTCTGACTCTGAGTATCTGGACAAAGAGAAGAAGCATTTAGTCTCGGTATTTAAGGGTATAGGCTACAAAGAAAAAGAAATTAGAATAGCTATAAAGAGCGCTGAAAGAAGGGTGTTATCTCAGGAGCCTAAGGTTCAAGACCAACCTCGGTGTGGTAGGGTATTTCTACCTTATATTTAGGGGGTGACAGATAAGATTTCTAAAATCCTAAGAAAGAAATACATAATCACACAGTTCTCAACACCTAGAACAATTAAACAAGGTATGAGTTCTGTCAAAGATAATATTGACAGATATCAACTTAAGGGAGTTTATAAAATAAATTATTCGTGTGGAAAAAGTTATATTGGTGAAAGAAGTCGCTCCTTGTAGACAAGAGTGAAGGAACATGGAGCTGATATTAGGAATGGAAGGTATCATACTTCGGCCTTGGCAGAGCATTCCTCAAAAACTAAGCACCATGTTTATTTGGAAAACGACTCAATTGTCGCAAGGGAAGAAGATCACCATAGGCAAAAGATTAGAGAGGCTCTTGAGATTATGAAACATCCACATAATTTCAACAGGGACAATGGTATCGAGATCAGTGGTAGCTGGCTTACCTTAATCGTAGAAATTAAGACCACCAATACATCCGAGGTATAACACTTAGCAGGTAGATATCTTCCTCTCCTATCCATCTTAGGTTAAAAATTAGCATAAAAAATCATTTTATTGCTATTATTGTTACTCTTAATAATCATTTTCAATATTATTAAGTGTGGATAATAATAATTAATATTTAGTTATAACATTTATAATAATTATTATAATAATAAGTATTAATTATTATTATTGATTATTATTATGAATTGTTATTAGTAATTATTAGTAGAATTAAGACCGATTAATAAATCATTTAAAATAGCTATGAATTAAAATAATAATAATATTAGAATGAAAAAATTATTTTGTTAATTAACCTTTTTAATAAGAACATAATTTTTTTTTCTAATATTATCAAACATTATTAGTCTAGGAATAATAGTGCTCTTTGATATTCATTATAATTAATAATTAATAATTATATTGATTATAATAACTATTTATAATAATAATAATTATTATAACATTTATTATTTATAAATAACTAGTAATTAAAATTATAATGTATATTAATCAATTAAACTATTAGTAAGATTTTTTTTTCTAAGTAAAACTATTCTATCGAAATTAAGCAAAATAATAATACATAGAGGCTCTGGCCTCTATGGTGTGGAACAACATTATGTCATAATTGTCAAAAACGAAACTCGATTTCCCTTCTAGGCGAAACTAGTCCAAGTGAGATTACAACAACAAACCAACGCAGGGGTCTCGAAACTTAACTTCAAAAGGCCCACACAGGGGTTCTAGTTCAAAGTCAATCAAAACATACCAACAGGTTTGAAAAAGAAGGAGTGAAAACCTCAGTCTGCAAGCTTGTAAAACCTTCGTTGATCTGCAAGGCGACACTTGGCGACTAGACATATGGGTTGGGTGCTCTGACCATGCAAGGGACCCCATCGATGTCATATGGGTTGGGCTCTTCCAAAATGTGACACGCGTACTCATCCTCTACTGATGTGCCGCACTGAATTCCAGGTGCTGGTTGAGTGCCAGTAGAGCTACCTTCTGCTACATGCGGGCCAGACGTGTCTCCTTCTCTGCCACCGGTTGCCTTCCTGTCTCCAGCTCTACCTTCAGCAACCGGCTGGCTGCCAACAAACACCTTTCCATGTCATGTGGCAAGGTCCTCAACCAAGTGCTGCTTGGATGGGTCTCGGGCGCTCCTGTTCCTTTGAGCGGCCCTCTGCTACTCACCATTGTTCTCTGGCGGAGCGTCTTGTGGCTCAGTTTCCTTAGAGAAGGTGATGGTGAATGTGGTGGTGATAACAGGCCTGTGAAGAGTGTTACGAAAGCAAAATTGAGTCGTGTGAGGAGCGGGGTGAGGGGGAAGGGGAAAATTAGCTGTATGAATAGTTGTGTCCATCCTGCGGGCACCCTGGAGCTGAGCCCGTCCTTTGCCACTGCGGGTATCAAGATACCGGCCCGAGAAGGTGCTATATGGATTTGAAATGTCAGGAGAAGAGGAGGGGAGGTAGATGCAGGGCTAGGCATAGTAGGAGGACGGATGCTTCTACCACAACTACCCTGTCTTCTGCTTCGCATGCGGTGGTGTATGCGAGCCATGGCAGAATTCGTCATAGAGCTATCAGTGGGGAAATTAGATGAATGACTATGCAAAGAGAGAGCTAAGGAATTCTGAGCCGGAATCAAATTGCAGTGCCTAGTTTGGGAGAAATTATACCCATTTCCCACGTCCACACAACTGAGTAGCCAACAGCGGCTTCTAGTGATGGTGCGAGAGCAAGGCTTCATTGCCTGAGGATGGCAAATGATGTTGAGCAGAGGAGGAAAGATTGCATTATGGTCTGTGGAGGCCATTATCGTGATCTTGATAGAGAATTCTCGACTGGAGCACCCAATTAATGGCTCTTGCAAGGCGCCATGAATTCCCTTCATTCTGGCTTGGGAGGGGACGCGGGCGGCCATGTGGCCAGGCCTGCCGCCACCCTTCCATCTAATCACCATTAATGCCATTAATATCACCCACATCCAGGTGTGCTTCTTCACTCTGTACCAATTCACTTTGCACCAATTCATTATAATCCTTTAGCTGGGATGCAATGGCAATAGTGTTAAGCGAGCCTGCATGTAGAGTCTAGCCACTGTCCACTCCTTTGTTAGCTAAGAGATCATCCACTTTGTTGCCATCTCTACGGATGTGTTTGAAGGTGACTGCTCTGTGGGAGGAGAGCCATTTTTCGATGAGCTCGAATCTTTCTGCCAATCTCCAGTTGTTGACCACTTTCGAGGATGGTGTCCCTTGCAGAATCTGACTAACCATGTTAATGAGAATCTGAGAATCACCATCAATTAAAAGTGGGAAGAAACCATGAAGTTGAGCAAGGAGAATCCCCTGCCATAGCCCTTCTAATTTAGCCGAGTTATTCGTATCCTAGCCAATTGAGCCTATGAAGGTTAGAAGAGGTTTGCCTTTATGATCCCTAAATATTCCACCATAGCCTGCTTTGCTCGGATTACCTCTGGAAGTCCATCGAAGTTGAGTTGTATCATATGATGGGGTGGAGGAAGCCATTTGTTTGGTATCTTGTTGAGTGAAGAGAGTTTAATATGGTTTGCCTATGCATGGTTCCATTAAAGATTCTAGTTTGCCCATATATTCTATTCCTATGGAGTGGAAGGAAAGTTTTCTTCATACCAGGTTTGGAGCATTAAAGTTTCCTGAAGGTTTTGGCAAACATTGTTCTATAGGACTTCTAAAGGTGTGGATTCGTCTTTGAAGATGTGACGGTTTCTTTCTTTCCATATTTTCCACATTGTTTAGGGATAAATTCCCCTAGGGTCTTGGGTTGATACCCTAGCAGATCGGAGGTTATATACAAAGAAAAACAATCATTCCACACAGCCATGATGCTAATATAAAAAAACTACACGAAGAGAGGTGCACCTGGGGGTACTCATTTGGGAAGATCCAGCCAGGGTCCAAACCCTCTTCGAGTTCCTTTTAGTCCTTCAACCTGCAAAATAAACAATTCCAGAAAGTACAGCAGTATATTGACCAAACATCATACAGAAATCATCTTCATAGCATATTGAAAGGTAGTTAGTTATACAATTAGAACAACCATTAATATGTGAATCATGACATTGATATCATAAACATGAAGAAGATTTATATCAGGAACAAGACAAGTGTTTCTTTTATTATAGATAACTAAAGTACAGAAAGGAATGATTTCACCTTATTCTTCCTTTCGCAAGCTCTAAGCGGAACCGTCCTCCGGATTCGTCCTGTCTCAAGCCTTCAACAAACTCCTTCCATGACTTACTCCAAGATATCTCAAGTAGTAGAAAGACATCATAACTCAAGGAAACAAGGGTTTCCTGTAATGGGGGAAGTGTTGGAAGCACTAGGATCTTTAGACCTGGTCAGGGATAATCTCAACAAAGTGATTTTTCTCTCTATCTTCTCCTCCTTAGGCCTTCCCATTGAAGCCTTTTTATACTTCTCCCAAAGTAGCTTTTCAGTTGGGAATTCGTTGGGAACAGTTGGGCCATGGGCACTAATAGGTAATCAATAGGTAAAACCCGTGATCTCTGCCTGAAATTAAGGAGATTTAATTTTTTTAAGTGTTTTAAGACATATACGTGGGTTGGGTATACACAGACCCGCATATACACGCGTTTAGCTCAGGGAAATGTCGCGTATAGGGAATAAAACACTGTTTTTTAAGTATTTGGACTAGGTCTAGAAGGACGGGTTTCCCTAGGCCATGAGTGCAGCATCACAAACATCAAGAGTGAGATTTGGAGCTATAACACACATGAGAAGACCTGGGATAAGTTTCCATAAAGAGTTTAACAACTTGCTCTTATATGGATTGATTGCCCAATTGCATACAGTGTTGGTGATATCCTCTTTAATTCTTCCTTCTTTTTGGCATCTGAAGCTTGCTTTTTCCCAAAGTCTATTTGCCAATGGGTAGGAGTTCATGAGATTCAAAGTGGTTTCCTCCTCTTGTGTATAGTTGGGGCAAATAGAGGGCCCATGAAAGCTTCTTTTCCGTAGAATGTCCCAAGTAAGGATTTTGTTTTGACATAGAAACTAGAGGAAAGTGGATACTTTTGGCCAAATGTTGGGGGCCCAAACTTTGTTCCAAAGAGGATCCTAGACTCTGTGATTCCTTATAATTATATTTCATGCCTTGTGTGTGGTGAAGGTTCCTCTTGCCTCGTTACTCCATCTTATTATATCCTTCTTATCAGAAAAACGAATTTTCCTATTAAAAAGTTCTTCCTCCAAATTTTTCTGAATGGACTTTGTGCCTTGCCCAATGATGTGGTCCGAGCTTATCCATTATCTGTATCCTTGTGTGAGAGTGGGCATCCAGTGCTGGCTAACCTTGTCCATCAGTTGCTTTTCCCAATCCAGTATTTGGTGGGGTTTGATCAGGTCCCTTAGCTTGGGTCTTTGCTGCCGAGAGTCATCCCAAAACCTTGCATTATTACCATCCCTGACTTCCGAGAAGCTATGTTATTGGATAATATCTTTGTGTTTTCTAGCTGCATTCCAGATCAAGGATCCTGAACCTACCTTTGAGAGTTGGATTAGATCATCTACTGGTCGGTTGTTAGCATATTTTGCTGTCAAGAGGATGGCCCGGGGAGTATGCGGCGCCAAGATCCATTTCCACCAAATGCATGTCCCCATGACAGCATTACAGTGTTGAGGATCATGAAGCCCAGTTCCTTTTGAGGTTTTTGGAAGGCAGACTGTGGCCCATTTCACTAGTGCCCATTTTCTATTTTGTCCCGAATTTCCCCACATAAAGGTTCTCTAAGGATGTTTGATTTTCTTGAGTATCCATTTTGGCATTGCCAGAACTGAAAAAAGATAAAGAGGCATGGATTGCAAGACAACTTTGATTAAGACTGGATGGTTGGCCATATTAAGGGCTCTATAAGTCCAAGAGGAGAGATGAGCTTCCAATTTTTCCAATAGCAGTTGCCAAGAAGAATGCTTTAAAGTAGAATCAATCATAGGAGCTCCCAGATATTTAGAGGGGAGAGTGGCTATCATGAATCCAACGATATGGGCTATGGAAGATTGAGTGCTAGCAGGGATGTGGAAGAAAAATATTTCGGATTTAGCTTTATTAATGCTGGCACTAGAGGCATCCGAGAACTCAGTCAAAAGTTATTTTAATTTAAGAGCTTCTTGAACTGAAGGATGGCCAAACAACATGTTATCATCCACGAATTGTTGGTGGGTAAAAGTAGGGGTGTTGGGAAAGGAGAGGCCTCTTAGCTGCTGGGAGTGAAGAGCTTCTTTGTTGCTTCATCCAAGCCCTTCTGCCATTAAAACAAACAGAAAAGAGGATAGTGGATTTCCTTGACAGATTCCTCTAGAAGGACGGAAGGGGGTGGAAGGGATTCCATTGACCAGAATGGAGAAGAAGGTGGAAGTTATAAGAATCATGACCCATCTAACCCAAGGGGGGGAGAACCCAAAGCCAATCAACATCTTTTGGATGTAATTCCAGCTTAAATTATCAAAAGCTTTAGAGAGATCAATTTTTAGAAGCATACCTGCTTTTTTGAACTGCTTCAGGGAGTGAATAATCTCGTGGGTGAGAATGATGCCATCCGTGATTTGCTGACCTTCCACATATCCTGATTGCTCTGGTGATATAAGTAATGGTAGCAGCGGCTTGAGTCGAGAGGCAATAACTTTGGAAATGATTTTGTAAATGACGTTACAGAGTGCGATAGGCCTGAATTTTTCAGGAGTTTGAGATTGTGATTCCTTGGGGATGAGGGCAATGAAGGTCACATTCATAGAGGGAAGCATCCATCTATTAGTCCTGGATTTCTCAACAATCTACCAGACCTCCTCTTTAATTAGTTCCCAGAAGTTGTGGAAGAAATTGGATGTAAAACCATCAGGGCAAGGTGCCTTTCCTTCTTTGAGATGTCGCATTGCATTCTCCACTTCCTGTAAAGATATTGGTCAAAGGAGGAGCTGATTGTGTTCCTCTGTTATGATTTTTGGGATATTATTAGTGATTTTCTCTATGGTTGGCTATCTATCAACTTGAGGTTCTTGGTGTACCTACTTGAAATAAGTAAGAAGCTCTTGTTCTACATCCTCATGTTTTTCCAATCATTCTCCTTGCCCATTCTAGATGTGAGTGATGTTTTTGTGCATTCTTCTCTGGATAGTGGTGTGATGAAAAAATTTTGTATTTCTTTCGCCCTCCTTAAGACATCTAGCTCTTGATTTTTTTTTCCAAAGTATTTCTTCTTGCTTTTCTCTTTCTGCTATTTGTGTCTGAAGGTGTTTTTCCTGCTCTGAGAGTGTGTTGGATCTTCCCTCCATGATGATCATCTGCTGTAATATTTTCATTTCTTGTTCTAGAGCGTTTTGTGCTTGGAAGATATTACCAAAGGTAAGTTGATTCCATTGCTTGATATTTTTTTTAAGATTTTTGAGTTTTTGTTGGAATTGATACATTTTTGAGCCATTCTGGGGTTTGAAACTTTTCCAAACCACATTTATCAGATTGTTGAATTTTGGATGCGTCAACTAGAACACTTCAAAGCGGAAAGGCCACCATGTAGTGTTTCCTGGTCATTGCCATTGGAGCGATATTGGCCAGTGATCTGAGCCTGTGAGAGGTAAGATCGAGGCCGAGAAGTCTCCTCCAAAATAGATTACATTGTCAGAAAGAAAAAATCTATCCAATCGAGAGGCAATTTGATGTGTGCCTGCTCGTTTGTTATTCCAAGTATAGATTCCATTGTTGAACTGCATATCTATGAGCCAGTTGTTTTGAATGAAATTTTTTAGATGAATGTTTTCATCATCCAATTTGGTCTTGCCTCCTCTTTTTTCTTCCAGCTTAGTAATCATATTAAAGTCTCCTCCGATGATCCAGAGTGGATGTGTTCTGTTGGAGTTGATCAAAGATAAAATATTCAAAATGTCTATCTTATGCATTGCCTCCTGGGGGAAGTATACATTGGTTAGGTGACCATGCACATTTATCCCTGTAATATGAAAGGTGGCTTGAATGAAGTGCTTAATCGCATGAATCTTAGTAAGCGTGATAGATCATTCATCCCAAACTATTGCTAGACCTCCTGAAGCTCCTAAGGCATCCACTGCTACTGCTTGATTGCCTGGCCATGCTTTTGCAAGGGTTTGACCCAGTGTTGTAGAGTTACATTTAGTTTCTTGCATGAAGACTTGGGGTTTCTCTTGCTAAATCATGTTTTTTATCATTTTGTATTTCCCCGGGCTATTTAGCCCTCTAATATTCCATGAAGTGAGCTTCATGATTTATTGTTGGGAAGGGGATTGTAATACTTTTTAAGCTTGGAATATCTTCCCGATAACACCAGCATTTCCCCAATGTAGATGGTTCTTTGAAGATCTGTTTTCCTTCCTCTTTTTTATTACCTTTAGGAATGTTTTTGCCATCCCATTGACTTCTAAGCTGAATAATCTAGGTGGATATTGGTGGCCACCTATGAATTCCACTTGGATCCCCACCAGTGCTTCTTTCAGTTTTTCAGTTTCCTTAATTATAACATAGTTTACTATTTTTAGCCGTTTTTTGGGTCCTAAACTTTTGGAGCTATTTTGGGGCCCTAAACGACATTTTTTGGGAAATATACCACCTGTGATTTTATGTCTAAAATCACCTCTTCCGTCGTATTCCTCGGAGAGATCTTTCCAACGGGCTATCATGCACGTCAAACAGAGATAATATGACCAATTCGCGACCCCGGGAAGTTGGCTGTCCAACTCACCCCAACGGGGCCCACGAACTCTTGGTGTTACATCTCCTCGGGTTAGGTTTTAGTTGTTTAGGGTTTTCTCTTATTTTTCAATAATAAAAAGGCCCTTTAGCCTCATTGTAAGATAGCTTAGAGGCATGTAGCTGCCACATCTCTTGTCAGAGATAAGCTACCATCGCCCTAGCTAGTTTATTTCCATTCCTGTTTGTAAGCATATTTCAGTATTTTACATTAATGAAATGAAGTATTATTTCCATTTCATCTCTGTGTTTATGGTTATCTCTATAATTTTTTGCATTCCCGCTTAAATCTAGATCAGTGGTATCAGAGCGGTCTGCTTTTCTTCTCTGTTTTTCTTTGCATGTCCCCAATGAAGTCGGGATATAAGGAGTTAGGGCTTGAACTGGTCGAACCTTTGCAAGACCAGCCTTGCAAATCCTGACAGCCTCCCATGGTGGATGAAAAGAAAGACGAGGGGGTAGGAGATCCTATCAAAATCTTGCTCGAAGAAGCCATCGAGCGACAAAGGAACGCGATGATGGACAACTTTGCCCAAATCCTTCAGTGGCTACCCAGGGGCGATGCATCGGATTCCAATAGAAGCTCTGGAAATGCCACACCATGTAAGGTACAAGTTAATTTTGAAATCCCCATATTCGAGGGTCAAATAGATACAGATGTTGTCGATATATGGTTAAATGTGCTAGAGGGTTATTTTTCTGTTCATGATTTTTCCAATCGGGAAAAGATTATTTTCACTCTTCTCAAAGTAGACCCCCACGTCAAGGATTGGTGGGAAACCTACTGCGAGAAAAAGGATGAAAGTACAGGCTCACTATTTTCAGTCACACCTGTTAGAGCCTAGATTTTTCTCAGGCTGAAAAGACAAGGTTCTAGGTCCACATGAAACCACGCTCAGCTTCGTAGCTAGCCCTACGAGGACAGGAGAGGGCTCTCTCCGGGTCGATCTCGGAAAAAGATAATTGATGGGGCTCAAGATGACTGTAATAAAAGCTAATCTTAGCCTAGGTATTAAGTACAAGGGTTTGTTGTGAGTTTTTGGGGGTTTTGTGTTGGAAATAGGGAAAGGCAAATTAGGCTGGGGGATGAGGCACAGTTTCTGCAGAGTTCTGATTGGGGCAAGGAAGGAAATTGTTTTGATGCTTTAAAGTGAGTGAATGGATAGATGAAACTGGTGAGGAGCTAAGGAGAGCAAGAAAGTCTCAAGAATTCTCCTTAAACAGATGAAAACATGGAAATTTAAACACATTCAAAGGCAGAGCATAACAGTTAATGGATTCCACCTTAATCACTCATTTGTTAACATTCAGAAGAAAAGAGAGGAAAATGATACACATAACACTAATGAACTTACAATTACTTAGAGAAGAACACCATCAAAACATAAAGCCACATGGATCCCAAACAGTGCTGCAAAACCCTGGTCTTTCCTTAGCCAAAGATGCAGAGATAAAATGTACAATGATATGCCAAAGCAATCCCTAGTGTCCAACCTTGAAAATGACTTAGAAATTACATGATATAGACTAGCCCAACCCATTCCATTGCCTCTAGGGGTCGAGCTCATCATTCTAGGAGCTGTTTCGACCAATTCTAAACAAAGCACTAAAATCTAGGCAATCAAAACAACTTGCCTCTATAAGGTAGGAAACTGATTCATTCATTAAATTTTCACTTTTTGGTGAATGAATCCTCTAGAACAAGTATATAAGTGCCAAAATTACATCATGTTTATCCAATTACATCAAGATAGATCAAAAATTACATCACAAAGCAAAACCAGTCAAACTGGCCGAATTTCTGAGCTGGAAGGTGAAAAATTGAGCAAAAATCCTCTGTGCGCCGTGCCAATTTCTCTTTGCCTCGCGCCACTTTGAGGCTGATTTTGAGGCACTTGCTGAAGTCCAAATCGAGTCCAAGTGTACTTTTTGGAAATCACTACCTATCTACTTTCCAACCCAAGTGGAATTTCTGAATTTGGTGCCCATTTGCCCCTCCAAAACTTCAATCTCCCAAGACTGCTTCCTGTGTGTCAAAATAGGGGCAGTGAGGTCATGTTTTGAGTGTTTTTGACCTCCTAAGAGCTCAAAACTTGCCCAAAATTCTTGGCCATGCACCAGAAGTCATAATTTTTCATGCCAAATCCAAAAATATAAACTTTTTGTAGTTTGGAGCTCCCTAGCAAAAGCGCACGCGAGGTTGCGCGGCGCACAGGGAGAAAAACACTGTTTTTTGAGCAAAAATTTCCAAAATGTCAAAAATGCCCAAAATTTCTTGAAATTTGGGTTGGAGCTTCTTCATTAAGTGTTATGCTAGGCTAAAGAGGCTTTGACCAGTATCTAAAGACGATCAAGCTCCCTTTGCCTCTTTTGCTTCCTCATTGCCTTCCTCAATTTTGCCTTTAAATGCCTGATTCGTGCCTTGCAGACCTTGTTCCGTGCCATGTAGTGGAAATCCATGTGTCTCAGAAATGCATTGTCTTTGTCGGCCTTGTCCAATAGCCTCTCTAAGTGCATGCTAACTCTCTCGAGATTAGCCTTCTGATCCTCATTAATCTCCTGCTCCAATGACGTGAGCTCAATTCTTCTCCTTTGTGCAGCTTGGCGATTCTCGCGGATGTTCTGTAGCTCCATGATTGCTCGATGATCTTCAAGCTATTTGTTCCTCTACTCCAAATATTTAATTTTCCACTTAGCACTCTCCAAGTCAAGGGATAAGGCTTGGATCTCTGTTTGCTGCTCCTGGATGATCTCCCTAAACTTGGCACTTTGTTGGCCCGTATCTATATCATCATCATGAATGAGAATGAATTCGGTCTCTCTTTCACCTGAAGGCCCCTCATCCTGCATTGGCCTCTTACCTTTGTCCTGTACCTGTGATACTGATGGAGGAAGCGACGCCCCTTCCACCCCGAGTGGATATAACACTCGCTTTGCCGCTGCAAACAAATGTTTGGTGCCTCTTTGATATGTGATGAATACCGGCATACTAGCAGTCTCATGGCGCTCATACTGATGAGAAGGTCCACCTTCATGCTTAACCTCTGATAATCCCTGTGGAGCTCTGAAGAAATCACGAGAGATGAAATCATCCCAAGCGATGCCCTGTACTCCAAGCTGATGAACCACCAAAATCTTAATAAGAGAAAAATGATAAACACTGTTAAGTTGCTGCTGAGGTGTTTTATGCTGCACAAGGGTGATAATCCTCTCTATGTTCCGGCAAATGAAATATGGAATGTTCATCATCCGTAACCTGGTGAAATGCATGAGCAACCTGATGTGATAAGCATAGAGACGAGAGAACCGTCCCTCACAGCTGAAATATTTTATGATTAATTTCATTAGTGGAGCATATTCATCTTTTAGATATTGGAATGGGAACACTCTCTTGAGCTGCCTCAAGAAACCGGTTTTAATGTATGGCTCATAATGTTTCCGGTCAATCTTATACTTCTTGTGCCATGGTTATCCAATGTTCGGTATGCCGGTTACTAATGAGACAGATTCTGGTGTAAGTGTGAAGGTAACACTAGCTAAGATAGCTTGGTCTCCATGTAAGTGCAGCACGAATAGATGAGCCAACTCATGATGAAATTGAACACTAGCCACCTTTTGACAAAACTCAAAGCATGACTGATGCTGAAAACAAAACATGGCAAGAGGGCAGGCCTACAATTCTATAAGGGTGGTCGGTTCTTGTCTAACATGTCTACCACCTTTATGAGGCCTCTGAGGTGCCTGTTCTTCCAAGGGTGAGTCACTTTGGGTTTCCACTTCATAGTCAGATGAATGCTCAGATGCCATGACTGTTGTTTTTCAACTGCCTTAGAGAAAAAGATGCTGGTGTAGGAAGACTGTGCTGAACTGCTCTTTTTAGTGATGTATTCAAATTCTGCCACCAAGGGGAAAAATGCAACAAGGGACTATTAGGAAGGGGGGGGGGGGGGGGGGGAAGATGAAGAGTTTAGGGAATATTAGGATACATTTTGTTTAGGGAAATGTAGGAGGGTTTTGGGAAGTTTATCTAAGGTAGGGTTTGGGGTTTTTGCATTTGTAAAGGTGTGGAAGGGAATTGGGAATAGGAGTTTAGTAATTTTTAGGGATAGGGAAGAATAAAATTTAGGAGAAATGGAATAAGGGAGAAGGGAATGATGGAAATAAGGGAAAAATGGGATGGAGGGGGAACCTTGGTAACAAAACAATGAATTTGTAACCCTAACAGCAATTGGCTTGAGGAATTTTAGAGGTGGGGTTTGAGAGTTTTTATTTCAACCAATAGCAGTTGTAAACCACCATCACATTGGCACAAAAATGGATGAAACATTAAGATGGTGGTCCTACCTGGCAAATCCAAACGATTAAATGGCAATTTGGCGAAGTTTCAAACGTTTTTAGGCTTTCAGGTGTATGCGTCGCACCGCATACCCAATGCGCCGCACCGTCTGAGTGTGCCGTGACCTTTCAGAATTACACTGGACAATTTCTCCCAGTGCGTCACGCCTCTCCAGTGCGCCGCATCACCTGTTCTATGCGCCGCACTCGCCAAGTTTCCTCCAACTTCACCCAAAACGCGCACTTGCTCACCCAATTGCTTTGAACTGTTACCTCTTTACTCTTGGCATTCAAAATGACCTTGACCCTCATGGAGAAATCTTTATAAAGACATGGAGACATGGTTTTGATTTTTGATTCTCCAAAACCCATTTTTATAATGTTTGACATTGGCACTTTTTCACACTTTAATGTAACTCTGTTTTTCACACTTCCTTTTTTATTTTTCACTGAAATGATGAAATTTTTTTGGCAATTTTTTGCAGGGACAGCTGACATGGAATTTGGCAAAGGAGACTAGGGATGCACCTGAAGATTTGAAAAACTGAAAATTTTGAAAATTATTACAAAAGGACAAAATGTTTGACTTTTCTTCAAAACAGAGTTTTGAAGAACAGTCATAATCCATCCATATGATGATGAAAATCTTTGAATGGCAACTTGGTAAGAACCTCCCTCTGGCCTGCTGACTTTATTGGACATTGTGAGGATACATTTTGTGAAACCCTTGACCTAATGACTGAAAATAACTCTTGCTGATCAAAAGACATGAAAACTTGATTTTGATGAATAAACCTGAGCCAACAATGCAAAGCATGAGGGGGATGAATGACAAAGCCCTTCCATCAAATTATGGCATGCCCCTAGCGGAATGCAACTGAGTGAAACGAGCGAGACACCTAAAAATGAAATGCAAAAAGAGTTTTGATCTCTGACGGAGTGATGACCAGACCGACTCTAACAACACCAACTTGGAATTCATTCTGGGATGCCATTAAGGAGTAGTACTACCCTATTAGAAGCTATGAGGATCAATACATAAAGTGGACCACGCTGCAGCAAGGAAGGGACCAAGACGTACTGGAGTTTACCAATATTTTCCATACCCTTCGCACAAAGTTGGGTATCAAGGATATAGAGCAACATTTGGTACTCAAATACCGTGGCTGCCTACACAAGTACATCAAGGAAGAAACATAATTCCTGAACATCTCCTCACTCGGCACAGCATACTGATATGCCGTCAAGGTTGAGCAAAAGTTTAAACAGAAGAAGCGAGACTTTGGGTCTGCGAATCCAAAACAAGGGAAAGGTGCCACCAAATAGCAGAACAAAGGACAAAGCCAAGGCGGGGCAGCCCAAGACAACCCACCAAAGCTGCAAGCAAAGAACAGTGCCACGAAGCTGAAAAAGGACATAGGAAAGTGGTGTGAGTTCCATAAGAGCTCCACTCACAACAAAAGTGAGTGTCGGGCCAGGCAATCACTGGTAGCTGAGCTAAAGGTTTCAGAATCAGATACATGTTCTGACTCTGAGTCAGAACCCCATAAGGGGAATGACAAAGGGAAGTAGATTATCAATGCAGAGCCTAATGCCATCGTTGCCACCACGAAGATCCAGAAGGAGGAACCTGAAGATCCAGAAGAGGAGGAGCATCTCTTCCACTCCCAGATGTGGGTAAAGGGCTCCCCACTACAGTTCATTGTCTACAGCGGGGGCCAAAATAACCTCATTTCAGCAGAGGTCGTGAAGCAACTGGGCTTACCGAGCACATCACGTCCACAACCATACACCATCAGGTGGCTGCACCAAGGACGAGATCTTCGTGTGAGCCAACAATGTCATCTTCCATACAACATCAAGCCCTTCACAGATGAGGTATTGTGTGACATTGCTCCCCTTGAAGTTTGTGATGTGTTATTAGGACAACCATACTTGTGGAAGAGACATGCTATGTATGAATCAAGGCCCCGTGCTGTTATTATTACTTTGGGAAATAAGTTGTACAGGATACCAGAGGTAGCACCGCCTACCACCATCTCTTTGGTTACTGTAAAACAATGCAGTAAGCTTATTTCCAAAACCGGGAAATTTGTTTTCCTGATGATACGCCCTCAAGAAAATAAGAAGACGTTGGCCACGACCCCCAGAAAGGGCCCCTCTACATGACAACTTCAGATGGACAAGGCCGTGGAGGAGTATGAGGACATCTTCACCTCCCCCACAGGGGTTCCTCTGCACTGTCAGGTCAAGCACTCCATTGATCTGACCCCAAGTGCACCACTGCCCAATGGACCAATCTATCGATGCTCTGTTCTGGAGAATGATGAAATCAAGAGGCAAATTCAGGAGCTAATGCAAAAAGGTCACATCCATCCAAGTTCCTGGCCCTATGGGAGCCCAATCATGCTAGTACAGAAGAAGGATGGGACTTGGAGACTCTGTATTGATTATCGGGTGCTGAACAAGATCACTGTCCATAATAGGTACCCAATCCCACAGATTGATGACCTCATAGACCAACTAAAGGGGGTAAAATATTTCATCAAGATCGATTTGAAGTCAGGATATCACCAGGTACCAATCGAACCCTACGATATGTGGAAGACTGCCTTCAAATCCAAGGAGGGCCTTTTTGAATGGTTGGTTATGCCTTTAAGATTGACGAATGCTCCTGTAACCTTTGTGAGGCTAATGGATGACATCTTGTGGCCATTCACCAACTCATTTGTAGTGGTATACTTTGACGACATCTTGATCTTTAGCAAGAGTTGGGAAGAGCACCTCCACCAAATCTGACAGGTTCTCCAAACATTGCGACAACATAAGTTATGTGCCAATTTGGAGAAATTCACTTTTGGCATGACCCAGGTTCGGTATCTGGGATACATTATTAATGAACGGGGGTTGCATGTGGATCCAGCCAATATCCAAGTCATTCGAGATTGGCCATCTCCAACCACTTTGACAGAGCTTCACAGCTTTCTAGGCCTTGCCAACTTCTACCGTAGGTTTGTGTTGGGATTTTCTCATATCACTTGGCCCTTGAGTCAAGTCACCAAGGGAGGAGTGAAAGAAAAATTCTTTTGGTCCGAATCTCAACAGAAGACACTCACAGAGTTGAAAGATCGCCTCTACTCAGCACCGGTTCTTGCATTACTAGACTTGCAACAACCATTTGAGGTTGAGACAGATGCCTCTGACTATGTTCTTGGGGCAGTCATTACTCAACATGGGCATCCAATGGCATATCACAGTGAGACACTTCCAGACACAGTCCGGAAGTATCCCACTTATGACAAAGAGATGTATTCCATTGTGTAGGCATGCTGACAATGGAAGCATTACATTTTGGGGAAGGAAATGGTCATCCACATAGATCACCAACCCTTGTAGTTCATACAGATCTAAGGGAAATTGCAAAATGATCGCCACCAGAAGTGGTCCTCATACCTGCAACAGTTCCATTTGAATATCAAGTATAAGAAGGGCAGCACCAATAATGTTGCAGATTGCCTCAGTTGACCACCGATCATGGCATTAACCACCGTGCTCAACTCTTATGGGCACGAGACTTCTGATTGGCCACTGCTCTACAAAAGCGACCCGGAATTCGGCCACACATACCAGACACTCTTGGAGGGTCAACATGTTCTAGATTTTCACCTCCAGGATGACCTGTTAGGCCACCTAGGTCACCTTTGTGTTCCTTCAAGTGAGCGTGCCAAGATGATTTGGAAAGCACACTACAGTCGGGCTATTGGGCATTTCGGGGTCGAAAGAATGGTGGCAGTATTGCAGAAGTATTTTTATTGGTCGAATCTTCGACCGGATGTCGGGAAGTACATCAGATCATGCATTGCCTACGCCACTGCCAAACTAACCATCAAGAAGCAAGGCCTCTATACTCTGCTGCCTACCCCTAGTCGACCTTTGGAATCCATCTCCATGGATTACATGTCAGGCCTTCCTTCCACTAAGCATGGAAATGACTGTATTTTTGTGGTCATTGACAGGTTCTCGAAGATGGCCATTATGGCGACCTAAAAGAAGAACATCACCGTAGAAGCCATTGCTAAACTCTTCTTTGAATGAGTGTGGGTACACTTTGGGATCCCATAGTCTATCATCTCAGATCAGGACAACAGGTTCCTCAGTACATTTTCGTCCAGTCCCTAGTCGATGCTAGACACCAAACTCACTAAGTCCACAGCCTTCCATCCTCAAACTGATGGCCAGACAGAGGTCATCAACAGGATGATCGTACACATTCTGCACATGTACAACTCAAAGCATCCATGCTCATGGGATGAGAGCCTCCCCTATGTTTAGCACAACTACAACCGGGCTCTGCACAGCTCGACTGGACACAACCCTTTTCAGGTGGGCTTGGGATTCCAACCACTATGTCCCATCGATGTGGCCATGCCATTTGCAACTATTCACACAGATTCAGCTCATGTCCAGTCTGTAACAGATAAGCCAAATAGATTCATTGAGCACATCCAACATATTCGCTAGCAGGTCCATGAGATTATGGAGAAATCAAATGTGAAGTACAAGCATCGACATGATCAACATCAGGTGCCACACAAGTTTTAGGTGGGCGATAAAGTTTGGTTGCATTTTCAAAAGGAACGCCTTACTGGAGCCTATCAGAAACTCAGACCACTCTGATATGGTCCTTACACCATTTCCAAGGCTGTGGGAGACAATGCATTTGAGCTCAACATTCCCCCATTTCTTGGCTTGCACCCAGTGTTCAATGTGGACTGCCTTCGGCCATACTTTCCACTGCTATTAGACACATCCGACATTGCAGAACAGCTCACACCCATAGAGTTAAATCTAGATTACGTGGAACAAGCTGCAACTGATCAGATCATGGACACATAGATCAAGCACACTCGCCAGCAGAATATCCAACTGTATCGAGTTGTCAAAGCAGGCCAACTCCTTCACCAGGGTAAGTGGCTCACCAGGGACCAAGTTCAGCAAAAGTTCCCTCATCTCATGGAGGAACTCAATGCAATGGGGACCATTGCTTCCTAAGGGCGGGGGGCGGGGGGGGGGGGGGAATGATCCAGGTGGATATTGGTGGCCACTCACTAATTCCACTTGGATCCCCACCAGTGCTTCTTTCAGTTTTTCAGTTTCCTTAATTATAGCATTGTTTACTATTTTTAGCAGTTTTTTGTGTCCCAAACTTCTGGAGCGATTTTGAGGCCCTAAACGATTTTTTTTTGGGAAATCTACTGTCAACAATTTTCTGCCTAAAATTGTCTTTTTCATTGTAGTCCTCGAAGATATCTTTCCAACGGGCTATCATGCATGTCAAACGGAGATAATATGACCAATTCGTGATCCTGGGAAGTTGGCTGTCCAACTCACCCCAACGAGGCCCACAAATTCTTGGTGTTACGTCTCCTCGGGTTAGGGTTTTGGTTGTTCAGGGTTTTCTCTTATTGTTCAATAATAAAAAAGCCCTTGAGCCTCATTGTAAGACAGTTCAGAGGCATGTAGCCGCTGTTAGGTTCCTATACCAATATGTATCATATATCATGATTAACTAGGTTTAGCTCTGAAATATGTACATACCTTTGCTTATTGCAAAAGTTTTCCATATTTGTAAAAAATCAAAAAATTAAAAAATGTAGAGAGGGTATACCTTAAAAGAAAAATCAAAGGGTAAAAAGAATAAAAGATGGTCAAAAAATGAAAAAAATGAACCCCAATAAAAAGAAGGACTAGGAATGTGTGCAAGTCTAAATGGCACAAATTTTTTACTTTTGTATAATAAACAATTGTGTGCAGCTTGTCACCTATGCCACAATTCATGAATAGTCAAATAGTTTAAGCTTGACTAGTTCATTTTTTCAATTTCATGTCGTAGAAATAGAGAATAAAATTTGACCAAACTGTTTAATCTTGACATATAAGTAGATAGGTAGAGTGAATAAAAGGAGCTCAACAGTTTAATCTGAGCCCTTGGATGTAATAAGGTTAGATTTAGATAGATATCTACATGCAAAAGAAAAGAGAGTGTGATAAGGGTTTGCCAGTCTAAGTGCACCCCAATAAAGAAAAAAAAATGCTAGGTTAAAGTAGGTAGGGTAGGTAGATGATGTTGCAAAATCATATGTGATGAATAATGTCTCTAAATGTGTTAATCTTTTACTTTCATCACAGGAAAAGGCATAAACCACATGCAAGGCACATCAAGCAAGCAAAGTCAAGTAATTAACTCCCCTATTCATTTTCCCTAAATTTTCACTAATTCCCCCTAAGTACCAAGGTGTCTATTAAATTAGAGGGGCTCAGAGCATTTCCTTGACTACTGGAGGGACCGTACTCTCAGCCCAATAATTTATAAGGCCTATGTACTTAAGACCATTCATGAATCATCATAGCCCTTCATACAAATCATTCATACCTTGGATAAGTTTTTTCTAAGTAAAATCCTATTTTACTTAGGAAAATTATAATATTTCAACAAAAAACCTTTTTTGACTTTAAGCCTAACTTTAAATACACACATCAAATGTTTTTATACTTAGCGCTTTTTCATTCATTATGACATATTAACTATTAACTTGTATTAATTTATAAATCCCTTATAAAGTTTACCCTGTCCCGTATTATTGTAACTATATAAAACCCCGAATTTCTACATATCCCACCCCTTGGTTAGTTATAACGATAATACATCCTTAATCGGGATTAATTAGTTAATCGGTAACTAATTAACATCCCTTAATCCCCCGTCGCATTAATAAAGGATTAATTAACCCTCACAGTTAATTAATAACCTCCCTGTCCAATCCTGTCAACCCCAATATAATTAATTAATCCTTAAATGTATCAGGCCCACTTCCATTATATCCCCAACACTTCAGAGCCTCGACAGTCATCTGATCAGGTCCTCGAGATTTAACGACTATTATGCATATTGTGCAAGCCTTTGTGACCACGCGTTAGCATGCGATCACAAAGTGGTTTTTTCACAGTGCCTCTGCCACGCATCAAGCAATCAATGGAATCGCTGGCTCGAGGCCTAATACCGCCCTTTCCCCATAAGCGACGCGATAGAAACCGCTTACCGCCTCCCACTAAACAACAAAATGTCCCGTCGTTCAGTTGCTGCCAATTGTCATTTTCATTCACCAGCCAATATCAACCATTTACCTGTTTAAACACAAAAACCCCAGTTTTGCTTGTTTTCACTTGATTGTGTAGTAAAACCCTTTGTAACCCATCTGTGCCACGTGAAGCATTTGTTAACTGATTCGAGCATGGTTCACCTCCTGAAAAGCATTCTAGACTCACTCTGCATACCTTTCAAGCTCAAATGAAACCCTTTCGACCTCCTCTGCAAACCAATGCTTTCTTAACAATTTGTTTTGTTTTACAGGTGATCAGAAGACCACATCCTTGAATAAATAGTCTTAATACTAGTCATAAGACCTGTTTACTCCAAGATTGTTATGAAGTCTATTCAAACAGAAATGGAAAATAAAGCATACAGTTGAAAGACAAGCAGAGGAAACATGGAATTAAAAGGATTTAATGTTGAAACAAACAGTAAAAACCTAAACTACACATTAAAGGTAAAAGGACACAGTAAATAATAGTCAAAGTGTATCAGGATTAAAGAGTATCAGATTGAAGACCAAGTCAAGTAAATCAACTATCATGAAGATAAATAACAAATAAGACCATTACAAAACAGAGCATATAAATTCATGTCAAAGTGAAGACAGATGAAAAAACAAAGCACTAAAAGTAAAAAGTAAACAGTAAACAGTAAACATGAAGACAGTAAGGGTTAAATAGATATGAAAACACTTTCCCCAAAAACAATGAAGTTTATCCAAAGTAAAAGTGAAAAATAGTCAAAAGGAATTTAAGGTTAAAATATGAAATCAGAGCAGAAAAGGTACATTCTTCAAAAATTTACTGTTTGAGTCATAGTTTTGCAAAAACTATTGTGGTCAATCCAAGAAGTATTTCAAGAAACTGGAGGAGATTTTTTTTCCTAATAGGCTAATCTACAAAAAAATATGTCACTTTTTACACAGGTATTACCAAGAGGGAGATAAGTGCATGTCTTCACAGCCTATTTTTCAGTTTGTGCGAAGTCCTGTTTTTGACATCTTTTTGCAGAGAATATTGTGAATAGCTGGAGATGAATTTTGGGAAAATGGGAGAGGTTTATCTCAAAAACGTTTCTATCGACAATAACCTATTTCACTTTTTACATATCTATCTTGGATTGAGATATAAAAGTGTATCATTGGACCCTATGTTTGTAGAATTTCTGGGGCAAAATGCACAAAGGAAGGATGCAGTTAGTGACTGGGATGCCTCATCATGAACTAAGAGTTGCAACCAAATTCAACTTTCTCTTCTTCATCACCATAAATCCATAAACATAGTGCCAAATATATTCATTAGTTTTGAATGTCCTTTACTTAAGTTCCATCATTGTAAAATAGTTTGAGACATTTGTGAAACTAATCTTGATATTTTTTCAAGATATTTCAGTTTACAATTAGTATAAATACTTCTTCTTTTGAAGTATTTTGCGTGGATTCAGAGACATTGCTATAAAAACTGATTATTTTAGAATAAATTGTTGTTGGATAAATCTTTCATGGCTGGGTGGATGAAGAATTAATACAAAGGACTTTTCTCAGGATTCATGTGCAATACATCAGACAAATAAGTATTTATAACTCATGTGTAATTGTTCTCTCGTTTAAATACTACACTTTTGTTTCATATCTGAATATCAAACGAAAATTCTTAATTCAGAAAATACTTCAGTGCAATCTGTTTTCAATCGTTAGTATTCTTGGTGTTTTCTTGTAAACTGGTATAAACAGTGAATTCTTAATTGCTCTTTGCTAGTGACATTCAAGTTATTTTCTCTTAAAATATGTTGAAGGATTCTTAGTTGCCCTTCATCTCTCTTAAGCCCATCCCATCCTATTCAGTTATCATTTGATCCCTGTTTTAGCTATCATGCCCTGTGAAACCATCCTTTGTTGAGAAACCAAATCTAGTTGAGCCATTCTTTGTTGACTCCATTAGCCCAATGGCCTGAAATATTTAGTTGTAACCCTCTGCTATTGAATTTCACCACCAAACTCAACCAAAATCCTAAATCTTTCATAACTAGCATAATATCTTCCAAAACAAAGCTAAACCTTAAAGAGAGAGCCCTCTCTCGATATAGATTGGCTAGATTCTGTATCTAAAAGATTGGTTTGTGGTTACCTAGGACACCTTTCCTCTTCTTACAACTTCTAGGAAAATCTGAGTGATAACATAGTGGCGACTCCACTGGGGAACGAATAGTTTGTTTGTTTGTTATCATTGTTTGCTTTATAATATACAGACGAAGCCTGAAGTTAACCAGCTAGCCTTTGAACTGCTCTTGCTCTGCAAGCGAATAGTAAATGAATGCTGCTTCAGTCAATATTCGGTTTAGTTTATGACCTGAACATCTGATCCAAACGTTCGAACCAATCCCTCATGTCAAATAAATCTTTAAGAAAATTTAAATCTCATATCTAAATCCTCTTAAAGAAATCATAGAAGTTGTTTTGAAAATTCATAAAAAAAGAAAAATAATCATAAAATACTGAAAATTTGGCTTCCTGGAGAGCTAACTTTTTCTTCAGAATTGTTCTATAGGTTTAGATTTGATCTATGATGGTGGACAGTGATCAGACACACAAAGGTTAAAATCATCCACCTGGCAACTTCACATCAATTTCACAACTAAGACGCCACTGGAGGAATGAAACTGAAAGAACAATACAAAAAGATCAGGCTTTTAACTTGGATTGTTATCCAAGACATTATGTTCTTTCTAAATTTATAGAGATTTCCAATGTATATTGTATTTTAGAGAAGATTTTAGATTAATTTTTTAATTATTTTCCTTTGAAAATTGTAAATATATATCATCCTTTTGAATCTTATGATGATCACTTTCCAATCAAGAAGCCTCAAATACTCAAGACTCCATTACTAAAAGAATCCATAATTGTTGAGAACCTACAGTGACCCAGTTTTAACATTGAGTGTTTTCAAGATGAATTCAATAAATCAATGTAGGTATGCTCCTTTTGACAGGTCAAAGATTCCAGGTTTTCCAAATCCTTTGCCCAAATTTGATTGGTCAAAAAATCTTCCATTGTTTAAAGATGAAATAGGAGATGATGCTACTTTACATTTATTAAAATTTCATATGCACATTTGAAAGCTTAATGTCAAATTCCATGAAGATTGTCTTATGAAAATATTTATGGTAACTTTAGAAGAAAAAGCTAGATCTTGGTATGAAAACTTACCAGCCTCTAGCATATGTTCTTTAAAGCAGCTTCATGCTGCATTTCATGACAAATAAAAGGAAAGGTATTCATCTTTATTGCTAATTCAAGACTGTTGTGACAATTTTGAAAGTTTTATTCAATATCTTGAAAATTACTACGATGATGATGATCAATTCATGGATCATGAAATATTAGAGGTTTTAGAAGAGAAGCCTTTTCAAAAAGTGGAAGCCTTGCTTGAATTATCTTCCCCTCAGAAAGAAAAAGATGATGTATGTTGTTCAGAAACCCATGAAGTTTCCCCACAGGAAATAATTCTTGCAGCACAACAAACTGATCAGAATAAAGAAGAAATTCAGTTCCCTAAAATTGCTCAAATAGAAAACAACAATGAAAACCAACAACAATCCAAAGATCTAGAGGTAGAGGCGATAGAGCTTAAAATTATTGAACCACAAGACCATCTTCAACAAGTAGTGGTTTCTTCAGAAGTTAAAGACCAGTAAAATTGATTTGATGAAAACTATGTCACAAATTTTCTTTCCTTTCATGTAAATGAAATAAGACAACATACTTTGATAGATCATGATCTTTCATCTAAAATTAATGAGAATTTGCAACTCCCTTGCAAGCTTCTATATGACAAAGATAATGATAAGAATTTTCCTATTGTATGTGATAAAGTTATTATATTTGATGAAGATCAAGAGTGTTCAGAGAATTTGGTTACAGTGGATAATAAGGAGGAGAAACAATTGGCCAATCACTTAAATCAAGTAGCAGTTTGGAATGAGGTTTGTTTTCCTGGTACAAATCATCCAGAAGATCTTATATGGCAGGATTACCATTATCCTTTGGTCAATATATTGCAGCCATCAGTACAAGAAGAGATTAAAAATCATGAAAAAGTTCCTACTAATCCCAACTATCATAGATCGGAAGAGAGATTTATAAAGCAATATGTGTAGGAGAAATCTCCTGATCTAATGTGTGTGTTTGATGACATTACTTCTTTTGATGATTTGCCGAAATATGATCAGTATGATGATAATTATGTTCTTTAAATCCAAACTAACTTTAAAGAGCAATCAAAGGCTAGTTTGGGGAATAAGGAAATCCAGCCTCACCAACTTGAGAATAGTGATCAGCTTGTTCATTTCAGCTATGAGATTGAGGAGAAAAGTGCAAAAAATTTTGAAATTAGTGAAGGAACTTTACCATTTTGTTTTGCTTCATTTCAATTTATCAAAGATAACTATCATGCAATTAGAAATCAAATGTCAACAAGTTTTGAAGTTAATTATCTGGAGGGCAATAAAATCTTTGTTCAAGACTTCTCATATCTAGATTTGTAGCCCCAAAATGCTATTGAATGTTAGGTTGTAGAAGAAGACTTGGAAGCCGGAACATATGATCAAATGATCCAAGATGATTCCCTACCTCTTTGTTTTGAATCATTTTAATTTTTAAAGGAAACGTGGTATAAAAATTTTAAAGAAAGGGAGGAGGAGCTTGTAGAAATCTATGAACTTCTATTTGAACCTATATGTAATAAGTTTTAGCAATCCTTCCAAGTTCTTTATGATCCAATAGCTGATAAGTTGAATGATGAATGCAATCATAATTTCTCTCCATTAACGAACTATAAGAGTCAAAATCAAGCTGATAATGGTTTCACTAGCCAAATATTTCAATCAATAGAAATATCATCACAAAGATCAGTTGAAAACATGCAGGGTGATAAAGATAAAAGTGATATTTCAGTTTCATGGCATGCAGGCCATACACAACAGATGTGCAGTTGTTTGAATCAGTTCAAGAAAAGTGTATATATTTTACAAGATCCTTTTGTACAGTTTCTAGATTCAACAAAGGAGATCGGGAATTTCCTTATCTTCTCAAAGGTTAACAAAGCTATATTTGATTTCAAGATCTCAATTTTAACCACCAACAAGCACAGGCAACAAAAGTCACCAATGTATATGATGCTTGAGTGGTTGCATTGGTTGTTTCATTTTACCTAACCAGCAGTCAGAAAGCTGATTAGAGTAAGTAGGTAGGATTTCAGTTTGAATAAACTCAGTTTTCAACAGCAAGTATATGTTAGATCAGATTTCAATTTGCAGAAAAGGCTACAATTTTAGTTCAATATTTTCAGTCACAAAGATTATACAACAAGAGCATATACATGTGTGGGATTTACCCAATGGATCAGGCTACTAGTCAATAGTGTTCTTGACATTTCACAAGGAAATGTCATCCCCAAGTGAAACTGCTGTTAGGTTCCTATACCAATAGGTATCATATATCATGATTGACTCGGTCTAGCTCTGAAATATGTACATACCTTTGCTTATTGCAAAAGTTTTCCATATTTGTAAAAAATCAAAAAATTAAAAAATGTAAAGAGGGTATACCCTAAAAGAAAAATCAAAGGGTAAAAAGAATAAAAGATGGTCAAAAAATGAAAGAAAATGAACCCCAACAAAAAGAAGGACCAGGAAAGTATGCAAGTCTAAATGGCACTACTTTTTTACTTTTGTATAATAAACAATTGTGTGCAGCTTGTCACCTATGCCACAATTCATGAATAGTCAAATAGTTTAAGCTTGACTAGTTCTTTTTTTCAATTTCATGTCGTAGAAATAGAGAATAAAATCTGACCAAACTATTTAATCTTGGAATATAAGTAGATAGGTAGAGTGAATAAAAGGAGCTCAATAGTTTAATCTAAGCCCTTGGATGTAATAAGGTTAGACTTAGATACATATCTACATGTAAAAGAAAAGAGAGTGTGATAAGGGTTTGCCAGTCTAAGTGCACCCTAATAAAGAAGAAGAAATGCTAGGTTAAAGTAGGTAGGGTAGGTAGATGATGTTGTAGAATCATATCTGATAAATAATGTCTCTAAATGTGTTAATCTTTTAATTTCTTCATAAGGCAAAGGCATAAATCACATGCAAGGCACATCAAGCAAGCAAAGTCAAGTAATTAACTCCCCTATTCATTTTCCCTAAATTTTCACTAATTCCCCCTAAGTACCAAGGTGTCTATTAAATTAGAGGGGCTCAAAGCATTTTTCTGACTATTGGAGGGACTGGACCCTCGGCCCAACAATTTATAAAGCCTATGTACTTAAGACCATTCATGAGTCATCATAACCCTTCATACAAATCATTCATACATTGGATAAGTTTAGGATTTTACTTAGGAAAATTATAATATTTCCACAAAAACCCTTTTTCACTTTAAGTCTAAGTTTAAATACACACATCAAATGTTTTTATACTTAGCGCTTCTTTGTTCATTATGACATATTAACTATTAAATTGTATTAATTTATAAATCCCTTATAAAGTTTACCTTGTCCCGTATTATTGTAACTATATAAAACCCCGAATTTCTACATATCCCGCCCCTTGGTTAGTTGTAACCATAATACATCCTCAATTGGGATTAATTAGTTAATCAGTAACTAATTAACAACCCTTTATCCCCCACTGCATTAATAAAGGATTAATTAACCCTCATAGTTAAGTAACAGCCTCCCCGTCCAATCCCGTCAACCCTGATATAATTAATTAATCCTTAAATGTATCGAGCCTGCCTCCATTATATCCCCATCACTTCAGAGCCCCGACAGTCATCTGATCAGGTCCTCGAGATCTAATGGCTATTATGCATATTGCACAACCCTTTGTGATTGCGCGTTAGCATGCGATCACAAAGCGGTTTTTGCACAGTGCCTCTGCCACGTGTTGAGCAATCAATGGAATCGCTGGCTCGAGGCCTAATACTGCCCTTTCCCCATAAGAGGTGTGATAGAAACTATTTACCGCCTCCCACTAAATGAAAAAATGTCCTGTCACTCAGTTGCTGCCAATTTTCATTTTCATTCACCCGCCAATATCAACCATTTACCTGTTTAAACACAAAAACCCCAGTTTTGCTTGTTTTCACCTGATTGTGCAGTAAAACCCTATGTAACCCATCTGCGCCACCTGAAGCCTCTGTTAACTGATTCGAGCATGGTTCACCTCCCGAAAAGCATTCTGGACTCACTCCACAGACCTTTCAAGCTCAAATGAAACCTTTTCGACCTCCCCTGCAAACCAATGCTTTCTTAACAATTTGTTTTGTTTTACAGGTGATCAGAAGACCACATCCTTGAATAAACAGTCTTAATACTAGTCATAAGACCTGTTTACTCCAAGATTGCTATAAAGTCTATTCAAACAGAAATGGAAAATAAAACATACAGTTGAAAGACAAGCAGAGGAAACATGGAATTAAAAGGATTTACGGTTGAAACAGACAGTAAAAACCTAAACTACACATTGAAGGTAAAAGGACACAGTAAAGAATAGTCAAAGTGTATCAGGATTAAAGAGTATCAGATTGAAGACCAAGTCAAGTAAATCAGCTATCATCAAGATAAACAGCAAGGAATACAATGACAAAACAGAGCATATAAATTTATGTCAAAGTGAAGACAGATGAAAAAATAGAGCAGTAAAAGTAAAAAGTAAACAGTAAACAATAAAAGTAAACATGAAGAAAGTAAGGGTTAAACAGATATGAAAACACTTTCACCAACAACAATGAAGTTTATCCAAAGTAAAAGTGAAAAACAATCAATAGAAATGTAAGGTTAAAAGATGAAATCAGAGCAGAAATGGTACATTCTTCAGAAATTTCCTATATGAGTCATAGTTTTACAAAAACTATTGTGGTCAATCCAAGAAGTATTTCAAGAAACTTGAGGAGGTTTTTGTTTCTAATAGGCCAGTCTAAAAAATGCTATATCACTGTTTACACAGGTATTACCAAGAGGGAGATAAGTGCATGTCTTCACAGCCTAGTTTTCCGTTTGTGCAAAGTCCTATTCTTGACATATTTTTGCAGAGAATATTGTGAACAGATGGAGATGAGTTTTGGGAAACTGAGAGAGTTTTATCTCAAAAGCATTCCTATCTACAATAACCTCTTTCACTATTTATGTATCCATCTTGTATTGAGATATAAAAGCATATCAGTGGACCCTAAGTTTGCAGAATTTCTAGGGCAGAATGCACAAAGGAAGGATGCAGTTAGTGACTGGGATGCCTCATCATCAACTAAGAGTTGCAACCAAATTCGACTTTCTCTTCTTCATCAACATAAATCCATAAACATAGTGCCAAATAGATTCATTAGTTTTTAATGTCCTTTATTTAAGTTCTATTATTGTAAAACAGTTTGAGACATTTGTGAAACTAATTTTGATATTTTTTCAAGATATTTCAGTTTACAATTAGTATAAATAATTCTTCTTTCGAAATATTTTGGGTGGATTCAAAGACATTGCTGTAAAAACTGATTATTTTGGAATAAAGTGCTGTTGGACAAATCTTTCATGGCTGGTTGGATGAAGAATTAATACAAAGGACTTTTCTCAGGATTCATGTGCAATACATCAGAAAAATAAGTATTTATAACTCATGTGTAATTGTTCTCTTGTTTAAATACTACACTTTTGTTTCATATCTGAATATCAAACGAAAATTCTTAATTCAAAAAGTGCTTCAGTGCAATCTATTTTCAATCGTTAGTATTCTTGGTGTTTTCTTCTAAACTGGTATAAACAATGAATTCTTAATTGCCCCTGTTTCCTAGTTTACTCATTTTTGATAATTTATTAAAGAATTCTTAATTTCTCTTTGCTAGTGATCATTCAAGTTCTTTTCTCTTAAAATATTTTGAAGGATTCTTAATTTCCCTTCATCTATTTTAAGCCCATCCCATCCTATTCAGTTATCATTTGATCCCTGTTTTAGCTATCATGCCCTGTGAAACTATCCTTTGCTGAGAAACCAAATCCAATTGAGCCATTCTCTGTTGACTCCGTTAGCGAAATGGCCTGAAATATTCAGTTGTAACCCTCTGCTATTGAATTTCACCACCAAACTCAACCAAAATCCTAAAGCTTTCATAACTAGCCTAATATCCTCCAAAACAAAGCTAAACCTTAAAGAGAGAGCCCTCTCTGGATACAGATTGGCTAGATTCTATATCTAAAAGATTGGTTTGTGGTTACCTCAGACACCTTTCCTCTTCTTACAACTTCTAGGAAAATCTAAGTGATAACAGCCACCACATCTCTTCTTAGAGATAAGCTACCATCGCCCTAGCTGGTTTATTTCCATTCCTGTTTGTAAGCATATTTCAGTATTTTACATTAATGAAATGAAGTATTATTTCCACTACATCTCTGTGTTTACAGTTATCTCTATAATTTTTTGCGTTAGTGGTATCAGAGAAGTCTATTTTTCTTCTCTGTTTTTCTTTGCATGTCCCCAATGAGGTCGGGATATAAGGATTTAGGGCTTGAACTGGTCGAACCTTTGCAAGACCAGCCTCGCAAATCCCGACAGCCTCCCATGGCAGATGAAAAGAAAGACCAGGGGCCAGGAGATCCTATCAAAATCTTGCTTGAAGAAGCCCTCGAGTGACAAAGGAATGTGATGATGGGCAACTTTGCCTAAAACCTTCAGCGACTACCCAGAGGCGACGCATTGAATTCCAACAGCAACTCTGGAAATGCCACACCATTTAAGGTACAAGTTAATTTTGAAATCCCCATATTCGAGGGTCAGATAGACACAGATGCTATCGATAAATGGTTAAATGTGCTAGAGGGTTATTTTTCTGTTCATGATTTTTCCAGTCAGGAAAAGATTATTTTCACTCTTCTCAAAGTAGCCCCCCACGTCAAGGATTGGTGGGAAACCTACTGTGAGCAGAAGGATGAAAGTACAGGCTCACTATTTTTAGTCGCACCAACTTGGAATTCATTCTGGGATGCCATCAAGGAGCAGTACTACCCTTTCAAAAGCTATGAGGATCAATACATAAAGTGGACCATGCTATGGCAGGGAAGGGACCAAGACGTACCAGAGTTTACCAATATTTTCCATACCCTTCGCACAAAGTTGGGTATCAAGGATACAGAGTAGCATTTCGTACTCAAATACCGTGCCTGCTTGCACAAGTACATCCAGGAAGAAATAGAATTCCTGAACATCTCCTCGCTCGGTACAACATACCGATATGCCGTCAAGGTCAAGCAAAAGTTTAAACAGAAGAAGCGAGACTTTGGGTCTGCGAATCTGAAACAAGGGAAAGGTGCCCCCAAACTGCAGAACAAAGGACAAATCTAAGGCGGGGCAGCCCAAGACATCCCACCAAAGTTGCAAGAAAAGAACAACCCCGCGAAGCCGAAAAAGGACACAGGAAAGTGGTGTGAGTTCCATAAGAGCTCCACTCACAACAAAAGTGAGTGTCGGGCCAAGAAGTCACTGGTGGTCGAGCTAAAGGTTTTAGAATCAAATGCATGTTCTGACTCTGAGTCAGAACCCGATAACGGGAATGACAAAGGGAAGCAGATTATCGATGTGGACCCTAATACCACCGTTGCCACCACGAAGATCCAGAAGGAGGAACCCGAAGATCCAGAGGAGGGGGAGCGTCTCTGCTCAGCACCGGTTCTTACATTACTAGACTTGAAACAACCATTTGAGGTTGAGACAGATGCCTCTAACTATGCTATTGGGGCAGTCCTTACTCGACATGGGCATCCAGTGCCATATCACAGTGAGACACTTTCAGACACAGTCTTAAAGTATCCCACTTATGACAAAGAGACGTGTTCCATTGTGCAAGCCTGCCGATAATGGAAGCGTTACATTTTGGGGAAGGAAGCAGTCATCCACACAGAACACCGACCCCTGCAGTTCATACAGACCCAAGGGAAATTGCAAAATGATCGCCATCAGAAGTGGTCCACATACCTGCAACAGTTCCATTTGAATATCAAGTATAAGAAGGGCAGCACCAATAATGTTGTAGATTGCCTCAGTCGACCACCGATCATGGCATTAACCACCGTGCTCAACTCTTGTGGGAATAAGACTTCTGATTGGCCACTGCTCTACAAAAGTGACCTAGAATTCGGCCACACATACCAGACACTCTTGGAGGGTCAGCATGTTCCAGATTTTCACCTCCGGGATGACCTGTTATGCCACCTAGGTCACCTTTGTGTTCCTTCACTCGAGCATGCCAAGATGATTTGGGAAGCACACTACAGTCGGGTTGTTGGGCATTTTGGGGTCGAAAAAATGGTGGGAGTACTGCAGAAGTATTTCTATTAGCCAAATCTTCGACAGGATGTTGGGAAGTACATCATATCATGCATTTCCTACGCCATTGCCAAACCGACCATCAAGAAGCAAGGCCTCTATACCCCGCTGCCTACCCCTAGTCGACCTTGGGAATCCATCTCCATGGATTACATGTTAGGCCTTCCTTCCACTAAGCATGGAAATGACTGTGTTTTTGTGGTAGTTGACAGGTTCTCCAAGATGGCCATTATGGCAGCTTGCAAGAAGAATATCACAAAAGAAGCCACTGCTATACACTTCTTTGAACGAGTGTGGGTACACTTTGTGATCCCACAGTCTATCATCTCAGATCGGGATAGCAGGTTCCTCAATACATTTTGGTCCAGTCTCTAGTCGATGCTGGACACCAAACTCACTAAGTGCATAGCCTTCCATCCTCAAACTAATGGCCAGACAGAGGTCGTCAACAGGATGATCGTACACATTCTGTGCATGTACAACTCAAAGCATCCATGCATATGGGATGAGAGCCTCCCCTATGTTCAGCACAGCTACAACCGGGCTCTCCACAGCTCGACTGGCCACAACCCTTTTCAGGTGGGCTTGGGATTCCAACCATTATGTCCCATCGATGTGGCCATGCCATTTGCAACTACTCAAGCAGATTCGGCTCATGTCCAGTCCGAAACAGATAAGGCAAACAGCTTCATTGAGCACATCCAACATATTCTCCAGCAGGTCCACGACATTCTAGAGAAATCAAATGCCAAGTACAAGCAACGACATCATCAACATCGGGTGCCACACAAGTTTTAGGTGGGGACAAAGTTTGGTTGCATTTGCAAAAGGAACGCCTTACTAGAGCCTATTGGAAACTCAGACCACTCCGATATGGTCCCTACACCATTACCAAGGCTGTGGGAGACAATGACTTTGAGCTCAGCATTCCCCCATTCCTTGGCCTGCACCCAGTGTTCAATATGGACCGCCTTCGGCCATACTTTCCACCATTACTAGACACATCCGACATTGCAGAACAACTCACATCCACAGAGTTAAATCCATATTGCATGGAACAAGCTACAACTGGTCAGATCATGGAAACACAGATCAAGCACACTCACCAGTAGAATATCCAACTATATCGAGTTGTCAAAGCAGGCCAACTCCTTCGCCAGGGCAAGTGGCTCACTAGGGACCAAGTTCAGCAGAGGTTCCCTCATCTCATGGAGGAACTCAACGCAATGGGGACCATTGCTTCCTAAGGGGGGAGGAATGATCTAGCTAGATATTGGTGGCCACCCACTAATTCCACTTGGATCCCCACTAGTGCTTCTTTCAGTTTCCTTAATTATAGCATAGTTTACTATTTTTAGCAATTTTTTGGGTCCTAAACGACTTTTTTTGGGAAGTCTACCATCAGTGATTTTCTGCCTAAAATCATATTTTCTATCGTAATCCTTGGAGAGATCTTTCCAACGGGCTATCATGCGCGTCAAACGGAGATAATATGACCAATTCACGACCCCAGGAAGTTGGCTGTCCAACTCACCTCAACAGGGCCCACGAATTCTTGGTGTTACATCTCCTCGGGTTAGGGTTTTGGTTGTTTAGGGTTTTCTCTTATTGTTCAATAATAAAAAGGCCCTTGAGCCTCATTTTAAGACAGTTCAGACACATGTAGCCGCCACATCTCTTCTCAGAGATAAGCTACCATCGCCCTAGCCAGTTTATTTCCATTCCTGTTTGTAAGCATATTTCAGTATTTTACATTAATGAAATGAAGTATTATTTCCGCTGCATCTCTATGTTTATGGTTATCTCTATAATTTTTTGCGTTCGTGTTTAAATCCGGATCATTGAATGCCTAGGGTTCTTTGCTGTTGTTCTCTGGAAAAGATGACTTCCAAGTTTTCTAACTGTCTTTGTGGGATCTTGTCATATTCTTCTTTCCTGCAAGATTTTTCTAATTGAAATATGTCCAGATCTCCAATATGTATGATTTCAGGCTCCTCTTCCATGTGCTAGGCTTCACTCTTTTCCTCTGCTATTTCTGTTGCATCCGTGGTTTCTTGCTACACATTGTCTACATCCAGACCCTGAGATTTCCATATCGGTGTCATGCTGGGCGAGGAGGTGGTGAGATCAATGGATTGCTTATGCTTCTAGGCCTGCTTTGAACCAGTGGGAATAAATTGTGATGACATCATGGGCGTCTCCTCAGAGTGTGAAGGATTCTCATTGCCATTCAAATCCAGCTGGGCTAAGATCCCAAAGCTATTACTTGTGGATGGGATTGAAGTATTGGCGGAAGGTTTTTTAGGGTTTGAAGTAGGTTTTTTGTGGTTCTTTTTGTGGTTGCTAACCTTGGTAAATCCATCAGAGTCAGGTTTATCTGAGGAGGTAGAGGTCGGGGTTTTCAGATTTGATGGACAGTCACGAAAGAGATGGCCAAGGGCATGACATTTTCTGCATCGAAATGGGACATGTTCATAATCTATTGACTAGATCCATTCAAAATCATCATGATATAAACTTACTGTGTCCAGAAGATCTTTTCTTAGATGCATATAAACACAAATGCAGGCGTAGGAAATGTATCTTCTGAGTTTTGTCTCTTCTGCAATTTTAATGAATTCCGCTAGTCCATTTCCAATATCTTGCAGTGAATATTCATCCCAATACTCCAATGGAAGGGAATAGAGACGGATCCATACTGGTGCCCAGCCTAGATCTTCTTTGTCCGGGTTGAATCTTTCAATCCAGTTTCTTAGATAAAGACCAACTGCATTAAAGAAGTATGGTCCTCCATCGACGACTCTATTTCGATTTTCTATATAGTTGAACACTACCGTAAAGAATCCCTTAGGTCCCAACTATACGGTAATGTGCCCTTTTGGTTTCCATTTAGCTACGATCCATCCATGCAAAGCTTTCTCTATAGGCCAGAAGCCTATAAATTTCCCTATTAAGGCATGATCATTCATGTACTGGATTTGGGTATTGATTCTTTAACTTGGGAGCTCAATCTTAGGTCTTTCAGTTGCAACAGGCTTACAAGTAGCCAATGTTGCTTTGGGAGCCTCATTTCTGTCTGTATTGTCTATCTGTATACTTGGCATCATTCCCGTTTCTTCCTGGGCCTTTTTCCTGGTATCTTCCATGTGCATCTGAATTTTTTCTGCATCGTTGGGGGGAGGCGTCGTATCCTCCCCCTGGAGGATGTCCGTGATTTGTGCGCTATTCCTTGTCGTTTGTTGTTGTTCGTATTGTTGGAGAGTTGTGACAGAGTCATCGTGTTCTGTGCAGGTCTGACACAAACTCTAAACCTCCATCGTTTCGCTGCTCAGTCTCTAGGGATACTTATTGTTACTAACTATTAGTAAGAATTAGTAGTGAATATTTATAATAATTATTACTAATTATTAAATATTACTACTAATTATTAGTATTATAATTAATTTATATTAAGAATTATTTATATTTAGATTAAGACTAAGAATAAGTTCTATTAATCAACTAACTAATTCTCTTAAGAATTAGATTTAATAATAAATAGTTTTTAATAATTATTATTTTAATATTTTCCAATTAATTAATTAACTTCTAAATTATTAGTCTAACAATAGTAGTACTCTTTGATATTCATTATAATTAATAATTAATAATTATATTGATACTAATAATTATTTATAATAATAATAAGAATTATAACATTTATTATTTATAAATAACTAGTAATTAAAAATTATAATGTCTATTAATCAATTAAACTATTAGTAAGAATTAATAGTTAATATTTATAATAATTATTACAAATTATTAATTATTAGTATTATTATTAATTTATATTAAGAATTATTTATATTTAGATTAAGATTAAGAATAAGTTCTATTAATCAACTAATTAATTCTTTTAAGAATTAGATTTAATAATAGATAGTTTTTAATAATTATTATTTTAATATTTTCCAATTAATTAATTAACTTCTAAATTATTAACTCTTCAAAAAAAAAATATTATTAAAAATTACAATAAAAAACTTTAAAATTTGGATAATAATAATTATGAATCAACGGACCTTCATCGCATCCTTAAATCAGAACAAGTCACCTCATAACTATTTAAACCTCTCATTTAGCTCTTCTACTATCAACATTAAGAAATAGTCCTCATGATGGATACCTGTTGTGATTTGAAACTTTGACAGAATATGGTTCTTACTGTGGGTTCTTTGATAACTAAATCAAAAGATATAAGCCACAGATGTCTAAAATCCAGAATCGTTTCCCTGTAAGGAGGGGATACATGGAGTGAAATCATTTTACTCGAAAAATTCAGACTGAAGATAGCAAGAAGAGCTATAGAACTTCAATTTCTTAAAAACTTTCGTGACAATAACCTTATTCCCTCATTTGCACAAATTAATCATAGATTAAATAACAAATATAACAATAAAGCATTTCTTAAATTAAGCATTACTTTAGTTTGGGCAGAAATCAAAAAGGTTAGGGCTTCTCTAGACAATCCTAGACACTTAGCACTCTTAGCACACCTAAAACTGGCCAGCAACATCAAAAAGGATCTCTGGTCTGTAATTGATGCCAAGGCTGCTCTTAAAGCTAAAAATGAAAGAAATATCGCTCAAACTAGACAATGCAAGAAGTTGTCCAATTTATTAAACAGGTCATATAATAATAATATATTTAGCCATCACAACTATAGCAGTAGGGAAGTAGACAACCGTTCGAAGAGAAAACCGGGTAGTGCATTTGCAAGTTAAACAGGTTGAAAAGTATCGGGTTTTGAGTGCTCCATGAGACCGGTGGAAAACTTTGAAAAGTTCAGAAACCTTTTAACAATGATTGAAAGGGATAATTCGAACCGTGGTTTAACATCACCATTAAACGAAGGTTCGGATAGCCCTAAAACAATGAAGGAAAATGGAACGAATACCAACGAACTTGCGGAGGTCCAAGCAGATAAAAAAGGTGTGTTAATTATTAAAGATGCTAAAACAAAGTTAGCAAACACTGACAATCATGTCAGCAGCAAGCATGATAGGATTAAGGATGTGGACAATGACAACATCAAAAGCAGCAAATAACAAGATTCAGGCAACGATCATCAGGATTCAGGCTTCTGGTCTTCAGGAAACAACAAGGCTAAGAATTGCCTCGCCAACAGGAACGTCGATACCTCTAGTAAGGCGGATGAATTAGCAGCTACGAAGTTGAACGAAACCAATGATTACAGAATGTCCGAACCATGTGAATGTGTAAGGGCGAAATTCCGTCTAACCATAGAACAGGATTGCATAATGGGAAAGGGTGGTATTGATAGAAATATTGATAATGCTGATAAACAAGAGATCAGTGAGCAGGAAAAGAATAGTAGTAGGAGGCAGTGACAACAACGATACCAACCCAAGAGCCAACACTTATGAACGTGATGAAAGAAGTCATTTGGATAAAAACTGCAATTCTTCAAGAGAAAACCTATGTTCTAGCTTATTATTTGAGATAAAACCGAGAAGAAACGTGGTTAATTTGTCTTCTCAAGAATTAGGTCCAGAAGTCATTGGTGTTCTCAACAATGGTCTAAGTTTTGCAGTTACTCCTAAAAAAATACCTATTGAGAATATCATCTGTAGCATAGAGAATGGGATAAATAACCTATCTATGGAGGATAAGGAAGCATTAAGGCAAGAATTTTCCCTCATTATGAGAAAGGCTAAAACTCCCAAAAGTAATTTAAGTAAAGAAGAACAAATTGCCCTTAAGTCCCTATTAAATAATGACAAATTTGTGGTTCCTAACGCAGATAAGGGAGGGGCAACAGTAATCTTAGATAAAGAAGTCTATGTTTGTAAAATGAATGAACACCTTGGTTGTGGAAGTTATAAGAAGCTTAGCAATAATCCCATTCCCAAAATTATGAGTGAGGTAAAAAAGACAATTTCAGATTCCAACCTTGATGAAAAATTAATGAAAAGATTAACCCCTTCCTAATGAAACTATCCCAAGAATTTATGGTTTACCCAAGATCCATAAAGAGGGAGTTCCTCTTAGACCAATAGTTAATACCATTGGTTCCCCAACCTATGAACTCACTAAGTATGTTGCTAAGATCCTTAGGCCTCTTGTCGGGAATACTGATTCTTTCATCAAAGACTTGACTCCCATGATTTTGTGAATCTTATTAGGAATGAGAGGATGGAGCAGGATGACATCTTGGTGAGCTTTGACGTAGAATCCTTATTCACCAAGATTCCCCTTGATGAAACTATTCAGGTTATAAAAGATGTTACTAATCCAAAAACTGCAAGACTGGCTGAGATTTGTTTGCTGTCAATTGTTTTCACATTCCAAGGAGGATATTATGGGCAGACATCTGGGGTGGCAATGGGATCACTCCTGTGGCTGATTGTGGCCAACTTATACATGGAATCCTTTGAAAAGAAAAGTCGTTGAATCATACCCTTTGAAGCCAGCTTGGGGGAAGCGTTTCATCAATGATACCAACATAAAATGGACTCATGGTAAGACATAGCTTGACAAGTTTTTTATTCACCTTAACTCTATCTCTCCTGAAATAAAATTTACTATGGAGATGGAAGAAAACATGAGCATCCCATTTTTAAATGTTCTTATCATCAGGAAGGAGCCCGTCCCATAATTGGTGTTTTGAACACTATGGCTATCAGAGCTCTTCAAATTTCTAACTATGAGCATCTAGACGAAGAGAAGAAGCATTTAGTCTCGGTATTTAAGGGTATAGGCTACAAAGAAAAAGAAATTAGAATAGCTATAGAGAGGGTTGAAAGAAGGGTGTTATCTCAGGAGGCTAAGGATCAATACCAACCTCAGTGTGGTAGGGTATTTCTACCTTATATTTAGGGGGTGAGAGATAAGATTGCTAAAATACTTAGAAATAAAGACATTATCACATAGTTCTCAACACCTGGAACAAATAAACAAGGTATGAGGTTTGTCAAAGATAATATTGACAGACATCAACTTAAGGGAGTTTATAAAATAAATTGTTCGTGTGGAAAAATTTACATTGGTGAAACAGGTCGCTCATTGCACACAAGACTGAAAGAGCATGGAGCTGATATTCAGAATGGAAGATATCATACTTGGGCCCTCCCAGAGCATTCCTCAAAAACTAAGCACCATGTATGTTTGGAAAACTCCTCAATTGTATAAGGGAAGAACATCATCATAGGTGAAATATTAGAAAGGCTCTGGAGATTATGAAACATCCACATAATCTCAACAGTGACAATGGTATCGAGATTAGTGGTAGCTAGTTTACCTTAATTAGAGAAATTAAGACCACCAATACATCTTAGTGGTTGAAGGGAAAGTACCCCTAGGGTCCTTTGGGCTAAGACTCTACCAGACTGAAAATTGCTTATTCAAAGAAACACAGACGCAGCCATCATTTTTACTTTTAAGCAAATTCTAATGTTAAGGGTACGTACCTAAGGTCCTACATTCGAGAAGGCCTTTAGGGTCCAAACCCTTCTTGGAGTTCCCTTCTTCTTCCTTTGACCTACAAGACAAACAAATCAAAGAACACAATAGTACATGTACAAATACTTATGTATAAACCATCTTTATGCTATAAAGTTAGTTATAAAAATCTTTAAGTAACTACTTGCATAAGAATTCAAAACAAGAATCTCATAAGCATAAAGAAAGATTGTTTCAGGAACAAAGACGTGTTTCTTTATATATAAAGGCAAATAAAGTACATATAACGGAAAGATATCACCTGAACACCTTCAGCAGGCTCCAAGAAAAGCTTCCTCCCGGATTCGTTCCAACCTCAAGCCTCCAACAAGAGCTCCTTCCAAGTCTTACTCAATGATGATATCAAGGATGAATGATCACCAATACACATGGAAACAAGGGTTTCCTGTGCAAAATGGGGGAAGTGCAGAAAGCACCAAGGACTTCAGACCTGGTCTAAGGGGAAAATCTCAGCATAATAATCTTGCTCTCATTTCTCTCTCCCTTTGGCCTTCCCTTTGATGTCTTTTTATACCATCTCCAAAGTAGTTTTTTAGTTAGGAGTTGGTTGGGAACAGTTGGGCCACGGGCACTAACAGGTGATCCAGCAGGTAAAACCCGCGATCACCGCCCGAAAATAAGGAATTATATATTTTTTTAAGTGTTTTAATACATACACGCGGGTTGGGTATACACAGACCCGCGTGTACACGCGTTTAACTCAGGGCAATGTCGCGTATAGGGAATAAAACACTGTTTTTTAAATTTTTGGACCAGGTCTGGAAGGAGGGGTTGCCCTAGGCCATGAGTGCAGCATCACAAACCATAAGAGTGAGATTTGGAGCTATAATAGATGCCCCCTAATGTATGAGGTCAGAAGGGGAACATGATGGCCGAAATATATTATGTAAGTACATGGAAAGGAACTCTGTCGAAAAACCGAGGAGGACTGCACCAGAATTCAGCCTGCCAAGCCACCGAAAGGAGATCAGAAAGAAAGACTGTCTGAGGCGGGCATACCCATGCTCAGGAAAAGTAAAGCATGTCCGCATATCAAGTACAAGTGGATCCACTAAGTATACAAGTATGAATGACTGTAAGATACATAATGGATCATCTGATCATAATGAGTAAGTACATGTCTAAATATCACATATAACTGTCAATGATGCTGAAAGATGCAACGGATCACTGCTATCAAAGACTGATCCCAAAAGGTACCAACTGAACATGATGGAATAGGATGGTACTACACTGCAAACTCAGGTTCCAGCATATAGAATGTCGCCATGACTGACTGCAACATATAAGGTGGAGTGGTATCAACTAGCAGCAACAGGAGCAACTGTCAAGTGAACCAATGAATGCTGATACAACCTGAGGTCTTCACCGACCGCCGTGGTACATTTCTACACCATGGGAATAAATGATCTGAAGTCGACCATGTGAGAAATCGTTTTATTACCGGTCATTGATGTATACCGTTAACAAACGCGAGACTACTCACCGATAATGATAATGAGCGTCAAGGTACCCAGTACAATCTAACAAGTGTGAATAGATGAGCTGAAGTCGAACACCTGTAAGAATCTATCGATCAGGAGACAATGATGGTTTCCCACTGTCGATAGCAAAGGATCTGCCACTAATGACTGCAAACCCCAAGGTACTGCCAAATGGACTCTAGATCTTTGCCCCAGAGCAATGAGTCGGAGTCGATAGGGAAAGATCCGCTAGAAGGAAGGCATTAAGGCATCCTTCATCAATCTAGCGCGAGTGTAACCCGTAGGCCAATAATGTGGAAGGAATCGGACGAAAAAGATGTAGTAACCCAACCGAAGTACGTTTCCGGCGTACACAAGATGTGGCTAGCGCACGACAGAAACCCTCTGAACCAACCAATAATGAAAGCTGACACAGAGGCGAGGTATCCAATAATAGGGTCAAATGGAAACCAAGGTACTGCACGAATCCCAATGTGTGATAATGTATGCTGACGTCGAACACAAGGGAAACCACTCAGTCAAAGACCCATGATACTGATCGATGTTGAGCACAAGGTGACCTATCAATAATGAAAATAGGGCCAGGGTGCGGCTCTAGGCCTGTCCTCAGAGCAAGGTGTCGTCGTCGATAAGGACAAGACCCGCCAGCAAGAAGTCAATGGGGACCTTCTCAAACCGGCACGAGTAAAGGACCAATATAACTGATGTGATGATAGACATGACACTGACAACCAGGGATGGCCGACTGAAAAATGAGTCAAGAGACACCGCAGAAAGGCCGACTCAAGCTAACTTCCCTTGAACAAAAGCACGACTCAATGTGACTATGTGGCAGCATATGATGAATCTGTATAAGTTCGTCATGCAGGAGGCACGAATGAACCCTCCATATGATTGGAAGAGATAACCAATCGGGGGAGAACTGACTCGATAACAAGTTTATGGCATACCTAAGTCAAACTAAATCCCACCCATGCGGAGGAGACTTTGCTTTGAGTTCTTTGTTCAAGGGCGACATGACTGACTCTAGCTGCCAACAATAAATGGAAATAATGTCCCTGTTCCTGCTCTTTTTTGGAATATTTAATTTTTTTGTCTTTTTCTCATAAGCTAGAAAAAGAATAAAAGAATGCTATGGTACAGTGGAAAGAACGAGTGTCGGTGAAACAGATGATCTAGTTCCTGGGAAAGGAACGTTCCTATGCTCAATGCAGGGAGGTGAAAACTAGTCAGTGACACTCAAAGGTATGTTCCTTCCACGGATCTGGGTATGTCAAGCTACAGAAGTCAAAGGCATGCAAGGTTGATTTTGCAGACGTCATGGTCAAAAGTTGGCTTAAACACGAGTCCAAGTGAAGTCGGCTCTAGGCCAAAACGTGCAAATGGTCAACATGCAATGCAGAAGTACAACTCGACACACATAGGAGCCTCTAGGGTATAAGGCCAGAACGAAGCGAAGAAGCAAAGAGGAATGAGTCTTCAACGCATAAGTCATGGCAGGACTAAAGAGGACTCCCGAGCCTAGGGATGAAAAATCAGCATGAGTGCCAAGCGACAAAAAGGTACTAACTAGGGCACCCATGATAAGGTAGGCTCTACCACACAAGTCATGATACTTCTAAGCAATGAGAAGGTTCCGCACCATAACTTGGTGGGGTCGATCCTAAGGCAAAATGGGGAAAGGAAACTGATAAATGCACAATGCAGGTGGAAAAACCTAACCTATATGCCAGTTTCGAGAACCAATACCTGTCAGAACAGACCAACCATAAACTTCCAAAGGAGAAAACTTCCAAGTTCTGTAAACATAAATAGGAAAACTAGACACGAAGTTAATACATCCCACATATAAAATTCATATAAGATCTTGTGTTATAGAATACAAAACTTGAAAATGCGTACCTCATATATACAATATGGTATAGGGAACCACGCAGCCTTGCAGCTTACGCATAATAGTTCTTCTGGACAAACCCCTTGCAGGGATCGGACCAAGGACTCCTTTGGTAGTCATAACTCATGGCTTCAAAGAGTTCCTCCTGTGAAGGCAAAACAAGTTCTAAGAAATCATGAGAACTACAAGGATCAAAAGAGGGAATTAAAGGGTCCCATGTCCCTATAGGATGAATCTCTCGGTCAACTGCCGGGACCAAGTCCCAAGAAGGAGAATAATAAGTCAAAGGATCCTTCTCAGAAGCAATTGAACATTGAGGACTCAATGCCACATAATTCACCCGTGGCGGGGTAGAGTCTACTTGAACACTTGGAACAAACCAAGGGGCATTCTGCAGTAAAGTCGAATTAGGGTGGTGATTATCAGATGCAAGCTGATCAATAGTGACAATATTCCCGTTATGAGGAAAGCACATTACTCGAAAGAGTGAAGACACCACAGCATTCATAGCATAGACATAATCACGCCCAAGTAGCATATTAAAGTCTAAAGGGCTATCAACCACCATCATATCGATTAAAAAAGTCTTCCCACCTAAAGTGATAGGCACTTGAGGAAGAACACCCATAGATTCACCAGGCCTTCTATCATAGGCTAACAACTGACTCTGAGCTGTCAAGAACTTTGGGGAACCCAAAGCTTTCCAAGTCAAAGAGGATATAATACTTGCAGAGGATCCTTCATCCACCATACATCGATAGACATTTGTGGAATTCACTCTGACCTTTATTTGGAAAGGTGCAGCGGAAGGAAGACGAGGCTCAACAAGACTACCCCAATCAAAGGAAACACTCTTAGAACTTGGAGGGGGAACATTCGAAGAAACCGGAATGCCCCCTATACTAGAAGACTCTGTACTAGAGATCAAACAAACTCTTTTGTTAGGCACTTCACCCCCCAAAAGAGGAGTGTAATCGGCCAGCGATTGCACTGGCTTTACCACATTATCAACCAATGGTTGATGGGATTGATGAGAAACCATATCAGATCTAGGAGTAGAAGTACTTTCAGACTCGGACCATATCTTTTGAACCTCTGGAATACCATGGCATAAATGAGTAAGATGGTCTCCCTTGCATATCTTACAAGGGAACTTAGGTTTAAAACTTCTACGTCCAGGTTTCTTATCAACCTCCATTCCGCCAACATTACTAGCAGTGGTTTGTGGAGAGTCCTGAACATGACTTGCGGAGGTCGGTGACTCTTTGCTAGTATGACTCGCAGTGACTAGACTCATGCCCCCAGCATGACTTGCAGCGGCTGAAGACTCATCTCCAACATGACTGGCAGAGGTTGAGGATGAAGTGCTAGTGTGACTTGTAGTGACTAGACTTGTGCCCCCAGCATGACTAGCAGTGGCTGAAGACTCATCTCCAACATGACTGGCAGAGGTTGAGGATGAAAGGATAGACTTATTCTTCTTCTTTGACTTCCTTTTTCTCCTTTTTTTAGATTTCTTGTTGCAAGAAGGAGGAGAAGAAGGAATCCCATATTTCTCTTTGAAAGAAGATGAACAGTTAGCACCCATGTGATGCCCTTGAAATAAAGCATTCAACTGAGAAGCTTCAAGAGCATTCGGAATATTCAAAGTGGCCATCAAGGGAGTACCAACATTTCCAAAGAAAAGAAAAGCACAAGGATCCCCTTTTGGAAGGGTACCTTGGTTGGTTTCCACAGGAATATTAGCCATATCTAACTGATCCAAAGACCCCTTTCCCTTGCGGGAATATAGAAATAACTCTTCAAAGAATATGGGTAAGCAACCAAAACCTTTGCCCTTGAGGAGGCAACTCCACAACTTCTGAAAGAACGACCAAAAGCCTTTCAAGATCGGTAGAGTGGTAAGCCAGTCACTCAGATCACAAAGTCCAAACGTGACTAGACAAAAATACCTAAAGCCAACTATATACAAGGAGCAAAGAGCACACACTATAAAGTCCCTAAAGATACAGCCAGTCAAACAACTTCCGAGTATTTCCGTTCCGGGTGATGAGGACCGGACACCAAAATACAAGAAAGTGGAGTCAGGGGCCTTCCGAAGATAGTCTGGGATAATGACGGCCCAGCCCTATCAGCGAAGGTAACAGAGGAAGTTACGCTGACCTCCTAACAACAGCCTGTGCCGGTGCAAGCCCTCAAGCTTCGCAAGGGTACCCTCCAGTAGTACTGTCGAGAGTGATGCAACGTCGACCTCAGGTGCCACGGGATTCCCCTCCGCAGCCACCTATGCAGATCCCTAGGAGAGGCAACTATGGGTACCAACTCGTCGCAGAAGCCAAGCGGAACAATCGTGAGGTAAGTTTGGACAAGTAGGAGAGGGGGTATCTCTCTTCCCTGTCTTCACAGACCCTCGTGCTTAACTCCCAGATCCGGAGCTTTCCTGGTCTTCCTAACGCTATTGGATTTACTCTCGTTAATCAGACTCTTATGTTTGACGTTTTATGTGGCCTTGGAGAGTTAACTCTCCACTCGCCTAATCCAAGGCCCTAAAATCCTAAACTTGTTGGTGTAATAACTAAAACAAAAAGTTCTAGTGAATTTTAATTAAGCGCTTGATTTTATTAGGCTGTTCTTTAAGTCACAAGGTAATGGAGATGAAACTTGTGGTGTTTTTATAGACGCAAAAGAAATTAATAAAACTTAGCTACATGCACATGCACTTTTTGTTTTCGATGAAGAGCAATTTCTATGAGGTTCAGAGGTACTTCTAATATAAACAAATTTTCTTTTTCTTTTCAGACTCCACACTCACAAAAACTAACAAAACTAAATATGCCTAAAAAGAGATGCAAATCTATCCTAATGCAAGAACTATATGTGGATGCAAGATTTAAAGACTACTTCTAAAAACAAAGAAGGAAAGTTGCTGCTTTACCAAATTTTGTCTTGCCACTAAAATGCTTAGATAGAAGATGATGTGTTACCAATCATTTCGTCCAAACAATAAAAACAAGTTCTAAGATAAAAACAAAGCACTTTCACTTCGTAAAAAGGAAATCAAATGAAAAGCAAGTTTAAGAAAGCGAAACTCAAAACTTTCAAAAGATTTTCTTTCAATCAAACCAAAAAGTCTTTTTCAAAGGAAAGCTCTCAAAAATACCGACACCAATGATTGATAAATAGGCAACCAAACACTTTTGTGAATTGACACCTTTCAAATGATGAAAACTCAACAAAAATAAATGTGTTTGAAATCGCTTTTGACAATCAGAAGCAGCAATGAAAGTCCAAAAGATCAAAAGACAAGTTTCAAGAAAATGATAACAAACAACTTTCCCGAAACGAAGGAGCAAATGGTCACAAGAATGATTTCGTTAAGCAAACAAAAGTGTCATGAAAGCAAAATGGACACAAAGATTGAACCCAATCTTCCTACTCTGCCGAAACAGAGCAATCAAGATTTCTAAACAGAAATCTTGTGTGTCAAAAATCAATGACGCTTGCAATCAACGAAAACAAGACTAATACTCCTTATGACTAGAGAGAGTTCAGAACAAGATGCCCTCTGTTAAACAGAGGATTGTTACTGGAAAGTGACTGCTTGAAACTGACCCAAACCACCAGGCAAACATTCAACAAAAAGAAAATTTATAAATCTTGAAAATTATTTCATATACACGCCTGCAATTATGTGCAGAATGCGTGTACACGCGACTGTAACTAAGGAAACCTGCGTATACGCGGGTTCACTTAGTGCAACTTGCGTATATACGCTTCTGTAATCCAGAAAAAGAGCGTATCTGAAGTCTTTCAAGAAAAATAAAAAACACAGACTGAAAAAACTGGAAAAGCTTGGAGTTCAAGAACAGATCAGACAGTCAGAGCCAACAAACAGAGGGGCTGAGCCTTGATTGGCTTGAAGACTACCCAAACTAGGAACAACAAGAGTGTTGTCCCCAGCGGAGTCACCAATTCTGGTTGAAGGGAAAGTACCCCTAGGGTCCTTTGGGCTAAGACTCTACCAGACTGAAAATTGCTTATTCAAAGAAACACACACACAACCATCATTTTTACTTTTAAGCAAATTCTAATGTTAAGGGTACGTACCTAAGGTCCTACGTTCGAGAAGGCCTTTAGGGTCCAAACCCTTCTTGGAGTTCCCTTATTCTTCCTTTGACCTGCAAGACAAACAAATCAAAGAACACAATAGTACATGTACAAATACTTATGTATAAACCATCTTTATGCTATAAAGTTAGTTATAAAAATCTTTAAGTAACTACTTGCATAAGAATTCAAAACAAGAATCTCATAAGCATAAAGAAAGATTGTTTCGGGAACAAAGACGTGTTTCTTTATATATAAAGGCAAATAAAGTACATATAACGGAAAGATATCACCTGAACACCTTCAGCAGGCTCCAAGCAAAGCTTCCTCCCGGATTCATTCCAGCCTCAAGCCTCCAACAAGAGCTCCTTCCAAGTCTTACTCAATGATGATATCAAGGATGAATGATCACCAATACACATGGAAACAAGGGTTTCCTATGCAAAATGGGGGAAGTGCAGAAAGCACCAAGGACTTCAGACCTGGTCTAAGGGGAAAATCTCAGCATAATAATCTTGCTCTCATTTCTCTCTCCCTTTGGCCTTCCCTTTGATGTCTTTTTATACCATCTCCAAAGTAGTTTTTTAGTTAGGAGTTGGTTGGGAACAGTTGGGCCACGGGCACTAACAGGTGATCCAGCAGGTAAAACCCGCGATCACCGCCCGAAAATAAGGAATTATATTTTTTTTAAGTGTTTTAATACATACACGCGGGTTGGGTATACACAGACCCGCGTGTACACGCGTTTAACTCAGGGCAATGTCGCGTATAGGGAATAAAACACTGTTTTTTAAATTTTTGGACCAGGTCTGGAAGGAGGGGTTGCCCTAGGCCATGAGTGCAGCATCACAAACCATAAGAGTGAGATTTGGAGCTATAACACTTAGGTATAACACTCAGTAGGTAGCTATCATCCTTTCCTATCCATCTTAGCTTAAAAATTAGCATAAAAATTTGTTTTATTACTATTATTGTTACTCTTAATAATCATTTTCAATATTATTAAGTATGGATAATAATAATTAATATTTAATTATAACATTTATAATAATAAGTATTAATTATTATTATGAATTGTTATTAGTAATTATTAATAGAATTAATACCATTTAATAAATCATTTAAAATAGCTATGAATTAATATCAATAAAATATTTAAAAATAAAAATAAAAATAAAAATAAAAAGTTTTTAAAACATAAAAATATTAGAGTGGAAGAACTTTAATTATTTTTTTAATTAACCTTTTTAATAAGAACATAATTTTTTTTCTAATATTATCAAAAGTTATTAGTCTAACAATAATAGTACTCTTTGATATTCATTATAATTAATAATTAATAATTATATTGATTATAATAATTATTTATAATAATAATTATAGTAATTATAACATTTATAATAAATAACTAGTAATTAGAAATTATAATGTCTATTAATAAATTAAACTATTTAGTGAATATTAATAATAATTATTACTAATTATTAATTATTACTATTAATTATTAGTATTATTATTAATTTATATTAAGAATTATTTATATTTAGATTAAGATTAAGAATAAGTTCTATTAATCAACTAATTAACTCTCTTAAGAACTAAATTTAATAATAAATAGTTTTTAATAATTATTAATTTAATATTTTCCAATTAATTAATAAAATTCTAAATTATTAGTCTAACAATAGTAGTACTCTTTGATATTCATTATAATTAATAATTAATAATTATATTGATTATAATAATTATTATTATTATAACATTTATTATTTATAAATAACTAGTAATTAAAAATTATAATGTCTATTAATCAATTGAACTATTAGTAAGAATTAGTAGTGAATATTTATAATAATTATTAGTATTATTATTAATTTATATTAAGAATTACTTATATTTAGATTAATATTAAGAATAAGTTCTATTAATCAACTAATTAGTTCTCTTAAGAATTAGATTTAATAATAGAGGAATAATGCTTCATATGACACGGGAAGGAGAGCTCTGCAGCTAGGGTTCTGACCATAATCTCAGATGGCGCAGACTGTTCAGACGAGGCAACCATCACGGGCCTGACCTCCAGTTCTCTTTTGACAGAGCAGTACGGGGTATAATCGCAGGGCACATGGATCCCCCCAGGGGGGGGCGTCAATGCCCTCCCCCAAAGCAAATACTACGCCGCCAGGGCCTGAGAGGACGATCGTGTTCGGTTCTGTTGATGAGGAGGCGATCAACAAGGAGATCCCGCAGCGCTACGGGCATAATGAGACAAGCAATCAGGCAGACAAGACAGGCGATACTCCAGGAAGAAAGGACAAGCCAGAGGAAGGATCGAAGATCACTTCGAAAACCTGCAAACCAATAGCAGCCGAACGGCCCAGAATAGAGCTGCCCGGCCAGAAGATTGATGAACGAATCCAATACATGAGGGATCATGCCCTCATCGGGAAATTTATAGGGTTCTGGCCGACAGAAAAAGCCCTATATGGATGGATCGCAGCTAAATGGAAACCCAAAGGTGACGTAACACTGCAGCTAGGACCGAAAGGGTTCTTTACTGCGATTTTCTTTTGCCTAGAAGACAAATATAGAATCCTGGGCGAAGGGCCATATTTTTTCAACTCAGTTGGACTATATCTAAGGGAATGGGTAGCAAGATTTAACCCGGACAAGGAAGACCTCACCTGGGCTCCAGTCTGGATCAGAATGTATTCACTTCCAGATGAATATTGGGATGAAGATATACTCAAAGACATAGGAAATGGATTAGGGGAATACATTAAAGCGGCGGAAGAAATAAAGCTGCGCAGATACACATCCTATGCCCGCATCTGCGTTTTCATGTGCCTGGACAAAGCCCTGCCAGACTCGGTAAGTCTTTCTCATCGCGATAATGAATGGATTCAACCCTTGGATTACGAACATGTTCCTTTTCGTTGTCGAAAATGCCATGCTCACGGGCATTTATTTAGGGATTGTCCCCTAAATGCCAAAACCAATGCTCCTGACCCCTCAGACTCTTTGACCCATGATGGCTTCACCAAAGCACCCAGCCGCAAACGAGCGCACAAAAAGCCTTCTACCGGAAAAAAGCCCCAGCAAGATACCGCCTCTGGCCCTGCTACAAGGAACAGCTTTGAAATTCTAGCTCAAACCTCGGAAGAGCAAATCCTGTTCTCCAAGCCCAGCTCCGCGCCCACCTCCTCCTCCTCCCAGCCTCCTCTTTCGGGCTCCCCTTCTGAACAACAAACCCCCAAAGGTGCTAAGGCTAACCCCAAGGATAGACAAAAGGAGCCTGCAGAAAAAGATAATGATATGGACGTGGATGGAACTCCAGATCCCCCCCAAAGCTTAGATATATCCACAGAAGGAAAAAGTTAGGTGCAACAGATGGATGAAGAACCAGAAAGTATAGATCTGGAAGGACTAGACATTTTAGAGCTAGAGCTAGCATGCAAAAAGAAGGATTACGACAGTATCCCAGAGCTTCAACTCAACAAACTAGAAGTGGTCATCTCAAGGGCTTATCAGCAGAAACAGCTAGGCATCCAGCCAGGAAGCCATTGGGATGGAGGCCTTCCCCCAAAAGACTCCAAAAAGAGGGGAAGAAGAACGGATCTCCAACGAACAATAGCAGTAGGGAAAATCCTGGTGGACTCAGGCAGGTATGCAAAATTGACGAAGTACTACAAACCCTCTATTAATAGTGAATCATGAAGCTCATTTCATGGAACTTAAGGGGGCTCAATAGCCCAGGGAAACTTAGAATGTTAAAAAATATGATAAAGATGGAAAAGCCGCAACTATGCTTTCTTCAGGAAACCAAGTGTAACAGCACTACACTAGGAAGCATCCTTTCTAAAGCATGGCCAGGTTGTCAATCGGTGGCAGTGGATGCATCAGGAGCATCAGGGGGGCTTGCCATTGCATGGAACACACAAGCGCTAACTCTCTCCGACTTCCACGCTTCTCACCACCTCATTCAGGCTACCTTCCACATTTTAGGCACCAATATACATGGAAACCTCACAAATGTTTATTTCCCGCAGGAAGCAGGAAACAAAATAGCTCTTCTCAATACTATAGAAGCTCTGAATAACAACAGATTGCATCCTCTATGGATCATTGGAGGGGATTTTAACATGATCACCAAGTTGGAGGAAAAGCTTGGGGGAAGAACCAGGTTGGAACAGGAAAACACCCACTTTAAAGACTTCATCCAAAATACCTCTCTAATAGACCTGCAATATTGTAATGGCACTTACACTTGGAGTAATCGAAGAGCAGGGAAGCACCAAATCGCTTCCAAACTGGACCGATTTCTCATATCAGATAACTCGGTTCACTTAGGAGGAGACATAACTGCTGCAATTCTCCCCCACTCAGGCTCAGATCACTGGCCAATCTCCCTCGAGTGGCAAAGACCGGGAAACACCACCAGAAGGCCCTTCCGCTTCGAAGAGTTCTGGCTCACCCACCCTGCATTCAAAGACTTTGTCAGAACAACTTGGACAACCTTCACTCCGCCAGAAGGCTCCAAGATGTTTCAGTTCCAACAGAAACTCAAATATTTAAAATACCATTTAAAGCGTTGGAACAATGAGACCTTTGGAAACATCTTTAAGGCGCAACATGACTTAAACAAGGAAATGGCAGATCTCCAGCAAAAAATAATCACAGGGGGTCACATGGAGGGGACCCTGGAGTAGGAGCAGTGCATCCACAATCAGCTGGAGGAGAGGAGAAAGCAGGAGGAGATTTTATGGAAGCAAAAGTCTAGGATCAGATGGCTGAAAGAGGGCGAATGGAACACCAAATTCTTCCACCGAACCACTGTTCAACGAAGAATGCACAACAACATCCCCTTCATTCAGAGGCAAGGTGGGGCAAGAGCAGAACAACATGAAGAAATCGAGGAGGAGTTCCTAAATCACTTCAAGCAAGTTCATCTAGAGCCCAATGCAGACAGGCGACCTGCGATAGAAAGAATAACACATAATGTGCCAAAACTAATCACTGAGGAACACAATGAACTTCTCCTTCGTCCTATACTAACTCAGGAGGTGGATACAGCCATGTCCCAGCTCAAGGAGGGCAAAGCCCCTGGCCCGGATGGCTTCACCACAACTTTCTTTCACACCTTCTGGGAGCTGATAAAAATTGAGGTCTGGCAAGTAGTGGAGGAATCGAGAGCTCTTCATTGGTTGCTTCCTTCTCTCAACTCAACTTTCATTGCACTTATACCAAAAGAGGCGGAATCCATCACCCCGGACAAATTCCGTCTGATTGCTCTCTGCAACGTCATATACAAAGTAATCTCCAAAGTTATCGCCAACAGGTTAAAGCCCCTCTTGCCACTGCTCATCTCTCCGGAACAGTCTGGATATGTGGAAGGGAGACAGATCATGGATGGCATTATCCTCTCGCATGAGATTATACACTCCCTCAAGCATTCCAATCAGGCAGGTATGATTCTAAAGCTTGATCTTTCTAAGGCCTTCGATAAGCTCAGTTGGACTTACATTCAAAAAATGTTAATTGCCTTTGGATTCTCTCCCATGTGGATCCGTTGGATCATGAGTCTTATCTCCTCTTCCTTCTTTTCCATTCTCGTGAACGGGATCCCATCTCGACCCTTCAGTCCCTCTCGAGGAATCAGGCAAGGTGACCCTCTCTCCCCCTTCCTCTTTGTTTTAATGGCTGAAGGCCTGGGTCGTCACATCAAACAAGCCCTCCTCTCCCAATAGCTTAAAGGTCTACAATAATAGAGTTCAGGCTTCTGTGATCCATATCAAGTTAGAGAAATATTCTTCGGCGAAAATCACATGGAATATCATTTGTCGACGCGTTTCGAACCAACTAGTGTGGTTCATCGTCAGGACAAGTTGAAGAAACAGATCTAGCTCATCATGCTAAATAGTCTGAGCGGAGCCTCCAATAGCTATCTTCCCTAACGGCTAGTTTGACTCTAGGACGGGGCTCAAAATTATTATATTAGTTTAATTAGTATAAAAATAAATAAATTATTCTTGAGGGTATTTGGTTCAAGACTTAATTATTAAAAATTATAAGTTAATTAATAATTTAAAAGGAAAGTTAGTTAAATAAATGACCTTATAATAAATGAATAAGTTAAATGCCTAAAAAATATATAAAGTAATATATAAAAATAATTTTATTTAAAGGTATTATTAAAATTGTATGTTAATTAATAAATAAAAGGTAATTAAGTTGTATAAAGGACCTTATAAGATCAAAATATAATAAAGAAAATCAAAGTTAATTATTAAAAATTATAAGTTAATCAATAATTTAAAAGGAAAATTAATTAAATAAATGACCTTATAATAAATGAAAAAGGTAAATGCCTCAATAAAATATATAAAGAATAAATAAAATAATATTATTTAAAAGTATCATTAAAAATTGTATGCTAACTAATAAATAAAGGTAAAAAAGGACCTTATAAGATCAGAATATAAGAAAGAAAATCAAAGGATGTTAAGTTAGTTCGGAAATTAGTTAAAATATAAGCTGAAAAGAATTTGAGAGGAACAAACTAGTTATATGAAGGACCTCAGAATAAATAAAAATAATTGGAATGGGTGCCATTTTATAAGAAAAATACAAAAATAATAGAAAAGGATGCCAAAAAGTAATAGGAATTAAAGTGGAAAAAAAGAAAGAAAGAAAAGAGATCACATAAGGGACTTAAAAATAAATCAATAAATAAATATCACACGAATAAAAAATAAATAAATAAACAAAAATTAAAATAGCAATCGAAAAATAAATAATAAATATAAAAAATAAATTAGTTAAAAAAATAAAAAATAAAAAAAATAAAAAATAAAAAAAGAAAAAATATAAAATATAAAATATAAAATAAAAAAAAAATAAAAATTAAAAATAAAAATAAAAAATAAAAAATAAAAAAAAATAAAAAAAATAAAAAAAAAATAATAAATAAATAAGTAAATAAGTAAAAATAAAGAAAAAAGACAAAAAAAAAAAAAAACCAAAGAGGACGGAAAAACGACTAGGAAGAGAGGGCAGGGACCCAACACCTACTGACCTTCCAACCATCATCTCTATTGAGATTGCTTGGTCTCTTTTCAATCTCAAGCGCTTCCCTGAATTTTCGATGATGGAAATGTGAAACCTTAGCAATAACACTGGCCTCTTCAATACAAACATGATGATTGGTTTTCTCAGCATGTTCAGCCAAAGCGGAAGACTTAGCTGTCATATGCTTAAGATCCGCTGCGTGCTCGCTAATCCTCTGATTAATGGAACGACCAGTCTCCCCAATATAGGGGGTCCCACAAGAACAAGGGATCATATAAATGCCATTCATATCCTTAGGGTCGATAGGATCCTTCACTGATCTGAGGGACATACGAATGGCGTTCAGGGGCCTAAAGGTCACAGGGATACTATGCCTCCTGAGAATCCTACCAATTCTATCAGTGGTCCCTTGAACATACGGAAGATGGACACTTGGAACTTGATCTTTCGGTTCTCTTTTAGTCAGAGAATTCTTGGAAGCTTTAAGGAAAGCTCTTTGACCCATGTATCTACTATAACCATTATCCACAAAGACATCCAGCAGATGGGATTTTTCTTTCTCAAAGCTCCTCTTGTCCGAGATCCTTAGGGCTCGAGTAGCAAGGGTACTAAGAACACCAATCTTTTGAGCCGGGAAATGGTGGGAACTGGCATGAAGATACTGCTCCGTATGAGTTTTCTTCCGGAAAACTCGATGGGCGAGGGAACCATCATCATTCCTAGAAATAAGAATATCAAGGAAAGGAAGGCATCCATCTACTTCCTGCTCCTTAGTGAACTTAATGGATGAGGATTGCCTGTTGAGATGATCAAAGAAGAGATCAAGCTCATCCTGGCCATGAGACCAGATGACATTAGTGTCATCCACATACCTCCTCCATAGTTTAGGCAGGATCCGGGAAGAGTTCAGAGCCTTGGACTCAAAATCTTCCATAAACAGATTAGCAACAATAGGGGAAAGGGGGGATCCCATTGCAACCCCACATGTTTGCTCGAAGAACTCCCCTTCAAAACTAAAGAAGGTGGAAGTGAGACAGATCTCAACCAACCTGGCCGTGTCAGGATCTGTTAGGCGGTTGATCACATCCATGGCCTCATTAATAGGGATGCAAGTGAACAGGGAGACAACATCAAAACTGACAAGAATGTCCCCAGGATCAAGCTTAATGTCCTTGAGCTCCTCAATAAAGGAAGCAGAGTCTTTTACGAAGGACTCCGTACGACCAACAAGGGGCTTAAGCTTTAACGCAAGGAACTTCGCAAGAAGGTAGGTAGGACCTCCAATGGTGTTGACGATGGGCCTTAAGGGGGCTCCTTCCTTGTGAATCTTGGGGAGGCCGTAGATTCTAGGAGTAATAGTGTTGCTTTCAATGAGCTTATGGTGTAAGGAACTCAAAGAGCCAATGGATTTAATGGCCAAAGCCACATTTCTAGCAACCTTCTTCAAAGGATTTCTGGGAAGCTTTTTGTAGCTACCACTATTATGAAGATGATCCAACATCTTGCTGCGGTAATCAACCTTGTTAAGAATCACGGCAGCCCCACCCTTGTCTGCCTTAAGAACAATGATATCCTTGTTCTGGTTTAAGGATCTGAGAGCTAAAGATTCTTCTTTGCTGAGGTTACTCTTAGGCGGCTTAGCCTTTAGCTCTCCTATGCTTAAGATCCGCTACATGCTCGCTAATCCTCTGATTAATGGAACGACCAGTCTCCCCAATATAGGGGGTCCCACAAGAACAAGGGATCATATAAACACCATTCATATCCTTAGGGTTGATAGGATCCTTCACTGATCTGAGGGACATACGAATGGTGTTCAGGGGCCTAAAGGTCACAGGGATACTATGCCTCCTGAGAATCCTACCAATTCTATCAGTGGTCCCTTGAACATACGGAAGATGGACACCTGGAACTCGATCTTTCAGTTCTCTTTTAGTCAGAGAATTCTTGGAAGCTTTAAGGAAAGCTCTTTGACCCATGTATCTACTATAACCATTATCCACAAAGACATCCAGCAGATGGGATTTTTCTTTCTCAAAGCTCCTCTTGTTCGATATCCTCAGGGCTCGAGTAGCAAGGGTACTAAGAACACCCATCTTTTGAGCCAGGAAATGGTGGGAACTGGCATGAAGATACTGCTCCGTATGAGTTTTCTTCCGGAAAACTCGATGGGCGAGGGAACCATCATCATTCCTAGAAATAAGAATATTAAGGAAAGGAAGGCATCCATCTACTTCCTGCTCCTTAGTGAACTTAATGGATGAGGATTGCCTGTTGAGATGATCAAAGAAGAGATCAAGCTCATCCTGGCCATGAGACCAGATGACATTAGTGTCATCCACATACCTCCTCCATAGTTTAGGCAGGAGCCGGGAAGAGTTCAGAGCCTTGGACTCAAAATCTTCCATAAACAGATTAGCAACAATAGGGGAAAGGGGGGATCCCATTGCAACCCCACATGTTTGCTCGAAGAACTCCCCTTCAAAACTAAAGAAGGTGGAAGTGAGACAGATCTCAACCAACCTGGCTGTGTCAGGATCTGTTAGGCGGTTGATCACATCCATGGCCTCATTAATAGGGATGCAAGTGAACAGGGAGACAACATCAAAACTGACAAGAATGTCCCCAGGATCAAGCTTAATGTCCTTGAGCTCCTCAAGAAAGGAAGCAAAGTCTTTTACGAAGGACTCCGTACGACCAACAAGGGGCTTAAGCTTTAATGCAAGGAACTTCGCAAGAAGGTAGGTAGGACCTCCAATGGTGTTGACTATGGGCCTTAAGGGGGCTCCTTCCTTGTGAATCTTGGGGAGGCCGTAGATTCTAGGAGTAATAGGGTTGCTTTCAATGAGCTTATGGTGTAAGGAACTCAAAGAGCCAATGGATTTAGTGGCCAAAGCCACATTTCTAGCAACCTTCTTCAAAGGATTTCTGGGAAGCTTTTTGTAGCTACCATTATTATGAAGATGATCCAACATCTTGCTGCGGTAATCAACCTTGTTAAGAATCACGGTAGCCCCACCCTTGTCTGCCTTAAGAACAATGATATCCTTGTTCTGGTTTAAGGATCTGAGAGCTAAAGATTCTTCTTTGCTGAGGTTACTCTTAGGCGGCTTAGCCTTTCTCAAGGCAACTGCACAATCCTGCCTGATAGTATCCTTGATCCTATCAGGTAAACCTCGGATCCGGAGGACATTATCTGTGATATTGAGTTTGGGATCTGAGGTTTACCTGATAGGATCAAGGATGCTATCAGGCAGGATTGTGCAGTTGCCTTGAGAAAGGCTAAGCCGCCTAAGAGTAACCTCAGCAAAGAAGAATCTTTAGCTCTCAGATCCTTAAACCAGAACAAGGATATCATTGTTCTTAAGGTAGACAAGGGTGGGGCTGCCATGATTCTTAACAAGGTTGATTACCGCAGCAAGATGTTGGATCATCTTCATAATAGTGGTAGCTACAAAAAGCTTCCCAGAAATCCTTTGAAGAAGGTTGCTAGAAATGTGGCTTTGGCCATTAAATCCATTGGCTCTTTGAGTTCCTTACACCATAAGCTCATTGAAAGCAACCCTATTACTCCTAGAATCTACGGCCTCCCCAAGATTCACAAGGAAGGAGCCCCCTTAAGTCCCATCGTCAACACCATTGGAGGTCCTACCTACCTTCTTACGAAGTTCCTTGCATTAAAGCTTAAGCCCCTTGTTGGTCGTACGGAGTCCTTCGTAAAAGACTCTACTTCCTTTATTGAGGAGCTCAAGGACATTAAGCTTGATCCTGGGGACATTCTTGTCAGTTTTGATGTTGTCTCCCTGTTCACTTGCATCCCTATTAATGAGGCCATGGATGCGATCAACCGCCTAACAGATCCTGACACAGCCAGGTTGGTTGAGATCTGTCTCACTTCCTCCTTCTTCAGTTTTGAAGGGGAGTTCTTCGAGCAAACATGTGGGGTTGCAATGGGATCCCCCCTTTCCCCTATTGTTGCTAATCTGTTTATGGAAGATTTTGAGTCCAAGGCTCTGAACTCTTCCCGGATCCTGCCGCAACTATGGAGGAGGTATGTGGATGACACTAATGTCATCTGGTCTCATGGCCAGGATGAGCTTGATCTCTTCTTTGATCATCTCAACAGGCAATCCTCATCCATTAAGTTCACTAAGGAGCAGGAAGTAGATGGATGCCTTCCTTTCCTTGATATTCTTATTTCTAGGAATGATGATGGTTCCCTCGCCCATCGAGTTTTCCGGAAGAAAACTCATACGGAGCAGTATCTTCATGCCAGTTCCCACCATTTCCCGGCTCAAAAGATGGGTGTTCTTAGTACCCTTGCTACTCGAGCCCTGAGGATCTCGGACAAGAGGAGCTTTGAGAAAGAAAAATCCCATCTGCTGGATGTCTTTGTGGATAATGGTTATAGTAGATACATGGGTCAAAGGGCTTTCCTTAAAGCTTCCAAGAATTCTCTGACTAAAAGAGAACCGAAAGATCGAGTTCCAGGTGTCCATCTTCCGTATGTTCAAGGGACCACTGATAGAATTGGTAGGATTCTCAGGAGGCATAGTATCCCTGTGACCTTTAGGCCCCTGAACACCATTCGTATGTCCCTCAGATCAGTGAAGGATCCTATCGACCCTAAGGATATGAAGGGCGTTTATATGATCCCTTGTTCTTGTGGGACCCCCTATATTGGGGAGACTGGTCGTTCCATTAATCAGAGGATTAGCGAGCACGCAGCGGATCTTAAGCATAGGAGAGCTAAGTCTTCTGCTTTGGCTGAACATGCTGAGAAAACCAATCATCATGTTTGTATTGAAGAGGCCAGTGTTATTGCTAAGGTTTCGCATTTCCATCATCGAAAATTTAGGGAAGCGCTTGAGATTGAAAAGAGACCAAGCAATCTCAATAGAGATGATGGTTGGAAGGTGAGTAGGTGTTGGGTCCCTGCCCTCTCTTCCTAGTCATTTTTCCGTCCTCTTTGGTTTTTTTTTTTTTTTTTTTTGTCTTTTTTCTTTATTTTTACTTATTTATTTATTATTATTATTTTTTTATTTTTTTTTTCTTTATTTTATTTTATTTTATTTTTATTTTTTTTTAACTAATTTATTTTTTATATTTATTATTTATTTTATTTATTTATTTTTCGATTGTTATTTTAATTTTTGTTTATTTATTTATTTTTTATTCGTGTGATATTTATTTATTGATTTATTTTTAAGTCCCTTATGTGATCTCTTTTCTTTCTTTTTTTTTCCACTTTAATTCCTATTATTTTTATATATTGGCACCCTTTTCTATTATTTTTGTATTTTGTATAATTCTTATAAAATGGCACCCATTCCAATTTTTTTTATTTATTCTAAGGTCCTTCATATAACTAACTTTTCTTTTCAATTTCTTTTCGCTTATATTTTAACTAATTTCCAAACTAACTTAACATCCTTTGATTTTCTTTATTATATTCTGATCTTATAAGGTCCTTTTTGCAACTTAATTACCTTTTATTTATTAATTAACATACAATTTTTAATAATACTTTTAAATAATATTATTTTATATATTACTTTATATATTTTATTTAGGCATTTAACTTATTCATTTATTATAAGGTCATTTATTTAACTAATTTTCCTTTTAAATTATTGATTAACTTATAATTTTTAATAATTAACTTTGATTTTCTTTATTATATTCTGATCTTATAAGGTCCTTTATACAACTTAATTACCTTTTATTTATTAATTAACATACAATTTTAATAATACCTTTAAATAAAGTTATTTCTATATATTACTTTATATATTTTTTAGGCATTTAACTTATTCATTTATTATAAGGTCATTTATTTAACTAACTTTCCTTTTAAATTATTAATTAACTTATAATTTTTAATAATTAAGTCTTGAACCAAATACCCTCAAGAATAATTTATTTATTTTTATACTAATTAAACTAATATAATAATTTTGAGCCCTGTCCTAGAGTCAAACTAGCCGTTAGGGAAGATAGCTATTGGAGGCTCCGCTCAGACTATTTAGCATGATGAGCTAGATCTGTTTCTTCAACTTGTCCTGATGATGAACCACACTAGTTGGTTCGAAACGCGTCGACAAATGATATTCCATGTGATTTTCGCCGAAGAATATTTCTCTAGCTTAAAGGTCTCTCCATTCACCACTCCCCAGCTATAACTCATCAGCAGTTTGTTGATGACAACATGCTCTTTGGCTACCCATCTATCGAGGAAGCCTCCTGCTTCAAAGCCCTGCTCAATGACTTCTCTGAGGCCTCAGGAACCAGCATCAATAACACCAAGTCGCAGATCTTTTTCTTTCACACCCCACCTATTGTTAAGACTGTTGTTGCTCGAATATTGGGGTTCCCCATTGCCACTCTCCCTTCCAAATACCTTGGAGCCCCCCTTATCGCTTCAGCCATCAAGCACTCCTCCTGGCGCACTCTCATTGAGAAGCTCGAATCCCGCCTCAACCTTTGGACGCACAGAACACTGAACATGGCCAGTCGTGTAGTGCTCATAAAATCAGTTCTACAGGCAATGCCACTCTACTTATTCTCAATCCTAGCGGCGCCTAAATGGGTTCTAAAAAGAATTCGGGATCTACAGCGAGGCTTCCTCTGGGGAAATTCAGCTACAAACCGCAAATGGGCCCTGGTAAAATGGACCACTGTCTGCACGCCCAAGGAAAAAGGGGGCATTGGCCTGAGAGATCCCACTCACAGTAATGCCATCATGAGCGCAAAAATTTGGTGGCAATGGCTCTCTAGCCCAGAAAAACCTTGGGCCACCATTTGGACTGCCAAATACGCCAATCACAGACCCCAGGAGGAGCTCATCAGGTTCACTCCCAATGTCAAAGGTTCGCTAATTTGGAATGCGGCCAAACAACACTTCCAGTTGATACAGCAGCATAGTTTTTGGGAAGTAAGAAATGGAAGAACAACACGATTCTGGACGGATGCCTGGAACCAAATGCCACAGCTTAGCCGCATTCTTAATCCACTTCCGAACTCCATTGGAGAGGAACAACAACAAGAAAAGATTTGGCAGTATTGGACTCAGGAGACAGAGCAAGGCTTCAGGAAATGGAAACAAGGTGACCAGCTCATCAGAAATGAGGATTACCAAATCATTGAGGATCTGGAAAGGGAGCTACGCAAAAGGAGCATTAGACATGCCGAAGGCAGAGACATTCTACGATGGGGGTACCAGCCTAAAGGCACTTTTACTACTTCTGAGGCTTACAAAATTATGTGCAATGACCCTACGCCCCTTGACCCAATTTGGAGCAAAATCTGGGGGTTAGGTTCTTGGCCTAAAGTCTCCTACTTCCTTTGGCTGGTAGGACATCAGAGAATCCTCACCTGGGATAAACTTAGACACAGAAATTATCACGGCCCCTCTATTTGTGTTAATTGCAAATCCCAAGAGGAAACACTCCAACACCTCCTGGACTCTTGCCCCTTAGCCAATCAGTTGTGGGAGAAGGCAAGCTTCAGATGTCAAAGAAGATGCAGACTTGAGGAAGACATAACCAACTCATTGCGTCATTGGCAACAAAATCCATATAAAAGTGAAATTCTCAACCATTTATGGAAAATAATCCCTGGGCTCCTCTTATGGAGCATATGGAAGGAAAGGAATAAACGCATATTCAAAGATCAATGCTCTCCGCTAGATAGTATCTGGAGCACGCTCTGTGGGAATCTCAAAGAGACGCTGATGCTCCGCTCATGGACAAAGGAGGACCTTCCGACTCTAGACAATGAGAAAGCCATTTGGGAGAACTGGCAAATGCAACTCCCTCAGGAATCTCACAATAAAGTCCCTCCTAAAAGCAGCAACCTAAAAAAGGTCTCCTGGACTGCCCCTCCAAAGCATACCTTCAAGCTCAACTTTGATGGAGCCTCAAAGGGCAACCCTGGAAATGCAGGCTTTGGCGGAATTTTTAGAAATCATGAAGGCACGCCCCTGCTGATCTACTATGGAAACATTGGGTGGGACACCAATAACTCGGCTGAGTTAGAGGGTCTATGGCAAGGTCTCCTTCTTTCATGGAAACACAACTTCCAACCCCTGGAGGTGGAAGGAGACTCTCAAATCCTTATTAATATGGCCAAGCATCTCCTAAATGGATCTCATGCAAGGAAAATAGCCACCAGTTGGAGGCTCGAAGCAAGACTGGAAGCCATCGAACAAGCGCTCCACAGTAACAGGGCCATCACCTTCAATCACATAAAGAGGGAAGGCAACAAGGTCGCAGACCTTATGGCCAATTTAGGGGTGGAAAATGAGAATACTCTACTCACAGGAACTCTGGACATTATATCGAATCATGATCAGGCACAGGAATGCACTCGTCTGGTCCAAAACGATGTTGCTCCCCCGGATGCGGGTGATTGAAGGGATGGGACGGGCGATCACCCGCGGCCACCTGCCAGCCATGCGCAGAGGAGCAGTTCACACATGGGGGCAGGGACACTATCAGCTGCGTGGGATTGGGATTAAGGGCATTCAGCAGGGGAGCATAAATGCTCTGTTCACCTCCTCACGCAAGGCAGGGTCCGGCTCCTCGGCTCCCATGAATGCCACAGTAATGGCGGGAGGGCCTCGAGGCACAGGCAGGTGTGCTATATATGGTAGTGGGATTGGATTCACAGTGCAAATTCAAGGTCTATTCCGTTTGTTTATGCAGCCTCTAGAGCTGCAGGCCGCCTCAAGTGTTTGCCTTTCTGTTTGGGCTAATCCCCCGCCTGCATATTGTCTTCCCGTGACTATTCTGGAATTCAATTTAGCGTTGAGCTCTATTCAATTTGGCCCTGCAATCATGGTTCGGCCTTGACAGCGAATTCTCAGCCGTCGAGGCACCTCCCGTGGAGGATCTTCGCGCCCCCCTGTTCACGAAGACTCTCCCCAATGCTGTCATTGCCATTGCCATCGCACTCAAGGTGCAAACCCCCTTCGGTCCAGTCAATTCCTGGACACTAGTGCTCCTGAATCCTCTTCCTCGCCCGCCTTTGGCTCTGCCATTTTCAACTTCAACAGCTCTTTGAGCCGTCCCCGGATCAACACCCATGTTTCAGTGCTCTTCATTAAGGAGACCCCTGATGAAAGCGATTCTAGAGACAAGCGGGGGATGAAGCCAGCTGATGGCTCCGCGAGAGTCATGGAGACTCCCTCTGCAGATCTTGTGAATGTTTCAGAAAGCCCTCTTGCTAGTCCCTCGGGAGCTCAGGAGGCGATGATCAGCCAGAATGAAGATGTCAAGATGGAGACCGTTCCGACAGCGACGGAAGTGGCAGAATTCGGGTGGTGCAGGGTAGTGGAGGAGGATCCTGAAGACTAGACGCGACTTCTTACCAGGTCTCTGCGGCCCGTTAGTGAGGGCATTCGGCCACTCTTGTTGTTTTCGGATATGCTCTTGTATCAAAGCTATGGTGTTACTGTCTCTGTGTCAATGCTGATGAGAAATTGTCTATGTTTGGGTTCTGGAATTTTTTCTCTGTGGCTAGGAAAGTTTTTGGCTCCCCTGCGCGGGATTAGTTTGTTGTTCCACTGGCGCCCCTGCGTGGGTTGGTTTTTTGGTCTGGTTAGTCCTCTGAGACTGCGGTCTCTGCTGTTCCATGCTGCCATTACCTCCAGGCAGCTGGTTCTTTTTGTTATGTAATGATGTAATTGTTCTCTGATAATGTAAATAATAGAATAGTTTTAACAAGAAAAAAAAAATAATAGATAGTTTTTAATTTTCCAATTAATTAATTAACTTCTAAATTATTAAGTCTTCAAAAATTTAAAAAAATATTATTAAAAATTTCAATGAAAAAACTTAATAAATAAAAAACTTTAAAATTTGGATAATAATAATTATTAAACAACCGACCTTCATCTCATCCTTAAATCAAAACAACTCACCTCATAATTATTTAAACCTCTCATTTAGCTCTTCTACTATCAACCTTCAGAAATAGTCCTCATGATGGATCCCTGTTGGGATTTGAAACGTTGACAGAATATGGTTATTATTATGGGCTCTCTTGTAACTAACTCAAAAGATATAAGCGAGAGATGTCTAAAATCAAGAATGATCTTACAATCCCTGTACATATTCTTTCGCCTTGGAAAATTCCTAATAGGTATAGGCCACTCACCTTACCTCCTACACTCCATGTTTTCCTTAACAATTATTACAAGTATCTGCCTAGGTTTAATGGAGAAGATGGTAAAATCACTGCCCAAAAACATATTCAAGGTTTTGTGAATTATCTGGACCTATTTGAGATTGATGAAGATGATGTTAGAATCAGAATTTTTGCTCTCTCTTTACAAAGTAGAGTAAAGAGTTGGTTCAAGAATCTACCTATTGCAAGCATCTCAAATTTCCAACAGTTTGTCAAATTTTTGCTTGATAGATGGATAATCAAAGTCAATCTTTTTGTGATCATAGAATAATATAATCAGTTAAAAAGATAGCCAAATGAAACAATACAACAATTTTCTGACAGATTTAATCAAATCTATTATTCAATGCCATCAAATATAAGACCTCCTCCTGATTCACCTCTCTTGTATTATCCAAAAGAATTCAATCCAGAGATAGAACTCCAGCTAAGAGAAAGAAACCCCTCAACACTGGAACAAATGCAGAACACTGTAGTAGATGTAGAAGTTAATTTGCAAATTAGAAGAGAAAAGTTGAAAGCAAGAGTGGAGAAGAACAACATTGTAGAGGTAAAACTCGACATTTTGGTAAGAAAAATAGAGGAAAGGATACAGAAGATCACTATGAAAGATAAATTTTTTGCTCAAAACCATGACACATTTATTTCACAAAAATAAGAGGTTGATAGCCATGAAAAAATTCCTACTAATTCCAACTACCATAGATCAGAAGATAGATTTATAGAGCAATATGTGGAGAGGAAATATGCTGATCTAATGTGTATGTTTGGTGACATTACTTATTTTAATGATTTGACTAAATATGATCAGTATGATGATAATTATGTTCTTCAAATCCTTACACAGCAATCAGAAACTAGTTTAGGAAACAAAGAAATTTAGTTTCAGTAGCTTGAAAACAATGATGATCTTATTCATATCAGCTATGAAAGTGAGGAAGAAAGTGCAGCAAATTTGGAAGTAAGTGAAGCTTCTTGCCTCTTTGTTTTTCTTCACTTCAGTTCATCGGAGAAAACTTTAAAGCAATAAAAAATCAACAGTCTTTAGGTATTGATATTGACAACAAAGAATACAATGAAAATCTTAATCAGGATTCTTCAGTTTCACAAGTGCAGTTATCAAATTCTATTGAGACATCTTATCAGATGACACAGGAAAGTTCTATACCACTATGTTTTGAATCATTTCAGTTTTTAAAGGAAATATGGTATAATGTATCCAAATAAAAGGAAGAACAACATGCAAAAATCCATGAACTCCCATTAAAACCCATATGTAATAGGTTGCAACAATCCTTTTACATCTTTTATGATCCAATAGCTGATATGTTAGATGATGAATGCAAACAAAATTTTTCTCCATTGACTAACTATGAAATTCAAAATCAAATTATAAAGTTTTATGAGACAGACATTTCAATTAGTAGAAATATCATCACAAAGCTTATTTGAAAATCTGCACGGTGATAAAGATGAAAATGACATTTCACTTCATGGCATAGGGGCCATATAGAAAAATTGTACAATTTCTTAGATTAGTTAAACATTACTGTATATATCATGGAAGATCATTTTGTACAGTTTCTAGAGTTAACAAAGGAAATCAAATATTTCCTTATCTTCTCATTTGTTGACAAGGTTATAATTGGTTTTAGAATCTCAGTTTTGATCACAAATAAGCAAATGCAACAAAATACATCAAATTACATAATGCTTGAATGGTTGCATTAGCTGCTTCATTTTACCTAACCAGCACTTGAACAACTGATAAGAGTAAGTAAATAGGAATTTAGTTTATTTTAGTTTTCAGTTTTCAGCAAGTTATGAAATAATTCCTTAGAAGTTGAAGCCTGGAAAGAAGGTCCTAAATATCTTGATGATCTATTAGTTTGGTTTGAGAATTGCAATACCTTCTTTCAGTTTCAGATGAGATTTCAGTTTGCAAAAAAGGGTGTATTTTCAGTTCAAGATTTTTAGTCATAGAGATTTTACAACAAAGCATATACATGTTTGGGATTCGCCCAACAGATCACGCTACTAGTCGACGGTGTTCTTGACATCTCACAAGGAGATGTCATCCCCTTGTGCAGCCACTGCTAGCGTCCTATAATAATAGGATTCATAATTTTGAATTTACTATGGTTAGTATTGTAATATTATACATACCTTTTCTTTCTGCAATTGTATTCCCAATTAAAAAAATGTAAAGAGGGTATGTCCTAAAAGAACAATCAAAGGAAAAAAAGAAACAAAGATAAAAAAAAGTGAAAAATATGAACCCCACAAAAAGAGATAAAAATAGATCATGAAAGTGTGAAAATTCACATGCCACTACTATTTTACCTTTTCTGCAAATAATGATTATGTGTAGCTTGTTTAAAATATCATAATGCACGATAAGTCAAACAACTTAATCTTGACTTTTCATGCTTTAAATTTAATGTTGATACATGGAGAATAAAGATCTAGCCAAACAGTTTAACCTCAACAGATAAATAGTTATGATAGAGAATGATAGGGAGCTCAACAGTTTAACTTGAGCTCTTGGATCAAATAAGGTTTGAATTAGTTAGTTTCCTATTTCAAAGAAAAATGAATAAGGGTTTCCAACCTTAAATGCACTCATGTAAATAAGGATTAAAAAGTTAAAATAGCAGATGGGTAGGTACAAGAAATTTTTACAATCATGGATAAACATCATTTGGCATATTACTAATTTCCCTCCACACAATGTCCTCCAGTACTAAAATACTTCAATCATAAAGGCTCAGAGCATTTCTTTGACTTTTGGAGGGACCGGAGCCTCGGCTTAATGACTCATGGACATCAAGTATTGGATTCCACCTTATTGAAACCCTTCTCATTCATGAAAACACCGTTTTCCCTTTCCATTAGTCATTTTACCCTACAAAATCCCCTTTTCCTAAGTTTAAATAAAATTTTACCTAGGAAAGGTAAAACCCCCTTAACTAATTCCCCTCTCATTCAAAATACTCAAAAAACCACAAAAAATGCTTTTATCCTAAGTATAAGTGTTAAATGTTGATATTGGGCCACCATAGTGAAGAAATTCAAGCCAAACATCATATTTTACATTATTCTTACTATATTTTACATTCCGTGCATTCATTTCATCTTAAAATAATAACCTAATGTATTAGCTCTCCAATATACCCTTTTCCCATATTAAATAACTCCTTCATATATAATATCCAAACCCTGATTTAATTATAAACTATAATTTCATCTCCCGTATTGTTTAAATTAACTCCCCGCTTGTTATCAAGAAATCTAGTGTCTATGCAGAGCTGCTAGTCCCACTAAGGCTAGTAGCTACCTTAGAAACAAACAAACTAAAACCACTTTCATTTTCCTTTATAAGAAGTAGATAAGAGGGGAACAAAGGAGACCAACCTCTGTCTTGCGCTTGGTTCCTTGCTTGATTCCTCTCCCTTCTGGTAGATCTTTGCCTCTCGATTCCTCGTCTACCCAGCTTCAAAGAGCACCTATAGAATCAAAGCAGCATAACACTATCCAAGAACAGAGATCTACTATCATAAACAATATAGGACCAGATATATATTGACCAAACAAATGCATGTATCATCAATCATACAAGAATGTGGAGGAAAACTTGAATAGCTTTATTAATAATCAAGAATAGAAAAGAGGATTACAACCAATTGCTCTGACCCAGCATCATCCTCTTAGCAAGAAAGCCCTTCTTCACCTCATGAAAATCTTAGATCACCCAACACTATGATGTTACACCAAGAAACCAGTAGCACTTCCTTACAAGATACAAAATTCTAGCCTCTGGATCTCTGGGATGAGGGATCCATATATAGATGTTTGTAAGGGGGCTGAGTCAGCTTTTGAGATTTGATTAGTGTCCTCTCTCTGATAGTTCTTGATTCCACTTGGAGATTTATGATCTCTTACTCATCCCTAGGCGAATGCAGAGAGGCAAGTGTCACAGGAGAAGTTTCTGGAAGATTCCATGATCTTCCACCTCGCAACTTGACTCTGCCATTTGTCCACTCTCGCCCATCGCACCCCATAGAAGGGATTTTCAGTATGCATCGCACCTCCCGTGTGCATTTAGGTGGGATGCAGTGCACTTTGACCATGGAGCAGGTGAGATGGTCCAGTTTTGACCAGTTCTGAGTAGTTTTTCATGGAGAACTTCTGGGAGATGCTATAATCAGTTGACCTTGTTCTTTTAGGGGTTGTAACAACACTTTTAGGGACTTATGAGCCCTTGGTTTATGGACATTTATGATTGGGGTTGCAGTGCCCAAAAATGTCTATAACAGTTTCCCCCTAAAGCATGAGGTCGTTAATCTTTTGATGTCGGGTGAAATGCTTTATCATGAGGATCCGAAGTTTTTTCAAGCTAGAAGGCGACCTGTAATAAGATACAATAAAATACATTATCTTCATAATATTTTCATGATCTAGCTGAGGTGGGCATCCCCATGCTCAACTTTATAAATTCATTCTCATGTACATAAGACAGACAATCGTCTGTGTGCAAACCGATGATTCTGGTAGAGCCATCATCCCTTGGATTGGATGATTATCTGTGAAGCAATGATGTACATTTGATGTCTTTATTTTCCTAAATATATATCGCAGCCCGGATGGATGAAACTAGATCCGGGGTCTTCAATCTCGTTCAATATTCACTCAAAGTACAAGTCGATCCATGTGAGAGATGTTCTGGAGTCGAACATGGAAAGACATCACCTGATTACCAGCCAATGATGTAAGATGTTAACAGGCGTGAGAGGAATCACCCATAATGATGATGACCCTCAAGGTACTACAGTACAATTCATGTGGTGTGAATAAGGGACTTGGCGTCGAACACCACGCAAAATCTTTCGGTCGAAGGCCATTGATGTAAACCTGTCGCCGGAAGTGAGAAACTTGCCATTGAGGCATGCAAGCTTCAATGTACTAAAAGGGTTGTTCCTAGATCGACTTCCTGGATAATGAGCTGATGTCGACAAGAAGCAATCCATCATAGGAGGGCCTTAGTGAATCCCACATCAATGACATGAAATGGAGCAAATGATTTTAATGAAGGTGAAAACGATCTGATGACATAAGGTTCAGGGTGGCGGTCATGAAAGAATGGAGCGTAAATGTATTGCAGTGGATGAGACACAGGTGAATTCTCTGAGCGACTTCTCTTGAACATATCAGCGACACTGACATGATGGATTGGTAGCGTTAACCCCAAATATGGATGGTGTGATGGACCAATGGTGATATGACCGGTGAACGGAACGACCCAACCCGACTCGGATGCGGAGTGAAAGTGTCATGTTCAAGAGTGACTTGCTACCAACAAAGTTTCTTCAAGTTTTCTTCCCAATTTTTCCCCAGTCATTGCTGACCAATACCTCTTTATTTTTGTCAAGCTTGAGGAGGATAACATATGCTTGTTCTATAATTTGCCCTTCGGGCAAACCCATCGCTATGTTTTAACGAGCCTAGCGATAGTGAAACTCGTTCTTGTCTGTATGGACAAGTTTGTCGCTATTCGGTTTTAACGAGTTTAACGACAAAGATAACTTGGTCCTTTTCAATTTTAGAGAGTCTGAAAAGAAACGTAAAGAAAACTCCAATAATCCTTTTTCATCATATAATCCCTTGAGTCTGAAAAAGTATAAAACAATACAAAAGGGATGAATTTTCTATAATTTTAACGAGCCGAACAAAACAAGCGCTCGATCGTTTTGTGTAATAATCCCTCAAGTCCAAAAAGATTAAAATCTAAAGGAGGGATAGCACTTCTGGTCACTTTAACGAGCTGGAGAGGCCAATTTCTTGGCAATCTTTTCATATTTTACGAGTCAGATGGAAATAGCTTAAAGGAGACTTGTTTTTCGAGGAACGAGTGATAAATTCGGGTAGCAGCTAATTCCAGGTAAGGTTTGGAATTTTCCAATCACGACAGTGTCACAAGGGTGGCTAACAAGATCACTCTTGACAGCTGTTCCTCAAAAAGGGTAAACAATCAAATGGAGGTGAATGATCGGCTAATACAGAGTCGAGGTGATGATGAGAACACGACTAAGGCTTCAAAGGCTGATGATAATACATTCACGATGGTTATTTACCAGAAATTGGTTCATTTTTTAATGAGCTTAAACTCTAGGGGAACGTTTGCTCATTGCTTATGTTTATTTTTTAACGAGCTTGAATTCCGCGTTAAAACTGCTCGATCCAGTCATATAATAAGGATGTCTCATTTAAAATGGCATTTTTTCAAAGCTTTGCCCCGCATCCTTTCTTTATGCAAGTTAGGAAATGACCAATCCTATGAGTTTAAAGGGTTAGAGGACCTACAAATTTAAAAAATAAATGGTCGTTCTTCGCTTGCACGCCAAAAGGTTTGCATGCCCTCGGGTATAGCGAAAAATTTCCAAGTTACTAAAGATTGTTCTATCCGCAATGCGGACAAAACACTTCCTCGGCGATGTCTACCGAAATAAACAAAGGTGAGTGGCACAACTGGCTCCACTCACATAACTTTGACAAAGGAATCTTATTCCAGTCTAATCGCATAAACCAGTCATATATCCTTCGCGGAAACCTACCCTATACCCAAGGTTTTCCTGTCGAAACAGGCCAGGGTGCATGCCCCCTGGGTTTCAGTCATGTCCTCCGAATCACTCGCGCTCATCAGGTGGACGGACTGGGGATTGATGAGACATTCTTTGCATGAAAAGACCATTCAGGGATGGTATTCGACTATTTGCTATGTGTGAACCGGGGAATGAAAGCTGGTCTACGAGCTTGACCACTCTTCCTTCATGCGGAAAACACATTACTCTAAAGTGTGAGGAGACAATGGCTCCCATGCAATAAATATAGTCGCATCCAAGGAGTAGATTATAATCTAGGGGTCCTTGGACTACCATTACGTTCATGTGAACGGTTTTCCTTCTCAATGTTATCGGCACATTGGGGAGGATCCCTAACGGTCGACTGGTTCCTTTGTCAAAGCCTGTTAGATTTCTCATTTCAGGCAAAAGCGATGGCGAGCCAAGCGCTTTCCAAGCAGTTGAGGAAAGGATACTCACATAAGTCCCTTCATCTATGATGGTACCAGCCATGACCATTCTATATATTTGAGCAATGATTCGAAATGGTACACTAGCCGGTAAACGGGGTCTGCTTAGTAGATTCCAATCGAAGGAAACAACTAGGTTGCTTGGAGGTGGGACCGAATAGATGGATGGATATGACTCTAATGAACTTCCTTCCTGCGGTAAAGGAACAGGTAGACTACCCCCATGTTCATCGGAGTCTGTGCTTATGAAGATAATTTGAATGGTGTCGTTCTTGTTCTCTCCGGTGACTGTATCATCTGAAGATGGACCTCTTGAAGGCAACATCGGGTCAACTGCCGCCTCGACCTTTTGAATTTCGTCTGGTGTGAATTCAGAGGGTTCATCTTCAGTGATAGACGCTTCAGCTGACCACAATGGCGTGTCAGCCGGATTTTCAACTAGTGACGGACTTGGCAAGAGTTTCTTATATCTAGGAGGAAGCCGTAACGGTGAAATTGGACGGTCGTCCAAAACTCTTTTAGCCTCATCTAAGAAGGGACAATGGTGGATGGCGTGATCGCCTTCACACAGTTTATAAGGAAATTTCCATTTTCCTTTTTGTCCAGGGACTTGACTTTCACTAGTTGATGGTGTATCTTCAGCATGATCGTTAGAGGTTGATGACACCGGATTGTGCAAACGAGGAGACCAGTCCCTTAAGATCCGAGGGATGCAAGGACAATCTCGATGATAGTGGTCTCCTTTGCAAATGACACATGGCAATTTAGGCCTAGACGATGCAGTGTGTGGATTTTCGCTAGACAATGCCTGGTTTCCCCTTTTCACCTTTAGTTCCTTCTTCTCCTTCTCTTTCTTCTTCTTCTCCTTCTTCTTCTCAGTTACTTGATTTTTGGCTTTACCAGCTTCATCAAGCGAAGAGGAAGGAGGAGAGGGAGAATTGGACGAAGTAGAAGGTTGGGGATAATTCTGGTATCGTTTAGTTGCTGACTTGATTATTTAGGAATCACGGTGTTCTGAACAACAGAGGTCGAGAAGAGCCATACGGGCAAGCCGATTGTCAATCCTGGAAGCGACAATGTGGCCATATGGGGTGCACCAACATCTCTCCAAGAGGAGAAAGGAGTAGGATTTCTTCCAAGGGGAAATCCTTGGTTGGTGGGCTCCATTTTTCTCAACCTAAGACCAGCGTAGGAAAGGTGATGTTTATTCCAATTAAAATAAATTTTAGACGCTTTGACACAACTTGTTTTTTCAATTCTTAAGAGTCGAGAAAAAACAAAAGATGACTCTAGTTGCCTTCGATTTTTAATGAGCTTGAAGTGACAAGTGCTTAGATGGACCTTTTCCTTTAAGGAGTCTGAAAAGGAATGAAAGAGACTACTCTGGAAATCTAGATAGAGGGATTACCAAACCAATCGCAAAACTGCAGAATACATTTTACGGTACGGCAGTCAATCTTCACGAATGTTGTGTTTAGTGCATTGCGATCGATAGGGCAGCAGACACGGCTTCATATGGATAAAGGATAAAGCCTATTGTGGTCTCCCAATATATACTCGACGGTACGTGGGAGCACAAGTCCATACTGGCACTTATCGTCTCAAAGTTGAGGAATCACCCAACCAGCAATGAAAACAATATTTACCAGGCTTTACGACGCCGGAATACGTCTCTAGCCTAGACTTCTAAATGTTGTGCGTTAGGTTCCAAAGCGTTTTTAGATTCATTAAATTTATTTTACAGTTGATCTTGCTTAAGAAATTTTCCTTTCAGGTTCACCGCATGATGTAGATATACAATTCCTAAAATGCAATCTAAGACGATAAACAATCGTTTAATCTTCTTTTTGCAATGAAAATCCTAGCTACTAAGGAAAGAGAGACGATATTCTTTCAACCTAGAGTAGAGAGCACACACTATATGCACTATCCTAAATCAAAAAACAAATAGTCTAAATGCAAATGCACATGCATGTATTTGTTTTCAGCCTTCTTAACGTGTGAATGATAAAAAGAAAGCTAAGCGCAAATCTGAATTATTTTTCAAAGCGACATTACTAACAAGTTTCTTTTTAAGACAAAATGAAGACAATGATGACACTTTGTTATTTGGAATTGAAAACTTGCTTTTGACACTTGAAAAACTATTAATTCAAATCAAATACAAGAGTAATAGTGTAATCGACTATCAAGAACAATCGGATTCTCTTTTATGACTGAAAACGACACTTACGACACTTCCAGATCAAGAAACGACAGTTCAATTAAGCTACTTCTTTGTAAAAGACAATTGAAAATGGCTCACAATACATAAAAACATTTACAGTTATTTGCACAATGGAGGCGGAATAATGGCAAGGAAGGGGGTTTCAAACAGAGGTATACTGACTACAGACAGTAGAACTCCTGAATAGAGCTGAAAAGACTGAAAAAACCAAAGTCTGAAAGAAAAATTATCCCTTTCTGATCAGCACACCTGTTACACAGGGATTCCAGTATACATCCCACCTACAGCACATGGGAAGTGCGATGCATACTGATATCCTTGAAGAGAGGGTGTGATGGTACAGTACGAGACTTTTGATCCAGTTCTTGATCACAGTTTGTAGCACAGTTCAGGGATTTAGGCTGAGCAAGTGGTAATCAGTAAGTAAATCACAGGGGTAGATCTAAAGAGGTTACTACAGCCACCACAAGGGCAATTAGAGAGCTTGTAAATCGATTGTTCAGTGCATAAACAAAACCCCGAGATAGACTAAAGCAACATTGATCTACTTTGCACTTGCATAGCAAATGCAGTTCGAAGGCTAGCTGGCTTGACTTCAGGCTCCGTCTGTAAGTTTATAAAGCAAACAAATATAGACAAACAAAAAATCTATTCGCTGCCCAGTGGAGTCACCATTTTGTTATCGGGAAATCTAGTGTCAATGCAGAGCTACTAGTCCCACTAAGGCTGGTAGCTACCTTAGAAGAAAACAAACTAAAACCACTTTCGTTTTCCTTTATAAGAAGTAGATAAGAGGGGAACAAAGGAGACCAACCTCTGTCTTACGCTTGGTTCCTTGCTTGATTCCTCTCCCTTCTGGTAGATCTTTGCCACTCACTTCCTCATCTACCCAGCTTCAAAGAGCACCTGTAGAATCAAAGCAGCATAACACTATCCAAGAACAGAGATCTACTATCATAAACAATATAGGACCAGATATATATTGACCACACAAATGCATGTATCATCAATCATACAAGAATGTGGAGGAAAACTTGAATAGCTTTATTAATAATTAAGAATAGCAAAGAGGATTACAACCAATTGTTCTGACCCAACATCATCCTCTCAGCAAGAAAGCCCTTCTTCACCTCATGAAAAGCTTAGATCACCCAACACTATGATGTTACACCAAGAAACCAGTAGCACTTCCTTACAAGATACAAAATTCCAACATCTGGATCTCTGGGATGAGGGATCCATATATAGATGTTTGCAAGGGGACTGAGTCAGCTTTTGAGATTTGATTAGTGTCATCTCTCTGATAGTTCTTGATTCCACTTGGAGATTGATGATCTCTTACTCATCCCTGGGCGAATGCAAAGAGGCAAGTGTCACAGGAGAAGTTTCTGGAAGATTCCATGATCTTCCACCTCGCAACTTGACTCTGCCATTTGTCCACTCTCGCCCATCACACCCCATAGAAGGGATTTTTAGTATGCATCGCACCTCCCGTGTGCATTTAAGTGGGATGCAGTGCACTTTGACCATGGAGCAGGTGAGATGGTCCAGTTTTGACCAGTTCTGAGTAGTTTTTCATGGAGAACTTCTGGGAGATGCTGTAATCAGTTGACCTTGTTCTTTTAGGGGTTGGAACAAAACTTTTAGGGACTTAGGAGCCCTTGGTTTATGGAAATTTATGACTGGGTTTGCAGTGCCCAAAAATTTCTATAACACCGCTTCACTTCCCCAACATAAACCTTTTAACCCACCAACCCTTGGTGTCATTTAAGAAAACCATACAAATATTCACCTTGATTTCCCTCCATGCAGCTTCAGCATGTGACAGTCATTAGATCTCTCACTTTGAGATCTGGCGACACACATCCATATCATGCTCACTCCCTCTCCGACCTTTATCAGCCTGAGAGCATGCGAGTTTCACGGTTTTGCTCGGGCCTAATTTTTCTACGTGTCAGCCTCCGTGTTATAGACATATTTGGGCACTTCAACCCGAATCTTATATGTCAATAAACTAGGGCTCTTCAACCCCTAAAAGAGTGGCTTCATACCCTAAAAGAACATGGTCATTTGATTACATCATTCCCCAAAAGTTCCACTTGAGAAACCATCCAGAGTTGGCCTAAACTGGACCATACTCACTGCTCCAATATCAGGGTGCGATGCATACTGAATTCTACACTAGCTATGTGTGATGCATACTGATTAGGCTTTCTATAGGGTGCGATGGGTGAGGATGGACAAATGTCCGAGACAGTATTCTAAGTGGATGTTCATGGAATCTTCTAGAAACTTCTCTTATGACACTTGCCTCTCTGAAATCGCCCAGGGATGAGTAAGAAATCCAAAAAATCTCCAAGTTGAACCAATTGTAACAAGTGGAATGACACTAATCAAATCCCGAGAGATGACTCACACCCTTGCACACATCTATAAATGGATCCCTCATCTAAGAGATCCATAGGCTGGAATATTGTGAATTGCAAGGAAGTGATGATAGTTTGTGTTTGAGATAAGAGCATTGTATTTTTGGTGTGATCTTGCTATTTCATGAGGTGAAGAGGGATTGATGCTGGATCAAACAACTGGGTTGTAATTCTCCCTTCTATTTAATAAATCTCTTCAAGTTTTCTTCCATATAATTGTGCACTTGTGAATGTTACTACTTGTGAATGCCATTGTCTATTCATTATACATCTAATTTTGTAGTGTTTATGTTACAATAGATCAAGATGCTTTGATGGTTCTTTGCTACTGTATTTCTACAGGTACTCTTCAAGCGGGATAAGTAAGGAGAGGAGTTGCAAGCTCTGTCAAGGGGGAGATAGATCGAGAAAAGGATTAAGTAGAGGTTCCAGGTTGATCCTCTCATCCTTCTCTTATCTATTGTTCATAGAAGAAATCATTGAATTACCTTGAACTGTTGTTTCTACGGTAGCTGCCAAACCTAGAGGGCTATTCAATCGAGAAGACACTAGTTTTCCCAGAAACAAAATGGCGACTCCACTGGGGAGTGAATAGATGTTTGTTTATTGTTTTTTTTCATTTTATAAACTATATATAGAGCTTGAAGTAAGCCAGATAGCCTTCGAACTTCTCTTGATCTGCAATTGCATAGTAGATAAACGTTGCTTCAATCAATCTCTGGTTTAGTTTATGAATTAAACATTTGAATTACAAGCATTCTAGATGCCCTTTTGGTAGCCCAGTAACCTCTCAATTCATTCCTCTATAATTTGCTCTTTATTATCTATCATAGCTCAGCTTAACGCACTGAAAACAGCTGCAAATTTGAGCCAAAAACTTTTCAGTTGCGCTCCCTAGCCCAACGCACTATCTGTCACTGTCAACTAGTATGCATCGCACCTCCCAAGCCTGTAAAGTGTGATGCATCCCTATTTCTGTGAAGCCCAGGTGTGATGACTGACTGAAGCTATTTCCATTCTATAAATTTGGGATTTTTTATCCTTGTTTTCAATTTTGTTTAGTTGTTTTTGCTACTTATGAACATGTTGAGGCCTCGAAAATCGCTGCAACAACATCGGGGATAACCACCCGGTCCGGACCTTAGTACAGCTCCTTTTCCGTTTGGAATAGTGGCTCCAACTGGGGATAATGGGACCAGTTTCCCAAAAGTAGATAAACGAGATGAATGGATGATTTATAAAACTAAGCTAGCGATGGGTGAATAACTAAATCTATTGACAAGAATAAAAAGAACTATAACCTATCCCAGGAATCTATTGAGCTTTAGAGTGTAGCGTTTGATGGTCTATGTCTAAAGACAGGCATATAGATGACTCCATTTATCAGACATAGATGTTAACTTATTCAAGATTGTTGTGCATAAATAGTTAAACAGAGCGATTAAAGCGATATTACCACACTCATCATTTATATTATCGACATATACATGATTAAAAGGAAAGCATTTCATAAGACATCCAGTAGTGGTATGAATATAGATCTGCTGTTACAGCGCATGCATATAATCAACAATAGCAAGGATAATCAAATAACAATTCACATAACAGGAATGAATTCAGACATAGATAGAAATACCATATGAGCTGCTTTGACACTCCCGATATCAATCGCTACTTGTAATTCTTCGTTCAACACAGAAACATTCACAACAACAACAATAGTGCACAATTGCATAAAAGCCTCCTTGCTGAATTAAGAATAACTGGTCTAGTTTCATAAAAGAATATTGACTGAAGCAAAATAGTGCAAACTTCAGTCTATTAAGTCTGATACAAAACTTTACGACCCTTTCCAAAACAATGGAAGGGTCTATAAATACTAAATTAATCTAAATATCTATTAAACTGAAATGCAACTAAATCGGTATCAATAAATTTTGATCCTATTTCCCTCAGCGATCTAGCAATCGGCGGCATGACTCATCAAGTAGGCTGCTTGCCTTTAAATCTGAGCTGACTTATCGAAAGCATTGGCTCTACTTCAGGTGGTTTGTTGAGGTGCGAACTGAGCTGGGCGGCATAGGTGGCATCCTGAATATCGGGAATTATACACCTGATTGCATCTGGTAAACACTTAAGGGCGGCTCTCTGTGTGTGCGGCTTAATCAGGAAGAGCCAATATGCATCAAAGGTTAAACTATTAATCCCGACGATTAATCTCCCCTTTTCCTCCAAGTCAGGATAACATGATTGCTCCAACATGTTTGTTGTTGTCATCTTTCCTGGTGTACATTGGGAAATCATATTTGCTAAGTAGAGAGTGTTGTTAACCAGATCAACTAGATTGCTGGAAGTTGATTTACATCTTGAAGCCACCCTCTCTGCTTTCATCACCTGAGTTTGCCATTCTGTGAAGAGTATATCCTTATGTGTTTCTAGGATCCTGGGCAAATTTGCTGCTTTCCCTTGATCAGAATCTTGCCAGTCAAGATATGCGGTTATGATCTCTTCGGCTTGGTCTAACTCATTCCTGGCCTTCTCTACCTACTGATTTATGGATGTAGTTAGCTCACACAATGGCTCTGCCTCAGTGAGTTGTTGACAGAGGAGCCTAATTTGTGATATTAATGCAGTGTTTATTTGCAATGCTTCTGCTCTGAACTCATCCACTTGTGGAGCGCCCTTTATTATTTCGAGCTGTGATGACAATTGAGCGATTTGCTGATCTTTTGTTTTCATCATTTGCTCATTTGCTGCCCTCAATTGTGCCAATGCCTCTGATAATTCCTTCTGTTTCTGGATCGCACTTTTGTCGATCCTTTGCTTTTCTGCCTGCAATTGCTGAGTTAATTGACTGTTCACTTGTTGCTGTGTCGACAATTGCTGCTCCGCCTGCTCTGCCTGCTCTGCCTTCTGCTTTGATTCAGCCAACTCTGCTTGTAATGCGAAAATTTCTTGGTCCTTAGTCTTCAGTAAAAGACTTACCTCCGATGCCTTGTCGATTGTTGCTGCCGAATAGGCTCCTGCATACTGCGATAGTTTTGTCAGGTCATCGGAGGGGTGAAATTCCTCTTTCCAAACCACGCTGCACGTAACAGTTTGTTCTGGGAAAAGGGAAGGTTGATCAATCCTCCTTCTTTTCCTTTGTCGTTTTACCACTGCTCTATGCCTTGGGCTGTAGAAAACATTCAGGGGAGGAATATCTTCTACCTGAAGAATGATTTGGTCGGAGGGGTCCTTTGGTATTACTTCAACATCCTTAGAAATGGGTGGGCCGCTGGTTCCACTTAGAACCTGAGCTGAAGTGATGTCCCGTGTGTCGCTTGGCTTGGAAGTATCTGTATCCTTGGAACATTCCAACCCACTGATGATGGAATCAAACTGTTTCCATTCCTGGATCAATATAGGGTCAACATGAACATCACTGGTGGTTTGTTTTTCCTTTTCAGCTTGAGATTCCTTGCGTGCTTGTTCCTGCTGTTTATTCTGCTGCTCTTCTTGTTCTTTCCTCTGTCTTTCCTCTTGTTTTCTCTGTTTCTCCTCCTGTGATCTCTTCTGCCTTTCTTCTTTTTCTCTTCTCTGCCTTTCCTCTTTTTCTTTTCTCTACCTTTCCTCCTATTCCTTCTTATGATCCTTTGTCACAACCGGGGGTTCCTTTGACTGTTGCCGAACAGGCTCGCTTGATGATGTCGCCGGGGTTGTTGCTGGTAAATCTAGAGGCAGAGTTTGCAACCTCTGTTCTCTAAGCTTATTAAACTCAGTCAGCCCTTCATCATTATACTTCATTCGAGCGAGTTCTTTAGCCTGACCTATTGTTTCGGTAGAAACGAATAGGTCGTCAAACATATCTTCTTTGTGCTCAAATTTTGTCAATTTGGCCTGTTCTAGTGCATTGCAGGCAACTTTCTTTGGATCATATGGCCTATTTGGGATAGTCGCCAGAGTTAAGGATTGAATCTTTGTGGCTTCCTTTTCTACATGTTTGAGATCATGCAGAGTATAGACACCACACCTCAAGGGAAAAGAGGGCTAGCCCCTCTTCTTTTCTTTCTTGAGAGTCTGTGTAACACTCTCAGTCGTAATCTGATAAGCAATTTCTCTTGCTAGCAGTTTCTCTGGTATATACAAAGGGAGAACATGTGGGTTGGCTTGGCTGCCGAAAACTCGTATGTAGGTAAATCTCTCCTCTCCAAACCAACTCGCTACCGCTGTTATATCAAACGAAGTTTGATAGGAAATCTTGGGAATGGGTTTATCAAAAATAGAATAATGAATAGGCACCATAAAGCCATTGCAGATTTGGTACAAATGTTGTTTATAAGAAGATTTCCACAATTTCTGGTGATATATATGAATGGGCGAGGGGTCTTGTGCAGTCCACCTCCAGCCGAGTACGGGGAATTCAGAGTTAAAACAGAGGGTGTCTAGAATATAGGCGTTGTAGTAGAATGGGGGAATTTTCCTTTCAGAGATGACAGTCTGATTTCTAAAATCACGCACAACTTGTGCTAATTTGTCAGAAAGGATGGTGGCCCAATCCATAATTATACTGTTTACTGCTGCCTCCATTAGAGGAACCATTTCTATGGTAAAATTAGCAGAGTCATGCAATCCCCATAATCTACACATCATTATTCCCGCATAGCAATAAGGAGAAGCCAGAGAATCAACCGAGTACTTACCGGAAGATTCGTGTTTGTGTTTGGCTGTATTTTGTCTCCAATCCCGGATGGGTTCGGATTCAACTTCATTTTCGCTTGCGAATTTCTCCAGGAACACTTTGTTATATATCTTCTCTTGCTCGGGCAAATGATACATTTGCCTTAGATCATCCGCCTTGAACGATCCGAAGATTCTTCCGTCTCTAGTGCTGAAAGTTCTATCCAAGATTGGGATTTCTTGAATCGCCCATCGCACTACGTCTGTGTATGGGAGAATTTGCTCCCTGGCCGCTATTCTGTGAAGGAAAGAATCGGCTAAATCCTTGAGAGTACTCTCAGACTTCCGAAGTAAATCCACACTAGCTTCTGTTACTGTCTTTACTGGTTCTTCGGCTTCAATTAGGTTGTAAGTGCCTTGCCAAGTAACTCTGGTGAGACCCGTGCATGTAGTATCAGATATTAAGCCCTTCTTCTTGTCCACGAGAGCTTGTCCTACAACTGGTGTAGTGGAAGCACCTGCGGTCTTCTTAGATTTCTTCCCCATCTTGTTTGAGCTTCCTTCGATGGATGAATTCTGCACAGCGGCGAAAATAAACGTAACACAGAGATATGCTAATGAAAATCCAATACGGGAAAGATATGTCAATCAAAGCGTGCAGAGAGATTAACTCTTAAAAATGGCTGCGGATCCAATTCATGGGAAGATCTTACAGATACATTAAATGGCCATTTAATACCTGCCACCCTTTAAATGCTCATTATACCATTACTCGGCCGAATGGCCCGTTTAAGCGTGCTATGGACGTTCTGGCGGTTGAGCGCGGGTGAATGATGGCTTAAAAGATCATAATATCCCTACATTTAACGGCTTTTTCGAAATCCGCGCTATATCGTAATCGGGCGTCGGGAGCACTTTAAATCCTTCCGTTGACAATTTCGGAATCCCGATCGCCGATAGCGAAATCGCATCGCGTCGGGGTGAATGGGCATTATAATGTGCATAAATAGTGTGTCGCCGATTGCCGATTGCGATATCGCATCGCATCGGGGTGAAAGAGTTGGGGTGTTTTAAGACTGTGTAAGATTACCGCCGATGGCCGATCGCTGATTGCGCATCGCGTCTGGGCTAATGGCATGGGGCGCTTTTAACATGTGCATGGAGTATTGCCGATAGCCGATAGCGATATCGCATCGGCGGAGACCAATGTGCCACTTGTTTGTGTTTTCTATGCCATTGCGATATGCGATCTTGCGATCACTTTATCGCAATGGTAAAAGATTGTTTGCTTTGACCAAAAATGGGGTTTTTAAAAGGTTTTATATAATGTCTTCATTTGGTTTGCGGACCTTTTTCAAATAAAGAAGTATTGATACCAACTAACTTCCAAAGGGACACATTTCATATATTGATTTAGTAAATAAATATGATATGAAATGGGGGGTTGTTGTAGGGCACAACAATTGGCGATTCGCTGGAAGAACCAGTTATCTCTGGAAAACATAAAAATACTTAAACGTTTCCACAATAGAGTTCTAATCAAAGGGAAAGATTCTAATATAACTAGGTATATATGCATTCCGAGTAAAATGAAACTATTTGCTAACTTCCTTTCTTTTTGAAGAAAATAAATACATTCTAAGTTTTAAATAGGCCTTTATTGGTTTATAATGATAAAACAGAAAACTTTTCCGAATCAGCTTTTATAGTAAACTCATCTGTCATAGGTAGAGCCTCTGCTGCCAGCAAACGTTCATAGTTTCGACAGGGATACCTTTTAACCATGTTATTGTCCATTGTTCCATCCAATTAAGAGTGTGATTAACAGAATGAATTCAAAACATATTTTCATATTTTGTATTCCATTTTCTTTTTTGTTATTGATAAGATAAAAAGCCATTGTCCTGGTTTGGTGGCCAGCAATTGACAATGCCATTCACTGGTAGTAATCTAACCGAACAAGTTGGCTCGTGATGAGACCCCTTGTCTTGTAATTTCAAGCCATTACCCTGTTTTGGTGTGCAGTATTGGTAATGTCGGTTAAACTATTTCCCTATGAACATGGTAAGCAGGCTTGTAATAAGACCTCTTATCTTTTCTATCAAATATTTTAGAATTACACTCTGAGTAATCATAAACTTTAGTGAATGGGATGGACAATTTTCTCCTTAAGAATAAATGGATGACAGGGTAAGAGTTGAAGATGCTGAAATTGGATTAGCTTCTATCTTGATATTAATAACCTTTTGAGACCAATTTGAAAACAGAGAATGATTTACAATACTTTTAAACTTTGAAAGGAGTTCACAAAACTTGAACTGTAGTTTCAGAATACAATGATACCTAATTTCCTAGAAATTATCCCTTTTGGTTAAGAGTTCTATTATTTAAAAGCAAATATCCATATTACTTCTATGGGACAACTTTCAAACACAGCAAAAGGTCAATGGAAGTTACCTTAAAACTTTATTTTCTGCAAATCCTACAAACTACAAAAATCTATCAAACTAGAAGGAGAAGGGGTTACCTCCTCAATTAAAGAATTTCTTCAAGATAAGGCCATTAACAGGGAGAGAATCTCTCAACCCTGATAAGTCTTGCAATATAAAGGTCGAATGGCCTATCTTTTCATAGATCTGAAATGGTCCAAGCCACATCTTCTGGAACTTGGTATGTTTACCCTTGTCCTCATGGGCTTTGTCCCATTTCAGAACTAAATCGCCGACTTGGAATTGTTTTGAACCGGATGAGACTGAATCAAAAGCTACCTTGATGACTTGCTGATGTTTGGCATGAATAACCCTAGCTTTTTCTCTTTCCTCTTCTAATTTTAGAATTTGGTCATGTCTAAGTTGAATAGAAGAGGAAGGATTTTCCTCAATGAACTGCACTAGGGCTAAAGAAGGAAGAACAAGATTTGTGGGTAGTACTGCTTCTTTTCCATACACAAGATTGAACGGAGAAGATCCTTTAGAAGCTTTCTGTGTTATCCTATCAGCCCATAATGCAAACACTAAGGATTTGTGCCAGTTTTTATGATTCTGTTCGATAGTTCGCTTAATGATTTTGATCAGATTTTTATTAGTAGACTCTGCTAAACCATTACCCTGGGGATAGTAATTAGCAGAATATTTTAATTTAAATCCTCTTTTAATAGCGAAATCAAACATAGCATTGCCTGAAAAGTAAGATGCATTATCAAAAACAAGAGCATTTGGGACACCAAACCTGGTAATGATGAATTGATCAATGAATTCAATGATTGCTTCAAAATTTGTTGTCTTTAAAGGGATTGCCTCAACCCACTTAGTAATATAATCGGTAGCGGTAAGGATATATTTTATGCTGTTTGGAAGATGGTGGAGTAATCTCCCCAATGATGTCCAGTCCCCATTGCTCAAATGGTTGTTCAATGTTGACTGGTTGCAGAGGGAAAGCTGATTTACGTTGTCTTCCACTAGAAGTTTGACAATTGAGGCATTTCCTTACATACTCGTGTGCATCTTTAAACAGAGTAGGCCAATAGTAACCAGCATGAATAATTTTGTGAGTTGTTGTATCAGCTCCAAAATGTCCTCCCGCTGGTCCATCATGTAACTCCTGCAAAACCTTTTGTGCTTCAGTTTTCTCAAGGCATCTCAATAAGATGGAATCATAATTCTGCTTAAAAATCACATCATCAATAATTGTAAAATTCTTTGCTTTCAACCTAATGGCCCTTTTGTTCTTGTAAGATAGGTTTGGAGGTGCATAACCATTCTTTAAATAAAAGATTAAATCTGCATATTGAGATTCAGAATCAGTAACACTTATCTGATTGATTTCTTCAGTTTGCTCTGTATCGCTTGATTCTGGAATGTTGGATGCTCCTGCCAATATCCTGCAAAAACCTTGGCCCCTAACAATCTTTGCTGGCCTAATTTCTAAGTCATACTCTTGAAGCGCTGTGACCCAATTTTCCCTTTTTTCACCCAGTTCTTTTTGGATTAATAGTTGCCTAACTGCTGGGAAAGGAACTATAACTTTTGTGTGAGTTTTCAAAAGGAAGGGTCTATAATGCTTGACTGCTTTAAATACAGCAAAGGCTTGTTTTTCTACATCGGAGTAGTTCAATTCAGCACCCTGAAGATTTGAACTAAAAAATGATATGGGTGCTTCCAAATTGTGATCATTTAGTTGCGTGAGTACTGCAGCATAAGACACGTTGGATGCGATGGTATACAATGTAAAATGATTAGAAAAATTTGGAGTATTCAAGGCTGGGGCATTGATTATTGATTGCTTGATTAGGTCAAAAGCTTCCTTTTCTGCTGATCCCCACTTAAAGACTGAATTCTTCTTAATCATTGTTTGAAGTGGCAAAATAATTTGAGAAAAATCTGGAATAAATCTTTTAACAAAATTGATCTGGCCTAAAAATGACTGCATCGATTTTTTATTGTGTGGAAAAGGGATTTCAGAGATTTCTTTGATCCGATCAGGATCAATATAAATGCCATCTTTGGACACAACAAATCCCAAGAGCTTTCCTTGATCAAGAGCAAAGAAAAATTTTTAGGGTTAAGAGAAATACCATATCTTTTGCAACGCTGAAAAATTTGATTTAGATCATGCAAATGATTATACCTCTCCTTAGAGAATACAGTAATATCGTCTAAATAGACGACTACTGTTCTATTAATCAACCCTCTAAAAGCTATATCCATAGCTCTTTGGAATGTCGCTCCTGCATTTATAAGTCTGAAAGGCATTTTCTGATATGCATATGTTCCCCATTTTGTTCTGAATGTAGTTTTAAGCTGGTCATCAGGGTGAACCAGGACTTGGTTATATCCTGAGAAACCATCTAGAAAGGACATAAATTCAGAGCCTGCTACTGATTGGAGTATTTGCTCCATAGTAGGTAATGGGAAATTGTCTTTCAAGCTCGCTTTGTTCAAATTTCTGAAATCAATACAAATTCGAATGTCGCCATTTTTCTTTCTGACTGGCACCATATTAGAGACCCAGTTTGAGTGTCGGACAGGAAAAATAATCTTGGCTTTCAAGAGTTTGTTAAGTTCCAATTTTATCTGGCTCTCTAAGTTTGGATGTATTTTTCTTAACTTCTGCTGAATCGGTTTCTAATCGGGAAGCATAGGAATTGTATGCTGGATAATAGATGTATCATAAGTCTTCAAATCATCATATTTCCAAGCAAAAACCTGTTTATTTTTCCTTAACAGTTTAATGAATGCCTCCTTCTCTTCCAAGGAAAGTCCTAATCCTAAATTAATATTTTGAGGAGCTTGTTCAGTACCTAGATTTATCAATTCAAACCTAAGGGTAGAGCTTTGGAGCTTTGCATTAGTTACAGGTTTAAACCTGTCTTTAATATCATAAATATCTTCCAGCTTTACCACAGGCTTAGGAATTGCGTTCTCCTGAGGTGTTTCTCTCATTTGGGAGTCATGTTCATCTTCCTCAATGATTTGATTATCATAGGACTTTTCAGAAGTCAAGAATTGTAAAATATCCTCATCATGGTTGAATACTCTCCAATTAGTGACATTGTCAGGAACTGAAGGCCTAAAAAGCAATTCTACGGAAAATCTATCTGGGTTGTAGTCTTCAGAAGGTAGGAGCTTGCAAGCTACATTAGCTAGGAGATCAGCTGCCGAGTTTTGAGACCTGGGAATGGAGGAAATGTTGAATGCAGTAAAGTGCGAGGTAAGTTCTTGTACTAGCGATTGATAATGCTTGAGGTGATTTGAAAGACAATGGATTGCATTCCTCACCTGTTTAACAATAATTTCAGAATCACCGAATACTTTCAAATATTGCACTTTAAGACCGATCGCTTTATACAGTCCCTGGACTAAGGCTTCATATTCGGCTGTATTGTTAGTGCATTCAAATTCCAGCCTACAGGACAACATTGTCTTTTCTCCTTGTGGACTAACCAAAATGCAACCTGCTCCCGAGCCCTCGTTTGACTTAGAGCCGTCAAAATATAAAGACCAAAATAAAGAGGTATTAACAAACGTATTTACAGTTTTCTCAGCATCATTGAAACATCTAGACCTATCAGTTTGTGAAAAAATTTCAATCTGAGATGTAAAATGATTGACTGAAAAAGGAGATGGTTGGGCAACAAAGTTGCCAAAGAATGACTCTGACGAATAATTCCCCAAAATGTTGTTGTTGAACGCTACGGGTTGGTTCTCTTGCTCAAATTCAGTAACTGTGTGGGTCATATGATTCTCTCGATCGATCCTTATTTGATTTGGCTTGCCCTTGTAGGGAAGCCACATATGTGACCAATGAGTGGAAATATACCCGTGCAATTTTGTGGACCAATCCCTACTCAGAATTAAACCGTAAAATTCAGGTATGTCAGCTATTAGGATGTCAATCCTTTGTACTACTCTGGGGTCAGCAGACAACCTGATGGTTACGGAATTAATTCCTCCCACAACCTGCACTTTGGTCCTGTCCAACTGTACAATATGAATAGCAGACTTCTGGGGTTCAATGTTCAGTTTAGAGCAAACTGAAGCTGGCATTATATTAGATGATGCCCCTGAGTCAATTAAACAGTTGTGCAAGTTTCTGTTGTAAATCTCATAGGTTAGAAGGAAAGGTGGAGTGTGAGAATTTGATCTATCTCCAATCAGAACTGAATCGGTAGCTTCAACCATGCCTGGAGGAGGTTGGCCTGAATCATTAGCAGCTTTCTCACTGGGAAGAGGTGTAGAGGGAACAGCATTCAATTCTTTAAGAAGTAATTTCTGCTGATGCTTTAATTTACTAAGTTCAAACATGGTAATGTTTGCTTTAGTTTTCTTCATGTCATCAACGATGTTATACTCCATTGAATTAGATACCACTAATGTTTTGGATGTTGAAGGAGTACTAGAAGTTGAAGGCTGGTTTTGGGGAACTGCTACAGGTGATTTCTTTGCAGGTACTTTTTCCTTGGTGGTAGCGGCACCTGCACTCCTTTTCTTTGATGATACCTGAACAGGTTCAGAAGTACTTTTGCTCCTAGTAGTGACTGGGAATGCTTCTTCTTCATTATCGGTATCAGAGTTGGGGAGTATAAAATCCCACATTCCATGACATTCCACTACTTCTTCTTCATCATCAGTCGGTGCGATTGTTTCCTCTTCCTCTTCTTCTTCTTGCTCTGAGTCTGCATTAGATATGACATTTGGGGGCTTTGATTCATTTTTCTTAAAAGTTCTAAAGGGCCTTTTGGTTGATGTCTCAGCTACTTGTTTCTTTATTTCAACCATTTCGTTTGATAAAGTTTTTAGGACTTTTTGTAAACCCTCCATGTCGTATGGGTCTTTTGGGGTTTTCTTCTTTGAGTCATCTTTGAACGAGACTTTTTTGGCTTTTCTGTCTTCCAGAGCAGCTTTCTTCTCCAGGGCATTGATGTGTTTCTCCACAGCAAGCGCTTCTTTCATGTTTTCGGCTAAGGTAGGTTTCCCGGCTCTATCTACAAAGATGGCTATATTGGCAGGCAGAGCTGTTATATACCATTCGCTCCGAATTTGTTCGCTTGGTTTGGAGGCTGTAGGGATTTTATTTAGGAGTTTATTGAAGCGTGCATTAAATTCCTTAATTGGTTCCCTATGTTCTATTCTCAGATTGGAGAGATCATTTACTAAAGTAGCCAAAGACCTATCATCTCCATATTTGGTAAGAAACTACTCTTGGCAAGTGTTCCAACTGGTAATGAAACTAGAGGGTAAAGAGAAATACCAGGATCCTGCTGATCCTTGTAAGGTGTAAGGGAAAAGTCTAACAACAACATCTTGTTCTGTCACTCCTTTTAAGTTGACTGCTAACATGAAATTATTAATGTGTTCCTCATCCTGGGTCCCATCATCTGGGTTGAACTTGGGTAGCCATTTTTCAGGATAATCTGGTAATGGATGCAATGGCGCAGGCATACTGACTGCACCAGGTCTGGTCCATGGATCTGCCATTGTAATAGCAACAGTGGTTGATACTACTGTTGGAATTCCAGATGTATGGGAAGGAAGTAATGCTGAGGAGTGGGTAGGTTGGGATGTTGAAGCTTCTAATCCCTGGTGAACAACAATATGTAATGGGGGAGTGGATGTTTGACTTTGCAGAGGGGAAGATGTAATGGAGGATATGGATGAAAGCTATTCACTGTCAGATCCTTCAGTATTTTTCTTCGCCTTTTTCCTTTTGGGTAAAGGGAACTCAGTGGGTTCAATACTGAGCTTTTCGCTCTGAAGTCTAGTGAGAGGGTGAGGTAAATTGAACTGCGAAGTCGCACTACTTTGTGATACCTCAGATTTTTGTGGTGAAATCGAGAAGGTCTGAATTTTATGGATAAGAGACTGGACTTCAGGTGATTCAAGACTTAATTGTTCTGGAGTATGATGGGTTTGAGTAGTGGTAGTTGATTCCTCTCCTTCTAGTTTGGGTACTGGAGAACCTGTATGCGAATGAGAAGTCCGAGGGGATTCAGAGGGAGAATTACTCTTAGAATGGGTTATAGGTTTTGGCTTATGTGCCATTCACAGTCGATAGCACTCCTTCTAGCGCCAAAAATGTTGAGGCCTCGAAAATCGCTGCAACAACATTGGGGATAACCACCCGGTCCGGACCTTAGTACAGCTCCTTTTCTGTTTGGAATAGTGGCTCCGACTAGGGATAATGGGACCAGTTTCCCAAAAGTAGATAAACGGGATGAATGGATGATTTATAAAACTAAGCTAGCGATGGCTATTGACAAGAATAAAAAGAACTATAACCTATCCCGGGAATCTATTGAGCTTTAGAGTGTAGCGTTTGATGGTCTATGTCTAAAGACAGGCATATAGATGACTCCATTTATCAAACATAGATGTTAACTTATTCAAGATTGTTGTGCATAAATAGTTAAACAGAGTGATTAAAGCGATATTACCACACTCATCATTTATATTATCGACATATACATGATTAAAAGGAAAGCATTTCATAAGACATCCAGTAGTGGTATGAATATAGATCTGCTGTTACAGCGCATGCATATAATCAACAATAGCAAGGATAATCAAATAACAATTCACATAACAGGAATGAATTCAGACATAGATAGAAATACTATATGAGCTGCTTTGACACTCCCGATATCAATCGCTACTTGTAATTCTTCGTTCAACACAGAAACATTCACAACAACGACAATAGTGCACAATTGCATAAAAGCCTCCTTGCTGAATTAAGAATAACTGGTCCAGTTTCATAAAAGAATATTGACTGAAGCACGATAGTGCAAACTTCAGTCTATTAAGTCTGATACAAAACTTTACGACCCTTTCCAAAACAATGAAAGGGTCTATAAATACTAAATTAATCTAAATATCTATTAAACTGAAATGCAACTAAATCGGTATCAATAAATTTTGATCCTATTTCCCTCAGCGATCTGGCAATCGGCGGCATGACTCATCAAGTAGGCTGCTTGCCTTTAAATCTGAGCTGACTTATCACAAGCATTGGCTCTACTTCAGGCGGTTTGTTGAGGCGCGAACTGAGCTGGGCGGCATAGGTGGCATCCTGAATATCGGGAATTATACACCCGATTGCATCTGTTAAACACTTAAGGGCGGCTCTCTGTGTGTGCGGCTTAATCAGGAAGAGCCAATATGCATCGAAGGTTAAACTATTAATCCCGGCGATTAATCTCCCCTTTTCCTCCAAGTCAGGATAACATGATTGCTCCAACATGTTTGTTGTTGTCATCTTTCCTGGTGTACATTGGGAAATCATATTTGCTAAGTAGAGAGTGTTGTTAACCAGATCAACTAGATTGCTGGAAGTTGATTTACATCTTGAAGCCGCCCTCTCTGCTTTCATCACCTGAGTTTGCCATTCTGTGAAGAGTATATCCTTATATGTTTCTAGGATCCTGGGCAAATTTGCTGCTTTCCCTTGATCAGAATCTTGCCAGTCAAGATATGCGGTTATGATCTCTTCGGCTTGGTCTAACTCATTCCTGGCCTTCTCTACCTGCTGGTTTATGGATGTAGTTAGCTCACACAATGGCTCTACCTCAGTGAGTTGTTGACACAGGAGCCTAATTTGTGATATTAATGCAGTGTTTATTTGCAATGCTTCTTCTCTGAACTCATCCACTTGTGGAGCGCCCTTTATTATTTCGAGCTGCGATGACAATTGAGCGATTTGCTCATCTTTTGTTTTCATCATTTGCTCATTTGCTGCCCTCAATTGTGCCAATGCCTCCGATAATTCCTTCTGTTTCTGGATCGCACTTTGGTCGATCCTTTGCTTTTCTGCCTGCAATTGCTGAGTTAATTGACTGTTCACTTGTTGCTGTGTCGACAATTGCTGCTCCGCCTGCTCTGCCTTCTGCTTTGATTCAGCCAACTCTGCTTGTAATGCGAAAATTTCTTGGTCCTTAGTCTTCAGTAAAAGACTTACCTCCGATGCCTTGTCGATTGTTGCTGCCGAATAGGCTCCTGCATACTGCGATAGTTTTGTCAGGTCATCGGAGGGGTCGAATTCCTCTTTCCAAACCATGCTGCCCGTAACAGTTTGTTCTGGGAAAAGAGAAGGTTGATCAATCCTCCTTCTTTTCCTTTGTCTTTTTACCACTGCTCTATGCCTTGGGCTGTAGAAAACATCCAGGGGAGGAATATCTTCTACCTGAAGAATGATTTGGTCAGAGGGGTCCTTTGGTATTACTTCAACATCCTCAGAAATGGGTGGGCCGTTGGTTCCACTTAGAACCTGAGGTGAAGTGATGTCCTGTGTGTCGCTTGGCTTGGAAGTATCTGTATCCTTGGAACATTCCAACCCACTGATGATGGAATCAAACTGTTTCCATTCCTGGATCAATATAGGGTCAACATGAACATCACTGGTGGTTTGTTTTTCCTTTTCAGCTTGAGATTCCTTGCGTGCTTGTTCCTGCTGTTTATTCTGCTACTCTTCTTGTTCTTTCCTCTGTCTTTCCTCTTGTTTTCTCTGTTTCTCCTCCTGTGCTCTCTTCTGCCTTTCTTCTTTTTCTTTTCTCTGCCTTTCCTCTTTTTATTTTCTCTGCCTTTCCTCCTGTTCCTTCTTATGATCCTTTGTCACAACCGGGGGTTCCTTTGACTGTTGCCGAACAGGCTCGCTTGATGATGTCGCCGGGGTTGTTGCTAGTAAATCTAGAGGCAGAGTTTGCAACCTTTGTTCTCTAAGCTTATTAAACTCAGTCAGCCCTTCATCATTATACTTCATTCGAGGGAGTTCTTTAGCCTGACCTATTGTTTCAGTAGAAATGAATAGGTCGTCAAACATATCTTCTTTGTGCTCAAATTTTGTCAATTTGGCCTGTTCTAGTGCATTGTAGGCAACTTTCTTTGGATCATATGGCCTATTTGGGATAGTCGCCAGAGTTAAGGATTGAATCTTTGTGGCTTCCTTTTCTGCATGTTTGAGATCATGCAGAGTATAGACACCACACCTCAAGGGAAAAGAGGGCCAACCCCTCTTCTTTTCTTTCTTGAGAGTCTGTGTAACACTCTCAGCCGTAATCTGATAAGCAATTTCTCTTGCTAGCAGTTTATCTGGTATATACAAAGGGAGAACATGTGGGTTGGCTTGGCTGCCGAAAACTCTTATGTAGGTAAATCTCTCCTCTCCAAACCAACTCGCTACCGCTGTTATATCAAACGAAGCTTGATAGGAAATCTTGGGAATGGGTTTATCAAAAATAGAATAATGAATAGGCACCATAAAGCCATTGCAGATTTGGTACAAATGTTGTTTATAAGAAGATTTCCACAATTTCTGGTGATATATATGAATAGGCGAGGGGTCTTGTGCAGTCCACCTCCAGCCGAGTACGGGGAATTCAGAGTTAAAACAGAGGGTGTCTAGAATATAGGCGCTGTAGTAGAATGGGGGAATTTTCCTTTCAGAGATGACAGTCTGATTTCTAAAATCACGCACAGCTTATGCTAATTTGTCAGAAAGGATGGTGGCCCAATCCATAATTATACTGTTTACTGCTGCCTCCATTAGAGGAACCATTTCTATGGTAAAATTAGCAGAGTCATGCAATCCCCATAATCTACACATCATTATTCCCGCATAGCAATAAGGAGAAGCCAGAGAATCAACCAAGTACTTACCGGAAGATTCGTGTTTGTGTTTGGCTGGATTTTGTCTCCAATCCCGGATGGGTTCGGATTCAACTTCATTTTCGCTTGCGAATTTCTCCAGGAACGCTTTGTTATATATCTTCTCTGGCTCGGGCAAATGATACATTTGCCTTAGATCATCCGCCCTGAACGATCCGAAGATTCTTCCGTCTCTAGTGCTGAAAGTTCTATCCAAGATTGGGATTTCTTGAATCACCCACCGCACTACGTCTGTGTATGGGAGAATTTGCTCCCTGGCCGCTATTCTGTGAAGGAAAGAATCGGCTAAATCCTTGAGAGTACTCTCAGACTTCCGAAGTAAATCCACACTAGCTTCTGTTACTGTCTTTACTGGTTCTTCGACTTCAATTAGGTTGTAAGTGCCTTGCCAAGTAACTCTGGTGAGACCCGTGCATGTAGTATCAGATATTAAGCCCTTCTTCTTGTCCACGAGAGCTTGTCCTGCATCTGGTGTAGTGGAAGTGCCTGCGGTCTTCTTAGATTTCTTCCCCATCTTGTTTGAGCTTCCTTCGATGGATGAATTCTGCACGGCGGCGAAAATAAATGTAACACAGAGATATGCTAATGAAAATCCAATACGGGAAAGATATATCAATCAAAGCGTGCAGAGAGATTAACTCTTAAAAATGGTTGCGGATCCAATTCATGGGAAGATCTTACAGATACATTAAATGGCCGTTTAAGACCTGCCACCCTTTAAATGCTCATTATACCATTACTCGGCCGAATGGCCCGTTTAAGCGTGCTGTGGACGTTCTGGCGGTTGAGCGCGGGTGAATGATTGCTTAAAAGATCATAATATCCCTACATTTAACGGCTTTTTCGAAATCCGCGCTATATTGTAATCGGGCGTCGGGAGCACTTTAAATCCTTCCGTTGACAATTTCGGAATCCCGATCGCCGACAGTGAAATCGCATCGCATCGGGGTGAATGGGCATTATAATGTGCATAAATAGTGTGTCGCCGATTGCCGATTGCGATATCGCATCGCATCGGGGTGAAAGAGTTGGGGTGTTTTAAGACTGTGTAAGATTACCGCCGATGGCCGATCGCCGATTGCGCATCGCGTCGGGGCTAATGGCATGGGGCGCTTTTAACATGTGCATGGAGTATTGCCGATAGCCGATAGCGATATCGCATCGGCGGAGACCAATGTGCCACTTGTTTGTGTTTTCTCTGCCATTGCGATATGCGATCTTGCGATCGCTTTATCGCAATGGTAAAAGATTGTTTGCTTTGACCAAAAAGGGGGTTTTTAAAAGGTTTTATATAATGTCTTCATTTGGTTTGTGGACCTTTTTCAAATAAAGAAGTATTGATACCAACTAACTTCCAAAGGGACCCATTTCATATATTGATTTAGTAAATAAATATGATATGAAATGGGGGGTTGTTGTAGGGCACAACAGAACAATACCTCATTACTAATGCCTTCTTGAATCACATAGATCAGCCTCCATTAATTAGGATTAGTAAATTTTTTTATGTATTTGTCCATCATTTACAATCCTTTGTCAAAAAGTTTCTTAAATCGATCTATCGTTTTGGTACAAAAAGTGTCGTAACTGTCGTTTTGTGTCAAAAAGAGAAGTGTCATGGATTCTTCCTTCCTTGGATAGTTGATTGAACTTTTTGTCATGTATTTGATTTTATTTGTTGGTATTCGAAGTGTTAAAATCATTTTCTATTCGAAATTGAAAAGTGTCATTTAGTCTTACTATCTATTTTGAAAAAGAAATTGTCGAAAATGTCGCTTTGAAAGAAATATTTCAAATCTTTACAACATTTAGTTTTCCTTTTTGGAATTTTTTCACATTGAGGGGAACGAAAAACAAATACATGCATTTGCATTTGAATTTAGTTTGTGTGTAAAAAATGATTTAGGAAAGTGCATTAGTGTGTGCTCTTTGCTCTTTGTTTGAAAGAATCGTAATTTTCTTTCCCTAGTAGCTAGGATTTTCATTGATCAAAATAAACAATGATTATTTATCATTATAGATTGCACTTTTAGGAATTTCAAATCAACATCACATAGTGAACCATTAAAAGGAAAATTTTAAACAAGATCAACTCTAAAATAAATCTCAATGAACCTAACAAGGCTTTGGAACCTAATGCAACACATGCAAAGGTCTAGGCTAGAGACGTGTTCTAGCATCGTAAAAACTAGTAACTCCCGTTTTCGTCGAAGGTTGGGTGATTCCTCCTCCTTGATACGACAAGTGCTAGCACGGACCTGTGCTCTATGTATCGTCGCGTATATATTGGTAGACCACAATAGGCTTGTACCCTTTATCTATAGGAAGCCGTGTCTGCCGCCCTATCAATCGCAATGCATTGAACACAACATTCGGGAAGATTGACTGCCGTACATAAGTCCTTGGTAATTTCTCTTTAATTTATCACCAAGGTGTATATTGTAGTTTTGTGATTGGTTTGGTAATCCCTCTATCTAGATTTTCCAAAGTAGTCACTTTCGTTCCTTATCGACTCTTTAAAAGAAAAGGTCCATCTGAGCACTTGTCACTTCAGGCTTATTAAAAATTGAAGGGGACTAGAGTCATCTTTAGCTTTTTATTGAATCTTAAAGATTGAAAAAGCAAAGTTGTGTCAAAGTGTCATTAAAATTAATTGAAATCGAAATGACATCCCTTGTTCCCGAGTCAATCTTAGGTTAAGATATATGGAGACAAATTTGGGATCCACCAATCAGGGAAACCATTTTGAAGGGAATCCTAGTCCTTTTTCTTCTTGGGTAGATGTTGGTGCTTCGTATATGGATACATTGTCCCTTCCGGGAATTACAATTGGCCTGCTAGTATGGTTATTCTCAACCTCTATGGTTCAAAATACCATGACTCCTTCGCAATCGAATCACCATCCAGTTGATACTAAAGTTGACTCTTCACCTTCTTCTTCGTTTGTTTCTCCCTCCCCTTCTTCCTCTTCGCTTGGTGAAAGTAGTGATGCTAGTAACCAGGTGACTGAGAAGAAGAAGAAAGGGAAGTAGAAGAAGAAGAAGCTAATTTAGCAAGGGGGAAAGCATGCATCATCTGGTGAAAATCCACACACTAGACTTTCAAAACCCAAATTTCCATTGCATAATTTGTAGAGGAGACCATTTTCATCAAGATTGTCCGTGCTTTCCTCGAATCTTAAGAGAATGGTCCCCTCGTTCATAAAACCCGGTGTCATTAGCCTCTAGTGATCATGTTGATAGCACACCATCAACTAATAATAGTGAAGTTCATGGATAGAAAGGAAAGGTCAAAGTTCCATGCAGGTTATGTGAAGGGAACCATACCCTTCACCATTGTCCTTTTTTGGATGAAGCCAAAAGAGTATTGGATAACCGTCCTGCTTCACTGCAGCGACTTCCAACTGGTTACCAGAAACTCTCCCCAAGTCCTTTACTAGTTGAAAAACTGATTGACTTAAATCAACCGTCAGTCGAAACCAATCTCTCTGAAAGTGAATCTCATGAGTCCGTACCCAAACAAAGCCAACAGGTCGAGGTGGCGGTTGACCCAATTCTACCTTCAGAAGATCATACCCTTCCTAAAGAGAGTGAAAATGATACCGTTCAAATTCTTTTTGTTACTTAAGAGACCGATGAAATTGGGGGCAATCCACCTGTTCCTTCACAACAGGAGGAAAATCCCCCAGTTCTCGTAAATCAAGGGGTTATTTCTCCCTTTTATTCGATACCCCTGCCAAGTAGTCTAGTCACTTCCTTTGATTGGAATCGACTAGCAAGATCCTGCCTTCCCTCTTATGTACCTTTCCAGATCATAGTACAAGTTTACAAAATGATCGTGTCTGGCACTATCATAGATGAAGGTGCATCAATGAGTATTCTTTCCTCAACTACTTGGAAAGCACTTGGTTCACCATTGCTAACGCCTATTACGCAAAATCTGTTAGGCTTTAACAAAGGAACCAGTCGACCGTTAGGGATCCTTCCTAAGTTACCGATCACTTTGGGATGGAAAACCGTTCAACTAAATGTGATTGTAGTCCCGGGACCATTAGATTACAATATACTCCTTGGATGTGACTATGTTTATAAAATGGAAGCTATTTTTTCAACACTCTTCCGAGTGATGTGTTTCCCACGTGAAGCCAAAATTGTCACTGTTGACCAGCTTTCATTTCCTGGTTCAAACACAGCTCCAAGTAAAACATCATCCCTAAATGGTCCTTTTGCATCGAAAGTGTCTCTCCAATCTTCATTCCATCCACCTGATTGCTAGGAGTAGTCCGGTGAATGTAACGAAGCTTAAGGGGCATGCACTCTTGTCTATTCTATGGACGAACCTAGTTGAAAAGATAAGTTTCCTTGTAGGTTATGTGATTGGTCTGACACACCATTCACCTTCGTCTATTCTGCGGATGAAGCCAAGGAAGTGTTTTGTCTATTCTACGAATGAAACCATCATGCCTAACATGGTTCCCCTGTAAGTTATGTGATTGGTTTGACACACCATTCACCTTTGTCTATTCTGCGGACAAAGCTAAGGAAGTGTATTTTCTATTCTGTAGACAAAACCATCCTACCTAATCTCAAAAGTTTCCATATGGCTACTGGAGACTCTCCTTTTCATCATGCTGAGGGCATGCAAACCTTTTTTGAATTTCATTTTCTAGATTTTTAGCTTTGTTGTTTTCTAGCCTTTTAGTTTTTGTTTCAAGCTTTAGTTTTTTCTTTTTTTCCGATTTCTTTTTTGATTTTTAGATTAAAGCTTGCATAAAAAGAAAACTAAAACTGACCATAGTTCCCCCATGGTTTAAGCTCGTTAAAAAATAAACCCACCACTGAGCATAGTTCCCCCATGGTTCAAGCTCGTTAAAAAATGAACCCACCTGGAGTAATTAACCTTTGTGATTGCCATGCTATCAGCCTTTTGAGCCTTGGTTATGTACCTCCCATCACCTCCATTCTTTTGACTGATCATACACTTCCACTTGGTAGTTTACCCTTTTTGAGGAATAGCTGTGACGAGTGGTTTTGTTAGCCAACCTCTTCCCAGAAATGACCATGTTTTGTGAAGTTCCAAATTTACCCAGAACCAATTGCTACCCTAGACACCACTCATTCCTCAAAATCGAGTCTCCTTTAAACCCTTTTTAGACTCATTAAATATGAAAAGATTTTCGAGCACCGACCTTTCCAGCTCATTAAAGTGGTTCGAAATGTCATCCCTCCTGTACATTTTAATATTTTTTGGACTTGAGGGATTATCTCATGAAAACGTTTGAGCGCTTGTCTTTTTCAGCTCATTCAAGTGATCGGAAAATTCATCCCTTTCATATTATTTTATCCTTTTTCCGAACCTAAGGGATTAATTTACAAAAAATAACTTCTAGAGTTTCCTTTTCGACACTTTTCAAACTCTCTAAACATGAAATGGACCGAGTTATCCTTGTCATTAAACTCGTTAAAACAATAGCGACAAACTCGTCCATTCCTAGACGAGACAAAGTTTCCTTTTCATCCTTTTTCAAACTCTCTAAACATGAAAAAGATGGAGTTATCCTTGTCATTAAACTCATTAAAACAATAGCAACAAACTTGTCCACCTAGACAAGAACAAGTTTCATTGTCGCTAGACTCATTAAAACATAGCGACAAGTTTGCCTAAAGGGCAAATTATAGAACGAGCATATGTTATCCTCCTCAAGCTTGACAAAGATAAAGAGGTACTGGTCAACAATGACTTAGGAAAAGGGGAAGAAAACTTGAAAACTTTATGGTAGCAAGTCACTCTTGAATATGACAGTTTCACTCCATCACCATTATTGAGTCGGGTTGGGTTATTCCGTTCACCGGTCATCTCACCATTGGTCTTTCACACCATCCAACTTTTGGGGTTAATGCTACCAATCCATCTCGATGTCACCGACATGTTCAAGAGAAGTCATTCAGTTGAGAAAGCACAAACCCAGTTAATGCCTCATCCACTGCAATACCTTCAACCTCCATTTTTCATGACTGCCATTCCTGAACCATGTGTCGTCAGATCGTTTTCACCTCCAGAAATCATTTTCTTCGTTTCGTGTCATAGATGTGGGATACATTAAGACCCTCCTACGATGGGTCACTTCTTATTGACATCAGCTCATTATCCAAGAATTTGACTTAGAAACACCCCTTTCAGTGCTTTGAAGCTTGCATGCCTCAATGGCAAGTTTCTCACTTCCGACGATAGGTTGACATTAATGGCCTTTAACCGAAAGATTTTGCATGTTGTTCGACATCGGATCATATATTCACACCACGTGAATTTTATTGTAGTACCTTGAGGGTCATTATCATTATCGGTGATTCCTCTCCCACCTGTTAACAGCTCACATTATTGGCTGGTAATCAGGTGATGTCTTTCCATGTTCGACTTCAGAACATCTCTTCACATGGATCGACTTGTACATCAGGAAAAGATTGAATGAGTTTGAAGACCCAGGATCTAGTTTCATCCATCCGATCTGCGATATATTCAAGGATATAAAAACATCAAATGTACAAAGATGTTTCACAGATGGTCATCCGAACCAAGGATGATGACTCTACATTGGAAGAATCACCAGTCTGCGACTGCAAACGACTATATGTTCCATGTACATGAAATGAATTTATAAAGTTGAGCATGGGAATGCTCGCCTCAGCTAGATCATGAAAATTATATTATGATGATATATTGTATTGTATATTATACAGGTCACCTTCCAATTCGAAACCTCAGACCCTCATGATAAAGAATTTGACCCGACATCAAGATTTATGACTTCATGCTTTAGGGGGCAACTGTTATAGACATATTTGGTCACTTCAACCCCAATCTTATATGTCAGTAAACTAGGGCTCTTCAACCCTAAAATAGTTGCTTCATACCCTAAAAGAACATGGTCATCTGATTACATCATTCCCCAAAAGTTCCACCTAAGAAACCATTCAGAATTGACCTAAACTAGACCATACTGACTACTCCACTATCAGGGTGCGATGCATACTGACTTCTACACTAGCCAAGTGTGATGCATACTGATTAGGCCTTCTATAGGGTGCGATGGGTGAGGATGGACAAATGTCTGAGACAATTTACTAAGTGGATGCTCATGGAATCTTCTAGAAACTTCTCTTATGACACTTGCCTCTCTGAAATCGCCCAGGGATGAGTAAGAAATCTAAAAAATCTCCAAGTTGAACCAATTGTAACAAGTGGAATTACACTAATCAAAACCTCAGAGATGACTCACACCCTTGAACACATCTATAAATGGATCGCTCATCTAAGAGATCCAGAGGCTGGAATATTGTGAATTGCAAAGAAGTGCTGATAGTTTTTGTTTGAGATAAGAGCATTGTATTTTTGGTGTGATATTGTTATTTCATGAGGTGAAGAGGGATTAATGCTGGATCAGACAACTAGGTTGTAATTCTCCCTTCTATTTAATAAAGTTCTTCAAGTTTTCTTCCATATAATTGTGCACTTGTGAATGTTATTACTTGTGATTGCCATTGTATGTTCATTATACATCTGATTTTGTACTGTTTATGTTACAATAGATCAAGATGCTTTGATGGTTCTTTGCTATTGTATTTCTATAGGTACTCTTCAAGCGGGATAAGTACAGAGAGGAGTTGCAAGCTCTGTCAAGGGGGAGAAACATCAAGCAAAGGATTAAGCGGAGGTTCCAGGTTGGTCCTCTCATCCTTTTCTTATCTATTGCGCATAGAAGAAATCATTGAATTACTTTGAACTGTTGTTTCTAGGGTAGCTGCCAAACCTATAGGGCTAGTTGATCGAAAAGACACTAGTTTTCCCAGAAACACTCCGGCATAGATCACACTCCCTCGAGGAAATACATGCCGCCTACCAAAAGTGGTATGATGGCCTCCAAATCCGCCTCCCCGCCCAACGCGAAAATGTCCGCTGTTCATAAAATACTTCCCCCGCCAAAATATAATTGATGCCCTTTAAAAGGCCAAGAAGCCCCATTTCATCCTTTTTCGCTCGTTTTTCTGTAAGACCTCAGCAATAAGTTTGCGACACCGTGAGCCTCTGCGACCAAAATACACTGTCGTCTACCACCCGAAGAAGCTCTCGACACCCAATTTGAGTATCCAGTTCATGTCTGCAGCCACCATACCCTTTGCAATCACCATTCAAACCAATTTGCAATCCAATTCACCAATTTCCAGGTATTTTGAGAAAAAACCGGAACGACCCTCTCATTTGAAAACATACAATAAAAGTCAAAAGGTTACCGTGAGAGTAAAATAACACAATAAAAGGAAAAAGATAAATCAACCAGATGAAAGAGTATCAGTAAAAGTGTATCAGATTGAAAAATAAAAGTGAATAAAAGGAGCCAGCAAGAAGAGAAACACCATGGAAGACAGTTACAAGGCATACAGATAACATAAATTCTTGTCTAAGTGAATATTAGATTAAAAAACAGAGCAATCAAGGTAAATGGTAAAAGTAAACATGGAGGTAGTAAGGGTTAAATAGAGATGAAGACACTTTCACCAGCAACAACAAAGTTTATCCAAAGTAAAGGGAAAAACAGTTGAAAGAAAATTAAGGTTAAAAGATTAAATAAGAGTAAGAATGGCACATTTTCCAAAAATTTCATGTTTAAGTCATAATTTTGCAGAAACTATTGTGGCTAATCCAAGATGCATTTTGAGAAACTGGCTTGTTCCTAAAAGACTAATATACAAAAAGCTATCTCACTTTTTACACAGGTATTATAAAAATGGAGATAAATGCATATCTTCACAACCTATTTTTTGGATTGTGCAAAGTCCTATTTTTGACATATTTTTGCAGAGAATATTGTGAACAGATGGAGCTAAATTTTGGCAAACTGAAAGAGATTTATCTCAATAACATTCTTATCTACAATAATCTCTTCCACTTTTCACACATATATCTCGGATTGAGATATAAAAAGGTATCATTGGACCCTAATTTTGCAGAATTTTTGGGGCAGAATGCACGAAGGAAGGATGTAGTTAGTGACTTGGAAGCCTCATCATCAATTAAGAGTTGCTATCAAATTCGAATTTCTCTTGTTTGTCACCATCAATCCACAAATATAGCGCCAAATATATTCATTAGTTTTGAGTGTCCTTTATTTAAGTTCTATTAATGTAAAACAGTTAGAGATATTTGTAAAACCAATCTTGATTTTTTTTCAAGATATTTCAGTTTAGAATTTGTATAAATACTTCTTCATTTGAAGTATTTTGGGTGGAATATTTTACATTTCTTGAGTTATTTTGATCTTAAAACCTAAGGGTGATTGTACCATTTTCAAGACAACATACTGGAGCAAGTAATATAAAGCATTTCGCTACAATATTCATGAGATGAGCCATTTGTAGTGAAGTATCTTCTTTGTGTGATTTTGTTACCTTATTATGTGTTTCATAATCTTAAATGTTTTCTAAATTTGAATGAATTAACTCGAGATATCACTTAGAAATTTTTTAAGTACAGTGTGCTTTGCACAAATAGTCGTTTACATGTTTTCCTCTGATACATGGAATTGAGAACCCTTAATTTCTCTCCCATCCCGGTTGACTTCTTTCATTCCTTCCAGAATCTTGCCTAGGGAACCCTTAATTTCTCCCTGGATCCGATTTGATACCATTCCACCATTTAGCCTTTGAGACCCACAATAACTCATCTATCTTGCCATGTAGACACTGTTTTTAGAACTGAAGCCAGTCTTGTTTGCCTGACATTAGAATCCATAGCCCAATGGTAAAATCCAAACCTATGCTCATCTAAGTAATGTGATCCCACCACCAAATTTCAAAACAAAACCCAAGTGAAAGCAATAACTAACATAAAATCATCTTAACTAAAACAAAGTTAAATTATAAAGAGATAGCCCTTTCTGAGCATCATGAAGGCTAGGTCCTTATCTCCAAAAGTGGTTTGTGGTTACCTTTGGTTTTTCTTTCTTCATACTTCAAAAGAAATATCAGAGTGATAACATTTCTCGCGACCATGCTGGGGACGACTAACATTTTCTTCAGAAATATTTTACATGTCTAGATCTGATCTATTATGGTGGATAGTGATCAGACACACAAAGGTTAAAATCATCCACCTCGCAACTCCAAATCAATTTTAAAATCAAGAGTCCATTGGAGGAATGAACCTGAAAGAACAATATGGGAAGATGAGGTTTCTAACTTGGATTGTTATCCCAGACATCATGTTTTTTCTCATCAAGAAGGTTTTTCAATGTATATTTTATTTTAGAGAAGCTATTAGATTAGTTTTTAATTATTTTCTTTTGAAAATTGTAAATATAAAATATCCTTACACATTTGAGCAGCATTCTTCTAAATCTTATGATGATCATTTTCCAATCAAGAAATCTCAAATAATCAAGAATGATATTACAATCCCTGTACATATTCTTGTACCTTGGAAAGTTCCTGATATGTATAAGTCACTCATCTTACCTCATATAGTCCATGTTTTCCCTAACAATTATTACAAATATATCCCTAGGTTTGATGGAGAAGATGGTAAAATCATTATCCAAAAACATATTCAAGGTTTTGAGAATTATCTGGACTTATTTGAGATTAATGAAGATGGTGTTAGAATCAGAATTTTTGCTCTCCCTTTGCAAAGTAGAGTAAAGAGTTGGTTCAAGAATATATCTACTACAAGAATCTCAAATTTCCAATAGTTTGTCAAATTTTTCCTTGAAAGATGGATAATTAAGGTCAATCTTTTTGTGATCATAGAAGAATGTAATCAGTTAAAAAGAGAGCCAGATGAAATAATACAACAATTTTCTGACAGAATTAATCCAATCTATTATTCAATGCCATCAAATATACGACCTCCTCATGATTCATCTCTCTTGCATTATCCAAAAGCATTTGATCTAGAGATAGAATTTCAGCTAAGAGAAAGAAACCCCTCAACACTAGAATATATGTAGAACATTGTAGTAGATGTAGAAGTTAATCTGCAAATTAGAAGAGAAAAGTTGAAAGAAAGAGCGGAGAAGAACAACATTGCAGAGGTAAAACTCGACATTCTTGTAAGAAAAAAAAGAGAAAAGGATACAAAAGATCACAATGAAAGAAATTTTTTTTGCTCATAGTCACCATGACACATTTATTTCACAAAAAGAAGAGGTTGATAGCCATGGACAAATTACTGTTAATTGCAACTACCATAGATTAGAGGATAGATTTATAGAGCAATATGTTTGGCCTAAATATGATCAATATGATGATAATTATGTTCTTCAAATCCAAACTAACTTTATAGAGCAATCAGAAACTAGTTTGGGAAATAAAGAAATTTAGTTTCAATAGCTTGAAAACAGTGATCATATTATTCATATCAGCTATGAAATTGAGGAAGAAAGTGCAAAAAAATTGGAAATAAGTGAAGCTTCTTTGCGTCTTTGTTTTGCTTCATTTCAGTTCATCATAGAAAATTTTAAAGAAATAAAAAATTAGCAGTCTTTAGGTATTGATATTGACAACAAAGAAGACAATGAAAATCTTAATCAGGATTCTTCAGTTTCACAAGTGTAGTTATCAAATTCTATTGAGATTCCTGATCAGATGACATAGGAAAGTTATATACCACTATGTTTTGAATCATTTCAGATTTTAAAAGAAATATGGTATAATGTATCCAAAGAAAAGGATGAACAGCATGTAGAAATCCATGAAGTCCCATTAAAACCCATATGTAATAGGTTGCAACAATCCTTCCATGTCTTTTATGATCCAATAGCTGATATGATAGATGATGAATGCAATCAGAATTTTTCTCAATTAACTAACTATGCGATTCAAAATCAAGATGATAAAGGTTTCACAAGACAGACATTTCAATAAGTAGAAATATCATCACAAAGCTTATCTGAAAATCTGTAGGGTGATAAAGATGAAAATGACATTTCACTTTCATGGCATGGAGGCCATCTAGAACAATTGTACAATTGCTTAGATCAGTTAAACATTAGTGTATATATATTGGAAGATCCTTGTGTACAGTTCTAGAGTCAACAAAGAAAATCAAGTATTGCCTTATCTTCTCATTTGTTGACAAGGTTATAATTGGTTTTAAAGTCTCAGTTTTGATCACAAACAAGCAATACATCAAATTACATAATGCTTGAATGGTTGCATTAGTTGTTTCATTTTACCTAACCAACAGTTGAACAACTGATTGGAGTAGTAGGTAGGAATTTAGTGTATTTTAATTTTTAGTTTTCAGCAAGTTATGAAATAATTCATTAGAATTTGAAGCTTGGAAAGAAGGTCCTAAAGATCTTGATGATCTATTAGTTTGGTTTGAGACTTGTAGTACCTTCGTTCAGTTTCAGATGAGATTTCAGTTTACAGAAAAGGGTGTATTTTCAGTTCAAGAGTTTCAGTCACAGAGATTATACAACAAAGCATATACATGTTTGGGATTGGTCCAATGGATCAAGCTACTAGTCAATGGTGTTCTTGACATCTCACAAGGAGATGCCATCCCCATGTGTTGCCACTGTTAACGTCCTATAATAATAGGATTTAGAATTTTGAATTTGCTATGGTCAGTATTGTAATATTGTACATACCTTTTCTTTCTGCAAATGTATTCGCAAATTAAAAAATGTAAAGAGGGTATGTCCTAAAAGAAGAATCATAGGACAAAAAGAAACAAAGATCAAAAAAGTGAAAAACATGAACTCCACAAAAATAGATAAAAATAGATCATGAAAGTGTGCAAATTCAAATGCCACTACCATTTTACTTTTTTTGCAAATAATGATAATGTTTAGCTTGTTTAAGATACCATAATCCATGATAAGTCAAATAGCTTAATCTTGACTTTTCATGGTTTAAATTTAATGTTGATACATAGAGAATAAAGATCTAGCCAAACAGTTTAATCTTGGCAGATCAATAGTTAAAATAGAGAATGATAAGGAGTTCAATAGTTTAACCTGAGCTCTTGGATGAAATAAGGTTTGAATTAGTTAGTTTCCTATTTCAAAGAAAAATGAATAAGGGTTTGCAACCTCAAACGCACCCATGTAAATAAGGATTAAACTGTTAAAATAGCAGATGGGTAGGTACAAGAAATTTTTACAATCATGGATAAACATCATTTGGCATATTACTAATTTCCCTCCCCACAATGTGCTCGAGTACTAAAATACTTCAGTCATAAAGGCTCAGATAATTTCTTTGACTTTTGGTGGGACCGAACCGTCAGCTTAATGACTCATGGACATCAAGTATTGGGTTCCACCTTGTTGAAACCCTTCTCATTCATGAAAACACCCTTTTCCCTTTACATCACTCATTTTACCCTACAAAATACCCTTTTCCTAAATTTAAAACACATTTTACCTACGAAAGGTAAAACCCCCTTAACTAATTCCCCTCTCATTCAAAATACTTAAAAACCCACAAAAAATGCTTTTATCCTAAGTATAAGTGTGAAATGTTGATATTGGGCCACCACAGTGAAGAAATTCAAGCCAAACCTCATATTTTACATTATTCTTACTATATTTTACATTTCGTGCATTCATTTCACAATAACATACTAACCTAATATATTAGCTCCCCGATATACGTTTTTCCCGTATTAAATAACTCCTTCATATATAATATCCAAACACCGATTTAATTATAAACTATAGTTTCATCCCCCACATTGTTTAAATTAACTCCTCGCTCCATATTACCTTAACATAAACCTATTAACCCACCAACCCTAGGTGCCATTAAAGAAAATCCCACAAATCTTCACCCTGATTTCCCTCCGTGTAGCTTCACCACGCAACAGCCGTTAGATCTCTCACCCCCAAATCCGAAGACGTGAATCCATATCGCACTGACTCCCTCTCTGATCTTTATCAGCTCGGGAGCACGCGAGATTCGTAGTTTTTCTCAAGACCAATTTTGTTACGTGTCAGCCTCCAACATAGATCGCGTTCCCTCGGGGAAATAACGCCCACCTACCAAAAGCGGTGCGATGGCCTCCAAAACCGCCTCCCCACCCAACGTAAAAACCGTCCACTGTTCATAAAATAATTTCCCCACCGAAATATAATCGTTGCCCTTTAAAAGGCTGAGAAGCCCCATTTCATCCTTTTTTGATCATTTTTTTTTCTGTAAGACCTTAGTAATACGTTTACGACACCCTGAGCCTTTGCGACCAAAATTCAGTGCTGTCTACCACCTGAAGAAGGTCTATACACCCAATTTGAGCATCCAGTTCACGTATTCAGTCACCGTACCCTCTGCAATGACCATTCAAACCAATTTTCAAGCCAATTCACCAATTTCTAGGTATTTTGAGAAAAAACCAGAATGACCCTCTTATTTGAAAATGTACAGTAAAAGTCAAAAGGTTATAGTGAAAGTCAAAAAAGCACAGTAAAAGGAAAAAGATAAATCAGCCAGATGAAAGAGTGTCAGTAAAAGTGTATCAGATTGAAAAATCAAAGTGAATAAAAGGAGCCAGCAGGAAGACAAACAACATGGAAGATAGTTACAAAGCATACAAATAAAATAAATTCATGTCAAAGTGAAGATAGATTAAAAAAACAGAGCAATCGAGGTAAACAGTAAAAGTAAACATGGAGGAAGTAAGGGTTAAATAGATATGAAGATACTTTCACCAGCAATAGTGAAATTTATCCAAAGTAAAGGTTAAAATAGTTAAAAGAAAATTAAGGTTAAAAGATGAAATCAGAGCAGGAATGTTACATTGTCCAGAAATTACCTGTTTAAGTCATAATTTTGTAGAAACTATTGTGGCCAATCCAAGATGCATTTTGAGAAATTGGAGTTTTTGTTCCTAAAAAACCAATATACAAAAACCTACCTCACTTTTTACACATGTATTATAAAAATTGAGATAAATGCATATCTTCACAACCTATTTTTTGGACCTTGCAAAGTCCTATTTTTGAGATTTTTTTTGCAGAGAATATTGTGAATAGATAGAGCTTAATTTTGGGAAACTGAAGGAATTTTATCTCACTACCATACTTATCTACAATACCTTCTTTAACTTTTCACATATCTATCTCGGATTGAGATATACAAAGGTATCACTAGACCCTTATTTTGCAAAATTTCTGGGGCAGAATGCACAAAGGAAGGAGGTAGTTAATGACTTGGAAGCCTCATCATCAATTAAGAGTTGCTATCAAATTTGAATTTATCTTGTTTGTCACCATGAATCCATAAATATAGTGCCAAATAGATTCATTAGTTTTGAGTGTCCTTTATTTAAGTTCTATTAATGTAAAATAGTTTGAGATATTTGTAAAACCAATCTTGATATTTTTTCAAGATATTTCAGTTTATAATTTGTATAAATACTTCTTCATTTGAAGTATTTTGGGTGGATTATTTTACATTTGTAGAGTTATTTTTATCTTAAAACCTAAAGGTGATTGTACCATTTTCAAGTCAACAGACTGGAGCAAGTAATATAAAGCATTTCACTATAGTATTCATGAGATGAGCCATTTGCAGTGAAGTTTCTTCTTTGTGTGATTTTTTTACCTTCTTATGTGTTTCATAATCTTAAATGTGTTATAAATTTGAATGAATTAACTGGAGATATCACTTAGAAATTGTTTAAGTACACTCTGTTTTTCACAGTTAGTCATTTACATGTTTTCCTCTGATACCCAGATTTGAGAACCCTTAATTGCTCTCCCATCCCGATTGAATTCTTTCATTCCTTCTCGAGTTCAGCCTAGGGAACCCTTAATTTCTCCCTGAATCCGATTTGAAACCATTCCACCATTTAGCCCTTGAGATCTACAGTAACTCATATATCTTGCCCTGTAGACATTGTTTTTAGAATTGAATCTAATCTTGTTTGTCTGACATTAGACTCCATAGCCCAATGGTAAAAGCCAAACCTCTGTTCATCAAAGTAAAGTGATCGCACCACCAAATTTCAAAACAAAACCCAAGTGCAAGCAATAACTAGCCTAAAATCATCTTAACTAAAACAAAGTTAAATTATAAACAGAGAGCCCTCTCTGAGCATTAGGAAGGCCAGGTCCTGATCTCAAAAAGTGGTTTGTGGTTACCTTTGGTTTTTCTTTCTTCATATTCCAAAAGAAGTATCATAGTGATAACATTTCTGGTGACCATACTGGGGATGACTAAAATTTTCTTTAGACATATTTTATAGGTTTAGTTCTAATCTATGATGGTGGACAGTGATCAGACACACAAATGTTAAAATTATGCACCTGGCGACTCCAAATAATATTCAAAATCAAGAGTCTAATGAGGAATGAACCTAAAAGAACAATATCGGAAGATCAGGTTTCTAACTTGGATTTTTATCCAAGACATCAGGTTTTTTCTCATCAAGATGGTTTTTCAATGTATATTGTATTTTAGAGAAGATCTTAGATTGGTTTTTTATTATTTTCCTTTGAAAATTGTAAATATAAAATCTCCTTACATATTTGAGCAGCATTCTTCTGAATCTTATGATGATCATTTTCCAATCAAGAAATCTCAAATAATGAAGAATGATATTACAATCCCTGTACATATTCTTGTACCTTGGAAAGTTCCTGATAGGTATAAGCCACTCATCTTACCTCCTACACTCCATGTTTTCCCTAACAATTATTACAAGTATCTCCCTACGTTTGATGGAGAATATGGTAAAATCACTGCCTAAAAATGTATTCAAGGTTTTGAAAATTATCTCGACTTATTTGAGATTGATGAAGATGATGTTAGAATCATACTTTTTACTCTCTCTTTGCAAAGTAGAGCAAAGAGTTGGTTCAAGAATCTACATATTGCAAGCATCTGAAATTTCCAACAGTTTTTCAAATTTTTCCTTGATAGATGGATAATAAAAGTCAATATTTTTATGATCATAGAAGAATATAATCAATTAAAAAAATAGCCAAATGAAACAATACAACAATTTTCAGACAGATTTAATCAAATATATTTTCAATGCCATCAAATATGAGACCTCCTGATTCAGCGCTCTTGCATTATCCAAAAGAAATTGATCTAGAGATAGAATTTCAGCTAAGAGAAAGAAATCCCTAAACAATGGAACAGATGCAGAACATTGTAGTAGATTTTGAAGTTAATCTGTAGATTAGAAGAGAAAAGTTGAGAGCAGGAGCGGAGAAGAACAACATTGCAAAGGTAAAACTCGTCATTTTGGTAAGAAAAATAGAGGAAAGGATACATAAGATCACCATGAAAGATAAATTTTTTGTTCAAAATCAACATGACACATTTATTTCACAAAAAGAAGATGTTGATAGCCATGGAAAAATTCTTGCTAATTCCAACTACCATAGATCAGAAGATATATTTATAGAGCAATATGTGGAGAGGCAATCTGCTGATCTAATGTGTATGTTTGACGACATTACTTCTTTTAATGATTTTCCTAACTATGATCAGTATGATGATAACTATGTTCTTCAAATACAAACTAACTTTACAGAGTGATCATAAATTAGTTTGGGAAATAAAGAAATTCAGTTTCAGTAGCTTGAAAATAGTGACCATCTTATTCATATCAGCTATGAAAGTGAGGAAGAAAGTGCAGAAAATTTTGGAATAAGTGAAGATTCTTTGCCTCTTTGTTTTTCTTCATTTCAGTTCATCAGATAAAACTTTAAAGCAATAAAAAATCAGCAGTCTTTAGATATTGATATTGACAACAAAGAAGACAATGAAAATCTTAATCAGGATTCTTCAGTTTCACAAGTGTAGTTATCAAATTCTATTGAGACGTCTGATCAGATGACACAGGAAAGTTCTATACCACTATGTTTTGAATCGTTTCAGTTCTTAAAGTAAATATGCTATAATGTATCCAAAGAAAAGGATGAACAACATGTATAAATCCATGAAGTCCCATTAAAACCCATACATAATAGGTTGCAACGATCCTTCCATGTCTTTAATGATCCAATAGCTGATATGTTAGATGATGAATGCAATCAAAAAATTTCTCCATTAACTAACTATGAGATTCAAAATCAAGATGATAAAGGTTTCACCAGACAAACATTTCAATAAGTAGAAATATCATCACAAATCTTATCTGAAAATCTGCAAGGTGATAAAGATGAAAATGACATTTCACTTATATTTACGAGTAGGTAGAAAGTTTTTTTTACACTCAAAAATGGAAACATCAAGCACAAGATTGACTAATCCTCAAATACCAGTAAGAACAATGACCTAGAGGGAGCTAGAGAAAGTTGAGGCACAAGAGGGTTAGAGGTTGTGGTGGAAGTATTACCCATGGAGGGAAGTAGAGGAGGGAGCTTCACTCCCTCCTACAAGGAGGCAGTAGCCAGCAAGAGAAATATTCCTCCGGATAAAGGCAGAGGGAAAGTGGAGGAAGGAAGGAAAAACAGGGAAGAGGAAACAGAAGGTTACAAATCGTAGGAAAATGATGGCACAAGAGACAAGGAGAAAAATGACAAAAAATAGAGAACAAAAGACAAAAATCAGAAGGGACCATGTAAACCCAAGGCTGAAGTCACTCCTAAAGTAGTATTAAATAATCCAGTCCTGCAGGCGCATAGGGAGCACATGCAGATGTACACAATCATATGAAAATTTATGGGGTTATGGCCCACTAAAAAAGCTTTACAAACTTGGACCCGATACCACTGGAAGCCCAAAGGGAGCATTGGTATTCACCTGGGGTCCAAGGGTTTCTTCACTATGGTGTTCACCAACATTGAGAATAAAGACAGAGTGTTTGAAGGTGGGCCCTACTTCTATGCAGTGGCAGGGCTCTATATGAGGCCATGGAAGATGAACTTCATTCCGGAGAGGGAAACTTTTACCTCAGTCCCGGTCTAGGTAAGACTCTATTCTCTACCTCTTGATCATTGGAAAACAAAATCGCTAGCTGCCATAGGCAATAAATTAGGAAGGATTTTCAAAGCTTCTAAAGCCACAAGAAGGGGAAAATATACTTCCTTTGCTAGGATCTGTGTGGAGATGGATCTATCTGGAGCTCTTCCGGATGAAGTTATCTTGGAGGTTTTTGATGAGGAATGGGTGCAGACAGTAGACTATGAACACATTCCATTTAGATGTCATAGATGCCATGAACATGGACACCTTTTGAGAGACTGCCCTCTCAGTATAGTAGAAAACAAAAGTAAAAACAACAAAATGAAAGACACAAACAGCTTTCACCGAGTTGTCCATAAAGGAAAAAGTGGAAAAAAAGGGCCAAAACAACAGCAAGCGGGAGGACAAAAGGCCAGTCAGAATCAATACCAAGTTCTCGAAGAGGATGAAGAAATAGCAGTAGAAGATCTAGTAAGGAAGGAAGGTTATGAGAAGATGGAGAAGGAAGAAGATAATGATCAGACACAGGAAAATGAAAAGCAGAAAGGAAACATGATGAGTGATTTAGAACTGGAAATGGATCAGGAAATGAACCAGAGTGAGATGGAAATGGAGGACAATGAGCTACAGGAGATTCTTGACAGAGAAAACCTAGATCTAGAAGGATTCTTGAATCAGGGAACTATGGGAGGGGTAGAATCACTACCACAAGAAAAGATCAATAGAATACAATAGCTATTCCTATGGAAAACCTAGGAAAACGGTTTGGAGGAAGTAAATAACATTGATAGACAGAGTAACGAAGGAGTGAAAGCAGTAAAAACGACTCCGGGGCTAGCACCAAGGAATCCTGGAAGAAAAAGAGGCAGAAAAAAGTAGAACAAGCTACTGATGGAATGTAGTAAGCTCATGGTAGACGCAGGTAAGATGAAAGATCTAACCAGTTATTCTTTTACCAATCTTTAATTATGAAGTTCACTACTTGGAATATTAGAGATCTAGGCAGCAGGAGAAAACAGAGAATGTTGAATAATAGAATGAAACAAGAAGCTCCAGATATAATTTTTGTCCAATAAACGAAATTCTCTATTCAAAAGTTAAAGCAAATCCATAGTAAATGGCTCAGCAGATTTGAGTTTCTAGAAGTTAAAGCTAAAAACTCAGCAGGGGGTATCCTCACTCTCTGGAATCCCTAAAAGATTGGAATAATTGATGGAGACGCATCAAGGAACTATTTATCAGTGGTCATACAGCCTGTAGGAGACAGGGACACTTAACTAGTCACGAATTTTTATGGCCCTCAATGGTTGGATGACAAAATCAGGTTTTTGGATTCCTTTGTGGATCTCCAAGTCAGGCATGTAGGATTACCTTGGGTCATAGGAGGAGACTTCAATATGATTAGATCTATCTTGGAGAAAAAAGGGGGTACAAGCGCACTAAAAAAATATGCCTTAGCCTTCCAAAACTTTTCAGAAAGCATGAAGCTAGTTGACATTGAGACAAATAATGGCCTATGCACTTGGAATAATAAAAGAGGAGGGGATTCCCAAGTAGCCTCTAATTTAGATAGATTCACGATCTCAGAGGATCTCATGCTTTTAGACAAGGAAATAATTGCAGGAATTCTCCCTTTTAGTGGCTCAGATCACTAGCCAGTGCTAATGGAGATCAAGGGCATAGGCACCCCAAGAAACCGACCTTTCAGATTTGAAAATATTTGGTTTTCACATCCATATTTTATCAGCAACATTGGAAAATGGTGGGCGGAAGATTTGCAGATTCAGGGATCATCAATGTTCCTGCTACACAAAAGATTAAAGCACATCAAGATGAAGCTAAAAGCTTGGAACAAGGATGTATTTGGAAATATTTTTGCAGGCAAGAAATCTGTTGAAAATAAAATTCTGGAGCTCAACCAAACTCTGATCAAGGAAGGATTTGATAAGAACAAAAATGAACAGGTAGAGAAATACCATCTAGAATGGGAAAAGTTGTGTAAACAAGAGGAAATTTTTTGGAAACAAAAATCAAGAGTTCAATGGCTAAAGGAAGGAGAACGCAACACCAAATTTTTCCATAGATCCACCATTGCTAATAGGACTCACAATAGGATCTCTTCGATCAAGGACGAGGAAGGGAAGATCCATCAAACCCATGAGGAAATTGAAGCAGTGTTAGTTAAACACTTCCGAGGTATTTCCCAGGAAGACATTTTAGTAAGGGAGCCTTTTATCAAAGACTTCACTAAACACATCCCTAAGTTGGTATCCAGAGAGGACAATTGTAATCTCAACAGACCTGTAACTGAAAAGGAGGTAAGTGAGGTACTCAAGGAAATGCAAAATGGCAAAGCCCCTGGTCCGGATGGATTCAATGTGGATTTCTTCAAAGTTTGCTAGAACATTGTCAAAAAGGATATTGTAAGGGTAGTGGAAGATTCCACGCTGAATAGAACTATGTTGAAAGCTTTCAACACCTCCTCCATTGCCCTAATTCCACAACAGGATAATGCTCAAACACCAGAGAAGTATAGGCCCATCGCCTTATGCAATGTAGTTTACAAGATAATTTCCAAGGTAGTGGCCAACAGACTCAAACCTTTGCTGCCTACGCTTATTTCGGGTGAACAATCTGGGTATGTGGAAGGCAGACAAATTCTAGATAACATCATTCAAGCTCACGAGGTGGTTCACTCGTTGACTAGTAAAAAGAAAGCGGGTATGATAATGCAATTGGACATAGCCAAAGCTTATGATAAAGTAAACTGGACTTATATCAAGAAAGTGCTTTCTGCATTTGGTTTTGATCACAATTGGATCAGATGGGTGATGGCCCTAGTGACTTCCTCCAACTTCTCAATTTTAGTTAATGGCTCCCCCTCTAAAATTTTTCTTCCTTCTAGAGGACTCAGGCAGGGTGATCCGCTCTCGCCTTTTCTCTTCATCCTCATGATGGAAGGGCTGGGGCGGTCCATTAAGCATGCTAAAGATACAGGAGAAATTCAAGGCCTCCAACTATCGGAGAATGGGCAGGCTCTGACCCATCAACAATTTGTAGATGATACCATGCTACAGGGAATTCCCACAGTCAAGGAAGCGCTTGCATACAAAAAAATTATGAGTGACTTTGCAATGGCAATAGGTATGGAGGTCAATCTTTCCAAATCAAAATTTTTTTTCTTCAACACCCACATTGCCATCCAGAGAAATGTCTCCAGAATTCTAGGCTTTCAAAGAGATTCCCTCCCATCGAGATATTTGGGAGTTCCTCTAACGGTTAAACCTTTGCATAAGAGCATTTGGGAGCCGTTAATCAGCAATATGCAAGATAAAGTTAGAAAATGGACAATAAGGTCTTTAAATCTGGCTAGTAGACTAGTTCTTGCAAAGGCAGTACTCCAAGCTATCCCAGTCTTTATGCTATCAGCACTTCCTGCTCCAAAAGGAGTCCTACAGCAATTCAGAAATATCCAAAGATATTTTCTCTGGGGAAAGGATGAAACTAGGAAAAAATGGGCTTTAGTTTCTTGGGAAAAGATCTGTAACCCTAAGAACCAAGGAGGCCTAGGATTGGATGATCTAGAGATTCTCAGCAAGGCTCTGGGAGCCAAAATTTGGTGGCGGTGGGTTAAGGATCCTGAGGCTCAATGGGCAAGCATCTGGAAGGAAAAATATGCCAGCTCCTGGCACTCTTCTGAGCTAATAAGAATGTCGGGAAACAGGAAGGGCTCTCCCATATGGAACAAAGCCTGGGAGAACAAAGGAGTGGTTCAAAAAAACAGTTTCTGGGAAATCAGAAATGGAGATCAGGCAATATTCTGGGAGGAAAAATGGCAACAAGAACCAACACTTTTGACAGAGGATTTTTTAGGCCTCAAGCAAGAGACAGACAACCAAGGATTAGTAAAGGTAAAGGACTTTTGGGAACATGCTCACAATACCGAAAAATGGAGAACGTGGAAAAAAATAGATGGCAGAGAGGACAGAACCCTCAACAACAAAGCAGAGACCCTAATAAGGATGCTGGATCAAAGGATGATTTTAGTCACTAAAGGGTAGGATCAACTAAGATGGGGTAACAACAAAGAGGGAAACTTTAATATTAAGGAAGCAAAAGGTATTCTCCTAGGGCTGGAATCACAAGCTCCAGTTAGAATCTGGCAAAAGCTATGGAGGAACAAAGGCTAGATGAAAATCAAGCTCTTTATGTGGCAGGTTCAACATAGGAGGATCTTAACCTGGGACAATATCAGAAAGAGGGGTATGATGGGACCCTCCCAATGCCAGCTCTGTGAAGCAAAAGAGGAGACAATGGAACATCTTCTCAATAGCTGCATTTTCACCTCAAGGATATGGGATTTTTTTGCCTCCATCTTCAATCAATCTGATAGAGACAATGAAAGTATCACAAACACGTTAAACAATTGGAGGAATAATTTTTCAGATTATGAGGTTCTTAACTCTACCTAGGATCTCCTGCCAAGTTTCATAATATGGAATGTGTGGAAAGAAAGAAATAAAAGAATTTTCAAAGAAGAAAAGAACTCATCTTTCCCCCTGTTGGAGCAGATCTTGAAACAGCTAAAAGATTAGGGATCTCCCCAAAAATCCTCCCTCAAAAAAAGAGTTGAAAATACTTAGACAACTAGACATGCAGGGGCTCATTCCACAAGGTCTAGTCAGGAAAATAATTTTAAGGGAATCAATTAAGTATTTTTGGACCCACCCACCACCCCCCTCGCCCCCCGGGAGGTTTTTTGAAGTTTAACATCGATGGAGCTTCTAAAAATAACCCTGGAATGGCTGGCTTTGGAGGAGTTCTAAGGGATGAAACAGGAAACATCATCTCCCTCTTCCACTGTCACTTAGGAAAAGCTACAAACAACATGGTGGAACTAATGGCATTGGAGCAATGCTTAGACTTTTTGAAACAGGACAACTGCCATAATGTGATAATAGAAGCTGATTCAGAGTTAGTCATCAACGCAGCCAAGAAAATTAGTCATGGAACAGGGCCGGAAAAAGTTTCAAAACATTGGAGGTTAATAAGGGTGCTCCAAAAAATTCAAGTCCATCTTCAGGGACTTCGCACACTTAGATTCAACCATGTGCGCAGAAAGGCCAACAAATTGGCGGACATCCTAGCCAACCAAGGGGTCACCTGTAAGGACAGCAGTAATTCGATGAGTTGGCTGGATATGCCGCAAAACGATCTAAAAGGACTTTGCCATTCCTAGGCGGAAGAGGATAAAAGAGTGTATCAGAACAGAACTAAGGAAGCCAAGACGCAATGAGCAGATTTATGCAGGATTCACATTTTTGGTCAGACAGGTCAACGAAGGATAGCACGACAGAGGCGGCCTCTGTAGCTTCGATCATCACACTGCTGAAAATCCCTGAAGGTGGGTGATGGGTTTTCTCGGCCAAGAGTAAGACTGAGATCAATAAATGTTCTGGCGGCAACACTTCCCATTCTTCTCAGGGTAGGGAGACTAAACCACCTCTCGGGTGGTTTTGGTGTGATCGCACCGCTTTCAAGCCGAAGGTGGTTTCGTATTTGGGGCAGCGATACCTTTCATCGCTCGACACGTGGATGAGGGATGGGTCGGAAAACCACCCTCATCGCACATTAAACTTCAATGATTTTCGGGCGCGCGATGTTTAGCTCCACCATCCGATTATTTATCGTCTGATCAATGCTCAAGAATGTGCGAGGGTCCGGTGGGGTCGGGGGGTTGACTTCCTGCTTCTTTTTGAAGCGTTTTGTTTCTCCAGTGTAGGATTATTCAAGAATTTTGGAAGGCAGTGTTTCTAATACTGTTTAAGTGTGGGATGGCACGGGGTTTTGGGGGGAGAGCTCAGGTGCCCAGTGACTCCCGTAACTTGTTTTATTCGGTACTCAAAAGTGTTTGGTGGGAACCTTTTGGGGTTTGAGAGCTTAGACTTATTAGAACATCTTCCTATTGGTGGATTTATGTAAGTATTGTAAATAATGTTTGATTTAATGAAAAGACGACATGGCTCTTGCTTTAGCAAAACGAAAATGACATTTCACTTTCATGGCATGGAGGCCATCCAGAACAATTGTACAGTTGCTTAGATCAGTTAAACATTAGTGTATATATCTTGGAAGGTCCTTTTGTATAGTTTCTAGAGTCAACAAAGGAAACCAAGTAGTTTCTTATCTTCTCATTTGTTGACAAGGTTATAATTGGTTTTAGAATCTCAGTTTTGATCACAAACAAGCAAATGTAGTAAAATACATCAAATTACATAATGCTTGAATGGTTTCATTGGCTATTTCATTTTACCTAACCAAAAGTTGAAGAGTTGATTAGAGTAAGTAGGTAGGAATTCAGTTTATTTTAGTTTTTAGTTTTCAGCAATTTATGAAATAATTCATTTTAAATTGAAGCCTGGAAAGAAGGTCCTAAAGATCTTGAAGATCTATTAGTTTGGTTTGAGAATTGCAACACCTTCTTTCAGTTTCAGATGAGATTTCAGTTTACAAAAAAGGGTGTATTTTTAGTTCAAGAGTTTCAGCCACAAAGATTATACAACAAAGCATATACATGTTTGGGATTGGCCCAATGGATCAGGCTACTAGTTGGCGGTGTTCTTGACATCTCACAAGGAGATGCCATCCCCATGTGGAGCCACTATTAGGGTCCTATAATAATAGGATTCATAATTTTGAATTGACTATGGTTAGTATTGTAATATTGTACATACCTTCTTTTTGCAAATGTATTCCCAAATTAAAGAATGTAAAGAGGGTGTGTCCTAAAAGAACAATCAAAGGAAAAAAAGAAACAAAGATAAGAAAAGTGAAAAATATGAACCCCATAAAAAGAGATAAAAATAGATCATGAAAGAGTGCAAATTCAAATGCCACTACTATTTTACTTTTCCTACAAATAATGACTATGTGTAGCTTGTTTAAAATACCATAATCCATGATAAGTCAAACAGCTTAATCTTCACTTTTCATGCTTTAAATTTAATGTTGATAGATAGATAATAAACATCTAGCCAAACAGTTTAATCTTGGCAGATCAATAGTTAAAACAGAGAATGATAGGGAGCTCAACAATTTAACATGAGCTCTTCAATGAAATAAGGTTTGAATTAGTTAGTTTCTTGTTTCAAAGAAAAATAAATAAGGTTTGCAAGCTCAAATGCACCCATGTAAGTAAGGATTAAAATGTTAAAATAGCAGATGGGTAGGTACAAGAAATTTTTACAATCATGGACAAACATCATTTGGCATATTACTAATTTCCCTCCCCACAATGTGCTACAGTACTAAAATACTTCAGTCATAAAGGCTCAGAGCATTTCTCTGACTTTTGGTGGGACCGAACCCTCGACTTAATGACTCATGGACATCAAGTATTGGATTCCACCTTATTGAAACCCTTCTCATTCATGAAAATGCCCTTTTCCCTTTACATCACTAATTTTACTCTACAAAATCCCCTTTTCCTAAGTTTAAAACACATTTTACCTAGGAAAGGTAAAACCCCCTTAACTAATTCCCCTCCCATTCAAAATACTCAAAAACCCACAAAAAATGATTTTATCCTAAGTATGCGTGTTAAATGTTGATATTGGGCCACCACAGTGAAGAAATTCAAGCCAAACATCATATTTTACATTATTCTTACTATATTTTACATTCCGCGCATTCATTTCATATTAACATACTAACCTAATGTATTAGCTCCCCGATATACCATTTTCTCGTATTAAATAACTCCTTCATATATAATATCCAAACGCTGATTTAATCATAAACTATAGTTTCATCCCCCACATTGTTTAAATTAACTCCCAACTTCATATTTCCCCAACATAAACCTATTAACCCACCAACCCTTAGTGTCGTTAAAGAAAACCCCACAAATCTTCACACTGATTTCCCTCCATGTAGTGTCACCATGCGACAGCCGTTAGATCTCTCACCCCCAAATCTGATGACACACATCCATATCGCGCTCACTCCCTCTCCGACCTTTATCAGCCCGAGAGCATGCGAGATTCATGGTTTTTCTTGGGCCCGAATTTGCTACATGTCAGCCTCCAGCATAGATCGCGTTCCCTCGGGAAAATACCACCCGCCTGCCAAACGCGGTACGATGGCCTCCAAAACTGCCTCCCCACCCAACGCGAAAACCATCCACTGTTCATAAAATACTTTCCCTACCAAAATATAGTTGTTTCCCTTTAAAAGGCCAAGAAGCACCATTTCATCCTTTTTCACTCATTTTTTTGGAAGACCTCAGCAATACGTTTGCGACACCCTAAGCCTCTGTGACCAAAATTCATTGTCATCTACCTCCCGAAGAAGCTCTGGACACCCAATTTGAGCATCCAATTCACGTCTGCAGCCACTGTACCCTCTTCAATCACCATTCAAACTAATTTGCAAGCCAATTCACCAATTTCTAGGTATTTTGAGAAAAAAACAAGAATGACCCTCTCATTTGAAAATGTACAGTAAAAGTCAAAAGGTTACAGTGAAAGTCAAAAAAGAATAGTAAAAGGAAAAAGATAAGTTATCCAGATGAAAGAGTATTAGTAAAAGTCTATCAGATTGAAAAATCAAAGTCAATAAAAGGAGCCAACGGGAAGACAAATAGCATGGAAGACAGTTACAAAGCATACATATAAAATAATTCATGTCAAAGTGAAGATAGATTAAAAAAATAGAGCAATCAAGGTAAACAGTAAAAGTAAACATGGAGCAAGTAAGGGTTAAACAGAGATGAAGACTCTTTCACCAGCAAAAATGAAGTTAATCCAAAGTACTGGAAAAAACAATTAAAAGAAACTTAAGGTTAAAAGATGAAAGCAGAGCAGGAATGGTACATTTTCCATAAATTTCCTGTTTAAGTCATAATTTTGCAGAAACTATTGTGGCCAATCCAAGATGAATTTTGAGAAACTGAATTTTTTGTTCCTAAAACACCAATATACAAAAACCTATCTCACTTTTTACATAGGTATTATAAAAATGGAGATAAATGCATATCTTCACAGCCTATTTTTCGGATTGTGCAAAGTCCTGTTTTTGACATATTTTTGCAGAGAATATTGTAAACAAATGGAGCTGAATTTTGGAAAACTAAAAGATTTTTATCTCAGTAACACAGTTATATACAATAACCGCTTTCACTTTTTACATATCTATCTCGGATTGAGATATACAAAGGTATCACTGGACCCTAATTTTGCAGAATTTCTGGGGCAGAATGCACAAAGGAAGGAGGTAGTTAGTGACTTGGAAGCCTCATCATCAATTAAGAGTTGCTATAAAATTTGAATTTCTCTTATTTTTCACCATCAATCCATAAATATAGAGCCAAATAGATTCATTATTTTTGAGTGTCCTTTATTTAAGTTCTATTAATGTAAAACAGTTTGAGATATTTGTAAAACCAATCTTGATATTTTTTCAAGATATTTCAATTTAGAATTTGTATAAATACTTCTTCATTTGAAGTATTTTGGGTGGATTATTTTACATTTATAAAGTTATTTTGATCTTAAAACCTAACAGTGATTGTACCATATTCAAGTCAATAGACTGGAGCAAGTAACATAAAGCATTTTGCTACAGGATTGATGAGATGAGCCATTTGCAGTGTAGTATCTTCTTTGTGTGATTTTGTTACCTTCTTATGTGTTTCATAATCTTAAATGTGTTCTAAATTTGAATGAATTAACTGGAGATATCACTCAGAAATTGTTTAAGTACACTCTATTTTGCACAGTTAGTCATTACATGTTTTCCTCTAATACCCGGATTTGAGAACCCTTAATTGCTCTCCCATCCCAGTTGACTTCTTTCATTACTTCCAGAGTCCAGCCCAGGGAACCCTTAATTTCTCACTGGATCCAATTTGAAACCATTCCACCATTTAGCCTTTGAAATCTGCAGTAATTCATCTATCTTTCCCTGTAGACACTATTTTTAGAACTGAATCCAGTCTTGTTGGTCTGACATTAGACTCCATAGCCCAATGGTAAAAGCCAAACCTCTGTTCATCTATGTAAAGTGATCCCACCACCAAATTTAAAAAAAAAACCTGAGTGCAAGCAATAACTAGCCTAAAATCATCTTAACTAAAACAAATCTAAATTATAAAGAGAGAGCCCTCTTTGAGCATCACGAAGGTAAGGTCCCGATCTCCAAAAGTGGTTTCTAGTTACCTTTGAATTTTCTTTCTTCATTAAATTCAAAAGAAATATCAGAGTGATAACAGAGTCCTTCCAAAAACATGGGCTATCACACTTCTGATCTTGTATAAATTTTTCAATAGTCGTCCCATCAACTTTTCCTATAGAAAACATCTTGCTAGAAGCCATGAAGAGGGTCATTACCATGGTTCTCTCAATACCATATATCTAATACCATGGGCTTATCACATTATTGTTAACTACTTGTGGTCCCTTACATGATGCAGGTTAACTACTTTATTTATTAACTATGGCCCATCCCATTATTACATTATTCCCTTGGGTACCTCCCTCTATACCCAATAATATCCCCCCCCCCCCCCCCCCCCAAGTTATACTACAGTAGACTAAACTGAGGAAAAAGCCTCTAGGAAGCTAGAAAAGGACCCCTACTGGTCTCTCGAGCCTTCTGACCATTCACCATCATCCCTAAGCCACCTACCACATCACCAAAAGAAGTTAGCTTTCGCACTTTCACATAAAAAATACAAAAATAAAAGAAGATTTATTTTGTTCATTTACATGCACAATAGTAGAATGTTTGATGTTTTAATTTCCATGCCTATGATAGTAGGATTGCATCCATGTTAACTTCACATTCTTTTGAAGAAAAGCCTCTTAGAAGTTAGCTAGAAAAGTGGTGTGTTTTAGCATTTGATTTCAGTCTTTTTCCTTACTGCATTAGACAAACTTTCTCTTAGTCTAGACTTTTGTTTTCCTCATTTGTAATCAAGCTTCTTCTGAATCCATAGAGTTCTGGTTTGAGAAACCTTAGTGGTATACCGCCATCTTAGCAGTGACAAAAAGAAAACCCATCACATTTACTTGTGTATACAACATTGTCACCTCCAAGTTTGTACGAACCTCGGGTTGATAAAGTAAAGTTGGTAGCCCCAGGAGTTGCATCATTCTTGCTGCAATATTGGTGGTCATCACTTTTTGGAGCTATTGCTAGGGAGGTGTTTGAGTAATATGTGATTACTGCTTTCTTTCTTCCATTTCTTGTCTCTGATATTCTGCTATTAGCTTCATTTCTACAAACGTAACTTAGATTGCTTTCTTTTCCATTCAACATTATTTTATTTCTTTCCCATTATGCAAGTTAGTTTTCATTCAATTAGTTAGTTTTTATTCAGTCAGTTAGTTTCCATTCAGTTTGTAATTTCAATTCTGTAATTATTTTCAAAGCTTAAAAAAAAAAAACACAAAACAAAACAAAAATACTTCTTTCACGCCTTGTAGGAATAGAGATAACTTAGGGAATTATTTTCCAAATACCCCCACCACTTCAAACAACCAACATTCCGTCTTATTTGGTGGTTGTGAATTGGAGGAACCCTTAGGTGAACAACCAAATATATTTTAAGAACCTATATGGGGAGAAGAAGAAGAAGGACGCACTCCAACTGACCCAATGGCTGAAAATACAAATGACAAAGGAAATAGAAAAAGACTTTAGGGTGTCTTTCCCATCAGAGAAACTAATGGGGATACCAAGATGAAGAATATAAGCCCCTCTGTTATTCCGCATTCCCGTGGCCTAACCTCAGAAGATTTAACCAATTTCGTGTTTGAGTTTGTTGTTATACGCAGAACGTATGATTACACCAATGATGAGTAGAAGTTGAAACTATTCCCATCCACTCTCAAGGATGCAGCTTTGCGCTGGTTCATGGGTTTACCTTGGGATAGCATCACAACTTGGGCTCAGATGCAGCAAGCCTTCAACAACAAGTATCGCAACTACTGCAGGTCTAAGGACATTAAAGAGGAAATTTTTAGGATGACCTTAGGGCATGATGAATCCCTAGAGGATTATGAAGAAAGATTCCAACTTAGCTATAAAAGGGATAGGTGCACATTTGACCCTGCGTCACTAGAGCTAGTCTTACTTAGAGGGGTAAGGGAAGATCTTCTGTATACCCTAAACTTGCTAGCATGAGGGGACATCTACTAGCTACCCTATGAAGATATCAAGACTGTCTTTAGGAACCGATCTAGGGCAGCTAGGAAGAAGGGTATGGGTAGTCAACCAATGGCCAGTCCATCCTCTTCCACTACATCCATCAACAGTGGAATTGGGATCATACTGGAAGATTTCAAGAGTGACATGTTGAAAATCGTTGCCCTCCACACGGACACTATACACATTAAGAGAAAATAGGAGGAAGGAGAGAGAGCCTTAGCCATTTTCTGCCCTATATGCACAAGGAGGCACCCAAGGAATGAATTTTCATTGAACTTGATTGAATTTTGCTCAGTCTATCAAGAAAACCATTCCAGAGACAAGTGACCTTCTCTACCTAGACTAAAATCTGTGTATCAGGGAGCTGAAGGGGTGATAGAATAACTCTGCTACATAAATCAAAGGAGACCTCATGGGCCTTGGCCATACCAGCAGGACATGCAAGGGTCATCCAATGCCTCTTACAACCCCAAATATATCACATCCATTCCCTCTTGGGGGCCCCTTGCTCATCCTTCCTGGTTTACACCTCCTACCTAGTCCTTTGCACCTTAGTATCATTCCCAGCGGACCAACCAGTCATTTCAGCCATATGCTCTGCCACAACCTCAGTGGAATGCACCGCCCCAGGGTTGGAGGTCCCCATACAATAATTCTCCAGCCTCATTTCCTCCACCACCTACTCAAGACAACTTTTACACCCTACTCCACCTAAACAACCCATATGTCTACCCAACCAACTCCGAACCTGAACAACAGACAAGAACATAAAGTATACAGTGGAGAGACATCCTATCCTGCTTACGCTATGGATATCTGGAAATCAACCTGAGATCTGGGAGAGTACTCCCAGACAACCAACCTCTACCTCCACCTAGGGAGAGTTTGGAAGAAAGAGAGGAAAGCATTCCTAAAGTAAATCCACCACCCTTTACTGAGAGATTAACTCATACAGTCCAGCCTAACCCAGAAGAGACTGAACTTCTGAGAGAATTGAAAAATCTATGTGTCAAAATTCCACTTCTCCAAGCCATAAAAGATATACATATTTACAACAAGTTGATTAAGTAGAAGTGCTTCAAACATCCAGGTAAGCGAAAAAGAGACACCCCTACCATTAATGTCATTGGACAGCTATCCGACTTAATGATGGGGCAAGTAATTTTTTCGAAGTATTTGGACCCTGGAAGCCTTGTGGTAGATGTGCACATCAATGGCACCATTGTCCCACACACTTTGATTGCTTGTTAGGGTCCAACCCTAACCCCCTTATTTATGTAATAGGATTGAGTCATAGTATAGTTAAGTAAAGAGTCAATAAAGTCCATATTAATAATTGTAAGTGGTTAACCCGCATTTAATGCAGGGACCACAGTTAGTTGCAAATGGGCCATGGTATTAGATAAATGGTATTAATAAGAACCATGGTATTTCCCCATGGTATTGCATGTATGAATCCTATATAAAGGATAAAGACTCGTGTCTTATTTGTAATTGAGCTCAGCTCTATTAGAGGTTGCACCCTCAAAGAGGCAAGTGAACATTGCTTTTTGAATAATAAAATACTTGCTGTTATTTCTCATTTATCTATGTTCTGGGTATATTTCTTTGCATATTTTGTATTCAAGTATCATCTTGTAGGTTAAGAGCATAACAACTGGTATCAGAGCACTTTCCAGGGGCGGTGGGATCTCCAATTTTTAGCAATTTTTTTTTTTTTCCTAGAGACGTGTTCCGACATCTTTAAACCACAGGATCTGTCGTTGAGCGCATAAACCTACAGATTTGGGGAGGCATACATGTAAGAAATACAAGAGCTGGTCACGCTTGTTGGAATCCCTTGTAACCCCTGTGGGTACCCCTTTGAGTAGTAGCACATTAGACAGAACCGGGCACGGACTATCTTCCAAGTACCGTCTAGGTATATTGGAAGCCCCCTAGCTCCCTTGAAACCTCACCATAGATAAACCATTGACCATCTAGCTACTACAGTACAATGAGAACAGCACTCGGAGAGATTACTCACACGTATGATAGGGTAGTCGAGTTGTACGACTAAGGGTATGGTTGATCCTGCTTGGTTAGTGCCCTAAAAAATTGGGCCGAGTACCACTGTCAGACCCTTATGTATATTGCGATCTGTAGCACCTAACACTGCTGAAGACCATAGTTCCCTTCTCTATCTTTGGATCACGCATAATCTTTTCCAAATCAGATCTCGTAGGTGGGGTTTTGTCGCAGTAGCAGCAATCAGTTCCATCATTCAGATCTATCAGCTCAGCTATTCAGATCTATCAGATCCATCAGATCTTCATCCAGATCTAGCAGTTTGGGCTCTGTAGCCATTGTAAAAATCAGATCTGCCATTCAGATCTGACTAATTGTGTGGGTTCCTATACCTGGGCGTGATTTTCATAGGACTTTGGGCAGCATTGACATTTCTAGGATTCAGCTACTACAGTATTCCTAAGCAAGGAGTAAAACTCCATTCAGAGTAAAAAAAAAAAAAAAACGCTTATTAGAGACTTAGCCCATAAGAATCAGGTTGACAAGATGAGCAAGGTGGTACCATTCAATTGTTAGTGCCAAAAAATTTTGGGCAATCCCCAAGTACATCAGATCAGTGCATGGTACAAACTAGAGATCAAGCTATGGCCAATGAGAGGATTAACAACCTTGAATCACAAATGAAAGATGTTGTGTTGTAGCTAAAGACCTTAAATGAAACACTCTCAAAGGGCAAGGTGGAGGAACGCGTGGAGGCATATCTTGGCAATGAAAACATTGAGGGCAAGTCTAGCTAGTCTCTTCACCTCTTCGGCACCCACCAGCAATCCCATCCACAACCACCCAAGTTGGACATGTATAAATTTGATGGCTCTCGCCCGGCCACATGGATAGCACAAATGGAGCAATATTTCACACTGAATTACATCCTGGATGATGTGACTCGGCATAGTGTGGGTATCATGTACTTGGACAATGAAAGATGGCAATGGTGGCAATGGCATCAACGTTGCTATGGAAGGCCCTTGACTTGGTAGACATTCAAAAAATCTCTTACTGATTGCCTTGACCAAAACTCTAATTTTTTAGGTCATCTCACTAAGCTTCGATAAACAAGAATAGTGAACGAATATATTACAGCCTTTGAAGCCTTAGCTTTCTGTTGGAGGGAAATGTTCCCCTAGGGTTTTTTGGGTTGAAACCCTAGCAGACTGAAAGTTATCTATTCAAAGAAGCACACATTCACATAGCCATTATGCTATTATAAGCAAATTCTATTGCAAAGGGAACGTACCTTAGGTCCTACGTTTGAGAAGGCCCTTAGGGTCCAAACCCTTCTCGGAGTTCCCTTCTTCTCTTTTGTCCTGCAAAACAACCAATTCCAAAGAACACAACAGCATATGGACAAAAATTTATAAAGAAACCATCTTCATGTTATAAATAAAGGTAGTTAGTTATGAAATCCAAACAACCATTTATATATGAATTCTAAACATGAATATCATAAACATAAAGAAGATTCATATCAGGAACCAAGACATGTGTTTCTTTTATTATAGACAAATAAAGTACATAAAAAGGAATAATTTCACCTGAGTCACCTTCAGCAGGCTCCAAGCAAAGCTTCCTTCTAGATCTGTTCCAGCCTCAAGCCTTTAATAAACTCCTTCCATGACTTACTCCATGATGTCATAAATGGTGGATGAGCATCAACACACAAGGAAACAAGGGTTTCCTGTACAAATGGGGGAAGTGCAGAAGGCACAAGGGACTTCAGACCTAGTTAAGGAAAAATCTCAGCATAATAACCTTTCTCTCTCTTCTCTCCTCCCTTAGGCCTTCCCTTTGAGGTCTTTTTATACCTCTCCCAAAGTAGTTTTTTAGTTGGGAGTTGGTTGGGAATAGTTGGGCCATGGGCACTAACAGGTGATCAGCAGGTAAAACCCACGATCTCCGCCCGAAATTAAGGAGTTTTATTTTTTTTTAAGTGTTTTAATACATATACACGGGTTGGGTATATGCCTACCCACGTATACACACGTTTAACTCAGGGCAATGTCACGTATAAGGGATAAAACACTGTTTTTTAAATTTTAGGAGCAAGTCTGGAAGGAGGGGTTGCCCTAGGCCATGAGTGCAGCATCACAAACCATAAGAGTGAGATTTGGAGCTATAACAGATGCCCCCTAATATATGAGGTCAGAAGGGGTACATGATGGCCGACATGTATTAAGCAAGTACATGGAAAGTAAATTTGTCAAAAACTGAGGAGGACTTCACTAGAATTCAGCCTGCGAAGCCACAAAAGGAGATCAGAAAGAAACACTGTCTGAGGTGGGCATACCCATGCTCAGAAAAAGTAAAGCATGTCCGCATATCAAGTACAAGCAGATCCACTAAGTATACAAGTATAAATGACTGGAAAATACATAATGGATCATCTGATCATGATCGAACAAGTACATATCTGCATATCACATATAAGACTGTCAATGATGCTGAAAGATGCAATGGATCACTGATATCAAAGACTGATCCCAAAAGGTACCAACTGAACATGATGGAATAGGATGGTACTACACTGCAAACTCAGGTGCCAACATATAGAATGTCGCCATGACTGACTGCAACATATAAGGTGGAGTGGTATCAACTAGCAGCAACAGAAGCAACTGTCAAGTGGACCAATGAATGCTGATACAACCTGAGGTCTTCACCGACCGCTGTGGTACATTTCTACACCATGGGAATAAATGATCTGAAGTCGACCATGTGAGAAATTGTTTGATTACCGGTCATTGATGTATACCGTTAACAAACGCGAGACTAATCACCGATAATGATAATGAGCGTCAAGGTACCTAGTACAATCCGACAAGTGTGAATAGATGTGCTGGAGTCGAACACCTGTAAGAATCTATCGATCAGGAGACAATGATGGTTTCCCACTGTCGATAGTGAAGGATCTGCCACTAATGACTGCAAACCCCAAGGTACTGCCAAATGGACTCTAGATCTTTGCCCTAGAGCAATGAGTCGGAGTCGATAGGGAAAGATCCGCTAGAAGGAAGGCATTAAGGCATCCTTCATAAATCTAGCGCGAGTGTAACCCGTAGGCCAATAATGTGGAAGGAATCGTACGAAAGAGATGTAGTAACCGAACCAAAGTACGTTTCCGGCATACACAAGATGTGGCTAGCGCACGACAGAAACCCTCTGAACCAACCAATAATGAAAGCTGACACAGAGGTGAGGTATCCACCAATAGGGTCAAATGGAAACCAAGGTACTGCACGAATCCCAATGTGTGATAATGTAAGCTGATGTCGAACACAAGGGAAACCACTCAGTCAAAGACCCATGATACTGATCGATGCTGAGCACAAGGTGACCTATCAATAATGAAAATAGGGCCAGGGTGCAGCTCTAGGCCTATCCTTAGAGCAAGGTGTCATCGTCGATAAGGATAAGACCCGCCAGCAAGAAGTCAATGGGGACCTTCTCAAACCGGCACGAGTAAAGGACCAATATAACTGATGTGATGATAGACATGACACTGACAACCAGGGATGGCCAACTGAAAAACGAGTCAAGAGACACCGCAGAAAGGCTGACTCAGGCTAACTTCCCTTGAACAAAAGCACAACTCAATGCGACTATATGGCAGCATATGATGACTCTGTATAAGTTCGTCATGCAGGGGGCACAAATGAACCCTCCATATGATTAGAAGAGATAACCAATCGGGGGAGAACTGACTCAATAACAAGGTTAAGGTGTACCTAAGTCAAACTAAATCCCGCCCAAACGGAGGAGACTTTGTTTTGAGTGCTTTGTTCAAGGGCGACACGACTGACTCTAGCTGCCAACAATAAATGGAAATACTGTCCCGTTCCTACTCTTTTATTGGAATATTTAATTTTTTTGTCTTTTTCTATTAAGCTTGAAAAAGAATAAAAGAATGCTATGGTACAGTGGAAAGAACGAGTGTCGGTGAAACAGATGGCCTAGTTCCTGGGAATGGAACATTCCTATGCTTAATGCAGGGAGGTGAAAACTGGTCAGGGACACTCAAAGGTGTGTTCCTTCCACGGGTCAAGGTGTGTCAAACTGCAGAAGTCATAGGTATGCAAGGTTGATTTTGCAGTCGTCATGGTCAAAAGTTGGCTTAAACACGAGTCCAAGTGAAGCCGGCTCTAGGCCAAAAGGTGCAAGTGGTCAACATGCAATGCAGTAGTACAACTCAACACAAAGGAGCCTCCAGGGTATAAGGCCAGAACAAAGTGAAGAAGCCAAGAAGAATGAGTCTTCAATGCATAAGTCATGGCGGGACTATAGAGGACTCCCGAGCCTACTCAAATCAGAGCAGCATGGGCAACAAATGTCAGTGAGGTGCTAACTACGATGCCCATGTAAAGGATGGCTCTACCATCGTGTCATGATTTAAAGAAACGGTGAGTGAAGATGGCTTACGAACCATAACATGATGGGGTCGACCCTATGGCAGATGTATCGGCAAATGGAGGCTAGTATGCATAATGCAACGGAAAAATGGTGTCCCTAACCTATATGCCAGTGAGAAAACGATACCTGCCATGACAGGTCAGCAGTCATGGAACCGCCTCTAACTGTCAAAAAACGTCCAAAATGTCCTGAAAAACAAACCAATCTCGACATTCCAAGCTCCCAAGTTAAAAGTCACATGAGGCCAAGCAAAATAAAATTTTGAAAAAATTTTGCATTTTCAAAACTTATAAAAAGGATTTTGGACTCACCATTTTCACCATTTGAGTTTGAGAGCAAAAGATTTGGAGCAAAAGGAGCAAACTTCCCATAGCCAGATTCAACCGTTCAAATTCGTTAAAAACCTCCAGGTAACTCTTATACTTAGCTTGCAATTGATTGTGACTAGTTTTAATATTTTTGATTAATGTTTCACCGTTGAATTTTTTGCCCAAAATTTCTCTGCGGCGTATACGTGGGTTGATAATATGAAACCCGCGTACACGCGGCACAGGGACCCGCGTATACGCCGCGAACAATTTTTAAACAAAAACTAACGGTTGCAAATCATTTTTTTCTCAGAATGCTGGTCACGTGGCGTGAAAGAGAGCATGCAGCGGTGGATAATGAAGTCATGAATGATCCTGATGCTTTGGAAGCCCTACGAGGATGCGGTTTGCTTAAATTCTTCAAACTACCGAATATGAAGGCAAACACACGTCTGCTTGAGATGCTCATTGATTATTGGGATGTCGAGGAGGAAGCCTTTATGATTGATCAGATGCCACTCAGGGTAGAAGTGGAGGATATCTATTTCATCACGGGCCTTTCCCGAAGGGGAGAGGTAGTAAATTCCCAAGGGAGGACATGGAGTAGTCTCATGATAGAGGACTACGTACAGATATATTGCCCGAGACATCCCAAGAAGGTTGGGAGCCAGATCTCCATCACACATGTGGCAAGTTTATCACTGAGGATAATCCTATTCACCATAGCTCGAGTGAACGGATCGTCCTCCCTGCATCAAGCATCACGGCTAACCATGAGCGTGGCAGTTGACTGTCTCACTACTGTGTTCGACTGGTGTACTCCTCTTCTGGCCAACATGAAGAGCCAACTCACTTCTATCAAGAGGGGACAGACCAAGAACTTTGGATATGGGACTATCCTGTGTACTTTCTTTTTCGAGAAGGTTCCTGCACTCGGCCCCAGGGTAGCAGTTTCCATCAGCACCCCACGCGATCCACGCATGGGCTGGTGGGCTGATCTGATGAAACGTCTGGGGGTGGGGAGGTCCCAAGGACTGCCTTCGATGATGACTTCTTCACCTAGTGGGATCAGCAGATCATCATCGTAGATGACTACCCCTATGCTGGGCTGGATTTCCGAGGAGATCCTGATCTAGCGTTACCACCAAACGTAGCATGGGGCGAGATTGGCAAGAATTTTTTGATTTTATGATTTTTTGGATTTTTCAAATATAATGATAAATTTTGAAAAATATTTTTGATGAGATTCAAATGACTGATATGATGATCATGTTCCAGACATTAGGCCGGTACGACCAGATGGGTTCCCACGGCATGGACGGTGCGGCCGAGGAGGCGAAGAGGCAGCTGCTGATACAGAACGGACTCTAAACAATGTCCAGCGACACTTGGCGAGACTAAGCTGCCGAGTACCGATGGCTGCCATAGAGGACCTTCCTGAGGATATGCAGTGTCATGTGGTTGGAATGCCACGTGACTGGGTTTGCACTTTTCAGCGTGTGGCCAATGCGATAGTTACATACTTGGCCGCTCATCCTGAGCCGGGGCATTAGATATGTCGGACATGATTATGGGCATTTGAGTCCCAATTTTGTATATTTTTGGACAAACATATGTACACTCGAGACGGTTTATGATATATATATATATATATATATATATATATATATATATACAGTTCGACTTTTTGATGCTTGATTATATTGTGATGAATGATTGATGTGCCAGTCTAATGCTTGATTAGCGATAGAATTAGCTAACCAATTACGAGATCTTGGAATGTGCAAATAATTAATATAAGTAAATGACCTTTGCAACAACCTCACCCTTAAATACTGGCGATATAAACATGGATCCCTTACCCGATAAATGTTGTTTAATTGTGACACTATCAATTGAGAATCAAGATACACTACCAACGAGTCGATCCCATGAGAGATTGCCTCGGATAATAAATTAATAACGGCAGTATAATCAGCCATATTGTTTGAAGCAGGACCGATGCATACGCCTCTTGATGCCATCAATTGACCAGTTGGATAATAGAGTACCCAAGCTGTGGAAGCGAGATTCCTAGTGTGCCGACTAGCACCATCGGCGAACCCAAAATAGACCAAATCATCCATCAACACCTGCCACAACAGACCAAAAAGTGTTGATATCAAAAAAATCTCGATGATATATGTACAAATATACATAAAGTACAAAGAAGCCATTTCCTGGCCAAAACTAAGCAAAGTACTTCTTTAGGTAGAGCCCGTTTCGGGGCTCCGCCAGCTTGTTTCCCTCAAAATCGATTAACTCATACGACCCTTTTTCTAAAACTCGTTTAATAATGAAAGGACCGTACCACATAGGCTTAAACTTGCCTGCCCCCAAGGTGTCTTTATCTTGGTCATAGACCAAGACAAGGTCACCTTCAGAAAAGACTCGAGGGCGGACAGATTTATCATACTGTGTTTTAACCCTTTTCTTATGAGCCTCATTCATCGTGGCGGCATCTCAACGCTGCTCAGCGAGATGTTCGAAGTGAAGTAGGCGCTCTTCGAGACTCGAAGTCTCTGGAAGGAGCTCAACAGCTAACTTAAGAGACGGAATTTCACATTCAACTGGAAAGATAGATTCCATCCCATAAACCAACTAAAAAGGTGTAAAACCAGTAGTCGTCTTTACGGAGGTTCGGTATGCCCAAAGAGCCGAATACAACATAACGTGCCAATTGGACCGATTTTTATCGATTGTCCATTGGAGGATCATCTTAAGAGTTTTATTAACTGCCTCAACCTGTCCATTGGCCTGAGGATAATAAGGAGACGAATGCTCCTGTCGGAAACCTAATTTGAGAGCCAATTCAGACATCAGTTGATTCTGGAAATGACTACCATGATTAGTGACAATCTCTCTCGGGATACCGAATCTTGAGATAACCTGATTGAAAAGAAACAATGCTGCCGTGTCACTATCGTTCTTATAAGTAGGCATGGCCTCAGCCCACTTCGTAAAGTAGTCTACAGCCACGATAATGTACATGTGATTCGCCGCTGAAGGCGGATTACAAGTCATAAAATCAATACCCCACTTAGTAAAGGGACCGACGGCGACAACGGGGAAAAGAGGAGCTGGATGTGCGCGGATCTTCCGAGTAAAAATTTGACAAGGGTGATAGCGTTTGACCACTTCCACACAGTCTTTAAAGAGTGAAGGCCAAAAATAGCCAACACGTAAGATTTGGGCTGTAGCAAGCCCAGACAGATGACCACCACAAGCTCCACTATGGAAATCATTTAGCACTGACTCCGCTTCCTCTAAGGTTAAACAGCACCGAAGGATTGAAGCAACCCCTCGACGGTATAATGTATCACCAATGATAACATAATTTTTAGCCAGGTGACGTAATTTTCGACGTTCATTCTTGGAGAAAGTAGAGGGTAACTTCGAAGTCTCGAGATAGACAATGATATCTCCATACCAAGGGTCGAGTGAAGAGATGAGGAATAAATGCTCGTCGGGAAAACTTTCCTCATAAACAATATCCTCTCCACAAGACAGCTCAGAAATTAGCTCAGCGAAAACCATGGATTTCTTAGACTTGGCAGACAAGAATTCGAGATCAAATTCCTGCAATATGACTATCCATCGATTATATTTGCCCCCAATCACTCGCCTACTGAGGATAAACTGAAATGGATTGACCGCTTCTAAGACAAAAGTTTTGCATAGCAAGATATAATGACGGAGCCACTCGACAGCATGGACAGCTGCCAAGGCCAACTTCTCAACCGGAGAATAGCGAAGTTCAGGACCTATTAAGCCTCGGCTCAAATAATAAATCACATGCTCGGTGAGAGCATCGTCCTCCTGAACGAGAACCATACCAATGGTTGATTCTACTGCAGCGAGATATAAAAGGAAGTCTCTACCATAATCTAGTGGACTCAAAAGCGGGGCAGAGACTAATGCTTTTTTCAAAGCATCAAACGATCGTTGCACAAAGTCATCCCATACAAATGGAACTGCTTTCCGTAGCAAACGCATGAACCCTTTAGTGATCTCGGCATAGTTTGCTATAAACCGTCTTAAGAAATTAGCCTTCCCTTGAAGACTTTGAAGTTGTCGAATTGAGGACGGGGGAGGCAACTGAACTATTGCCTCAACCTTGAAGGGATCAACCCGAATCCCTTCATTTGACACAATGAACCCTAACAACTGACCGGACGTAACCACAAAAACGCACTTGTTGGGATTCAGCCAGATTTTATAAAAATGACATCGCTCAAAAGCCATTCGAAGATGACTAGGGTGATCAGTTCTCTTTTGAGAACGAGCAGCGAGATCATCCAAGTATGCTTCGATGACATGTTTGATGTCATGGAAAGCATATGACATGGCCCGCTGAAACGTGGCTCCAGCATTTTTAAGACCAAAAGGGATCTTTCTATATGCAAAGGTACCCAAGGGACATATAAAATTTGTCTTATGTTGATCTTCAGGACGGATAGAAATTTGATTATAACTCGAAAAACCATCCATGAAGGAAAAAATCTCATTACCCACACACTCGTAGATAATCTGATCAATGAATGGCGTGGGGTAATTATCTTTCGGACAAGCCTTGTTTAGGTCCCTAAAATCGATGCATACTCGGATTGTTCCTTGCTTTTTATCCACAGGGACTGGATTAGAAACCCAATCAGTGAGAGGAACAGGGTATATGAAACCCGCCTTTAGCAGCTTCTCAACTTCAGCTTTGATAGCTGCTGCTTTCCTAGGGTTAACCGGTCGAAGCCTTTGACGAACCGGTTTAGCGTTTTCATACGTCTTGATCTCATGTTGAACTATAGAAGGATCAATGCCAGGCATTTCCTCATAAGACCAAGCAAATACATCTCGAAATTCCTTAAACAGGTCAGTGTAAATTTGAATTTCTTCAGGGGAACATTCAATTCTGATGAAGAGATTCTCGATCACGTTAGGGTCCCTAGAGATGTTTATAGGTATCGTTTTTGAAATCACCAACATATTACCTTCGGAACGAATGTGTGCTGGAGCCAAAGGGTTTGACACCGTACAAACATCACTAGTAAAGAGCTCGAAGAATCTAGATTCTACTTCCTACAATGGAGGAAGAAAGTATGAACGATGGTGTAAGTCTTCCCAAGGTCGATCTATACCCATTATTACTTCGAGGATTGCTTCTTCAGAAGGTAAAACCGAATCCAAGCAGTCCAAGGCAGAGGTAGAATCAAGGCTCCAGGCCGGGGCCACATCACCATCTAACTCCTCTTCAGAAAAAGGAGTAGAGTGGTCATCTGCAGAGTTTACGATAAAATGATATCTAAGCTCAGTTGCAGATATAGGGAATGCCATTCCATTCACTTGTCCTTCAACTAATGTGGTCATAGGTGAAGGCAAGGTCCAAGGGTCTGAAAAATAATGAGTTCGAAAGAACTCTTCACGAGGAGACTCCTTAGATGATGAAATGGCATTGATTTTAGCGAAAGGAGAGGGAAGATCAAAGGTACCCATCAACGAGGAATACATCCCCACTCCTAAATTCTTAGTAGGCGGGCGAGGGTTATCCACTAAAGGAACAGTAGAGTCAGATCTTGCTTGAGGATCGACTGGACAATAATCCATTTGATCAAGCTTAACAATTTTCCCCTCATGAGGAAAGCAAATGACATGAAACATAGTCGAAACAACGACGTCCATTTCGTATACCCAGTTCCTTCCTAAGAGGAGATTATAGTCTAGGTTAGCATCTATGACTTCTGTTAGGACTCCAATATGTACCATTTTTGTTATATATTTTGACATCACTTTACCCTTAGAACCATGAACCTCAATGTCTTTTTCATTCACTTTATCCCAAGGTATATGGAAACCTCTTCTTTATTATATGGTTAATCTGTCTTACATTTAATTCCATAATACTCTTATATTTTATCAATTATTGAAGTGCATTGTTGCTAACACAAGTCAAAGATCGCAGATAATATATGCCTTGTTGGGAACGAGCGGTCGTTGCTGAAACAGCTGAACTTCATTGCTGAAACAGCCAACTCCGTTGCTGAAACAGCTGGTCCCGTTGCTGAAACAGCTGGTCCCGTTGCTGAAACAGCTAACGCAGTTGCTGAAACAGCCGTCAAAGCACGCAACTCCCGCTATGCGTTTTTTGCGATTCTGGAAGAACTTTTTGTGGATAATAGCAGCAGCCAGAAGATACGGTTACCTGGATTATCTTGAAGATAGCATTTCTGTTGTCTCGGTTGTAACAGTATCTCTTTTTAAGAAAGAACAGAATAGTTTTGTTTAGAACAGAATCGAGATCTTCGCTCTTGTGTAAAATTGTAAATGATGTCTCCTCTTTAAAAATAGGAGACATCATCATTAGGGGGGATCGAACTGTAATTCATAGAACAGCATTGTGTGAGACAGGAGCTAGTCTCCTTTTTGTAATGTATCAGTTTCTTGACAGATGAATAAAGACTTGTTTTGAGCGTTCCAGTTTAATTCTTTCTCCCGGGGAATCTTGTGAGAAGGAAAGGGCCCGCCTTCCTCACAAGATCCACCCCTTTATTCCTGTAGTTGTTTATTTCTTATGTATTTGCATTGTATTTAATTCTGTTGCTGAAACACTAGTTACATGGTTTGTGATACTCTGTTTCTTAGCGCTACATGTATTGATTGCACGAGTGGATGATGAGAGCATGTGCTGAAGATCCCTGTACAGAGGGATAGGGTCTTGCTCCCATTGATTGCTTTCTTTTACTTGCAGTGTGATTAGAAACGAGAGGCCAAGTGCTGAAGATTCCTGTTCCTGGGAATAGGGTCTTGACCTCTTGAGGTTACTTCTTTTACAGTGTGATTAGTGCGAGGCAGCAGGTGCTGAAGTTCCCACCAAGGAATAGGGTCTTGTTCCTGCTATGGTTGAATGATTTCTTTTCTCATACATCTATTTCCCTTTGCTGTAACAGAGAAATCGTGTCTGCTATAAGTTAATTGACTTCAGCTCTAATTAAGTAGACTGAAAATTGATAGATTGATGAATTTAACAAATGTGTGTGACTTTCTTTTACTACAACATTGAACTGCTTTTGAAATTGAGCATATCCAGTGCGCTATTACCTTTGGAATAAAAAGACCTTCTCGGGTTGACAATTTATGTGGAGCTCGAATTGTGAGAACAATTAGAGCGACCAACATTTTGGCGCCGTTGCCGGGGAAGGTAATTATAGATTTCAAAAAGCATTTATCTATTTTTCCTAATGTGCAGATTGTATGAGAGGACGAGGAAACCAGAAGAAAAATAACCGCGCAGGTGGCAAGGGCTGGGGAGGACGAAAAACGTTTATTGACGAAATTGTATCAAAGGCGGAATCATCACAAAGATTGAGTTCTCGGAAGTCAAAACTTCAGCGTTCCCCTCAGTCAGATTACAAGACAGAAGAAGTTGTGGGTCCTGAAAATACAGAAGAACCAGCAGTCAGCGCTGAAGAGTCAGAGGAAAGTAGCAGAATAGAAGAACATATCGAGGAGATAGTAGAAAGCGCTGGACGACCGGTAGGAAACATTGAAGAACCAATAGAGGATTCTGACGATCGAGAAAGTGCAGTAGGAGGACCAACAATGGAAGACAACAATGATAATCTCCTCTTTGGAGGAGGACGTACAGGTCCTGAAGAAGAAAGAAGGGATGAAAATTCTCTTTCTACCTTGGGATTTCCCATCAGTGATCTTCCTGCAGGAACAATGAAAAATATCCCATTGTCTGCCCTACCTAACTTTCATGGTTTATCCACTGAGGATCCTGACGAGTTTCTTTTCGAATTTGATATTTTATGCAGAAGCTATGATTATGTTACTAATGCTCAAAAGTTGAAACTGTTTCCAGCCACCTTAAAAGGGAATGCCTTGAGATGGTTCATGAGCCTTGGGAGTCAGGTAATCACAACATGGGAGCAAATGAAACAAAAATTTCTGCTTAAATATCAGGACTACTGCCGGACAAGAGAGAAGAAGGATGAATTATTCAATATGGCACAAAAATCGGATGAAAGCTTGGAGGACTACATCGAAAGATTGCAATACAACATACAGAGATCCGATCATCCAGATATAAGTAAGGAAATTCGTAAAACAATATTACTTAGAGGTTTAAGGGATGATTGTTTAAATATGTTAAATATGCTTGCTAAGGGAGATATATCTAAAGAATCATATGATGAGATTTGTGAACTTGCTAAAAGATGTTCTAGGGGAGCTGCAAGAAACAGAATAAGAGATTCCACCTATTCAAGGGTACAGAAATCAGCCAATGGAGGAGCAACAAGAGCAGAGATAGGTAATTTGCTTGAAGAATTTAAAACCGAAATGCTAAGTTCTTTTGCTTCGCAGATTGACACTTTGCAGGTTAAGAAGAAGCAGGCTGAGGCAGAAGCAACTCTGGCTGTTTACTGCCCGAAATGTAGAGATAAACATCCACTAAGGGAGTGTCCAAGAGATAAAGTACCAGTTTGCACCCTTTGTGAGAAAGATCATGAGACAGAACAATGTCCATCTCTACCAGGGATAAAAGCAGCGATGCAGCCAACAGAGGAAGAAGCTGAAGCAGTCTACCTGTTAACTCAAAGAAGACAATGGCAACCTAAAGGGCAAGGTACGAACTCTGGTATGCCATTTAATCGTTGGAACAATTATTCTGCTTTTGGCCAAACAAGCTACCCCCCCTTCAACCAAATGCAATATCCACTTTTCAGTCAAATGAATTTCCCACCCATGCAAATGCAAAACCCTCCCTTTGTTGACCCTTCAATGTGGACTCCTTGGCCTCCACAGCAACCACCTCCTTTCAATCCTTGGAACCCAAGTTGGAATAATCAATCACTTCCATACCCAAATCAGATGCCTCAATTCCAACAATCACTCTCTCTGCCATCAAATGCCCCACCAAACAACCAAATGAGACCCCAACTACCTGCGCAACCAAATCCTAACCCCAATAATAAAGCTGTGCAAGTCATTGATATTCAGAATCAGTCTATATTTCCTACTATGCAATGTAATGATATTCACTTGAGATCTGGAAGAGTAGTAGAGCCTATTATTGATGATATAACTGATTCAGATAAAAATGAAACCGAAAAGCAAAAATAAGCTCAACCACCTTCTAACAAAAATGCTGAATTAACAGAACCTCCATTCCCCGAGCGTTTGGTTTTAACCAAAACAGCTGAAACACCTGCTTTTAATTTTATGGGGGAATTGCAAAATTTGTATATTAAAATTCCACTTTTACAAGCATTAAAAGATGTACCAATTTATGCCAAAACATTAAGGGATATTTGTGTGAAGAAACCTGGTAGGAAAATCAAGGATCCCCTTACAGTACATGTGATGGGAGACTTGTCTGCATTAATGTCCGGAAAAGCCCCTCCTGTAAAATATGGTGATCCTGGCCATCCTACTGTCACAGTTCAGATTGGTAAAGCAGTAATCCCCCGAGTTTTGGTAGATTTAGGTGCAGCAATTAATATAATGACTCTGGAAACTTCACAATTGTTACAGCTGAATAACACAATCAGAGATACACCCACCATTTTAGAGTTAGCTGACCGTTCCACAATTAAGCCAGAAGGGGTTGTTGAAGACCTGCTCATTTCAGTTGAATCCTGGAAATATCCAGCTGATTTCGTTGTATTGCAAACTAAAACAAAGCTGGGGGGACATCCCTTAATTCTAGGAAGGCCATGGTTGGCCACAGCTGATGCATTTATAAGTTGCAGATCTGGTTCAATGACAATTTCTAATGGTTATGAAACAAAACAATTAACTCTTTATCCTCATGCTACGCCAGTAGTTAATAATGAAGATTCTATATGGATGGATTATGATGATAATGCTGTTCAGCCGATTCTAACTATAGGACAAGCTTTAACCCTTAAAGACAATACAGAAGATGAAATAATCAATAATTTTATTTGTGAACCTTCTTCTGTTATTGCTGAAACACACAATCAATTAACTGCAATTTTTGAAACTGATATACAAGAAAAGATTGAACCTGAAGATTCATCTCAAACTTTAAACACGATCCCATCTAAGAGCGTAACAGTTGAAATTGAACCCGATAAGACATTAAACATAAATCCTGATCTAACAGATGCTGAAACACAGCAGTTAATGAAGTTATTACACGAATATAAGGAGGCATTTGCCTGGGATTACACGGACATGAAAGGTATTTCTTCTGAATTATGTACTCACAGAATTTACATTAAAGAGGGATGCCGACCTGTTTGTCAACCCCAAAGGCGAATGAATCCTAATTTACGAGAAATTGTTAAAGAAGAACTTCAAAAATTGCTTAATGCAGGGTTTATATACCCCATATCTGACAGTGAATGGGTTTCCCCGTTAGTAATTGTCCCTAAGAAAAACGGGAAATGGAGGGTATGTGTTGACTATAGAGCTTTAAACAAAGCTACCCAAAAGGATCATTTTCCCTTACCCTTCATTGATCAGGTGTTGGACAGTCTTGCAGGGAAGAAATTCTTCTCTTTTCTAGATGGATTCAGTGGTTATAATCAGATAAAAATTGCACCCCAGGATCAAGACAAGACCACTTTCACCAGTCCTTGGGGAACTTTCGCCTATAGAGTTCTCCCATTTGGATTATGCAATGCACCAGCAACCTTTCAAAGAGCTGTTATAGGAATTTTTTCAGATATGCTGAATGACTGTATGGAAATATTTATGGATGATTTTACCCCCTATGGTGTGTCTTTTGAAGAGGGATTACAAAACCTTGAGAAAGTACTTAAAAGATGTATTCAAGCCCACCTTTCCTTAAGTACCGAAAAATGCCACATGATGATGAGTGAGGGAATAGTGCTTGGACATTTTATTTCATCTCTAGGTATTCAGGTAGATCCATCTAAAATATTAGTCATTCAGAATCTTTCTGTTCCTAAAACTCAAACTGATGTGAGAAGTTTTCTAGGGCATGCTGGTTATTATAGGAGATTTATTAAAGATTTCTCTAAAATAGCTTCTCCATTGTTTGTATTGCTTATGAAAAATGCTGAATTCAAGTGGACTAATTCTTGTCAAAAAGCTTTTGAAGAATTGAAGCATCAACTGTCTACTGCTCCTATTTTGAGGGGGCCTGACTGGAATCTTCCATTTCACATATCCTCTGATGCTTCAGATGTTGCTATTGGAGCAGTCCTGGGACAAGAGGAAAATCATCTTCCTTATGCTATATACTTTATCAGTAAGAACATGACCTCTGCTGAGCTTAACTATACAGTTACCGAGAAAGAGTTCCTTGCAGTAATCTATGCCATTAATAAATTCAGACACTATATTACTGGGTACCCTACTTTTGTGCACACTGATCATTCAGCTATTAAATACTTAATGAACAAATCTGTCACAAATGCTAGAGTTACCAGATGGCTGTTACTATTGCAGGAATTTGATATTACAATTGTAGATCGGCCTGGTAAGGAAAATGTGGTGGCTGATTTTCTTTCACGGTTAAAAACTGATAATGATATTCCAGTAGATGATAGTTTTCCTGACGAATATTTGTTTGCAGTTTCTGCTCATTCTCCATGGTATGTAGATATTGCTAATTACTTGGTTGCAGGAAAACTACCAGCACACCTGTCATATAGGGAAAAGAGAAGAATTGTTCAACAAAGTGCCAGGTATAGCTGGATCAGCGGATGTCTCTTCTATACTGGGCTTGATCAGGAGATCCGAAGATGCATTAGAGAAGATGAAGTGTATGACATATTGAAAGCTTGTCATGATGGCCCTTGTGGAGGCCATTTTGCTGATAAAAGAACAGCGCATAAAATCCTGAGGATGGGTTACTATTGGCCCTCATTATTTAAGGATGCAAAGAAGTATGTAAGGGCTTGTGATAGCTGCCAGAGAATGGGTCAACCCAATCATAGAGACCAAATGCCACTAAACCCCCAGGTAGTTTCTGAACCATTTGAAAGATGGGCCTTGGACTTCATAGGACCCATTAACCCTCCATCCAATCAAAGAACCTATATATTAGTCTGCACAGACTATATGACTAAGTGGGTGGAAGCCAAAGCACTTATTAGAGCCAATGAAGAGGCTGTCTTGGCCTTCTTATTTGAAGATATTTTCACTAGATTTGGAATCCCCAGAGAGCTAGTCACTGATGGGGGACCTCCATTCAGTTCTCATGGTTTTAAATCTACCCTTCACAAATATCATATTCAACATAGAATGACTACACCATACCACCCCCAGGCCAATGGGCAGGTGGAAAGCACAAACAAAGTTTTAGAGGCCATTCTAACTAAAACAGTGAAGGACAACCGGAAGGATTGGTCCCAAAGGCTCCCTGAGGCATTATGGGCTTACAGGACTACTTGGAGAAACACTACCGGTTTTTCTCCCTATGAATTGGTTTATGGTAAAAATGCTATTTTTCCTGTGGAATTTGAAATTAAAACTTTAAAGACTGCCTTAGCTGTTAATCTTGATTTGAATGATGTGCAGACAGCTAGATTGCAGCAACTTTTGGAGTTGGATGAAAAGAGATTGGATGCCATTCACCAAACAAACATGATTCAGCAACAAAGGATGAAATGGCATGACAAAATTATCAAACACAAGCAGTTTCAAAAAGGTAATTGGGCCTTGCTGTATGATTCTCGGTTTGAAAATTTTCAAGGAAAGCTACGTACACGTTGGCTTGGACCGTATGAAGTAGAAGATGTCTTTCCAAACGGAACGGTAAGACTTGTAACAATTGATGATGCTAAAACACCTCTACTAGTCAATGGCCATAGGCTCCGTTTATATGAGCGCCCTGTTTCTAAAGAAGATTTCAAGACTGCTTGCATGACTGATATTCATTATCTTTTTCCAGGGGAGTCTTCTGCTCCTCACAGCACTTAATTTTCTGCACTGTATTTTTAGTAGTAGATTAGATTTAGCACTAATAATCCCTGTCAAGGATTGGCATGTTACAATTGAATTTTGCAGATTCTGGAAAGGCAATAAGGAGGACAGATTCATCATGAGAAGATCTGAAGCTTTAAATCAAGAAGCTTCCTCCCATCATTTTACCCTCTTCCCTAAAGTAATATCCCTCCATTATTTCTATCATTCCCACCACTCCCGAAATGTCTTCCTTCAGTCTGTGTTACCCATCCCTTACTGCTGAAATAATCCCTTATCATTCACAGACCTAAGTCAGTTATCACAATTTTCTGATTTTTCCCGTTGCTGAAACTCCTGTTTCAGCAACGTAACACCAACTTTTTCCGTTGCTGAAACACCTGTTTCAGCAACATATCATTGATTCTACCCATTGCTGAAACACCTGTTTCAGCAATACATTATCAATTTCCCCCGATTGATGAAACACCTGCTTCAGCAATGTATCGTTCAGTTGCTCAAACATCAGTCTCAGCAACTTGTTATTATCAAAGCAGCATCTCTCTTTGTCGACATATAAGCTTTCTGGTCCTTCACGATCATACTTCAGATCCTTTTGGTGAAAATTATTTGGCATATACCAGAATCAATTACACAAACCCTTCTATGATCATTCAAGGCTATTGCAACCGACACTTCGAATTATTAATTAAAGGTAAAGTATAAGGTATATGGTTTTAATGTAATTCGGTTAAATCATATTAAAAGAGAGGATTTCATTTCATAATGATTGCATATCTCCCCACGTCCAATCATTATTACACCATACGTAGGGGGGGGGAATTCCAAAAATAGAATGATTATTTCGCATGAACCAACCTGCCGCCTGTTATCATATCCATTTTTGCCGTCATTTAGACTACGCAGACGTTGTTGCAACAACTAGTCTGATCAGGGTGTGAGAATACTGAATTGTGCCTCTGCGGAAAAACTCAGAGCTTTAGCCATGGGAAAGGCGGCCATTAGAAATGAGCCCGGCTCCATAAGTCTTCTACAGCTCTTTCCTGAAGTGTATCAGATCTTCCAACAAGCAGGGTGGACAGCATATTTTGAAAGGTTGGGAGATTTTAACGCAGAAGAAGTATTAGAGTTTGCACAGAACTTTGAAGACAATTTCTCAGTGGTCCGAGGGGTTCGCATTTCAGTGACAGAGGATGACATAGTTCAGGTATCAGGGTTGCCAGCTGAGGGCATTCGCTGGTTTAGCAGGAAGCAGGTCGTTCTTAACGCGCAGCAAGACTTTTTGCGCCCGGACGAGCAAGTGGAACCTAGAGGCCGCGGGGTCAGTCTGTATTCACTTCCTCAACCATGGCCATCAGTGGCAGAATTCGTCAAACACTACCTAACATGCGAAGGGCGTTATCAGGTAGTGTACAATCATGACTTTGTTCTGCTGAATCATTTGAGGAATGGAAGATTGATTAATATCCCTTATTATCTGCTTGGCTGTATTAAAAACATGTCGTATTATTGTAAGCGAGCCAAATCTCCAATGTCATCCCTTACCCATCACCGCTTATGCCAGCTGTTAATACGGAGGGGTTTTGCTCAGCAAAATCCCCCTTTGCAGGCCCTACCTGAAATTCCCCCGCAGGCCCCACCTGAAGTCCCTCTGCAAGCCCCACCAGAAATTCCCCAACCACCTGAAGTCCCTTTGCAAGCCCCACCCGAAACTCCTCAGCAAGAGAAAACGTCCCAACCGTCTGAAAATCCTCATAAAGAACAACAGGAGGAAACCCTGAATTCTCCCGTCAACCCAACCCCGAGCTCGCCTCAGTTAGCAGAGCTAACACCCTCTACTATTCCTGTCCCTAGTGACGATTCTCCAACACCCCCTTCTTCACCCATTAAGAAAAAGAGGAAAACCCCAGCAGTCACAAGTTCTAGACCACGGACAAGGTCCACATCCAAAATTCCTACCCCTCCGGAAAACCCTGTCCCGAAGAAAAAGCCCTCCCGTTCAAGGAAAAGGAAAGGCAGCGATTTTGCTGCCTTCCTACCAAAAAGAAAGAGGACAAAGACTGTTGAGGCAGAATCCACTTCCATTTTCCCTAACCCTCCCACTATTGTATTGAAACCCTTATCCCCATCCCGAACTCCCCAGCCGGTCTCGTCCGAAGACACTGTCACACAAAAATCAGTGCCTCGGGATAATACGACATTGGTTATGGATCAAGGAGTGACTGCTCCACAAGAACCAGTCACTTGCCCAGTGACTGCAACACAAGAACCAGTCACTGAGGAAGAAGAATACACCAAGCAGGTCGATAATGGGAAATGCCCAGTGACTGTTCCACAAGAACCAGTCACTGAGGCAGAAGAATTTACAGAGCAGGTTGTTAGTGAAGAATGCCCAGTGACTGTTCCACAAGAACCAGTCACTGAGGCAGAAGAATTTACAGAGCAGGTTGTTAGTGAAGAATGCCCAGTGACTGTTCCACAAGAACCAGTCACTGAGGCACAAGAATTTACAAAGCAAGATGATAGTGGGAAATGCCCAGAGACTGAAATACCAGAACTGGAGATGGAAATACCAGAACTGGAGATTGAAATACCAGAATTGGAGATTGAAGTACAGGAATCCATTCCTAACCCGGTGGATGAAACACAAGAACCACCCACTGTGGTACCAGAACTGGAGACCGAAACACAGGAATCCATTCCTAACCCGGTGGATGAAACACAAGAACCACCCACTGTGGTACCAACATTAGTCACTGAGAAGCAAGAATTCATGACTGGTCCGATAGAGGAAATACAAGCACCACTCACCGTGGTATCAGAACTAGTTGCTGAGGAACAAGGATTTATTCCTGATAGAGCACGAGGACTATTTACTGTGGTATCAGAACTAGCCACTGAGGAACAAGAACTTATTCTTGATGGGACACAAGGACCACTTACTATGGTATCTGATCTAGTTACTGGAGAACAAGAATCCATTCCTGCCACAATGGATGAAACACAAGAGGCACCCATTGTGGTGCAACAACCAGCTACCACTGTGCATCAGCAAAATATCCCAGCAGAAACAAGCAGCATACAAGGCCCACATACAATGACATCTCTACTGCAGGAAAATGAGTTCCTGAAGTCTGAAATAGAAGCTTACAAAGCTGAGTTAGCCATGGCTCGAGAGGCTTTTGAAAAAGAACTCAATCTCCATACATTAGCACAAGTAGCCTCAATGCAAAACAGGGAGACATGTATAGAATATATGTGCAAAGAGTGTGGCACCATTTATCAGAATGCAGGCTATAAAGTAGTTGAAATTCCACTCCCTGAGACAATTATGACAGAGGGAACACAAGAGGAATGCCCTACTGCTCCACAAGAACCAGTAGGACCCCCTATGATGCAAGAAGAAGAAGAAATCGAACAAGAGATATCTCATCCTTTGGGGACTGATGCAGCTATCCCGGCAGAAGAAACACTGCCAGAGCACACTACTATTGATTCAGATATTCCGACAGAGGAAACATTGCCAGAGCAAATGACTACTGATGCAGCTATTCCAGCAGAAGAGACACTGCCTCAGCACACTACTGATGCAAGTATCCCGACAGAAGAAAGAATGCCCCAATGCATTACCTCTGAGGCAGCCATTCAGACAGAGGAAATAGTGTCCCAACCCACTACTTCTGTTAAAAAGACACAGACTCGGCTATGGGACCCATTGGAACAATTCAACAGATGGAAGAAGGAGCATGCTGAGAAACAGGATATAGTATTACAACAGCATAAGTTGCAATGGCAAAACTATGTATACACTAACTGGGAGAACTGGGAGCAATTACTGCTAGAGCACAGGGAATATAAGAAGGAAGCCAGACAGTCTAAGGAACGGATAGCCTTGATGTTTTCATTGGTGCGGAAGTTGATGGTTACACGTAAACCTTCTGTAAACTACGCTCTTTTTCTTGCTGAACGACTAGTTTATTTTCAAATTAAATCAATAGCACATGGTAGACCACATGAAGTACTGACTTCAGAAAAGTTTGTTGAGACCTTTAAGGAGGCCCCTGAAAGCGACCAGCATCTGCTGTGCGAACTCTACCTTCATAATGAAGCCATTCCTGAAGAAAGAAGAATTAATCTTATTCCAATTGCAGGTGATATACAAATTAGGGCATTTGCTTCATTTTTGTCTAATCAGCTCACTTGGCAGACTGCGTTCAATGCAAGCAGTCATAATGAGGAGAATAAACTCCTGTGGATTAGACCAGAGCCGGTAAGCCCAGCCATGTTTATAGCACAGTACTATGAATTCTTGCAGAAGCCAGGTATGAACGAGCACATAGAGCAATTACAGGCTTCAGTCCTTTTTAATTGTCAAGAGCATATTCGAATGAAGGGTCCTGCTGCACTGAAGGCCAATGATCTCTTTTGGCAGCAATCAGATAAGGAAAGACAGGATTATCATCCTTTTAACCCTCTCAATTTTCACGCTGCATTGTATAGAGTCCCTAAGTATATTGATTGCATTCAGCATTGTGGAGTCAATTGGATTGGGTATCATTTCCGTTTTCCAATCTTATGGCTGCCTTCAGAAAAATATCAAGGTCATTACCAGTTGACTGACGAAGAGGAAGCCTCGGCGTGGCAACAGTTGCAGACCAACAGCGGGTTCCGGGCTCCTACAGACGCCACCTTCTCCAGCTACTGCTTGAGTAATTTGCATTGCCAGTCCCAGTACTCAGACTCTGATTCAGACGAAGGGGTTGCCTGAGGACATGCAACATTTTTAGCTGGGGGGGATGTTAGGACTCCAATATGTACCATTTTTGTTATATATTTTGACATCACTTTACCCTTAGAACCATGAACCTCAATGTCTTTTTCATTCACTTTATCCCAAGGTATATGGAAACCTCTTCTTTATTATATGGTTAATCTGTCTTACATTTAATTCCATAATACTCTTATATTTTATCAATTATTGAAGTGCATTGTTGCTAACACAAGTCAAAGATCGCAGATAATATATGCCTTGTTGGGAACGAGCGGTCGTTGCTGAAACAGCTGAACTTCATTGCTGAAACAGCCAACTCCGTTGCTGAAACAGCTGCTCCCGTTGCTGAAACAGCTGGTCCCGTTGCTGAAACAGCTAACGCAGTTGCTGAAACAGCCGTCAAAGCACGCAACTCCCGCTATGCGTTTTTTGCGATTCTGGAAGAACTTTTTGTGGATAATAGCAGCAGCCAGAAGATACGGTTACCTGGATTATCTTGAAGATAGCATTTCTGTTGTCTCGGTTGTAACAGTATCTCTTTTTAAGAAAGAACAGAATAGTTTTGTTTAGAACAGAATCGAGATCTTCGCTCTTGTGTAAAATTGTAAATGATGTCTCCTCTTTAAAAAGAGGAGACATCATCATTAGGGGGGATCGAACTGTAATTCATAGAACAGCATTGTGTGAGACAGGAGCTAGTCTCCTTTTTGTAATGTATCAGTTTCTTGACAGATGAATAAAGACTTGTTTTGAGCGTTCCAGTTTAATTCTTTCTCCCGGGGAATCTTGTGAGAAGGAAAGGGCCCGCCTTCCTCACAAGATCCACCCCTTTATTCCTGTAGTTGTTTATTTCTTATGTATTTGCATTGTATTTAATTCTGTTGCTAAAACACTAGTTACATGGTTTGTGATACTCTGTTTCTTAGCGCTACATGTATTGATTGCACGAGTGGATGATGAGAGCATGTGCTGAAGATCCCTGTACAGAGGGATAGGGTCTTGCTCCCATTGATTGCTTTCTTTTACTTGCAGTGTGATTAGAAACGAGAGGCCAAGTGCTGAAGATTCCTGTTCCTGGGAATAGGGTCTTGACCTCTTGAGGTTACTTCTTTTACAGTGTGATTAGTGCCAGGCAGCAGGTGCTGAAGTTCCCACCAAGGAATAGGGTCCTGTTCCTGCTATGGTTGAATGATTTCTTTTCTCATACATCTATTTCCCTTTGCTGTAACAGAGAAATCGTGTCTGCTATAAGTTAATTGACTTCAGCTCTAATTAAGTAGACTGAAAATTGATAGATTGATGAATTTAACAAATGTGTGTGACTTTCTTTTACTACAACATTGAACTGCTTTTGAAATTGAGCATATCCAGTGCGCTATTACCTTTGGAATAAAAAGACCTTCTCGGGTTGACAATTTATGTGGAGCTCGAATTGTGAGAACAATTAGAGCGACCAACAACTTCTACTTCAATATTGACGACCTTTCCCCCAACACATATAGGAAAGGCCAGGATAATCCCGTGCGGCTTATGAGAATGACCATCAAATGCAGTCAAAACAGTAGGTGAAGGAACAAGTGAAGGCGATCCAATAGCCTTCCAGCATGACATCGACATGACGCACGTGGAAGCCCCTTCATCTATAACGGTACGAAAAATGTTGATTTTCCGGTATGTAGACTTTATTTGGAAAGCCATATGATGAGGGAGTCGCTTTTTGACATTTAACATGTCAAAAGTGAGCACTAAAGAGTTAGTTGGATCGACTGCCCCAATCGTGGAAATTAAAGCACTTCACTGAGCTGGACACGACTGGAGAACCTCTAAAGCGGACATGGCGCATGGACTTTGAGCCAGATCCTCCACAATGGAGTAATTCTAGGTGGCCCTAGCATTTGGATTAATAGTCGCGCGTTTAGCGGAACCTTTCGGTATCCATGGTATAGTCTTGACAGGGGGTCGCTCAATATGAAGGTCAGTACTTCCGGGAATAGTCTTGTCCTTGGAAGTTTCAGCTCCACCATAATCACGTGACCGAGTAGCCACATGGACATTAGAACCCATCATGAAAACATTCGATGATTTTTCCCTTTCTTGGTTGCCCCCTGCGGAGGTTCCAGGGTTTGAACTCGCGCCAGCAAGAAGTTGTTGCCCTTGGGGAAAAGGGTTGGTTAACACAGACTGAGAACTAGAAGTCCCTTGCTGTCCTAACAAGCACTGAGCATCTTCGATCTTAGGGTAGAGATGAGTTAAATGGTCTCCACTGCACAACTTGCATGGAAACTTGACTTTCTTTCTAGACTCATTTCTACCACCACCAGCGTTGTTGCCAGATTTATTTGCATCAGGCTTCCCATCCTGGTTCTTTTTCTTACCTCGTCCTTTCTTTTTCCCATTAGAATTTTGATTTCCTTTGGGGTTATTAGATTGGATGGCATTAATTGAAGAAGTTTGGGAAGCCGGAGGGTTAGACGATGTGACTTGGTTGTTAGAAGCAGTTTGTAAAGACAACTGCTGCAATTGGTTCAACAAGTTCATGGTAGTTGCGTCTACCGACCCAACGATACCATCCGCGTGGGGACCTCGCTTTGACTTAGCTATGTCAACCTTAGACCCAGGAGCATCTGGCAAGTATTTTTGTAGGATCCCAGACTGAGAGTAGATCAGTTCTAATTGTTAGGCCCTAAAAATGGTTTGCTCCTCAGAATAGACTCCAGACATGGAGACATCCTTGGAGATCTCAGGTTGTAACGATTTCAAAAACCATTCGAGACGGTACTCTGGAGGGATTTCGGCTTTAATGAGCCTCTTTCTCCGTCTCCATTCCTGAATATGGTCAGAAATGTGAGTTGCCTTATCCTGATGAAAAGTGGCCAGAAGTTCAGTTCCGGCACCATAACGGATAGGCAATTGGAAATGATTTACGAAAATATTGGCTAAGTCAGCGAAAGATGTAAAGCTGCCCCCTGGCAACTCTATATACCATTTGGCCGCATTACCTGTCAAGGTGCGTTGAAACAGTCTCAACCTAATCGAATCATCGATAAGGGAGTTAGATGAGCACCACAAATGGAATGTGGTTACATGGTCGCCCGGGTCTTCACCGCTCTTCCCTTCGAATTTTGGAACGTCCGAAGGGAGTTTGGTTGGGAACGGAGGCCACGCCGGATTGTACTTGATTGGGTCATTTTTTAACTTAGTGAGATCTGGCAAGTTCAACGTTGCCAGAAACGGAAGCCTAGGAGGACCTTGGGGATTCCACCCAGACTGGGCAGAACTCCCAAAGTTCTGAAAAGATTGGCCTGGATTTTGGAAGGCACCAGGCTGCCTGAAGTAACCAGTAGAACCGACTAAACCAAAAGGCAAGCCTTGTGATCCAGCAAAATTCAGATTTTGACCAACTACGGCCATAAAGCCCCCATAACCAGCAAAGTTTCCTCCTAACGGATTATAAGGAGTTGATAACCCCTGATACGGATTCCAAGCCGAAGCTAAGGGAGGAATACTTTGAAACGAACTAACTGTGGAGTACGGCCTATTCCCTTGTTGGCCAAAAGACGGATTCCCAGTTTCCGCGCCACTAACCCCAAGGTTAGTCCAACGTTGGAAAGGATTGCTGCTTTGTCCTATAGAAGAAAAAGGCATGGATCCTATTGTCAGGTTGGAATGTGGTATATGACCACTTCCGAAAGGAAAACCCTAGAATGAAGCCGAACTGCCCATCATGGACGTAGCGGAACTAAACGGAACTGATGGAATACTCTGTGAGTGGGTACCAAATGGGAAGAATCCAGAACCAAAAGCATTGGTTTGGGCATTTCCACTCGTGGACGGAATGGAGGTAGACCCAACTAAAGATGTGCTAGCAAAAGATCCAAACAAAGAAGCAGAGGAGATGGAAATCGTTCCTCCCCCTTGTACTGATGTTGAAGTGTGTATAGTTGTAGCACTTGTAGTAGAAGCCATGCTTCCAGTAGTGGTCATCAATGGTAAGCGCGTAGCGTAACCTGGACTTGACGGTCTATGCGTCGGAGTCCCAACGTATTGTAATACGTCTGGATGACTAGATGGTAGTGGAGAATTCGGAGCCACTAACGAGTCTGAGAGTTCTTCTACCTCTATGTTATTCTCCGCTTGAAAGAGAACTCGAGAAAGGACTGGAGTGTCCCTCTCTTGTTCGGAAGTGCCGAGCCTTGCTTGAACACTAATGCCCCCGAGAGGAGGATCAATCCCCGATGTATCAACTGTCGTGGGACGAAACCCACCAACAGTATTACCTCTGCACCTTCTAGGAGAAGGCTCTAAACTTGGTGGTGAAAGACCACGAAGTCTTCGAGACCGTCTAGGAGATCGGTCAGCCACTTTGAATTTTTTGTTATGATCTAACTAAGGACTCAAAAAAAAATTGAAATCTAGGCCAACTAAGAGCACAGAGCACACACTATAAAGTCCCTAAAGATAACAGCCAGTCAAACAACTTCCAAGTATTTTCACTCCGGGTGATTAGGACCGGACACCAAAATACAAGAAAGTGAATTAAGGGGCCTTCCGAAGATAGTCTGGGATGATGAGGGCCCAGTCCTATCAGTGAAGGTGTCAGAGGAAGTTACGCTGACCTCCTAACAACAGCCTGCGCCGGTGCAAGCCCCCAAGCTTCGCAAGGGTGCCCTCCAATAGTACTGTCGAGAGTGATCCAACGTCGACCTCAGGTGCCACGAGATTCCCCTCTACAGCCACCTGTGTAAATCCCTAGGAGTAGCAACTATGGATACCAACTCGTCGCAGAAGCCAGGCGGAACAGTCGTGAGGTAAGTTCGGACAAGTAGGAGATGGGGTATCTCTCTTTCCTGTCTTCATAGACCCTCGTGCTTAACTCCCAGATCCGGAGCTTTCCTGGTCTTCCTAATGCTATTGGATTTTCACTCGCTATTCAGACTCCTATGTTTGACGTTTATATGGCCTTGGAGAGTTAACTCTCCACTCGCCTAATCCAAGGCCCTAAAATCCTAAACTTGTTGGTGTAACTGACTTTACACAAAAAAAATTAGTGAATTTTAGTTAGCGCTTGATTTTAAAATGGGTTGTTCTTTAAGTCACGGGATAATGGAAGTGAAACTAGTGGTGTTTTTTGACGCAAAAGAAATTGATAAAAACCTAACTACATGCACATGCACTTGTTTTTGTTTTTCGATGAAAAGCAATTTCTATAGGGTTCAGAGGAACTTCTAATAAAACAAAATTTTCTTTTCTTTTCATTAATTCATGCTTCACACTCACAAAAGTTAACAAAACTATGTATGCCTAAAAAGATATGAAAATCTATCCTAATGCAACAAATATATGCTGATGCAAGATTCAAAACTACTCTAAAAACAAGAAATGAAAGTTGCTTGCTTATCACTTTTTATTTTGCCACTTAAAATGTCTAGATGGAATATGAGATGTTACCATTCATTTCGTCTAAACACTAAAAACAAGTTTCAAGACAAAAATAAAGCACTTTCATTCACTAAAAGGAAACCAATTGAAAACAAAGTTCAAGAAAGCAAAACGAAGTTTTTCAAAAAGTTTTCTTCAAAGCAACAACAAAAAAGTCTTTTCAAAAATGCTTTCAACAACACTGAAACGTGTGATTGAAAAATAGGAAACAAACACTTTTGCAAATTGACACCACACAATGGATGAAAACTCAACAAAAAGAGATGTGTTTAAGGATGGTCTTAACAATCAAAAGCAGCAATGAAAGCTTTGGCAACAATAACCAAAAAGATCAAAAAGAAAAATTTCAAGAAAGTATCAATCAACAACTTTCATGAAACAAAGAAGTAGATGGCCACAAAAAGCAGTTTTGTGAAGTAAACCAAAAGTTACCAAAAGCAAGATTTAACACAAAGATTGAGATCAATATTTCTACCCTGGTGAATCAGAGCAGCCAAGATTCCAAACAAGAAATCTTGCGTGCTTAACCAAGAAAGGATGACGCTTGCAACAACAAAAACAAGACCAATACTCATTATAATCAGAGAGAATTCGGAACAAGATGCGCACTGTAAAAACAACAACTGATACTGGAAAGTGACTGTTTCAAACTGACTCAAACTACCAGACAGACCTTCAGAGACAAAAAGATTTACAAATCTTGAAAATTGCAATATATACGCGACTGTACTGATGTACAGATTGCGTGTATACACTACTATAACTAAGGAAACATGCGTATACGTGGGTTCACCTAAAGAAACATGTGTATATATGCCTCTGTAACTAAGAAAAATAGCGTATATAAAAGGTTTCAAGAAAAATAAAAAATAGACTGAAGAAACTAGAAAAAATTAAAGTTCAAAAACAGACCAGACAGCAATAGCAAGCAGACAAGGCAGCTGAGCCCTGATTGGCTTGAAAACACCCAAACTAGGAACAACAAGAGTGTTGTCCCCAGTGGAGTCGCCAATTCTGTTGGAGGGAAATGTTCCCCTAGGGATTTTTGGGTTGAAACCCTAGCAGACTGAAAGTTATTTATTCAAAGAAACACACATTCACACAGCCATTATGCTATTATAAGCAAATTCTATTGCAAAGGGAACGTACCTTAGGTCCTACGTTTGAGAAGGCCCTTAGGGTCCAAACCCTTCTCGGAGTTCCCTTCTTCTCTTTTGTCCTGCAAAACAACCAATTCCAAAGAACACAACAGTATATGGACAAAACTTTATAAAGAAACCATCTTCATGTTATAAATAAAGGTAGTTAGTTATGAAATCCAAACAACCATTTATATATGAATTCTAAACATGAATATCATAAACATAAAGAAGATTCATATCAGGAACCAAGACATGTGTTTCTTTTATTATAGACAAATAAAGTACATAAAAAGGAATAATTTCACCTGAGTCACCTTTAACAGGCTCCAACAAAAGCTTCCTTCCGGATCCGTTCCAGCCTCAAGCCTTTAATAAACTCCTTCCATGACTTACTCCATGATGTCATAAATGGTGGATGAGCATCAACACACAAGGAAACAAGGGTTTCCTGTACAAATGGGGGAAGTGCAGAAGGCACAAGGGACTTCAGACCTGGTCAGGGAAAAATCTCAGCATAATAGCCTTTCTCTCTCTTCTCTCCTCCCTTAGGCCTTCCCTTTGAGGTCTTTTTATACCTCTCCCAAAGTAGTTTTTTAGTTGGGAGTTGGTTGGGAACAGTTGGGCCATGGGCACTAACAGGTGATCAGCAGGTAAAACCCGCGATATCCGCCCGAAATTAAGGAGTTTTATATTTTTTTAAGTGTTTTAATACATATACACGGGTTGGGTATATGCCTACCCGCGTATACACACGTTTAACTCAGGGCAATGTCGCGTATAAGTGATAAAACACTGTTTTTTTAATTTTAGGACCAAGTCTGGAAGGAGGGGTTGCCCTAGGCCATGAGTGTAGCATCACAAACCATAAGAGTGAGATTTGGAGCTATAACACTTTCTGCACTAGAGGTCTACACGATGAGTTCTACGTGGAATGTTTTGTCAGTGGTCTCAAGGAAGCCATACAAGCCCACGTCCGACTGCACCACCCTAACTCATGGTTGCATGCTTGCAGGATAGCTCGTGAAGTATAACGTGCATTAGCAGCCCAGTCGAATCATCCAAATTTCATCACCAAGCGTTGCCCCACACAAGCTCAAAGCACTACCCAAACACTCAAGGTTCAGAAGGTGTCACTAGCAGAAATGGCGGAAAGAAGAAAGCAAGGATTGTGTTACTACTGTGATGAGAAATACTCCCCTGGGAATAAATGCAAGGAGCCCAAATTCTTTCAAATTGATGCTACTGATCACTGTTCCTCAAAGGAAGCCCCACCACTTGATGAACCAGAGGAGGAGGAAGAGGACAACCAACAGGACAATGTACCTGAAGAACCAGTTATCTTGCTACATGCTTTGGCATGGATTTCTTCTCCCCAAACTCTCAAAATCAAAGGTTTCATTAAGCATCGCCCAGTAGTAGTCTTGATTGATAGTGGCCGTACACATAATTTTATCCATCAAAGAGTCATGGAAGCAATGCATTGTTTTGTCCGAGCAGTTTCTAACTCCCTGGTCAAAATTACTGATGGGGGGACAATGAAATGTGAGGGCCACTGTGAAAATGTCAAACTTCAAATGGGGGATTATCAGTTAAAGGCCCGCATGTTTTCCATACACATGGGAGGTTGCGACATTGTCCTAGGTGCTGAATGGCTTCACACACTTGGCCTAATCACAGTGGATTTCTAGGAGTTATATATGAGCATTAAGCACAACAACCACACACATACCCTCCGCAGACTCCAGGTGGGAGCTCCCTCTATCACCAGCTCACATCGCATGGAAAAATTGTTAAAAAAGGGCCACCATGGAGTTATAGCCCAATTTAATGCCATCCAGGCCTTCGAACCCAATTCTCTTCATATTCATCCTGAGATGCAACAGATCTTGAACAACCATCTGCCAGTCTTTGACAAGCCTCATGAGATTCCACCCTTGAGAGGGGAACATGATCATAGCATTACTTTGGTCCCAGAGGCCCAACCACCAAATGTGTGCCCATATAGATATTCGTTCGCCCAAAAGAATGATATTGAAAAAATAATCAAGGAACTCTTGGAAGCAGGCATCATTCGTCTCAGCATTAGTCCTTATTCATCACTGGTGGTCATGGTGCTCAAGAAAGATGGGGAATGGCGTATGTTTCTAGACTTTAGGGCCCTCAATAAGTTGACAATCAAAGATAAATTTCCCATCCCAGTTGTCGATGATTTTCTGGATGAACTAAATGGGGCTCAATTCTTTACTAAGCTCAATCTTCGCTCGGGCTATCACCAAATTCGCATGAAAGAAGTCGACATTCCAAAGACTGCTTTCCAAACTCATGAAGGCCATTATGAGTCCTTGGTCATGCCATTTGGTCTTTGTAATGCCCCATCCACTTTTCAGAGCCTTATGAACCACCTGCTCAAACCATATCTCAGAAAATTTGTCTTTGTTTTCTTTGATGACATCCTCATCTACAGTCGCACCTGGGCCACACATCTTCAACATGCAGATCTGCTCTTGCAACTGCTCTGCAAACATAAATTATTTGTCAAGATGTCCAAGTTCTCTTTTTGCATGGAAGAAGTTGAGTATTTGGGCCACATTATGGGGCGTGAAGGTGTCAAGGTGGACCCCAAAAAGATCCAGGCAATGCAAGATTGGCCTCAACCAAAGACCTTGAAGAGCTTGAGAGGATTTCTGGGTCTCACAGGCTACTATCGCATATTTTTTCACAATTATGGTCACATTGCTAAGCCCCTCACTCAACTCCTCAAGAAAAATTCATTCCTCTGGAATGATGAAGCACAACAGGGCTTTACAGCTCTCAAACATGCCATGTGTTCCACTCCAGTCTTAGCACTACCCAACTTCACCAAATCTTTTGTGATTGAATGTGATGCTTCTGGTATAGGTATTGGGGCGATCTTAATGCAGCAAGGTCAACCCTTGGCCTTCATGAGCCAACAACTAAGTGGGAAGAATCTGGGACAATCTACCTATGAGAAGGAGATGATGGCCATCGTACATGCAGTAGATACCTGGCGACCATACTTATTGGGGCAATGTTTCCAAATCCACACAGACCATCAAAGCCTTATATATTTTTTGGAGCAATGCCTATCCTCACCGCAAAAAAATAAATGGCTCGCCAAAATGCTAGGATATGATTATGAGATAATTTACAAGAAAGGGCGCGAAAATATTGTAGCAGATGTGTTATCCTGCCAATTTGAGGAGGAAAGTACCATGCTCGCAATTTCCTTTCCCATTCGAGAATGGATTGAAGAGGCTTGCAAGGAATGGTTTTCACATCCCTAGCTCTCCCAATTCATTAATCAATTGTAGGTGGATCCAAATTCCACAGTGGGCTACTGGTGGCAGGATGAGATTCTTCGCTACAAGGAAAAATTCATAATATCACCAACATCCACCTTCAAAAGCTGCATTTTGGCAGAGTTGCACTCATCACCCACTGCAGGACATTCAGGCTTTCAGAAGATGTATGCTCGCACTCGAAGATCATTTTTTTGGATAGGCATGAAAAAGGGAATTCTTACTTTTGTAGCTGAATGCGACATCTGTCAGCGCCACAAAGGAGAAATAGTCAAATCCCCAAGCACATTACAGCCATTGCCCATCCCGGCCTCAATCTGGATGGAGGTTTCTATGCATTTCATTACAGGTCTTCCAAAGTCAGGAAACAAGTCAGTCATCATGGTGGTTGTGGACAGACTTTCTAAGTATGCTCATTTTTGCGCCCTACCCCACCCTTTTACACCAACTTTTGTCGCTCAATCTTCATGGACCAGATCTTCAAATTGCATGGCATGCCCACTTCCATTGTGTCTGATTGTGACCCGATCTTCACCAGTAACTTTTGGCAAGAACTCTTCTGGCTACAAGGTACCCAAATACAACTCAGTACTTCCTATCATCGACAAACTGATGGTCAAACTGAAGCAGTCAACAAATGTATGGAGACCTACCTAAGGTGTTTCACTTTAGAAAAGCAACATCTTTGGGTACAGTGGTTACCTCTAGCCGAATGGTGGTATAACACCAAATATCATGCCACCACCAAAATGACTCCATATGAAGCAGTTTATGGTAAACTCCCTCCTTCCCCTACTTCTTATATCAATGGATGCTCGAAGGTACAAGCAGTGGATCAACTCCTATAGAACCGCACAACCATGTTGGCCCATCTTAGAGAGAATCTTCATCAAGCCTAAAACTGCATGAAGCAATAGGCAGATCAACATCACTAAGAATGCCAATTTCAAGAAGGGGATCAGGTATTTTTGAGGCTACAACCATACAAGCAAACATCACTCAAAGATAAGGGTTGTCAGAAATTATCTCCAAAATTCTACGGACCGTATCAAGTACTTCAGCACATTAGAGAAGTCGCCTACAAGCTAGCTTTGCCAGCCACTGCAAAAATCCATCCAGTCTTCCATGTCTCATGCCTCAAGAAAGTGATTGGGAACCATTGCAGAATTCAAACCAGTCTACTTGAAGTGGATGAAGAAGGGTCAATATCGATCCAACCTGAATAGGCTCTTAATAGATGAGAATGACACCTGCATGGCTACAGGATCAAGGAAGTCCTCATCAAGTGGAAATACACCTCTCTAGAAGATGCAACCTGGGAACCAGCCACTATCCTTCAGCAGTTTCCGCAGCTTCAGCCTTGAGGACAAGGCTATTCTTATGGGGGAGGGCATGTTAGGGTCCAAACCTAACCCCCTTATTTATGTAATAGGATCGAGTCATAGTATAGTTAAATAAAGAGTCAATAAAGCCCATATTAATAATTGTAAGTGGTTAACTCGCATTTAATGCAGGGACCACAGTTAGTTGCTAATGGGCCATGGTATTAGATAGATGGTATTAATAAGAACCATGATATTGCCCCATGGTATTGCATGTATGAATCCTATATAAATGATAGAAACTGCCCTCGAGGAGCATTGTATCTTATTTGTAATTGAGCTTAGCTCTATTGGAGGTTTCCCCCTCGAAGAGGCAAGTGAACATTGCTTTCTGAATAATAAAATACTTGTTGTTATTTCTCATTGTTCTATGTTTTGGGTATATTTCTTCGCATATTTGGTATTCTGGTATCATCTTGCAAGTTAAGAGCATAACATTGATCTTGGGGTTTCCATTAATGTGATGACTAGGGAAATCATGCTCAAGCTCAATCTCAAGGGTTCATTGAGAGAGACCACAACAACCTTGCAACTTGCAGACCATTCCACAGTGACCCCTAAGGGGATTGTGGAGGATGTGATGGTCTCCATTGACTCTTGGGAGTACCCTATAGATTTGCTAGTCTTCTAGCCTAATGCTAAGCTTAATGTTTACCCGCTCATCCTTGGGAGGCCCTGGTTAGCCAATGTCGGTGCCTACATTAGCTACGGGGCTGGAAATATGACTATAAAAAATGGGCTTATGTCCAAGTAGTTAGTCCTGTACCCTCTTGCTCAGCCATCTCTAGAACATGACTTACCTTTATGGCTGGAAGAGGAGGAAGAATATGAAGTTTATTCAGCCCAACTCTATACCTTAGAAACAACCATGGGAGGAGGACAACCAGATGAAGATGATTTGATTGAACACATACTCCAAAGTCCAACTCCCAACACATTTTATTTAGAGGAAGTAGTAAAGGAAACTTAGAACAACCATCATATTGATCTATGCTTAGCTGATTCAAACCCTACCCGTGTCAAAACCATAGAATTTGGCCCTGAGAGAACCTTGAAAATCAACCCATCTCTTTCTGTACACCAAGAAGAAAAGTTGTGCAACATGCTAAAGGAACATCTGGATGCCTTTGCTTGGAGTTACAAGGAAATGAAGGGAGTGCACCCCTCGGTGTGTACTCACCACACTTATATCAAAGAAGGTTTCAAACTAGTCCAACAATCCCATAGGAGAATGAATCCATCTCTCAAGGATATAATGAAAGAAGAACTGCAAAAGTTGCTAGATTTAGGATTCATTTACCCTACCTCAGACAGTGAGTGGGTCTCTCCTTTGGTGTTGGTTCCAAAGAATAATGGGAAGTGGAGGATTTGTGTCAATTACAAAGAGTTAAACAAAGCAACAAAGAAGGACCATTTCCCTCTACCTTTCATTAACCAAGAGCTAGATGGCCTGGAAAGGAAAAAGTTTTTCTCTTTCCTAGATGGGTTCAACTGGTACAATCAAATCTAGATCATCCTAGAAGACTAGGATAAAACCACCTTCAGTTGTCCTTGGTGTAATTTCGCCTATAGGGTTCTTCCCTTTGGCCTAAGCAATGCCCCTGCCACTTTCCAGAGAGCAGTCCTCAGTATCTTTGTTGAGCTAGTCCATGATGCAGTAGAGATTTATATTGATGATTTCACACCCTATGGGTGTGATTTCCAGGAGGCTCTATCCAACTTAGGTAAGGTGTTGAAAAAATGCAATGAAATGAACCTGTCCGTTAGTCCCAAAAAATGTGAGTTCTTGATGACTGCAGGGACTGTTCTAGGTCATTCAATATCCCAGCAAGGACTGCAGGTGGACCCAAACAAAATAGCCATCATACAAAGGGTCACACCTCTGCAAAAAAAAGAGAGATGTCAGAAGTTTTCTAAGTTTAACTGGATACTATCGGAGGCTTATAAAAGACTTCAGCAAGTTAGCTTCTCCTTTATTTGGTTTTTGGCCAAAGACTCTGAATTTGTATGGTCAAAAAGTTGTCAAGGGGCCTTGGACACTTTAAAGTAAAAGTTGACCACTGCACCTATTCTCTGAGGCCCAAATTGGGCCCTTCATTCTCATATACATGTTGATGCCTCACACAAAGCCATAGGAGAAGCTCTAGGCCAGATAGATGACAAATTTCCTTATGCCATTTACTTTATCAGTAAGAATCTGTCAAAGGCCGAACTAAACTACACAGTGAACGAGAAGGAGCTCGTACATGTCATGCATTAATTGAACAATTTAGGTATTACATTACATGTAATCAAACATTTGTACATTCTAACCATGCTGCAATTAAATATTTAATGAATAAACCTAATGTGGATGCCCAGATTATTATATGGTTACTTTTATTACAACAGTTTGATCTAACTATTGTTGATTAGCTTGACAAGGAAAATGTTGTTGCATAATTTTTGTTTAGATTAATTTTGCCTGCACGCGACGAAGGAATGGTTGATGATCAGTTACCAGATGAACACTTATTTTCCATTTCAGTTCTCTCTCCATGGTTTTCCAACATAGAAAAAAACTTGGTGTCTGCACAGTTTCCACCGAATTTGTCCTCCAAAGAGACAAGAAAGGTTATGAGGAAGAGCACCCTATTCACTTGGATTGGGGGCAACCTCTTCAAACTAGGCCCAGATAAAATTCTCAGAAGATGTGTCAGGGAGGAGGAAGTCTTTGACATTCTTCTGACTTGTCATGATGGGCCTTGTGGAGGTCATTTTGCAGCCAAGAGAATAAGATTCAAGGTGTTACAAGCTGGCTATCATTGGCCCACTCCTCATCAGGATGTTGGAATGTACACTAGTCAGTGTCATCGGTGCCAAAGGATGAGAAAGCCTACTCGAAGGGATGAAATTCCTCAGCAACCTCAAGTGACTTTTGATACATTTGACAAGTAGGGCATGGATTACATTGGACTGGTTGATCCTCCATCCAAGCAAAAGAAATACATCATTGTGTGCACTGACTATTTGACCAAGTGGGCTGAAACCAAGGGAATCAAGGTAGCAACAGAGGAGAAGGTGGCTGAGTTCTTAAGGGAAAATGTATTTTACAAGTTTGGGTACCCTAGAGAATTGGTCACTAATCAAGGTAGCCAATTTACATCCAACATGATTGAAGACTTGTTAAGCTAGCACAAGATCAAGCATAGAACATGCAATCCTTATCACCCACAAGCTAATGGGAAAGTGGAGGTGACCAACAGAGTGTTGGAGGGCATTTTGACTGATCCAGGTGGCTCCAGGGACACACATAGGACAAAGAGGGCTTATGGAAGCTCAAAAATAAAAGTGATTAGAATGCTTTTGAACCAAGACTAGAGCATAGATCTCGTCATCCTAATCGCATCGGTGTGAACTTGTTGAAGCCCCGAAAATTAGGTCTACAACAAGGGGGATACCCACCCGGTCTAGACCTTGAAAGCAACTCATTTTCCATTTGGGATGGTGGGTCCAATAGGGGATAATGGGACCAATTTCCCAATTTGTTTGTGATGATGCTAAGGGATGATGTTTTTCTTTCTAAAAAGTTTCTAAATAAAATGCTTTTAATCTAACTCTAATCTAACACATGCAATTTTATTCTAATGAACGGAAATATCTAATTCTAAAAACTATCTTGGGATTAACTCTTTACTTATGTGATCTAAAATAGTTTCCAACAGCAATTGGTAATAAAGATTATTCAATTTCCACGAGAAAAGAATCCATTCAAAGTAAATTGTTGCGTATAAGAAATTAGCCGAAACAATTATGATAAGCATATCGCATAATAAGTTATTCATACATTCAGCATAAAAAGAATAGTTATCACTGTACAAAAGTGCCAAATGATAACTAAACATTCAAACTTTCATATATAAACAACTGAAAATAACATATCACTTGACGCATAAGCAGAAATTATTAAGAGATAAAAGTACCATTGATAATAATTCCTACTCATGAGCTTTAGTGATATAGATTTATCTTCTCATAATTCAATATCTACTAAGAGTACAGAAATGCATTTTAGTAGCAGACATTAAACATAGATATAAATAAATCTCTTTCCATTCATTTATCAAAACCTCCTCAGAGGGTGCGGAAGCGCATGTTCTGAAGAACTGTTTTTGACAAATTTCTGGACCCCTCTCTAAATGCATGAGAGGAGTTTAAATACTACTAACTAAAGACAAAAAATAGTTATTACAAAAATATAGGAGGTTTAAATTACCATCCTCATCTAAAGCAAAAAAGAAATCAAAATTAAATTGAAACTGTATCTAAAAATCAACTATGCATCTGTTCTCTTAAATCGCAAGCATCCAGCATCGGCTTCAGGAGTGTCGGATGGCCAACCTTTGATTTTAATTGTCCTTTGAAAAAAAAATCAGCAAGCGCTGGCACTATATTCTCAGCGGAATTTGTAAGGAACTTCAGAGTCATACACTGACTGTGTAGTTTCACCAAATATTTCTAGAAGGTGTCCCAATTTAACTTAGTTAAATTTTTGATTGAATCTACCCTTTCTTCAGCTTTCTCTCCCCAACTTGTCTGTAGTTGTTGTGTTTTTGGGAGAAATCTTGGAGCGGTTTCTGATATCAGGTTGGCTCTGTGCAGATTTTCATTGACACAATCAATGACACTGCTTGTTGTTGTCACTGCTTCTTCCGCTGCCTATTCTACTTTTTTGATCTTTGCATCCCATTTATTAAACAACATTTCTTTGTGGGATTCATTGATCTTGGGCAACCCTGCTTTTTTTCCTTCCTCTGATTCTTGCCAATTCAAATAGTCAGAACTTTCTTATCAATTAAATCATAATCAAGTTGAAAATCCATGACTTGACTTGTGATTTTGTCGCTCATTTCACAGTGAGAGTTCCATTGTGATATTCGTTGGCAAAGTATTTCCTACTGTTGCAAGAGTTGATCATTTAAGGCAAGGGCTTCTATGACAAATTTTGACTTTAGGATCATCTTTGTGCATTTCTAATGTGGCCTGTAATTATTGTTCCTTTTCAGCCAAACTGCTTTGATAACCCAACTGCATTCGCTGGAAGTCCTATTGTAAATTTTCCAATTTTTCTTCTGCTTCCCATCTAGTGCTGGCTTGCTGTAACTGTTGCTGCAAAAATAGGATTTTATCCTATTTATATTTAAGCAATAGCTGAACTTCGGATGCTTTGTCAATAGTAGCATAAGCATAAGCTCTTGCAATTTGGGACAACCTAGTTAGGTTCTCTGTTGGATCAGTGGTAGGGTCTTGCCAAAGGACATCTAGCTGCTTTGCCTCAAGTGAGAGCACGTCGTTTAGTTTTCTCTTCTTTCTCTATCTCCTGACTACAACTTTGTGCCGCGGGCTGTAAAACACGTCTAGAGGAGGGATTTCTTCTATCTTTAGCATGATTTCAGATGACGGAGCTATGGGAATGTGTTCAGTTTCTAGAGCATTGACAACTGTTTCAATCACCATTTCTATGATTTTTTGTGCTGGATTCCTTGGTGTCTCCACATTTTGCTCCTTATTGTTGATCAATTCCTTAAAGGTTTCCAACTCTTTCTCTAGCTCTGTTCTTAATGGATTTGTTGGCTGGATGAGGGGAGCGGGAACTTCCACCTATGATGGCGACAACACTTGCTACTCAGGATTCTCCTTGGATTGGGCAGTATCCTTGACTGATCCTTCACCCTTATTGTGGTCACTTTTTGATCGTCTAGACCCTTCTGGCGATTCTCTTCCAGACTTAGATTTAGACTTGTCTCGCCCCAAGCTTCCACTTATACTGATGTTGGGAGTGGGTTCCCTTATTGGTTCTAAGCGCAACTTGTCCAAGGGGAGGTTTGCCAATCTATTTTCATTCTCTGTAGAGTTTAAACTCTTGGAGTTCTGCTGGGCCAAACTAGATTTCGGCCATGTGTAAGATGTCTCTCAGTGTGCTCTCCTGCTAGAAGAAGTCATCAATGAGATCATATTCCTTAGTGAACACCTTTATTTTAATAGCTGTAATAAAATTCTTTATCACATCAAAGGGATCAAACTATCTCCCTCAGAACTTAAAAAATCATAGATTCAACATGTTGTCTACTTCCCTGAAAGGAAGACCTAGATCAAACAATGCAAAGGCCCCATAGGCCACAGGGAATTGCAGCAAAATTTCCTTTTTCTTGCCTTTAAGTTCCTTTCTCATTCCTCCAACCCTGCAAGTTTGGTAGGCTATTTCACGGGCCATCAACTTGTCATGAACATACAAGGGAAGTACATGAGGAGAGGCAACGCTTCCAAATACTCTAATATAAGTGAAAAATTCTTCTCCGAACCATCTTCCCATAGGGAGAATATCAATTTCGGCATCAGGAGAAAATCTTGGGGCATCTTTATTATACAACATCTTTTTAATGGGTAGCATAACTCCATGGAATATTTTATAAAAATATGGGGTGAACTTAGAATCCCATAGTTCCTTATGATACATTTGAATGGGCAAGGGATTCTGTACCGTCCATTTCCAACCCATGAGAGGAAATTTAGAAACAAAACAGATAGCATCCATGACATAGACAGCTAAAAAGAAAGGAGGATAAATCCTCTGAGAAGGAGTCCTTTTAGACCGATAATTCCAAATAGCAAAGGGTAAGTTATTAGAAAATATCTGGGACAAGTCCATTATAGTGGCGTTGGTGGCCGCATCCAGTAGGGGTAGCCGCTCGGATGAAAACTTATTGATATCAGGTTTTCCGAATATCCTACATAACATTGTAGTAGCGAAACAATACGGAGAAGAGAGGGAACTAGTGCTGTACATACCATATTTGTCCTTTTTTAATGGCTCTTCCTTTGCTGACTAGCTTTTGGTGCATTTAGCCAAATCTTCATTTTCCTTGGCGAATTTCTCCATGAACTACTTGTTATAGCTAGCCTACGACTCTGGTAAATGATACATGCGTCTTAAATTTTGTGGGGTAAATGACCCAATAACCTCCTGGTTCAAAGACTTGAATTGTGTGTCTGTTATATCAGCATCATATATCACCCATTTGACCATATCTGTATAGGGAAGTAATTTTGGCCTTGCTGCAATATGGTACAAGAATGAGCATGCAAGCTCTTTAAGTGATGCTTCAGATGACCCAAATGCATCTGCCGTAACTGTAACTTCCATGACTCTCTGGTTTTCTTCCTCCAACAGACTATACATGCCTTCCCAAGTAGATATGCCTGCTTCTCTGGTACAGGTGGTGTCCGTGAATAATGGAGTCATATCTATTTTTTCAGATACCAGAGCTTTTCCTTTCTTTTTGATGAAAAGAGATCTTGGGTATTTGCCAAAATCCCCTTTCTTGTAAAAATTTCGATCCAGGACCTGTGGGTTATGGCCCACTAAGTCTTTATTGGAAGCCTTCTAAAAAAAAATTGACGCAAGGTAAACCTTTCACGGCAAACATCACCAATAACATTTGACCTTCACAAAATTATGTATCTTCGATTCTTCATTTCAACCGAACCAAGGTACCAAATATATATGCGCCTTTTCCCTTTCAACTTACCAAGCTGGACCAATGCATCTTGCATCCCTGTTGGCTATTTAAAGGTCAAAAACCGTCACGATTTTGAAGAGGTTGTGACTATTACTAATTGCCAAAGTTCCACTGCTTTTTATGTGCAAATTCCCATCGGTTCAATTGTGTTTCCACCATACGTTCGACCCAATTCTCTGCGTCCAGCATTCGACAGCTTCCAACATCAATCATCACACGGTTTTTAAATAGATTGACCGCTATTTAACACTGACACAAACTTTTACCAGAAACACTCATATATAACAGAACGATATTGAGATCGCCATCGATCCTTTAGGTGATTGATGTCAATCAACAAACTCACAACAAAGGATTTTACTCATAAATTTACACTCTGAAAACCCATAAATCAACCTGCGGAAAATCGATATAATATATAGTTTTGATTATGTACAAAAGTTTCTTAAATCTAAGGCATTGTAGCCTTAGTCAATAAATCCACACTGATTACATTGTATTCTCACTCGGCCTCTCTATATCTCACACACACAGACTCGCTATAAAGCATTTACAAAGGTGTGAATCAGTTAAGATCCACAAAATCTCTTCTGAAATCACTCAACAAACTTACTTAAATCTCTCGTTGCATTCATGGTAGATAATCACAATTAACTAAACCTCATCGTTCCAGCAAATTAGTTCTCTTTTAAAGCAGATTTCCCTTATTTTCTCCTTCGATTTAGCTCCTCTGATCCACGTACTCTTCACCCTTCTTTGGATTCTTCTTTGATTAAGGAGTGGGTTAGATGCTCCTGCATCAGACTCCCGAGGTACAAAATTTTTTATGACCTCCTGGTCATATACTTCTCCTTGTTCTTAGCAATTCTAACCACTACATTTCTTCAGTGGAACTGCCTTCATGATCTTCTGTGAGCTGCAACCAACCTCTGTAGTCACAGTCTCCTCTGTTACATGATACCTCACCAAGCCCTCCTCACTCGGTCTTTTGGCATCCTTCTGGTTCTCTCCTCTGGAACCAATTGAGCACACCTTGCTCTAGGTTGCTGCAAATCTTCTCACCTTTCGCTGCCGCCATCTTCACGACAGTAAGACCATAAAATCCCTAGCTTTAACACAACTGTACCTCTTTCCCCTTCTGCTTGCATTCTTCTTCCTTCTCACATGAAATCCTTTCCCTTCTCTGATACCACTTTGATGAAAAGAGATCTTGGGTATTTGCCAAAATCCCCTTTCTTGTAAAAATTTTGATCCAGGACATGTGGGTTATGGCCCACTAAGTCTTTATTGGAAGCGTTTTAAAAAAAAATTGACGCAAGGTAAACCTTTCACAACAAACATCACCAATAACATTTGACCTTCACAAAATTATGTATCTTCGATTCTTCATTTCAATCGAACCAAGGTACCAAATATATATGCGCCTTTTCCCTTTCAACTTACCAAGCTGGACCAACGCATACTGCATCCCTGTTGGCTATTTAAAGGTCAAAAACCGTCACGATTTTGAAGAGGCTGTGACTATTACTAATTGCCAAAGTTCCACTGCTTTTTATGCGCAAATTCCCACCGGTTCAATTGTGTTTCCACCATACGTTCGACCCAATTCTCTGCATCCAGCATTCGACAGCTTCCAACATCAATCATCACACAGTTTTTAAACAGATTGACCGCTATTTAACGCTGACACAAACTTTTACCAGAAACACTCATATATAACAGAACGATATTGAGATCGCCATCGATCCTTTAGGTGATCGATGTTGATCAACAAACTCACAACACATGATTTTACTCATAAATTTACACTCTGAAAACCCATAAATCAACCTATGGAAAATCGATATAATATATAGTTTTGATTATGTACAAAAATCGCTTAAATCTAAGGCATTGCAGCCTTAGTCAATAAATCCACACTGATTACATTGTATTCTCACTCGCCCTCTCTATATCTCACATACACAGACTTGCTATAAAGCATTTACAAAGGCGTGAATCAGTTAAGATCCACAAAATCTCTCCCGAAATCACTCAACAAACTTACTTAAATCTCTCGTTGCATTCATGGTAGATAATCACAATTAACTAAACCTCATCGTTCCAACAAATTAGTTTTGTTTTAAAGCAGATTTCCCTTATTTTCTCCTTCGATTCAGCTCCTCTGATCCACGTACTCTTTGCCCTTCTTTGGATTCTTCTTTGATTAAGGAGGGGGTTAGATGCTCTTGCATCACTTTCCCATCACGTTCTGCGCACCGCTCTGTATATTGTTTTGCGTACCGCTCTTGTAAGCTCACAGGAAGATAAATAAGACACAACGAGAAAAATAACGAATTATGGTAAGTAATTAGGTGACAAGAAAGCTCTTAATTTCAAGATCACATCAAATATATCACCCTACATGAAACAACCTTTTGCTCAAATCTAAATCATTTCTCATAAATAACGACGAATAAACTACTAAGTTGACATTAATGCCCATAACTCAATATCGAATTACGAGAAATATCTCATCGTATTGTGAGCCCTTTTAATTTGCGATGAATGGATTTTGTGATTTGCTTCGCAATATCATAGATTGCAATATTGCTAATCCTTTTTGTTAACAATCATTTGCTTCATTATGCGACAGTGAGATGCTTTATCGCATATCGCAAGATCCAGACGTTTTATCTTAGGCCACCGTGCGATATATGGAATTTGCGATATGCGATGAATTTGTGTAGCTTGTGATCTCGCATCATCGCGTTTTCGCAATTCCGATGATTTTTTTTATATATGATGTCCTCCTTTACTGTTTTGCGATGTGATGTTCATCATTAAGAGAACTATTTTATTCAAGACTTATTATAATACTTAAGATTTTGCGTTTGCTGATGTTTTTCCTAAGTTTATGATAGTGTGTTTTATTCACAGGGAATTATAAGTGCTAGTTTTTTATTTTTAGGAGGGTCCCCATTTATTTAGTGTTATTACTAATACCAAAAAAAGAAGAGGGGTTGTTGCTGGCCACAACAAGTGGCAATTCACTAGGAAGAACCAGTTATCTTTGATTATCTTTTGAATTTTCTAAAACTTCCAAAATAGAAGAGTTTTCTGGAAAATCAAACTTTATTATAGAAATATAAAGTGCATAATTCTCTTTGCCATTAACAATAGCTTGTTCCTTCTGTGCTAATTCTGATTATTTTCTTCCCAAAGCTAGTCATTGCATTTACATCAGTCACTACTTGGTTTATAAGGATAAAAACAAAGACATCTTTGCAGATCAATTTTAAGTATACTCATTTGTCGTAGGTAGAGCCTCTTATAACCTCAACAGGGTTACCTGTTACCCAGTAATGATCCAGTATCCTACTTCAAGAAGTATACAATTTCCAAAGATAAATCCACATTCACACTTATTGCTTTCATTTTCTTTTAATTCTTAAAGAACAATGTCTTGGTTTGGTGGCCAAATTTTGACAGTGCCATTCACTTGATTTATAACTTTACTGAACAAGCTAGCTCATGATGAGACCCCTTGTCTTTTGATTGCAACAACCTTGAGTCGTTGCCCTATTTTGGTATGCCATTGGCAATGTCAGCTAGTTATAATATTTATGATCATGATAAGCCGACTCTTGATGAGATCTCTTATTCTTTAATTTTATAGTGCATAGGTGGATTACTCTTTGAAACTTGTAATTTCCTAAGTGGGGAGGAAGTCATTGGTCTCTTAAGAATAGCTCTGGATGACAATTATAGAGTTTTTGAAGACAATTTTTCTACAGAGAACCTTCATTTTATTATTGATGCTTTTTATGACCGATATAAAACAAATTCCCACTAAAGGTTGTTTTTAATCAAAATTTGTAAGGTTGAAACTAGTAAAATTTTCAGGCTTGTAGCACTTGACTATATTTTTCAATAATAACAATTAATTTTCCAAATCAGTTCTATTTATACAAGTGAAAAAACAAAATTTACAAGAGACACTAATCTTTTTCGTGAAATCCAAAAGTAACTATTTACAACTTGTTTTATTATTAAAATAAAGCTATAAATAATAATTTACAAAGATAGAAGAGGTCATCTTCTATGGAAAGTATTTTTTAAGGATCTACCCATTAACAGGTAAAGATTCTCTTTTCCTAGCTAAATCTTGCAACGTGAAAGTTGATGGACCTATGATTTCAACAATTTGGAATGGTCCAAGCCACATCTGTTGGAATTTAGAATGTTTGCCTTTTTCTTCGTGAGCCTTATCCCATTTCAATACTAAATATCCAATTTGAAAATCCTTCCTAGATGCCATGTTTGAATCAAAAGAAGCCTTTACTAATGCTTGATGATGTGCATGGGTAATTTTAGCCTGTTCTCGTTGCTCTTCTAGCTTAAGGATCTACAATTGTCGTAGTTGCAAAGATGAAGAAGGTGTTTTTTCCATAAACTGAACTAAGGCTAAAGAAGGAATTGCTAGGTGAGTTGGGGGAACTACTTCTTTCCCATAAACTAAATTAGAGGGAGAAATGCCAATGGAAGCCTTTTGAGTTATTTGATCTGCCCAAAGAGCATACATCAAACATTTGTGCCAATTTTTATGATTCTGATCAATAGTTCACTTAATGATTCTGATTAGTTTTTTATTTGTCGATTCAGCCAACCCATTCCCTTGTGGGTAATAATTGGTAGAATACTTAAGTTTAAAACCTCTTTTAAGTGCAAATTCAGTCATAGCATTGCTAGAAAAGTATGATGCATTATCAAACATTAAAGTAGAAGGTAAGCCAAACCTGGTAATTATGAACTGATCTATGAAATCGATGATATGTTCAACACTAGCTGTCTTGAGAGGAACTGCTTCTACCCATTTAGTAAAATAATCTCTAGCTGTAAGAATGTACCTATGTTATTTAGAAGAATGAGGAACAATCTCACCTATTATATCCAATCCCCATTGCTCAAATGGTTGGTCGACATTAACCGGTTGCAATGGCAATGATGGTTTCTTCTATCTTCTAACAACAGTTTGACAAATTTGACATTTCCTTACATAGCTATGTGCATCTTTAAATAAGGTAGGCCAATAGTATCCTGTGCACAAAATTTTGTGTGCTGTTGCATCTCCTGCATAATGCCAACCTGATGGTCTATCATGGAGTTCCTGCAACACTTTTTTAGCTTCAGGTTTCTCAAGACATTGAAGAAGAATAGAATCATAATTCCTCCTAAAAAGTACATCGTTTACAAGTTGGTATTGCTTAGCTTTCAATCTTAGGGCTATTTTCTTTGTATAATTCAGATCTGAAGGAGCATATCCATTTTTTAAATAAAACATGATATCAACATATCTCGATTCAATATCATTTAGGCTTACCTCATACATTTGTACCTCTTTATTGAGAGATGGCATTTCTGATATAAGAAATGCTCCAGCCAACATCCTGCAAAAGCCTTGAACTTTCACAATATTTGTTGGCTTGATCTTAGCATCGTATTCTTGTAGGGTAGTGACCCAATTTGCTCTCTTTTCACCCACATCTTTCTATACTAAAAGATTTCTTACTATCGGAAACGACACTATTATCTTTGTATGGGTCTTAAGAAGAAAGAGTCTAAAGTGTTTGATTGCTTTGAAAATAGCATAAGCTTGTTTCTCAACATTAGAATAATTTAATTCATCCCCTTCCAAATTTGAACTAAAGAAGGCAATTGGGGCTTCCGCTTTATCTTGATTGGCTTGTGTGAGTATTGGAGCATATGACTTCTCAGAGGCGAATGTATACAAAATGAAAGGATCGGAAAAATTTGGAGTCGCTAGGGATGGGGCATTAACAGTCACTTGCTTAATCAGATTGAACGCTTCATATTCTGCCTAGCCCCATTTAAAGAGTGAATTTTTCTTGACCATTGCTTGTAATGGTGACACAATTCTTGAGAAGTCTGGGACAAATCTTTTCACAAAATTAATTTGACCAAGAAAGGATTTCATTGCCTTCTTATTATGTGGTAGGGATATTTCAGAATTTTCCTTAATCCTATCTGGATCAATATGGATTCTAGATTTAGAGACTATAAATCCAAGAAGTTTTCCTTCACTTAAAAAATAAATTTTTTGGATTAAGTGAAATCCCATACCTTTGACAATGTTGAAAGATATTCTTTAAATCTCTGAGGTGACTACTATGTTTTTTAGAATATACTGTTATGTCATCCAAGCAAATCACCACTTATTTATTTACTAATCCCTTAAATTCAATATCCATGGCCCTTTGAAATGTGGCGCCAGCATTAATCAGCCCAAGGCATCTTTTGATATGCATATATACCCCATTTGGTTCTGAATGTGGTCTTTAGTTGATCGTCCGGATGGACTAAGACTTGGTTGTAGCCAGATAAACCATCTAAAAAGGACATCAATTCTAATCCTGCAATTGCTTGTAATATTTGTTCCATAGGAGGTAGGGGAAAATTATCCTTTTGGCAGGCTTTATTAAGATTTCAAAAGTCAATACAAATTCGAATGTCTCCATTTTTCTTTCTGACTAGAACCAGATTGAAAACCCATCTAGAATGTCGAACGGAAAAATAATTTTGGCTTTCAAAAATTTACTGAGCTCAGACTTAATTTGACTTTCCAGATTGGGATGTATCTTCTTCAACTTTTGCTGGACTGGTTTTTCATCAGCTATCATCGGGATAGTATGCTGAATGATTGAAGTGTTGTAAGCCTTAAGGTCATCGTAATTCCAGGCAAAGACATTTTTATACTGTTTCAGGAGTCGAACAAAGGCTAATTTTTCTTTTGGGGCTAGACCCAGACCTAAGTTGATCTTCTATGGTTTAATATCTGTTCCTAGATTTACTAATTCATAGTTCAAAGTTGAACTCTGAAGTTTTGAATTGGTAGACCTTTTGAATCTGTCTTTTAAATCGTATAGGTCTTCTAACTTGACTACAGATTTTGGTATGGCATTATTGGTGCTATCTTGTTGTAACTGCTTGTCATGTTGATCTTTGTCAATTATCTGATTACTATAAGATCCTTCTGAAGTCAAGAAACTTACAATATCAAGTTCGTCGTTAAAAATTCTCTAATTGGTAAGATTATTAGGGATGGAGGGCCTAAAGATCAATTTGATTGAGAATTTGTCTAGGCTATAGTCTTCTGAGGGAATGAGCTTGAAAGCTACATTAGCGAGGAGATCAGCACTAGCATTTTGGAGTCTGGGAATGGATGAAATATTGAATGCTATAAAATGTTCAGTCAGATCTTGTACTAAAGATTAATAATGGTTTAAATGACCTGATAGACAATGTATAGTATTTCGTACTTGTTTAATAACAATCTCAGAATCTCCAAGGACTTGTAGATACTTGATGTCTAGTCCGATTGCCTTGTACAACCCTTGCACTAAAGCTTCATATTCTACAGTGTTGTTTGTGCAATCGAACTCGAGTCTACAGGTTAGCATGGTTTTATTCCCTTCTAGACTAACTAATACACATTCTGCTCCTGCTCCATCATTAGACTTAGAACCATGAAAAAATAATTTCCAAAACAAAGAGGTATTTACAAGACTATCTACGAAATTAACACATTTAGAACTATCTGTTTGAGAAAAGTTTTCTGCTTGAGACAAAACAAAATGTTCTAAATAAGGCGAAGCATGAGCATTAAAATTCCCTAAGAAAGAATCAACAGAATAGTTTCCAATTATATTGTTGTTGTATGATATCGGTTCATGTTCTCCTTCCAGTTCTGTCACTATGTATTTTTGATGTCTTTCTCACTCAACCTTTATTTGATTTGGTTTACCATTGTAAGGGAGCCACATGTGTGACTAGTCGGTCGCAAAGTATCCATGAAGCTTTTCAGACCAATCCCTGCTAAGAATTAAACCATAAAATTCAGGAATTTCTACAACTAAAATATCAATGACTTGACATACCTTTGGATTCGATGAGAGTCTTATGGTCACTTGATTTAGTTCACCAATTACTTCAACTTACGATCGGTCCAGCGGAACTATGCGTACCGCAGATTTTTGAGGTTGGATATTTAACTTTGCATAAATTGTTTTAGGCAAAATATTAGATAAAGCACTTGAATCTACCAAACAATTATGCAAATTTTTATTGAAAATTTCGTAAGTAAGGAGGAATGGAGGAGTATGGGATTTTGACCTACCTCCATCTAAAGCAGTATCATTTGGGTCAACTTTATTTGCCATGTTAGTTGGAGGTCTTCCCATTTCATGAGAATCTTGCGAGATTACAGTAGCAGGAAGAGGTACAACGGGTATTGCATGTAACTCTTTCAAAAGTAATTTCTGTTGATGTTTTAATTTGCTCAGTTCATGAAAAGTAATGTTGGACCTAGTCTTCTTCATGTCTTCAATGATATGATACTCTATCTCATTAGAAACAATCAGTGTTTTAGTTGGAGATGATGAATCGGATTGGACTGGGCTTGTTTGAGTTGCTTTTGGTGATGATTTCTTACCCGCAACTTTATTCTTGGAAAACAAGCTTACTTTCTTATGTTTAGAACTGGGTTGTGGAGGATCGAGTTGATTTCTACTCCTGGTACTGATTGGTGATGCCTCTTGATCCTATTCGTCTAGAAGAATGAAGTCCCACATTCCCTATAGCTCTACAACCTCATCTTCATCAATAGGTTCTTCATTGGAGACTTCTTCTTCCTTTCCTTCAGATTCTGCATTTGTTATAGCATTGGGAGGCTTTGGATCAGTTGAAGGGTTTTTTTCTATAAGGCTTGTAGGGTTTCTTAGAAGAAGTCTCCGCTACTTGTCTTTTAATGTCGACCATTTCGTTAGACATGGTTTTTAAAACTTTATGCAATCCTTCTAAATCAAATGGGTCCTTTAATTGCTTTTTCTTAGGATCATCTCTAAAAGCAACCTTCTTAGATTTTCTTTCATCAATGGCATTTTTCTTTTCTAAAGCTAATATATGCTTTTCTACCGCTATTGCTTCCTTCATGTTTTTGGCCAATGTTGGCTTGGCAGCCCTATCAACAAATATTGCTATGTTCGATGGTAAAGCAGATATCTACCATTCACTTTGCACTTCTTCGCTAGGTTTGGAAGCAATAGGGATTTTATTCAAGAGTCTGTTGAAACATGAGTTGAAATATTTAATAGGTTCTCTCGATTCAGTCTTAATATTCGATAGATCATTGATCAACGTTGTTGTATACCTATCATCACTGAACTTTGTTAAGAATTACTCTTGGAAAATGTCCCAACTAGTAATGGATCCTGATGGTAATTGTAAATACCACGACCCAGTTGCTGCTTGTAAAGTATAAGGAAAAAGTATAACAACAACGTCTTCATTTGTAACTCCATTTAAATTTATTGATAACATAAAGTTATTTATATGTTCTTCTGCTAGCATGCCTGTTTCAGGATTAAACTTGGGCAGCCATTTCTTAGGATGCGACGGTAATTGACTCAAGGGCAAAGACATTGAGACTGCCCCTGGATTGTTCCATGGGTTTTGAGCCATCGTTGAACTACTAATAGAGGAAAGTGCAGATGAAGTTCCTTGTGGTGGGGACAAAGATGCCGAAGTTCCAGAACTCTGTTGAACAACAATATGAAGTGGAGGAATGGATGGTTGACTTTGCAATGGAGAAGATGGAATGGATGATGATGATAAAAGAGTCCCACTATCAGACCCTTGAGGTGTCTTCCTTGCTCATTTCCTTTTAGGAAGAGGTAATTCAGTTGGTTCAATACCATGCTTTTCACTCTATAATCTGGTAAGAGGATGAGAAGGATTGTATTGTGAAGTCACACTACCTTGAGATAATTCAGATTTTTGTGGTGATATGGAAAATCCCTGAAGTTTATGGATCAAAGACTCAACTTCAGGGGGTTTGATAGTATAGATATCTGAAATATTTAGGTTTGTGGCAGTGGTTGTTGTTTTCTCAACTTCTCGCTTAAGATTTGAAAACTCAGAATGTGATGGAGAAGTCGGGGGGGATGTTGAGGGTGATTTACTTTCAGAATGGGTTTTAAATTTAGATTTACTAGCCATTGATAGTTCGGGCCTGTTTTTTAGTGCCAAATACGTTGAAGCCCCAAAAATTAGGTCTACAACAAGGGGGATACCCACCCCGTCCGGACCTTGAAAGCAGCTCCTTTTCTGTTTGGGATAGTGGGTCCGACTGGGGATACTGGGACCAGCTTCCCAATTTGTTTGTGATGATGCTAAGGGATGATGTTTTTCTTTCTAAAAAGTTTCTAAATAAAATGCTTTTAATCTAACTCTAATCTAACACATGCAATTTTATTCTAACGAATGGAAATATCTAATTCTAAAAACTATCCTGGGATTAACTCTTTACTTATGCGATCTAAAATAGTTTCCAACAGCAATTGGTAATAAATATTATTCAATTCCCACAAGAAAAGAATCCATTAAAAGTAAATTGTTTCGTATAAGAAATTAGCCAAAAAAATTATGATAAGTGTATCGCATAATAAGTTATTCATACATTCAGCATAAAAGGAATAGTTATCACCATACAAAAGTGCTAAATGATAATTGAACATTCAGACTTTCATATATAAACAACTGAAAATAACATATCACTTGACGCATAAGCAAAAATTATTAAGAGATAAAAGTACCATTGATAATAATTCCTACTCATGAGCTTCAGCGATATAGATTTATCTTCTCATAATTCAATATCTACTAAGAGTATAAAAGTTCATTTCAGTAGTAGACATTAAACAAAGATATAAATAAATTTCGTTCCATTCATTTATCAAAACCTCCTCAGAGGGCGCAGAAGTGGATGTTCTGAAGAACTGTTTTTGACAAATTTCTAGACCCCTCTCTAAATGCATGAGAGGAGTTTAAATACTACTAACTAAAGACTAAAAATAGTTATTACAAAAATATAGGAGGAGGTTTAAATGACCATCCTCATCTAAAGCAAAAAATAAATCAAAATTAAACTAAAACTCTATCTAAAAATCAACTATGCATCTGTTCTCTTAAATCGCAAGCATCCAGCATCAGCTTCAGGAGTTTCAGTTGGCCGACCTCCGATTCTAATTGTCCTGTGAAAATAGAATCTACAAGCACTGGTGCTGTCTTCTCTATGGAATTTGTAAGGCACTTCAAAGTCATACACTGACTGTGTGGTTTCACTAAATATTTCCAGTAAGTGTCCCAATTTAACTTAGTTAACTTTTTGATTTACTCTTCCCTTTCTTCAGCTTTTTGTCTCCAACTTGTCTGTAGTTGTTGTGTTTTTGGGAGAAATCCTAGAGCGGTTTCCGATACCAGGTTCGCTCTGTGCAGATTTTCATTGACACAGTCAATGACACTACTTGTTGTTGTCACTGCATCTTTCGTTGCCTGTTCTACTTTTTTGATCTGTGCATCCCATTTATTAAACAACATTTCTTTGTGGGATTCATTGATCTTGGGCAACCCTACTTTCTAGCCTTCCTCTTATTCCTACCAATTTAACTAGTCAGAAACTTTCTTATCAATTAATTCATAATCAAGTCGCAAATCCACGACTTGACTTGTGATTTTGTCACTCATTTCACAGTGAGAGTTCCATTGTCATATTTGTTGGCAAAGTATTTCTTGCTGTTGCAAGAGTTGATCATTTAAGGCAAGGGCTTCTATGACAAATTCTATGACTTTAGTATCATCTTTGTGCATTTCTAATGTGGCCTATAATTGTTGTTCCTTTATGGCCAGACTTCTTTGATAACCCAGCTGCATTCGCTCGAAGTCCTACTATAACATTTCCAATTTTTCTTCTGCTTCCTTGCTAGCGCTGGCCTACTGTAACTGTTGCTACAAAAATACAATTTTATCCTATTTATCTTTAAGTAAGAGCTGAACTTTGGATGCTTTGTCAATAGTAGTAGAAGCACAAGCTCCTACTATTTGGGACAACCTATTTAGGTTCTCTATCAGATTAGTGGTAGGGTCTTGCCAAAGGACATCCAACTGCTCTGCCTCAGGTGAGAGCACACTGTTTAGTTTTCTCTTCTTTCTCTGTCTCCTGACTATGGCTTTGTGGTGCAGGCTGTAAAACACGTCTAGAGGAGGGATTTCTTCTATCCTTAGCATGATTTCAGATGACGAAGCTATGGGAATGTGTTCAGTTTCTGGAGCATTGATAACTGTTTCAAACACCATTTTTGTGATTATCTGTATTGGATTCCTTGGTGTCTCCACATTTTTATCCTCGGTTTTGATCAATTCGTTAAAGGTTTCCCACTCTTTCCCAGCTCTGTTCTTAATGGCTTTGTTGGTTGGATGAGGGGAGCAGTAACTTCCACCTGTGTTGGCGAAAACACTTGCTACTTAGGTTTCTCCTTGGATTAGGTAGTATCCCTGACCAATCCTTCACTCTTATTGTGGTCGCTCTATGACTGTCTAGACCCTTCTGGGAATTCTCTTCCAGACTTAGATTTAGACTTGTCTAGTCCCGAGCTTCCACTTATACTGATGTTGGGAGTGGGTTCCCTTATTAGTTGTAAGCACAACTTGTCCAAGGGGAGGTTTGCCAATCTTCGTTCTCTGTAGAGTTTAAACTCTTGGAATTCTACTAGGCCAAACTGGATTTGGGCCATGTGTAAATTATCTCTAAGTGTGTTCTTCTGCTGGAAGATGTCGTCGACAAGATCATCTTCCTTAGTGAACACCTTTATTTTAATAGTTGTAGTAAAAAAAATTATCACATCAAAGGGATCAAACTGTCTGCCTAGGAACTTAAACAATCATAGATTCAACATGTTGTCTACTTCCCTGAAAGCGTGACCTAGATCAAACAATGCAAAAGCCCCATAGGCCATAGGGAATTGCGGCCAGATTGCCTTTTTCTTGTCTTTAAGTTCCTTACTCATTCCTCCAACCCCGCAGGTTTGGTAGGCTATTTCACAGGCCATCAACTTGTCAAGAACATATAAGGGAAGTACATGAGGAGAGGAAATGCTTCCGAATACTCTGACATAAGTGAAAAATTCTTCTCTGAACCATCTTCCCACAGGGAGAATATCAATTTCGGTTTCAGGAGAAAATCTTGGGGCATCTTTATTATACAACATCTTGTGAATGGGTAGCATAACTCCATGGCAGATTTTATAAAAATATGGGGTGAACTTAGAATCCTATAGTTCCTTATGATAGACTTGAATGGGCAAGGGATTATGTACCATCCATTTCCAACCCATGAGAGGAAATTTAGAAACAAAACAAATAGCATCCATGACATGGGGAGCTAAAAAGAAAGGAGGATAAATCCTCTGAGAAGGAGTCCTTTTAGACCGATAATTCGAAATAGTAGAGGCTAAGTTATCAGACAATATCTAGGCTTAGTCCATTATAGTGGCATTGGTGGCCGCATCTAGCAGGGATAGCCACTCGAATGAAAACTTATTGATATCAGGTTTTCTGAATAGCCTACATAACATTGCAGCAACGAAACAATACAAAGAAGATAGCGAACCAGTCCTATACATACCATATTTGTCCTTTTTCAATGGCTCTTCCTTTTCTGACCAAATTTGGTTCATTCAGCCAAATCTTCATTTTCCTTGATGAATTTCTCCACAAACTACTTGTTATAGCTAGCCTGCGGCTCTAGTAGATGATACATGCATCTTAAATTCTGTGGGGTAAATGACCCAACAACCTCCTGGTTCGAAGACTTGAATTTCCTATCCGTTATATCAGCATCGTCTATCACCCATTTGACCATATCTGTATAGGGAAGTATTTTTGGCCTTGCTACAATATGGTGCAAGAATGAGCATGCAAGCTCTGTAAGTGATGCTTGAGATGATCCGTGTGCATCTGCCGTAACTGTAACTTCCATGACTCTCAGGTTTTCTTCCTCCAACAGACTATAGATTCCTTCCCAAGTAGATATGTCTGCTTCTCTGGTAGAGGTCATATGCGTGAATAATGGAGTCATCTCTATTTTTTCAGATACCAGAGCTTTTCCTTTCTTTCCCATCACGTTCTACGCACTGCTTTGTATATTGTTCTGTGTACCGCTCCTGTAAGCTCACAAGAAGAGAACTAAGGCACAATGAGAAAGATAACGAATGATGGTAAGTAATAAGGTGACGAGAAATCTCTTAATTTCAAAATCACATCCAATATATCACCCTACATGAAATAACCTTTCACTCAGATCTAAATCATTTCTCATAAATAACCATCAATAAACCACTAAGTTGACATTAATGCCCACAACTCAGTATCGGATTACGAGAAATATCTCATCGTACTATGAGCCCTTTTGATCTGCGGTAAAGCGATTTTGCGATTTGCTTCGCAATATCGCTAATCCTTTTTGTTAACAATCATTTTCTTCATTATGCGATTGCGAGATGCAATTTGTGAGATGCTTTATTGCATATCGCATATGCGATGAATTTGTGTGGCTTGTGATCTCGCATCATTGCGTTTTCGCAATCCCGATGATTTCTTTATATATATGTCCTCCTTTACCCTTTTGTGATGCGATATTCATCATTAAGAGAACTGTTTTATTTAATACTTATCATAATACTTAAGACTTTGCATTTGCAGATGTTTTTCCTAAGATTATGATAGTGTGTTTTATTCACATGGAATTATAAGTGCTAGTTTTTTATTTTTAGGAGGGTCCTCATTTATTTAGTGTTATTACTAATACTAAAATAAAAAGGGGGGTTGTTGTTGGCCACAACAGAATGGTTCGTCAATCCAAGCTCGTATGAGGGAGAATGAGCCAGTCAAAGTTTTCGTTGACTTTTATTGACCGGGCAGGCTTAATGGAGACACAATTTGGAAGTTTTCTGGTGGCCAACTCTAGCCCGAATCCAAGTGAATTTTTGGCCTATTTAATTTGACTCTAGTGAAGTTTTGGAATTTTTGAAATCGAATTATTATATTAAAAATTGATATATATATATATATATATATATATATATATAAAGGGAGGTGGTGGGCCACCACCCACACCACCTGACACCTTACCATATGCCATCATAGTAATATGGAGGGGCTGGTGGGAGTTGAACCCACAGCCAGCAGGAGGGCCGGCCCCACCCACGTGGCAGCCCCATGTGACACCAACCAAGAACCACCCCATATGATACATACCCAACCATGCACCACCAAAACTTTAATAAACCAACCCACCATTATTTACAATACGGTTAGCGCCATAAAAATATGCACCCACCATAACTGGTATTTATTATAAAAAAAGTCATTTACATGTTAAGTTTGGTTCCGCAGGGATTCGAACCTAGAACCACCCCCTTGTAATTCGCCTTCTTTACCAATCCACCTAAACGACTTATTTGATAAGTCCACCAATGAAATTTATATAAAACCTATCATTTCATCAGTGCACCTAGGCATGGAGGAACCAGTAGTGGGTATGGAAATCGAGAAATTTTTTTTTAATTAATTTATTGTAGGTGGAACCATGATTGAGCAAAATTTCCAAGACGGTGAAATTTTTGTAGTGTCCAAATTGGATAAATTTTATGTCAATCTTACACCTCTTGGTGACATGAACCCGATGGTGCAGTCAGTTTCCTGATCTGAGCAGCAGATTTGTAGAGGACTCGAAGGAGGGAATATTTGAGGAATCTAGGGGGAATCTAAAATATTTCTTGAGCCCCATATTTCACTTTCTTAGAATTCAGAAATTTGACAGTCAGTTTTGCATTATTCGACACCACAAATCTGATGGTGTGTTCATATTTTCCATTTTATCTTTCTATTTTTCGACCACTTTTCAATGTGGAGTGCAGGTGTCAGCATTCATGTGCGAGCAGCCATTTCATGAGATTCAATGCCATGAGATTGATGGTGCGACCAACTTCAGCTGTTTGACATCCTCTTCTTCAGATGACCCCTGGATGTGAGGTATATGCAATGTTTTCATATACTTCTTTTTGCAATGCATTGTGCTGCACTGATCCCTGTTTGATGTTTGATGAGGGATCTTGTTTCTTGCTTGTTTTCATGATTCCTACTTGATGTGATGTGGAATAATTTGTGGGATGTACTTGTTGTCATGATTCGTCATGTTTTGTTTGAGATCCCTTTGTCATTATATTGATGGGATACTCATGTTGTCGCCATGTATGTTTGCATTGAGATCCCTTTTATGCCATGCTGGCGAGATGATCATCGTGCATAAGTTTTGTGTCATACTGATAGGATTCCTTCTTTTTTGAGAGTTCTTGTAGTGGAACATCTCTTGGATCCACTCCTGCGTGAGAGAATTTTCCTTATATGATAGCGACATCACCTCTTATGTACTTCACCACTATTGACAACACTTAATGCAGTGGCCTGAACCATCTTGACATTGTGGCCCAGAGATGTAGTCCCTCCTGGACAAACTCCGTTATCAATGGCATATGTTTTCATGTGTTGATGAATTTCATGTTCCTCTTCTTTACAGCATGTAGATGTATTCATTTATGTTCTTTTAAAAATGTAATTTAACACATCATGAAAGTAAAAGGTCTTGGAAGGGTCCTTTGTCACACTCGGACCTAGATCACTGACTAAAGTGGTTAGCAACAGCACAAAATATTGGGTAGATAGATGAGTTGAGGCCACCTGGACCTACAGTACCACATGGAAGACCACCACTAGATTCACACCATATGAGTTGGTCTATGGGAATAAGGCCTTGTTGTTCATTGAATTTGAGTACAATACACTGAGGATGGTAGCCCAACTAGATCTAGATCTTAGCAGAGCACAAAAAGATAGATTTCTCCATCTGAATGGGTTAGATGAGTTTAGAACGCAGACCCTCCTGCACACAGACATGACTCAAATTCAGACTCGGAAGATTTGAAATGACAAGAACATCAAGGAAAAACAATTTCAAGAAGGTGATTGGGCTTTGTTATATGGTTCCAGATCTAAAGACTTTAAGGGCAAGTTAAGGACTAGATGGTTAGGGCCTTATATCATAGAGAGATGTCATGATAATGGTTTAGTACATATTAGAACCATAGATGTAGAGGCCATTCCTTTACCTGTTAATGGGCACAGATTAAAGGTTTACAAGAAGCCATTGTCAAAGAAAGAGTTCATTGATGGTATCGACAAAACAATGATGGTGGTGGAGCAAGTCTCAGCTTCTACCTCATCAAGTCACTAAAAAAGAAAAAATAAAAAATAAAAAAGAAGAAAAGAAAAAATAAGAAAGTGAAAATAAGGAGACTCAGGTGAAAACCTCCATGAAGCACCTGAGTCCCACTGTTGGGTTGAAAACCTCTTGAGGCAACCCAATGGTGTCAAAAAAAGAAGAAGAGAGAAATAAAAAGATCTCTAGGTGAAAACCTCTTTTGAGCTGCCCAGGGCAAGAAGCTAGGATGAAAACCTCTTGGAGGTAGACTAGTTGCTTTCAAAAAGACAAAAAGAAGAAAAAAAGAGAAAAAAAAAAATTGAAAATATTTTTTACAGGTCAGTAGGAGGAGGATCAAAGCAACAAGAAAGAATCAAAAGGGACCTGTCCCTCAAAACCTATAGGATTCCCTGTAAACCTATAGGATTCCCTCAAAACCTACAGGATGATCCTGTAGGAATTATAGTGGCTTGGGAATCCTAAAGGAAGTAACCCTAGAGCAAGGGAATGACATGCCCATGTAGAAAAGAAAAGAGAAAAAATACTTCAGCATCTCATCACCATACATCTCCCCACCATGATCACCCTTGCATTCTTAATAAAATAAAATAAAATAAAAAAATTTAAAAAATAAAAAATAAAAAAATCAGTTTAAAAACAAAATTACAGTTTTCAAAGAAAAAATAGAGAAAAGAGGATGAAGATAGAGAACAAGCGGACAAAACCTGTAGGATATTTTCCTCATTCAAAAATTCATAGACCCCTCCACTACCCATTCCAACCATCCTCATGCTCCAGAAGTGGAAAATGATTAAAAATTTTGATGGCCTTTTACCTTTAGCTTTTCCCCTTAACAGCTGCAATCGTCAATCTGTGGGGTGATGTCATCACTGCAACGTGTCACCCATGTGAGTGGTGACATGTGGCACCCATAGTGGCCCCATTTCACCCCTGAAAATGCTAAAACTAAGTGACACGTGTCTCCCATATGACCACATCACCCTTTGATTGCGCCACGTGGAGGAGAGATAAGGGGGTGGCCCGACCTTTGTTTTTCCATGCTTTCCTTTTTTAAGCCTTTTCGGCCCTTCCTCGGTGATGTGACACTATAATAAAAAATCGGCCCTTACACGATCTTTGGAGTTTGCTGTGATTGTGGGATTATTGGGTCACTGGGATGCAGGGTGTGGGAGTGCGGGGTTGCGCCACGTGGAGGAGAGAGAATGGGGCCGGTCTACTCTTGTTTTGTTCTTTGTTCCCCTTATTAAAATTTATCTGCCTCCCTCGATGATGTTACATTATATCGCAGAATCAGCCCCCGCAAGGTCTTTTAAGTTTAGAACCCACCGATCCGCTGATATGCCGAGCTGGGGGACTTCGGGGTTACCAAGATGCAGGATGCAGGATTGCAGGAGTGTGGGATTGTGCCACATGGAGGAGGGAGAGAGGGGGCTTCCCACCTTGTTTTTTTCATTCTTTCCTTTGTTAACCCTTTTATACCTTCCCACAATTATTTCACATTCTATTGCAAGATTAGCGCCTGCAAGTTTTGGAGTTTTCTGTTACTGCGGGACTACTGTGACAACCAATTTGCAAGATGCTGGATTTCCCTCATACTTAGCCATTTTCTAGGTTATCGAGGCTTTCTAAGGAAATCTTCAAGAGGATGTAGCTTCTTACCTAGGAATCCTTTTTTGGACTTCTATATACCATTGGAAATCTCTTTCTGAGCACTAGACACTAGAGGGGTGTGATCAAGCTCTGAGATCTTCTGTGGCCTGGGAAAGTGGCTCCAAAATTAATTTCTCTTGGGAAACCTTGACCAAATCAAACCCATAATGCAGTGAGTGACAACAATGGCTCCAACTGGGGATGGTGCCTTTCTAGCAAGGTGTTTAGGACTTGCAAACCAATAACCTTTCCTTCCATTGGGCATTGGAGTTATTCTTAAACAAAATATAATTCTGTGAATTTTTTTTTTGTTTTATAATAAACTAAAAAATTCAAATAAAAATTTCAACACACACACTGGATATTTATAATGAGCAAGAGATAGATATCTCTAATTTTTAAAATAAAATTTTAGGAACTGACCATTTACAAGTGGTTCCAACAGTTGACCATCCAAGTTTTCAAGCATGTAAGTGTTCTTTCCCCTTTCTTCTATAATATTGAAGGGGTAAAACCATAGCGGATAAAACTCGGCTTTGTGTAGCAACTTAGCTACTAGAATTTCTAATTGGATCAGGAAGACAACAACCTTGCCATATAGTAGCTCAAAACATGATTTCCTAGTGGATCATTTGGGCATTACACAGTTAGGCCATTTAGTAAACTTCAATTGGGAGTCTCAGTTCCTTTGATTTTTAGTGATGGTATTCTTTAGAACCCTCACCAAAGTTTTATTAAAAGACTGAACCAAGCCATTCCCTTGAGGGTAGTATGTAGTGGAGTGTCCAATAATGATATTGAATTTACGGAAGAAGTTGGTGAACTTGGCAGATTTGAAGACCTGTGCATTATCAGTGATGATTTTCAAAGGACACCCAAAGTGGGATAGTATGTTCTCTTCCACGAATTTCATCACCACTGAGTCAGTAGCATTTCTAGCTGGGATAGCCTCTACCCACTTGGTGAAATAGTCAGTGGCTATTAAAATCCATTTTTTTTTGCCAGTATATGGTGGGTTTATTTCTCCAATTAAGTCCAATCCCCATTGTCTAAAAGGCTACTCTATGTGCATAGGAATCAGGGGGAGAGGAGAAAACTTCTATCTTTCAACAAATAATTGGCATTTCTAGCATGACCTGACCTTAGAATAAACATCTACAAACAATGTGGGCAAGTAATATCCTGCCTTGAGGATTTTTTGTACTACATCCTTCCAACTGTAGTCTCCTCCATAGACTCCGCCATGGAAATCCCCGATCACTTCATGGGTTTCTCCCTCAACAAAAAATAGCAGTAGTACCCCCACCAGATATGTTGTGGCTAAATCTTGCACTTGCAGCACATGTGCAGCAGGAGACAAAGAAATCTCCTTAGAGACAACCTATGGGTTGATTGTAGACGAGTGTCTAGGACATCTTAAATAGAGGAGTGCTTGTAAGGTTATATGTGAGGGGTTGTAGCACTCCAACTATCACGTAAAAAGGTATGTGGGGCTTGGTTCAATAAGCTTTCAAAGTGGAAGATTCAGGCCCACTCATGGATCCAAATGCTAGGGGGTATTTGGGCAAGCTCAAAGAGAAACGAGTTCTCCGTCTGGTGGCCGACGCACGAAAATGAGACATCTTAAACTAAAGTTGTATTGATGGTGGAGAGGAGGAAAGGAGGGAGAGAAATAGATTCATAGGGTTGTAACAAATAGAATCCTAGATAGCAATGTTCGAGTAGAAAGGGGAATTCAATGGATAGGGTTGTAAGTAAGACAAAATCCTAAACCATGGTTTTCCAACGAGATGATAGAAAGAGAGGAGGAAATAAGGTTTTAGATCAAACATAACAGGGGTATTGTTCTCTACCAAAGTAGCTAAGATAAATCCATACTTTGAAGAGGAACCAACTTTGTTCATTACACTATTTCAAAGAAAGAAAAACACAGGTGAATGGGATTACCAAGATGAATTTGCTGCATGTTAATCATGCTTGGAATCAACAAGAAAAGTCCATTTATCCTAAAGGGCCCAATAACCAGTCCATACACTCAACCATGATATCTGTGAAGTCCCATAAAACCATATTTAAGCAAAATGGAAACACATATTTCAACCCTCGTGGGTCTGAGAATCTAAAACCCTTCTATTATGTTTCATCCCCTTATTTATAAGAGGAGGGGGAGAGGTTTGAATTACAATCAAAATCTGAGCCTGAGCCCCAACTATCATGCTAGACTAGTTGTCTCGGCTCTGTGAGTCTCTACTATCACCTACCAAGGATTACAACAAGGATCGAATCCCTTTCTTGGAAAAATATAGAAATAAATTCTCAAAGAAAGAAAGTCAAGAGTGGAAGGAGGAGGTGTCGCCTTTCTTCTTCAGTGGAGGATTTGGATGGATTCACGTCCATGTTGTTTTCATGCTTTTCTTTGCTGTTGAGGTGGTTTACTGTTGCATCGATCGACCTCTGTCAATTCTGCCTTCGAGTTGTTCCATGGCAAAGTGATGGAGTGTTTTTGGGTAGTGTTGCATTGTGCAAAGGAGAGACTCCATGCCAATGAATTAAGTGTCCACAGAGGCCTCCCATACTGTCATTTATGCACTGCCCCCTGCTTCATTCAATAATGGAGTTGTTGATCCATACGTCCTTTGAAATCACTACAGAACACTATCGGAGCACCTTGGCCATGGGTCCTTAATGTTTAAAACAAATGAACAAGCGAGCACTTTTAATTTCCCCTTTATCCCCCTATGATTTTATCCCCTTTGTGCTTTTCTTATCATATGACTGGGGCCTATGACCAGGGCCTTAGCCCTCGGGTGCTCAGGCCTTCAAGCTCCTTTCCAGGGGTTTGTTCCTTTATTATTATGAAACCTCGCACTTCGGCATGTTATTGTTTTTTTCTTGTGGCACATCCCTTTAGCCTTGCGATTTCTGATCTATGGGGTGACATCATCACTGCCACATGTCACCCTGTGAGTGGTGATACGTGGCACCCGGAAATGGCCCCATCTCACCCTTGAAAATGTTGAAACTAGGTGACACGTGTCCCCTGAACGGCGATGTCACCTTCCGTACTACCACATCACTGATGATGTCAGAGGCCATGTATGCGTTGAGGACCAATCAGGGGCGACCACGTGGCACCCTTGAGGAGAGAGAAAGAGCCCCACCAACCCCTATTTTTCCATTCTGACCTTTGTATTTAAAAATCGTCCCTCCCTGACAATTTTGTATTAAATCGCAGAATTGGTGGTTTCCATGTTTTGGAGCTGTGACCCCCACCACTCGTCGATATTCGAGAACCCAAAGCCACCAATTGCCAATCGTCGTACTGCCATACTGCCATGTGGAGGAGAGAGAAGGGGTGGCCTGGCCTTTGGTTTATGTAGCCATTTCCTTTGTAAATGAATTTCCTATCCCCTCGGTGATATTACAACGTATCGCAACTGGCACCCCAACGAAGCATTCAGGACTTAAATCACTGATATATGATATCGGTGATTGGTGGATCACAATTTCTATAGTCACCAATGTTCTTTACCTTAGACTTAGCAATTTTTTGGGTTTTCTGAGCTTTCTAGAGGGATTCTTCAACAGGCCCTAACTTCTGATCTAGGAACCCCTTTTTGGACTTCTATATACCCTCGAAAATCATTTTTTGAGCACTCTTCAATGGAGAGGATCCCATATAGCTCTGATATCTTCTGTGGCTTAGAATTGGGCAACAAATATCACTGCTATTTGGATTTTTAAGAAATTGATAACCTGTGAAGTAGTGAGTGACAACATTCACTCCTATTGGGGACAGTGCCTTGCTTGCAAGGTGTTGAGAACCTACAAACTAGTATCCTTCAACATTGGGCATGGAGTTAGTAATAAATGCATATTTGTAATCACAAAAATCTCCATGGGACTTTCCTCCTCAATCTAGAATGCATAAATAAAAATTCTAACAACTGAAAAGTAAATGCTCAGCTAGTGAGCTTATTTATGTACAATCCTAATTATGTACAGTGTTTAATTCATCTAAGTATGTTAAACTATCTAATAGAGCCATTCCAACATTAGAGTATAGGACCACATGCCTTCATACTGTTGAAAAAACAAAATTAAGATCATCATCCACCATGAAAAGTTAGCAAATGAAGAACCTGATACCTATTGTTGAAGTAAACTTTGTTGCTAGCTTAAGAATAGGTTCATGTACTCATCCACAAGGTCATGGAATAGACTAGGAATGTTTGCAGCAGCTTTGATTTCACCTGTAGTTTGTTGACCAATATTCTCTTGGTCATGGTAGCTACAAACACCCTTCATCTCCTCAACTGTAGTGTTTCCAAGAAAGACTAGTTGTTGCTCATTTACTGCCCCTTTTTTAATGGGACAAATGTCTTGGAAATCTTTCTACAACAATTCATCTTTCAGCTCTTCTTGAAAAAATCGCTGCTGAAATCCTTTTATCCACTTGCTAGTAAACAACTCCTTATGAACTTCCACGACCATCTCTTTCTCTTTTGAATAATTTGAATCAAAAATTGGAGGAGGGTCTTGGTCTTGTTCTCCATGCGAAGGGTGTGTGTTGTGAATTGGGGCCTCTTTGTTGACCTCTTCAATAGCCTCCTCTTTTTGTGCATCTTCCCCTGACTAGAAGCATTGGGGATCTGCATCACTTGACTCTCTAGCTGATTGGTATTCATCACAGGAAGGAGAAACATCTAGTTTGGCCGAATCAGACCCCTCATGGTTTGTTGGTAGCTTAGTGATATTTCTTTCTTCACTTTCTAACTCAGTGGGTGATGCTTCTTGATGCAAGTAGATGTTTTCTTGGAGTGGAGCTCTGCAAACACCTTTGGCAATGCATTCAACCTCGAGAATGTCTTCATCATTAAAGGTGTGAAACAATGTTCAAATAAAGCTTTTGATGGATACAATATTTTGAAATATTCATAGAATGCTATAAGAAAACTTTTTAGGGAAGATATACTACCATGAGGTATCATTCCGTACGAGACTCTAGCATCCCTTTCTAAAGATAGTTTGAACAAATTCATTAGTAGATATTCAAGAAGAATATCGTGTTGCTCCATGAATTCATGAGAGTCTTTGAGGTGTCAGTTAGGTCTTCTCTCTGAGTTCCCATTGAATCTACGAAAATAGGTATTTCACTCATGATATGCAGGGACATGATTGGGAAAACCAACAATAGAAGAAAATTTCAGTGGGGCAAATTGGTTGGCCAGAAATGCAAGAAGGGCCATCTTGAAAACCTCCCTATATGATTGATTTCAGCTTCAAAGGTAGGCAAAATTTTAAGTTGTTGTAGCATCAGAGTGAGTATGAGGCTGCTTAAAGGTCAGGATGATCAAAATAGATATATGGACAGTGGATTCGCTAAGATTTTTAACATAAAATTTGATAGTGGAGTCACCAAGGTGAGATATCTTCAACCCACACTTCCCTAGCTCACCTAACAGGGGAAATGTAAAAATTTGTCGTACCGAGGAAAAAGTATTCTAATCCGTTCCCTGACAATAGTGCTAGAAATATGTTGTGGCTAAATCTTTCACCTGAGGCGCAAGTGCCATAGGAGACAAAGAAAGATCCCTAGAGACAACCTATGGGTTGATTATAGACCAGTGCCTAGGACATCTAAAATAGAGGAGTGCTTGTAAGGTTATATGTGAGGGCTAACAACACTCCAATTGTGATGTAAAAAGGTATGTGGAACTTGGTTCAATAAGATTTCAAAGAGGAAGATTCAGGCCAACTCATGGATCCAAATGTTAGGGGGTATTTGAGCAATCTCAAAGAGAAATGAATTCTCCTTGTGGTGGCCAACATGCAAAAATAATACAGCCTAAACTGAGGTTGTATTGATGGTGGAGACGAGTAAAGGAGGGAGAGAAATAGATGCATAGGGTTGTAACAAACAAAATACTAGGCAACAATGTTCCATGAGAAAGGGGAATTCAATGGATAGAGTTGTAAGCAAGATAGAATCCTAAACCATGGTTTTCGAATGAGATGATAGAAATAGAGGAGGAAAGAAGGTTTCAGATCAAACATAACATGGGTATGGTTCTCTACCAAAGTAGCTAAGATAAATCCATAGATTGAAGAGGAACCAACTGCGTTCATTACACTATTTCAAAGAACAAAAAATATAGGTGAAATGGGATTACCAAGAGGAACTTGTTGAACATTAATCATGCTTGGAATCAATAGGGAAACACCATTTATCCCAAAGGGCCCAATAACCAATCCATACACTCAGCCATGATATTAGTGAAGTCCCATTCAAACATTGAACCAAAATGGGAACACAGAGTTCAGCCCTCGCAGGTCTGAGAATTCAGAACCCTTCTACTATGTTTCATCTCCCTATTTATAAGGAGAGGGGGAGAGCTTTGAATGAAAATCAAACTATCTGAGCCTGAACCCCAGCTATCATGCTATAATAGATGTCTCGACTCTATCAAGGTTTGCTATCACCTACCTAAGATTACAACAGGGATTGAATCCCTTTCTTGGAAAAATATAAAAATAAATTCTCAGAGAAAGAAAGTTGAGAGAGGAAGGAGGAGGTGTCCCTTTACTGCTTCAATGGAGGCCTTGGATGGAGCCACATCCCTTCTATTGGCATGCTTCCCTCTACTGTTGAGGCGGTTTACTGCTGCATCAACTGACGTCTGTCAATTCTGCATTAACTTCTTGAGTGAGTTATTCTGTGGAGAAGTGTTGGAGTGTTTATGGGCAGTGCTACGCTGTGCAGAGGAGTGAGACTCCATGCTGAAGCATTAAGTCTCCATAGAGGCCTCCCATACTATCATTTATGTACTGCCCCCTACTTCATTCAATATCGGAGTTGTCGATCCATACGCCCTTTGAAATCACTGCAAAACACTTAGAGCACCACTGTCGTGAGTCCTTAATGTTTAAAACAAATGAACAAGTAGGAACTTTTAATTTCCCCTTTATCCCCCTATGCTTTCAGCCCCTTTGTTCTTTTCTTATAATATGACTGGGGATTAGCCCTTGGGTGCTAAGGCCTATAGTTTCCTATCCAGGGGATTCTTTCTTTTGTTATTATGAAATCCCACACTTCGAAGTGTTATTGTGTTTTTCTTGTGGCACTTCCCTTTATCCTTGTGATCGATGATATGTGGGGTGACACCATAAGTACCACATGTCACCCTAAGAGTGGTGACATGTGGCACCCGAAAACGGCCCCATCTCACCCGTGAAAATGCTGAAACTAGGTGACAAGTGTCCCTGTACAGCCACCTCACCCTTCGTACTGCCACATCACTCATGACGTCAGCTGCCATATTTGCTCTAAGGACCAATTAGGGCTGGTACGTGGCCCCCTGGAGGAGAGAGAAAGAGGCCCTTCAAGCCTTTTTTTTCCATGCTTTCCTTTGTATTTAAGAATCGACCCTCCTCGACGATTTAGTATTAAATTGCAAAATCAATGGCTTCCATATTTTGGAGCTATGACCCCCATCGATCACTAATAGCCAAGAACCAAAAGCCAATGATCATTGATCGTCATACCACCATACTTCCATGTGGAGGATAGAGAAGGGGGTGACCCTACCTTTGGTTTGTGAAGCCATTTCCTATGTATATAGATTTTCCGGCCCCCCGATGATATTACATTGTATCTTAATCGACCCCCCAATGATATTACATCATATCGCAATCGCGTCCCCCCCCCGACCGAAGTCTTTAGGACTTAAATCTCACCGATACTAATAAACGTGGTGCCCAGACCCGCCAATGCCGATATATAATATCGACAGATCATAGTTTCTACAATCACCAATGTTCTTTGCCTCAGACTTAGCCATTTTTTGGGTTTTCTAAGCTTTCTAAAGGGATTCTTTAATAGGCCCTAACTTGTGATCCAAGAATCCCTTTTTGGACTTCTATATATCCCTAGAAATATCTTTCCAAGCACTCTGCAATGGAGAGGGTCTCATCTAGCTTTGATAACTTCTATGGCTTAGAATTTGGCATCAAACATCACTACTATTTGACTTCTTAAGCAATTGATAACATGTGAAGTAGTGAGTGACAACTTAGTCCTTCTAGTAGAGCAGTATGTTGGATATAATGTATTTTTGTGCCTCGAACCTCAGAATCCATTATTTATATCTATCCAATCCCAACAGGAATCTTAAGAATAAGAGGTAATGAACAATGTTCTTATACCTAGGTGATCCCTCATATTTGGCATAGATCTTCTGCTCATCTGTTTTAATTATGCTCTGGTGATCTTCTAGTCTGCCTTCCTCTGTGATCAAGATTATCCCTAGAGCTTGGTAGTCGGATTTAGATAAAATCTTGGCCAACCCCTGGCCTTTGATGAGCTTGGTAGGCTTTATTTATAGCTCATATTCTTGTATTTTAGCTATCCATTTGCCACTCTTTCCTTTGTTGTCTCCTTGCACCAGAATGTCCTTGACTGTAGTCGTTGGGACGAACACTATGATTCCTGATTGTAGCACATACATAGGAAATGAATCTAATGCCTTGACCAATGCATAGACCTATTTCTCCAATATATTATACTTTAGCTCAACGTCCCTTAGGACTTGGCTAAAAAAGGCAATGGGTTGCTCGTAACCTTCTTTATTTTTTTGTAACAACATGAAAACAATGGTATGTGGAGAGGTGAAAGAAAAGATGTAGAAAGGCACTGAATAGTCAAAGCTGACTAGCACTGGGGACTTAGGCAAAGCTTCCTTGATCCAAGTGAAAGAATCACGGGGTACAAAGCTTCACTTAACTTTGTTCTCCTTCTTGAGCATGTATGTGATACCATTAACTATCTCAACATAGTTGGGTATGAATCGCCTTAAGAAATTTATCCTCCCCAAAAAGGCTTGGATTTCTTTCTTGTTTCTGGGAAAGGGAATAAGGCCGATGGCTTTGACTCATTCAGGATCAATCTTTACTCCTTCCTGTGCTACTATGTGTTCAAGAAGCTTCCCCTCACTCAGGGTGAACTGAGATTTCTTATGATTTAGAGAGAGACCAGACCTCCTGCACTTCTCGAAGGTAAGCTTTAATTGGAGGATATGCTCTTCATCAGTCTTAGGAAAGACTGTGATGTCGTCTAGGTAGACTACCATGAATTTATCTTTCTCGCCCATGAAATCTATGTCCATAGCTCTCTGAAATGTGGCCCTTGCATTTGTCAACTCGAATGGCATGTGGGTGTACATGAATGTTCTCCACAGGGTGGTGAAAGCAATATTTTTCTGGTCCTCAAGGTGGACTACCACTTGGTTGTATCTAGAGAATCCGTCCATCATGGACATTCTGGCTACACCCCCTACCTTTTGCAATATATTATCCATCTTGGGTAGAGGGTAGTTATCTTTTAGAGACGCCCTGTTTAAATTCCATAATTCCACACATGACTTATCTCTCTGTTCTTTTTCCAGATAGGGACCAAATTAGCTACCCAATAAGAGTATCTTAAAGGTACTATGATCTTAGCCTGCATCAGCTTCATTACCTCCTTTTCAATGGAGGGGAGTAAGAGTGGATTTATCTGTCTGAGTTTTTGTTTGCATGGCTTTATCCCACTCTTCAAAGAAACCTTACACTCAATAATATTTTTCTCAAATGATTTCAAATCATCATAACACCAAGAAAATACATCTTTGTAAGTTTTGAATAGATCTAAATACCTTTATCTGCATTGCAAGGGGATTCCTATGGACAACCTGATCATTTGGGGTTACTCCTCTAATCCAATGTTCCAGTCTTCTACTTGCTCATCCTTCTCTGGGGCCATTTGTTTGGATGCTATGTCATATTTATTGAAAAGTATTTCTAGTGGAACAAGTCCACGAGGGATGGTGTTCCCTTTTAGTTGCAATTTTTTTCCCAGTTGTTGTGTCTTTCCATCAAGTGGCTTATTGTTCTTCTTCTTCTTCTTCCTGATCAATGGTGGAGTGGGAAAACTTCCCAACGACTTCTATGAATATTTTTACTTTCTCATCATCTTCGAATACCTGCCAGTGTTTGACATTATCAGGTATTGAACGCTCATATCTGAATTCTATCTCATATCTGAGGAGTGGATTCTATGGGGGGTTGAAAGTGCTTATAGCTATCACAAGAGAGTCATCCATCATGCTTTCTTCCTTGGGCAGAAATTGGATGTTAGAGGCTAGGAAGAAATTTTTGATTAACTCTCACACTTCATTTCAGTATGTCCTTAGCCTTGGGTGTTTGGCTTGGCATTGGTCTTGGATCTACCTTACGACTAGCTCAGAGTCTCCATAAACCGATAGGCATTCAATGTTCATATTTCTTACCATTTGTAACCCCAAGAGAAATGCTTCATACTCTGCCACATTGTTGGTCGCCTCAAATTCGAGCTTGAAAGAGAGGGGTATCATGCTACCTTCTGTAGATACCAACAATATTCCATCTCCATTCCCATCTTTTGAGTTTGCTCCATCAAAGTATAATTTCCATACTTCATTTTCATTTTCTCGTAGGTGCTCTGACTGCCCTATCAGGTGTACTAATGTTTCCTCTGGGAAGGTCTCATCCTCTTTTAGTAACATATAGGAGATGTCGCTATGCTTCCCATGCACTAGGGAGTTTTCCGAGCCTTTAGTTGGGGTCATGGTTTTCAGAAACCTGGATTCTCTGTATAGACTCCTTTGCTCACCTCCAAAAGTGGGAATGATTCCATAATTTAGATCTAGCTTGATAGAACCACCCACCTTCGAACCCCAAGATCTGAATAAGAGTATTCCAAACCGAGGAGGTATATCAACCACCACTATATCCATTACCACACTCTTCACTGGGATCTGAGCTAGGTTTACCACCAGATCCTTTATCATGCCTAAGCATTTGACTTTGTTGGAGTCAAAGGACAACATGTCCTTGTATGCTCTGGTGATCTCTAAACCTAGTTGTTCCATTAATGATAGTGGAATGAGGTTATGTGAGGTCCCGGAATTCAACATGAAATTATGCAACATAATTTCATGATCACCAAAGTCACATAGAAAGGTGCAGTAGAAGCATCTAACTCTTCCACATGTGGACCGAAAACAACCATGATCCTCTCCTCTTGAAGGTTCAAACTATCATGGGATGAAATAGATGTGGCTTGGTGCATGAATTGAGATACTTGATCTTTTTAATGAGGCTGCTTTAGAAGCTCAGTTAGAGGAACAAGAATTTTTACCATTTCCATCTCCTTCTAGAGATTCAATGTATGTTGGGCCTTTTCTTGTATCTCCTAGCTCTATTCTTTCTCCCTTCCCACTGGCAGTTGTCAGTAGAACATTCTGTGTGCCCCTTAAGACCATTTTTCTGATTAGTTGCAAAGACTCATGTCTTGGGTGGGTCAGGATGGATCTTACCTTTCTCTTTGTCTGATGTTGGAGGAACCACTTGGGGAGCAACTTCCCCTTTTGTTCTAGTTCTCTCATCCTCTTCTTTGAAGATCTTAGATTATACTTACATTGTGGTTATGTTTTCACGAACTATGGAATCTATTTGCAATAATAATCCATATCTTCCTCCTCTGTTGCTGCTTCTCTATAATGAATGGCCTCTTGGTGAGTGATATTCTCATGTTCTTCTTCAGCAAAACTAACATATATATTTCCTTGCATCTACTGTGTATCTGATAATTGTTCATTGGGACCATCTTCCAAGTATAAGGGATGAGGGATTTGTTCAATATTCTCCTTTATTTCCCTTGGAAGTAGTTGTACTGGAGGCCTTCTATGTTGCAAGTTATAGCCCCAGTTGTTGACTTGAGCATTTTTCTTGGAAAGGTTCTTGTTCTCGATTTCGATATTGAGCTTTCCATCCTTTTGTGAGAAACTCTTGATGAGTTTATCTGGATCGTCCCAGTTTGATTCTAATGATTCTCCATCTTGACGAGAGGAGGATACCTCTTCCTTCCCTCTTTTGGGTTCAGTAGGTTCTTTCTTTGCCCTCGACTTCCCTGCTAAGGCCAGATTTTCTTCCTCTTCAAAGGCATCAATCTGAAGTTGATCTAGATTGGTAGACTTTACTTCTCTTAGGGTAAAGCCAATGTTGGACTCAAAGGCTCCTAAGAAAATTGCATGAGCTGCAGCTGGGGGAGGCCTTATGTCAGCTAATAGGTTGTTGAACTACTTATTAATCCTTTTGATAAATTCTAAAGTATCCTCCTTCAGATTTTTTCTTATGGCATTAAACTCAGTGAGGAGGTACTCATGATTCCTGTTTTCTCCCCATTTCTAGGTGAAAGTGCTTTCCAGCTCCTCCCAGGTAGTGATGGAGGCATTTTCTAGGCCTTTTGAACCATTTTTTACCCTCTCCATCGAGAGATTGCACAAAAAGTAGCATGACCACATCTAGTTGTTCCATGTTTGTGTTCACGACAAATGCATTGAAGGTTTCACTATGACTCTATGCCGAGTTATCATCTTCCCCATTGAACCTAGGCAAATTATTTAGGTATTCTTGGGGAATTTCACTTAAGGGATGAGTTAGATCAAGGGGTTCATACTTGTTTAGCAAAAATCCTGGAAGAGCCATTTGGATTAGCGGAGGGGGATTAAAATTTGCTTGAGGAACTAGGGTCAAGACCATAGTGTTTGGAGTGGAGGGAAGACTTGCCATGGTGTTATGAAACTAGCTCACAAAAAGATAGAAAAGAGAGATCAATGCCTTAGAATTCAGCCTCTTCGAGGGGGCAACCTCCTTTACATTACACAAATGAACAATTCTTGGATGATACAAATGAAAAGACCTCCTTTCTATATATAGGAGTCTAAGGAGTCATAACATAATCAGAGCCGACATAGCAATAATAATGTAAGGGCACAATAGTAACAATATGGGCACTACATGGGTACATCAATATAATAACCGGGGTGTACTAATAACAATAAGGGGTTACATTAGTAGTATAGGGGCCTAACATAGGGCCTTAGGAGTAATGATCAGAAATGGATCCTAAACAATCTAATTTTTCATAAACTCATTCAAATTATGCCAAACATATTCAAGTCTTAGAAAGATCAAGCTATCAGAAGGAATCCTCGTGACAGTTGCAATTGTGATCAGCGCAGAGCAACAAGGACCCTCGGTCGAGCGCACAGACTGTTGGCCCATGGTAACGCGCACTGGCGCAAATTGGCAAAACCACAGGCTAATTCCAGAAAGGGGGGTATTTTCTGATATGTGATTAGCGCTAAAGCATTAATTACGTATCGCAGGGCATCCCCCTCAGTGAAGGAAAGCCCCGAAGTGCCCGGACCCAAAATGGCTATGTAATGTGGAAAAGTAACAAATTCGGTTTCATAGATTCTGTAAAACCAGCAAGATATCGGAAGGCCTTGAGGCAGTAAGCAGTTTTGGCCGATTGCTGCTTGATGCCACACACTGAGTGACACACGTCCGATGGAGGAGAGAGAAAACCTCTCACATTGGATGGGTAAACGTCATGCTGCTTACCCGCCCGATATGAACAACGACCATAGGATCTGGGGAGCCCAGATCAACAGTGGAGGTGTGTCTTGATAAATGACTAGATTTGACAAGGTTGTAAAGCAAGATTACATGGGATTTGAAGTCTGACGTGGACGATGAGCTGGTGGAAGATTTGTGTTTCGCGGGTATCTTGGAGCAAACGGAAATAAAGGCCATTCAAATGTGTCCAAGGAACCTGACACACTAACCCATTGTAGAATAGGTGGCCACCTCCCTATGAAGCGTTACATAGTGATGACGACGCAGAATAGGGGAGTTTGAATGGATAGAGGCAGGAAAACCAGAACGCCGGGAAGCAGAAATGAATTGACAGAAAGCAGACTAGATTTAAAGCCATGAATTGACAAAGAAGTAGAGAAGTAGAAAAGCAGGAAGGAGAGTTAGTTAAGAGCAGAGAAAAGAAGTCGAGCTGACCTGAGGGCAGCATCGAGCTAGAGAGAGCCAGAGAGAGTCAGAGAGTTTGTGCACTCCAGAGAAGGCTTGAGAGTTTCAAGCGAGCTCCTCGGCATAGGCTTGTCATGTATGAGTTTCAGATTGGGCTCATACTACTGTGACCAGTACAGGTTAATTACAAGTAAGGAGAGTCTGTGTATTCAAATCCTATTGATTCATATCTGTTGAGTGAGACTAAAATTGAGCTCACTGTTGTAAAGAAAATCTACTTTGAAAACATAATAGAGATGCCACCATTGAAGGCTAGACCGGGAGATGTAGCCCAGGAGTATTGGGTGAACTCCTTATTAAACTTGTTGTGTTTACATGTTTTCCTGTTATGTTTTCTCTAAACTTCTTCAATGTCTGTGTATTTTACAATCTTATCGATCTGTTGCATAAAATAACATAGGCACATCTATGCAGATGAGTCTGTAATACCTTTAATTCTTTTTCTTGGATAAATTCCAGATCAAGTGGTATCAGAGCTCTAGGTTACTAAGGTTAGACAAGCTTGTGCTAGATTTTGTTGTTGAATGCTAACTAGATCAAAGCTTAGATTAGGAGAAGGAGAGTTGGTTGAAACTAACCTTGAAATTGGAAGATTCTATCCTGAGAGGAAAATGTCAGAAGAAAGTCCCTTGGAATCAGATCCTCGGCTCATGGATAGTTTCATGACCATGAGAGCCATGGTAGAGGAAATGTATAGAGAATTTAAGAAAGGTAGAGAGGAAGATGCATCAAACTCCAAAAGAGATAAAGGAGTAGAAGAATCTCTCCTCCATGACCACTCTAAAGGCAAAGGGAAAGAAGAAAAACTTCCCACTCCTCCTAGTAGCCCTGAAAACAAAAAGAAGACATCTTTGATTAAATTAGATGTTAAATTTGATTTACCAATATATGATGGAGAGTTGAATGCAGAGAAGCTGGATAATTGGATTAGACAGATTGATGTTTATTGCAGAGTGCAGAGAATTGATTCAAATAGTAGTGAGATTCAGCTAGCCAGCCTACGCCTTGGAGGCATTGCCTTGGTATGGTGGGAAGGTAGGACACAAGCTGACATGAAGAAGCATGGTAAGATTCTTTCTGTCTGGAGTGAATTTTTTTCTGCAATTAAAAAGCAATTCTATGCACTAGCCTATATGCAGCAGGCCATGATGACCTACCAAACTCTTCGCCAATTGAAAGGGAAAAGTGTACAAAATTACACTTAAGAATTTAGGAAAAGAGCTTTGATTCTAGGAATTTCTTTAGACTCACCTGAAACTATGTTGAAGTATATAGGTGGTGTACACAGCTACTTAAGACAAAAAATTATCATGTTTAATCCCACTAGCATAGATGAGGTATCTGTTCAAGCTACACATCTAGAGGCTAGAGGAAAGAATGTGAACCCAGAAGCTGGCGGATCATCAAAACCCACTGCAAGCAAGAATAAGGAGAAAAGAAAACAAAAATGGAAAGAGAGGAAGGCCAATACTATACAAAAGACCAAGTCTTCATGCACTCACTGTAAGAAGGATGGGCATGATGATGAACACTGCTAGATTCTGCATCCAGATCTGAAACCTAAGAAGTTTTAGGGCAAGAAGAAGAAGACCGTTGCAACTATTCAAAAGGATTTGGGGTCAGACTCAGGAGATGAAACAACAATCGTAGCCACAGGTATAAAAGGTAAAGTTTTTGAAGCATCTACTAGTAATTCTACACAATCTACTAATAATGAATAAAATGAGAGGAAAAGACATGAGCTTTTTCGTATTAGAGTTGTTTCCAAGCATCAAAAGATTGATACCTTGTTTGATAGTGGTTCACAAGTAAATTTAATTTCTGAAGCAATTGTAAAGAAGTTGGAATTACTAACCGCACCTCACAAAAAGCCATATCCATTAGGTTGGTTATGTGATAAAGCACAACTACAATTGACTAGACAATGTAAACTTAGGTTTTCTTTTGGGTCAACATTTGTAGATGAGGTTGAGTTAGATATAGTTCCTTTGGATATATGTGGAATTGTTGTAGGAAGTCCTTACTTGTATGATAGAAAAGTTATTTTCTATAGAGCTGAGAACAGGTATCAACTCGTTAAAGATGGAATTGAATATTTTGTAAGAGCTGATAAACTCAAGAATAATTATACTCTCATAAACTTAGGGCAGATGAAAAAAATTGTAAATTCAGGAAAACAATTTTTACTGATGGTTGTAAAGGAAAAGAAACCTCATAAAACCATTGTATTTGAAGGTTGTGATGCTAAAAAGCAAGCCAATTTAGAAAAAGTTGTTTCAGAATATGATATACTATTTCAAGAACCTAAAGGTCTGCCACCCAAAAAGGAAATAATACATGATATTAATTTGTAGCAAGATGCTCCATTTCCTAACATCGGAATGTACAGGTTGTCCGCTTTATACAATGCAGAAATCAAGAAGCAGGTACAGGAGCTGCTCGAGAAGGGATTCATCAGACCTAGCACATCACACTGTGGGTCTCCAATTATCTTGGTGAGAAAGAAAGATGGCTCATGGGGAATGCGCATTGATTACCAAGCACTGAATAAGATAACAATCAAAAATTGTTATCCCCTTCCTCGCATAGATGATCTATTGGATCAATTAGAGGAAGCTGTTTATTTTTCCAAGTTGGACATGCATAGTGGCTACCATTAGGTGAGAGATGCATGGAAGACTTCTTTCAAAACAAAGCAAGGATTGTATGAGTGGTTCGTTATGCCTTTTTTCTTAATTAATGCTTCCGCTACTTTCATGAGAGTAATGAATGATGTACTCAGACCTTTTATTGATGATTTTGTCATTGTATATTTGGATGACATTCTTATATTCAATAAAACATGGGAAGAACATTTAAAGCATGTTAAGAAGACTCTAGATGTTTTGAAAGAAGAAAATCTTTATGTTGAGCTCTCAAAATGTGAATTTGGCAAAACATATTTGAATTACTTGGCTCATATTGTAGGTGGTGAATTGAAGATAGATCCCTCTAAGGTTGCAGTCATTGTAAATTGGCCTAAACCTAAATCTGCTACAGATGTTAGAAGCTTCTTAGGAGGAGCACAGTATTGGAGAAAGTTTATTTCTAACTTTTCCTTAATTGCAGCTCCCTTACATGATTTAACAGGATTGAACAAGGTGTTTTAGTGGGGAGGCAAACAATAGAAAGCCTTAAACACCTTGAAAGAAAAGATTAGTACAACACCATTACTAGCACTACCCGATCTTCAAAGACCATTTGAGATTGAAACATATGCCAGTGACTATGCCATGGGAGCAGTGTTGATGCAACACGATAAACCCATATGTTATCATTCTGAGACATTTAATTCTGCAGTAGTTAATTATCCAACATATGATAAAGAATTGTATGCATTAGTACAGAGTGTTAAAAAGTGGAAACATTATTTAATGGGCAAAGAGATAGTTATACATACTGACCATTAGCCACTTCAATATTTTCACTCACAAACTAAGTTGCAGCAATCAAGACACTATAGGTGGATGGGTTTTCTACAACAATTTCATCTTGTCATTAGATGTAAAAAGGGCATACACAATAAAGTTGCAGATATGTTGTCCAGACCAATCATAAATGCATCCACTATACTTAAGCATAATTCAGTATTGCATGAAAGCTACATTGAACAGTATGCTCAAGATATAGATTTTAAAGATGTATATGCAAATTTAAGTCATGGAAAACAAGTAGAAGAATTGGATTATCATGTTAAGGACCAACTCTTGTATCATTTTGGAAAGTTATGCATTCCTGAAATAGAAAGAGTAAAGATAATTTTAGAGGCACACACTTCTCCAATATTAGGTCATTTTGGTGTAAGTAAAACAGTTGCATAGGCGTAACGATTTTGTTATTGGCCAAAAATGAAAGAGACAGTTTCTAGATATGTAAGAGGGTGTACCATGTGTGCTAAAAGCAAGCCCAACAATAGAAAACTAGGCTTGTACACTCCACTACCAGTTCCTTCTCCTCCTTGGGAAAGTGTTTGTTGGCATTATGAGACAAGTATTGTCCTTGATGGCAAATCACATTGATAACAAATCATAGTGCAGAAGGATAGCAGCAAGGAATTGATGATCAGTCTACAAGTATGAAGAAAAATATATACACGCTGGTTCACTATATACCAAGTCACGTATACAAGCAGGTTCACTATATACCAAGTCGCGTATACGCAGGTTCGCTATATACCAAGTCGCGTGTACACGCTGGTTGGCTTCAGTAAAAGCGCGTGTATGTGGAAAACTTATCTTTGGTCCACGGCGGTTATTCCTTGGAAGTTGTGCCAATGGTTTTGGACCTTGGTGTCTCGACGGACGTGTTGATCCCTAGTTTTGAAGATGATGGTATTGGATTTCTATGGTTTTGGCTCTTGGTATTGAACAAGGCCTAAGGCTATATAAGGAGAAGGAAATCATTAGGCAAGTGCATCTGAAAAAGTCTTGAATATCTGATGAAGTATTAGATCTAGTATGCAGGTTATTGGTTGATGATGTATTGCTTGATCTGAGCTAAGGAGAGATCTCATCGGTTGATGGAGAACAAGATCTAAGGAGAGATCGGGATCAAATGGTTTGAAATGAACTATATTTATATGGTTGATTATGCGTATTTCTAGATCTGCATACTGACGCAATGTTATGTTCTGAGTATAACTGAAATCTGGTACAGCTGCAAGTTATGAAAAATTATTTTTAGATCTATACGCAGGTTGTCTTCAATAAAACCGCGTGTATATGCGGGTTGCCTTCATTGTAGTAGCGTATATCTTTTGGATCTTGATTTTTGGGTTGCAGCTGGGTCTGATTGTTATTGCAGAGTTCTGTAGTCTGCTCTGTATTCTGGTGACTGTGTTTGACAGGGTTTCAGTGGTTCAGTGATTCAAAGATTGATGATGCTAGTATTGGTTGTTTTATGCTTCAATGATTTGTGAATGAATCATGGTCTTCAGATTGTAATGTTGTGCTTCAGGAGTATCCAGTCTGAAAATTGATGAAAAGTGGTACCTAAAGGAAAGAAGATTGTAGGCCAGCACCTACGTACTAGTATCTTAGCTAGTACAAGAGCAAAGGGGGTTGGAGCTCCCTTCCAAGGAAGTTTGGAGAACGAGAGAAGGTTGAAGCTTTCTGCAGGTTGTAGCCTGCGTACTGGTATAAGGCTGCACCAGTACAAAAGATTGTAAACTGAAGTTCTTATTAAAGAAAGATAGAGACAACTTGCAGCAGGTGGTTTTCACCCACATTGGGTTTCCACCTTATATCATGGTGTTCATGTGTGTGGCTTTTGTGTGATGATCTGTTTTGTTATACTGCATCTGTTTACTCTTAATATGATGAATAATGTCCTGATGCATTTAACTGAAGATAAACTAACTGAATTATAAGATTTATGGTTATACGCTGGTTTCTTTAGACACAGTAGCGTGTACACGCTGGTTCACTTAACTGAAGTAGCGTATATGTTTCTGAGCATTGAAAAAGTTTTATTGATCTGATAATACTGATTAACCCCCCCTCTCAGTATTATTTCCAACAATTGGTATCAGAGCAGGTCCTTCAGAGAAGCTTGATCGCTTGAAGGTTATGGATCTCAAAGTTTGCTTAGAAGAGAAGAGTGTTATTATTGATTCTCTACAATGTCAACTAGCTGAAAAGGAAAAACATCTTGAAAAATTGGAATGTGAGATTGTTTGTCTTAGGAAGGAGATTGAGAAAACAAAAGCGATTAATCTTAAATTTGTTAAAGGATCTGAAACCTTGGATGAGATTATCAATGTGCAGCGATCTCCTCTGATCAAGACAGGTCTTGGATATAATGGAGAAACATCTCAAGCCTCTACCTCTAAAAGCTATCTTGATGCAGCAAGGAGAAGCGAGCAAAGGCCAAATAAAAGTCATCAGGTGAATCAGGGACAGTTTACCTCAAGAACAAATAAAGACCATCAAGAAATTCGGGGACAAACTGCCTTAAGGACAAACAAAAGCTACAATCAGCCTCAGGTAAAATCTTCCCAATTTTTTCCAAGAATGAATGTGAATAGAAGCTACAATCGATTGGATGATAGATCTGATTATCGCAAAAGTTTCTTTAATGGCCAATGCTTTTCTTGCCATAACTTCGGTCACAAAGCAGCTCAATGTGTTGCCTACAAGACAATCATGACTAGAGAAGCTCAAAAGCAAGGGAGAATGACTGGAACCATGAAAAGGACTTATAACAACTTTTCGGTTCTTGAAAATGAAGTTGAATGCTCCATTTGTAATAACTTTGGTCATGAAGAATCTGAATGCAGGAGCAGGTTCCGGAAGACAACTCAGAAGGAACAAACCTCAAATGTCAGAACATGGAGAATAAAGGAACCGCAACCAGAAAGATGTGGGATAGCCTTTTATGCAGAAGGTCAAGAAAGTCTATGGTACATTGACAGCGGATGTTCGAAGCATATGACAGGGGACAAAGAAAATCTTGAGTCATATACCGCATTAGAAAAGGGGAAGAAAGTTTCTTTTGGAAACGATATCTCTGCAGCCATAAAAGGAAAAGGTGTTGCTCCATTGAAAGAGAAGGTCAAAGCTGGAAATGTTTTGTATGTTGATGGATTGAAGCATAATCTTCTAAGTGTCAGTCAGATGTGCGATCAAGGAACAGAAGTAATATTTAGATCAAATGGATGTTGTGTTCATGACCTTGATACAGGTAAAACAGTGATCAAAGGAAGAAGGACTCCAAATAATCTATACATATTTGAAGAAGGACCACAACAATGCTATTTGAGCAAGGATGATGAACACTGGTTATGGCATCAAAGGTTGGGGCATCTAAGCTTTTCACAAATAAGGAAAGCATGCAAATATCAAGCAGTTCGTGGTCTTCCAGATATCAAAATTCCAGACAACACTATATGCAAATCTTGTCAGTTTGGAAAGAAAACCAGAACTAACTTTCTAGAGAAGGAAGGATCAGCCAGCATACCTCTTGAGCTAGTCCATACAGATGTATGTGGTCCATTTAGGAAAAGGACACCTCGAGGAGAAGAATATTTGATATTATTCATTGACGATTTCTCCAGGTTTGTCTGGTTAGGGCTTATGAAGCACAAGGATGAAGCATTCGAAAAATTCAAATCCTTCAAAGCCTTGGTTGAAAATGAATCAGGACACAAAACTAAGTGCCTCAGATCTGACAGAGGTGGGGAGTTTACCTCAAACGAATTTTTCGATTTCTGTGAAGAACATGGGATAAGAAGAGAATTCTCTACAGCTAGAACTCCTCAACAAAATGGGGTTGTGGAAAGAATGAACAGAACAATCCAACAAATGGCTCGTGCTATGCTTGATGAATCAGGTACTCCCGCAACTTTCTGGGGTGAGGCTGCACATGCTGCAGTTATTATTCTTAACAAAACAAATGTCCGAGTAAACAGCACTCAAACACCTCATGAGCTCTGGAGTGGTGAGACTCCTTCAGTGAAGCATTTCAAAATCTTTGGGAGCAAATGTTATATTAAGAATACTGATGAGCAACTTGGAAAACTTGAACCAAGAGCAGATGAAGGCATTCTTCTTGGTTATTCTCCACACAACAAAGCTTACAAGTGCTACAACAAAAGACTTGGCAGAATTGTTGATAGCATTGATGTAGTGGTTGATGAGAAGGGATATATTCCTAGGCAAGTTCATCATGAAGACATTGAAGAAGATGAAGGCTACCCTCAAAGGCAGAATGATGAAGAAGAAGAACCTCAAGAAGAAGAAGAACCTCAAGAAGAACCAGAGGAGCAGACAAGAATAGAAGAGAAGAATCCATCCAGATATGTTCAAAAGAATCATCCAGAATCTCAGATTGTGGGGCAGAAAGAAGCAGGAATACAAACAAGAAGAAGAATTGCAGAAGCTTCAAGCTATTTGGCATTACTCTCTTCCACTGAACCACAAAATGTGAAAGAGGCATGCAAAGATGAATGTTGGGTCAAAGCAATGGATGAAGAACTTGAGCAGATCGAAAAGAACAATACTTGGGAATTGGTTCCTAGACCAAAAGATAAAAATGTCATAGGGACTAAATGGGTCTTCAAAAATAAATTGAATGAAAATGGAGAAGTAATTAGAAACAAGGCCAGACTTGTTTGCAAAGGGTATGCGCAGCAAGAAGGAATAGATTTTGAAGAGACCTTTGCTCCTGTTGCAAGACTTGAGGCCATCCGAATGTTCCTTGCTCTCTCAAGCTTTCAAAACTTCAAGGTATTCCAAATGGACGTGAAATCAGCCTTTCTGAATGGAGACTTAGAAGAAGAAGTTTATATTGAGCAGCCAGATGGTTTCATTCTTGGGAACGATCCAAACCTTGTATGCAGATTGAAAAAGGCTCTCTATGGTCTCAAACAAGCTCCAAGGGCTTGGTACTATCGTTTGGACAAATATCTTCACAAACAAGGTTTTTCAAAAGGATCAGCAGATAGCAATCTCTATATGAAAGTTGAAAATAACAAATTGCTAATACTTGTTGTGTATGTAGATGATATTATCTTTGGTAGCAATGAAGAGGCTATGAGTCAGAACTTTGCCTTGGTTATGCAGAAAGAATTTGAAATGTCATTACTTGGAGAATTGACATACTTTCTTGGATTGCAAATCCAACAAAATGAAGGAGGTATTTTCTTGTCTCAAACCAAGTACCTCAAGCAGATCTTGAAGAAGTATGGCATGGAAGATTCAAAGCCAGTTTGTACCCCCATGGTTACAGGATGCAGCCTCAGTGCAAATGACGAATCAGCAGCAGTTCACCAACCCACTTATAGATCCATGATTGGGAGTTTGCTGTATTTGACAGGTACTCGACCAGATATTATGCATGCAGTAGGAATTGTTGGAAGATTTCAAGCCAACCCAAAGGAAACTCATCTTCAGGCAGTCAAAAGAATCTTCAAGTATCTTCAAGGGACCCAAAACTATGGCTTATGGTATCCTAGAGATACAGATCTCACTCTTCATGCTTACACAAATGCAGATTGGGCCGGAAGTGTGGATCATAGGAAAAGCACAAGTGGTGGTGCTTTCTTCATGGGTTCCAGATTAGTATCTTGGTTCAGCAAGAAACAGAGTTCGATTGCCTTATCTACAGCTGAAGCAGAATATGTGGCTGTGGCATCTTGTTGCACACAACTTCTTTGGATGATGCAGACCTTGCAGGATTTTCAAATCACTTGCACTCCACCAGTCTCTATCTTATGTGATAATACAAGTGCAATCAGCATTTCAAAGAATCCAGTCATGCACTCAAAGACCAAGCACATACCAATCAAGTACCATTTTCTTCGGGAACAAGTGCTTGAGCAGAAGGTCAAGCTGGAGTATGTTCCTTCTAAGGAACAAGTTGTTGATATTCTCACAAAACCACTGCAAAGGGAAACTTTTGAATATCTCAGACAAAAGCTGGGAGTAGTTGATGCTTCATCCTGCTGTTGAAGCTTGTTTGTTTTGCAGAAAAGTTGGTATACGCAAGTTACATAAGGGATATCCGCGTATATACGCCGATTCATGCTGGGAAAATCGCGTGTATGGTGTACGCGTGTTGCAGAAAGCATATCTGCGTGCATACGCTGTTTTATGCAGGAGAAGTTGCATATATGGAGTTCTGAACAGCAAGGGCAGACTCCGGTTGGAGAAGGTCTGAGATGGGTATGCCAGAATTCTTCAGGCATAGTTTCAGGGGGTGCAGCAGGCACAGGTTCAGGGGGAGCAGCTTAAAGTCTGATAAAGCATTGTTGGCATTTAGATGCTTTCGGTTCTAGTACACAACTGTTGTTGGTTTCAGGAGAAGGAGCTTAGAAGGAAATCTTGGTTGCTGATCTAAAAAGATGTTTATCAGATGCTGCTTGTGCTCTTCATAAGTCTTGGTCTAGATCTGTTGTCTCTATGACATGTATTTTTTCTTAATATCTCTTTTATGGTGTTAAGGTCATGTAACGGCCTATGTTGGTTTCCCCACTATGCCTGGGATGAATGATGTAATATAATTGGTTGTTTCTGATGTATCCCCTCTTGGTTGGGAATATGGATTGAGTCTTTTGGTGATAGGGAGGTCCCTTATGGTGTATAAGTCTTGGTTCTTTTGAAGAACATCTTTTGCAGATCTTGCCTACAGTCAGGGTTTCCGCACAGCCAAGAAAAGATATCAGCATGTACTCAGGGGGAGCACAACCCTTTGCCCTTGATGACAAAGGGGGAGAGTGATTTGATTTGGTGTTGTTGCCATCAAGTCCAAAGGGGGAGATTGTTGGCATTATGAGACAAGTATTGTCCTTGATGGCAAATCACATTGATAACAAATCATAGTGCAGAAGGATAGCAGCAAGGAATTGATGATCAATCTACAAGTATGAAGAAAAATATATACACGCTGGTTCACTATATACCAAGTCGCGTATACAAGCAGGTTCACTATATACCAAGTCGCGTATACGCAGGTTCGCTATATACCAAGTCGCGTGTACACGCCGGTTGGCTTCAGTAAAAGCGCGTGTATGTGGAAAACTTATCTTTGGTCCACGACGGTTATTCCTTGCAAGTTGTGCCAATGGTTTTGGACCTTGGTGTCTCGACGGACGTGTTGATCCCTAGTTTTGAAGATGATGGTATTGGATTTCTATGGTTTTGGCTCCTGGTATTGAACAAGGCCTAAGGCTATATAAGGAGAAGGAAATCATTAGGCAAGTGCATCTGAAAAAGTCTTGAATATCTGATGAAGTATTAGATCCAGTATGCAGGTTATTGGTTGATGATGTATTGCTTGATCTGAGCTAAGGAGAGATCTCATCGGTTGATGGAGAACAAGATCTAAGGAGAGATCGGGATCAAATGGTTTGAAATGAACTATATTTATATGGTTGATTATGCGTATTTCTAGATCTACATACTAACGCAATGTTATGTTCTGAGTATAACTGAAATCTGGTACAACTGCAAGTTATGAAAAAATATTTCTAGATCTATACGCAGGTTGTCTTCGATAAAACCGCGTGTATACGCGGGTTGCCTTCATTGTAGTAGCGTATATCTTTTGGATATTAATTTTTGGGTTGCAGCTGGGTCTGATTGTTATTGCAGAGTTCTGTAGTCTACTCTGTGTTCTGGTGACTGGGTTTGACAGGGTTTCAGTGGTTCAGTGATTCAAAGATTGATGATGCTAGTATTGGTTGTTTTATGCTTCAATGATTTGTGAATGAATCATGGTCTTCAGATTGTAATGTTGTGCTTCAGGAGTATCCAGTCTGAAAGTTGATGAAAAGTGGTACCTGAAGGAAAGAAGATTGTAGGCCAGCACCTACGTACTAGTATCTTAGCTAGTACAAGAGCAAAGGGGGTTGGAGCTCCCTTCCAAGGAAGTTTGGAGAACGAGAGAAGGTTGAAGCCTTCTGCAGGTTGTAGCCTGCGTACTGGTATAAGGCTGCACCAGTACAAAAGATTGTAAACTGAAGTTCTTATTAAAGAAAGATAGAGACAACTTGCAGCAGGTGGTTTTCACCCACATTGGGTTTCCACCTTATATCATGGTGTTCATGTGTGTGGCTTTTGTGTGATGATCTGTTCTATTATACTGCATCTGTTTACTCTTAATATGATGAATAATTTCCTGATGCATTTAACTGAAGATAAACTAACTGAATTATAAGATTTATGGTTATACGCTGGTTTCTTTAGACACAGTAGCGTGTACACGCTGGTTCACTTAACTGAAGTAGCGTATATGTTTCTGAGCATTGAAAAATTTTTATTGATCTGATAATACTGATTCACCCCCCCTCTCAGTATTATTTCCAACAGTGTTTCCATGGACTTTGTTGGAGTACTGCCTAAATCGAGAAAAGGTCATGACTATTTATATGTTGTTGTGGATAGGTTCAGCAAAATGTGTATTTTAATACCGTGTAACAAATAGATTACAGTTGAACAAACTACAAAGTTGTTCTTTCAACATGTATGGATTCATTTTGGATTACACACTTTCATTATATTTGATCGAGATACTGGATTTGTTGGGAATTTTTGTTCAAGTTTGTGGGAATTGATGGACACTAGGATGAAGAAGAGCACAGCTTTTCATCCGCAAACAGATGGCCAAATAGAAGTAGTCAATAGGACAGTGATCCAGTTTCTTAGAGGCTATTGCAGCAAGCATCCCAGGCTTTGGGATGAACATTTATGTTATGTGCAACATGCTTACAACCGAGCTAAACATTCTTCTACACAGATATCTCCTTTTGAGAGATGTTTTGGCTTCACACCAAGGTCTCCCTTGGATTTTGTCTTTGGTAAAGACATAGTGGTTGATGGACATAGTGATGCGGAAAAGGAAACTAAGTTCATCGAACAAATACAAGAGATTCACCAAGCAGTACAGGAACAACTGGAAAAGAGCCAAGCCAAGTACAAGGCAAGGCATGACAAGCATCGGATGGAGCATAGTTTCTAAGTTGGTGATCAAGTCTGGATGTACATTAGCAAACATAGAATGCAAGGTGAAGGTAAGAAGCAAAAGCCAATAAGGTATGAACCTTTCAAAATACTTGAGAAAATTGGTGAGAATGCTTTTCGCCTTGATTTACCTGCTTACATGCACATCTACTCAGTTGTTAATGCAGACAGCTTGAGACTATTTGAACCTTCATTGATTGAAGATCCCAAAGAGCAAAGTCAATTGCCTTCTATTGATGATCTGTTACCTGAATATCTTAATGAATTGCAGGAAGATACAGTTCTGGACAGGAAGGTAAGAACTACGTGCAGAGGGGATGTTGAGTACCTAAGGATTGGACTTAAAGGTTCAAAGCCAGGCAGTGTGAAATGGATAGAAATTGGGCAAGTGAGGAATCAATACCCTCACTTGATTGATGCTTAAAAATAAACTTTTGGTGGTCCAAAAGCTCTTTCAGTTGGAAGGCCATGATCTGAATTGGATCCTAAACACTCTCTAAGTTTTCATAAACTCGTTCAAATTATGCTAAACAGACTCAAGTCTTAGAAAGATCAAGCTATCAGAAGGAATCCTCATGACAGTTGCAATTGTGATCAGCATGGAGCAACAAGGACCCTCGGTCGAGTGCACAGACCATTGGCCCATGGTAACACACGCTGGTACAAATTGGCAAAACCAGAGGCTAATTCCAGAAATGGGGATAGTTTTTGATACGCGATTAGCACTAAAGCGCTAATCGCATATTGCGGGGCATCCCCTAAAGTGAAGGAAAGCCCCGAAGTGCCCAGACCTGAAATGGCTATGTAATGTGGAAAACTAACAAATTCGAGTGCCCAGGCCTGAAATGGCTATGTAATGCGGAAAAGTAACAAATTCGGTTCTGTGGATTCCGCAAAACCGGCAGGATATTGGAAGGCCTTGAGGTGGTAAGTAGTTTTGGCCGAGTCCCGCTCGATGCCACACACTGAGTGACACGCATCCGATAGAGAGAGAAAACCGCTCACATCGGACGGGTAAATGTCATGCTACTTGCTCGATATGAATGGTGACCATAGGATCTAGGGGCCCTAGATCAACAATGGAGGCACATCCCGATAAATGACCGGATTTGACAAGGTTGTAAAGCAAGATTACATGGGATTTGAAATTCGACGTAGATGTTGAGTTGGCAGAAGATTCATGTTTCACGGGGATCTTGGAGCAAATGGAAATAATAGACGTTCAAATGTGTCCAAGGAACCTGACACACTCACCCATTGCAAAATAGGTGGCCAACTCCCTGTGAAGCATTACACAGTGATGATGACGTAGAACAGGGGAGTTCGAATGGACAAAGGCAGGAAAAGTAGAATGCTAGGAAGTGGAAACGAACCGACAGAAAGCAGACTGGCTTTAAAGCCATGAACTAACAGAGAAGCAGAGAAGTACAAAAGCAGGAAGGAGAGTTAGTTAAGAGCAGAGAGAAGAATCTAAGCTAACCTGAGGGTAGCATCGAGCCAGACAGAGCCAGAGAGAGTCAAAGAGTCTATGCACTCTAGAGAAAGCTTGAGAGGTTCAAGCGAGTTCCTCGGCATAGGCCTGTCATGTATGAGTTTCAGATTAGGCTCATACTACTGTGACCAGTAGAGGTCAAATACCAGTAAGGAGAGTCTGTGTACTCAAATCCTACTGATTCATATCTTTTGAGTGAGTCTCAAATTGAGCTCACTATTGTAAAGAAACTCTGCTTTGAAAACATAATAGAGAGGCCACCACTAAAAGTAGGACCAAGAGACATAGCCCAGGAGTATTGGGTGAACTTCTTCTTAAACTTGATGTGTTTACATGTTTTCCTGTTATGTTTTCTCTAAACTGCTTCAGTGTCTCTGTATTTCGCACTCTTATCGATCCGTTGCATAAAATAATATAAGCACATCCATGCACATGAATTTGTAATACCTTTAATTCTTTGTCCTGGATAAATTCCACATCAAGTAAGTCTTGAATAATGAGAAACAATAAGCTAAGAACTGGATGAGGGAACTTCAAAGGCTGGTGAGATGGTAGCACAGTGAGGGGGAGTTTTCTCTTTCTAAACTTTCTTGAAAATCAACTTTTCTAGGTTAGATACAAATGGGGCTTTCTGCTGAGATGTATCTGAGAGAGTATGAGGCCTTCTAAAAGCCAGTGTTATGAATGATAATGAGGGGGGTGTGTAGTCCCCAAGGTGATGTGAAGGCAATCAAAATAGACTTCACTCATCTATACAAAGAGTGTTCAACTTGTCTTATCCCAGGGGAAAAATCCTTCAATAAGTTCCTTGATAACGACGCTGAAAGATGTTGTAGCTCCTAGAGACAACCTTGGATTGCTTAGAATACCAGTGCCTAGGCACATCTAAATTGGTGTGTCTCAAATGATGTACAGGAAGCTCGAGACATTGCTTAGGTGCTATAGATACCTATATATAGGAAATGGGTTGGTTCATTTATCCAAAGAAATAAAACACGGAATTCTGGTACTTCCTCACAAGTTTAGATCTCAAAAATATACATGAAAATAGTGGAGAACGAGTAATTCAAGGGATTAAATATTAATAAGATTTTTTAGAGCATATGAGATAGGAGAAAGAGAAATAGAATCTCATCACATAGAGCATAAGGCTTCAAGAATTCGACACTTAACACATAAAGCATGAGGCATTAAGGATTTCTATACTAATTCGTGTTACAACTAGAAATAATGGATGAAGGAGGGGCGGAATACTATGATTCATGTGTTGTAGATTTAAAGATATGATTTCAATAACCAACAGAAGTATATGCATCAACAATATTGAGACAAGTGAATCTATGATATAATTACAGGCATTTGCATTCACATATCAATACAAATAAATCTATGAGGAATCTTGAAGCATTTCTAGCAACTATAATTTGCATGAATACAGAGAGGAAAGATGAACATAAAATGAGATTGACAAAGGGAACACATAGTATAATACTTGAAGGGGGAATCACCACTGTTTCCTTGATATTCTGAAAAATATCTGAATTACAAAGAGATACAGTCTGAAAATAGCATGCAGTTTTTTCTATAGAATTTCAAACCTTTTCTAAGTCTTACTTCACCTATTTATATATGGGAGGGTAGAAAGAACATACATTATAGAAGAAATATCTATGATCTAGATTCAACTATCAGGTTGACTAGCTGTATCAAGTCATGAATGCCCTGTGGCCCAAAAATATTTCTGAATTAAAAGCCTCCTTGGAAGGAAGGCATGTTATAAGACAAAAATAAGTAAATAAACATACATAAAATTAAATGAAAGTATCTATGTCCATCTTGTGATCGCCTCTACCTCAGGCCATAATTTTTTCATGGTATGGCCTCCTGCGCTACTCAACCAACCCTGTCGCTTCTGTCTTTACTGCTACAATGCCTTGTTCTATGAAGCAGGTGTTGGGTCAACTGTAAGTGCCCATCTTGACGGTCTTTTGTTGGGTAGAGGGATGGGGCTCCATGTTGAGCCATTAATTTTCCTGAGTCCCGTGTACTACTCCAATGTTGCGCCATGCTCCATTTAAGTCTTCTAGCTACTGACCCATCTGCCCATTAAACCTATGTACTACACTATTAGAGCCTTGAGGTAGTGGGTGATATTCATTCCAGTGTAACAGCGCAGTCTCTCAAGCACAAGATTTTTTCCTCTAAAACAGGTGAAATGGGAATTTTTTATTTCCACCTTGGCCCCCTTTATTATAGCCCCTCATGTGGCTTTCCTCATATGACCAATGGCTAGGACTAGGGGCTTAGCCCTAAAGTTTTAAGGCCTTCAGACCCATGTGTGGGAATCGTTTCCTTTGTAACGCAAAATCCTGCATATCGACGCTTTACTGTGATTTTGCCTTAAGCTTCTTCCCCAAACACCTGTGATCCTCGATCTATGGGATCAACCCCACCTAAGAAATCGCAATTGTAGTGTAGGAGAGGGGGAGCCTTTACCTTTTCCTTAGTGCAGGCCAACAGTCCAGACGTGACATCCTTATAGATGATGTCGTAATAACTTATCATATTGGGGGGGATTTTCCCTTTGTTATGGAATCCCGCACCCCGTTTCTTGATGGCATTTTACCTTTAGCTTTTCCCCTTAACAACTACGATTGCTGATTTGTGGGGTGACGTCATCACTACCACATGTCACTCTATGAGTGGTGACATGTGGACCCGGGAATGGCCCCATTTCACCCCTAAAAATGTTGAAACTGAGTGACACGTGTCTCCCGAACGACCATGTCACCCTCTGATTGTGCCAGATGGAGGAGAGAGAAGGGGGGTGGCTGGACCTTTTGTTTTTCCATGCTTTCCTTTGTTAACCCTTTTCAGCCCTTCCCTGATGATGTAAAACTATATCTCAAATCGGCCCCTGCACGGTCTTTGGAGTTTGCTGTGACTGTGGGACTGCAGGGTCGCCAGGATCCAGGGTTGCGAGACTGCGGGGTTGTGCCACATGGAGGAGAGAGAAGGGGGGCGTCCTAGTCTTGTTTTGTTCCGTGTTCCCTTTGTTACACTTTTTATGCCTCCCTTGATGATGTTACATTATACCATAGAATTGGTCTCTACAAGGTCTTTTAAGTTTAGAACCCACCGATCTACGAATATGCGGAGCTGTGGGACTAAAGGGTCGTCGAGATGCGGGATTGTGGGAGCGCAAGATTCCGCTACATGGAGGAGGGAGAGAGTGTGTTGCCCACCTTGTTTTTTTCATGCTTTCCTTTATTAACCCTTTTCGACCCTCCCCTGGTGATTTCACATTATATCGCAAGATTGACCCCCTCAAGTTTTGGAGTTTTCTTTGACTATATGACTGTTGTGACAGCCAATTTGTGGGATGTGGGATTTCCCTCATACTTAGCCATTTTCTAGGTTTCTGAGGCTTTCCAAGGCAATCTTCAACAGGCTCTAACTTCGGATCCAAGAGTCCTTTTTTGGACTTCTATATACCATTGGAAAGTTTTACCTGAGCACTAGGCATTGGTGGGGTTTAATTAAGCTCTGGGATCTTCTGTGGCCTGGGAAAGTGGCTCCAAACTTCACTTCTCTTGGGAAACCTTGACCAAATGAAACCCACAATGCAGTGAGAAACAACACCATCAACAATATAGAAATATACAGTGAATTTTAAAAAACCTTAAAAACCGTCGCCGCGTAACGAACCATGGACATCTCTCAAGAGTTGCGACACGAATGCCATAACTTCTTTTAGAAAAGGGTAAAAAGGGCTAGGGCACACTATGGTTAGCTGCTGTGAAAGAGGGAGAGAAAAATAGAGTTAAGAGTTGTTGTATAAAACCGACATTTATCTGTAGACATGTAGTGGTGCTTTGTGCCTCACCACAATAGGGTTTGGATGTTTGTTGCAAGCAAGGAGGATATGGATGTTGGAAATGACCTAGATGTTGCATTGTTGCATTGGAACAACCATCATACCAACAATCTAAATAGCTGAAGTGACACCTTCGTCAAAATGGGTGGTAGGTGGAAACTCGTGGAAACAGTGCAGACAACATTTGAGTCGTGGAATTGAGGCAAATAAAACAAAAAGAAATGAAAAAAATATGTCAAACCATGTTTTAGGGTTTGGAAACCTTCTAGAATTTGGTTATTGTTTCTGAACCCTTACTGTACCAAAACCGCAACTCAAAGTAGATAGGGAGTGTCGCTCTTAGTGAGAATATAATTAAATAAGCCCTCGGGAACATGCCTCAAATTTGAACACATTAGAGACCGTCAAGAGGGATATAGCATGTCTCAAAAGTGAAAACCTAAAATTGAGCATAAAAAAAATGTAGATTTTTATTTGTGCAGGTTTTTTTTTATAAATAATATAACAAAATGTCCTAAGAAGGGCTGGCTGCTCGCATAAATTTCCATATATCTTGGTTGTTGAACTCCTGGTTGCCTTTTTTTAGAGACATACATAGTACGCAGCTAGCATTTTATCTATCAATATTTTAGCAATTACTTTGAAGAGACATTAAAGGGCAACAATTACAATGAAGACAAGTTAAAGACAACTTTACTTATGCAAAAAAGCTGAAGAGGGATGTAACATGGGGCATGGAAGTCCATGCTTGTACCTAGTCAACTATAACTCTCTCACTAAAAAGATTATCTGCCATCACCATTGATTCCCAAGATTTTTATTTTTATTTATGATATATATATATATATATATATATATATATATATATATATATATAGTATGACACTGATACATATATAGTGGAACTAGGGTTTGTTTATTACATAAAAAAAGCTTCATATTACATGTTATCTTAAACACCCATGCTAGCTAGAACACCATATCTTTGTCAGAATTTGACTAATAAAAAAACATGTAAATTGAACAATTGGTTATTGGGATTGCAATTTCCATATTATGGGTTAATTTGGAGGCTAGAAAATTTCTAGTCATACCTCGAAATGGATGAAACTGCAATATTGTTGTGGTCAAATTACAAGATTGAATTCCAACAGAAAAATGATAGGAAAAAGGGGTCCGTGTAGAAAAAAACCATCAAAATGTGGGGTGTTTAAGTTAGCCTTTATACCATGGCACGAAGTTGCCAATAAAACTTGAAATTTAAAAATTGGATTTCCATTTTTTTCTTTAATATGAAAAGTATAATTTTATTCTTTCAACATCTTCCTTTTAGGATTTAAGTCCATGTTAATACCCTTTCAAATGGAAAAGCATCACTTTCAAAATAATAGTGCTCAAGGTCTAGTATCAATTTCAAAATAGTCATGCTCAATATCTAGCAGTTCTAAAGGAAATTTAACATTCATATTTGAAATATGTAAAGAGAATAAATATTAAGAATCAAGTCCAATATCGATAGTCAAATATTTTAAAAGTACCAAGCACATGGGACATGCAAAGATTTAATGGATACCATAAGCTAGGTTCTTGTGATACAAACTACAAAATACAAAAGAGACTTCCTCTTAAGCTCTCTAATCTATAACCCATTAGAAATAAAAATAGAGACATAAATGGATATAATTTTCTTTGGGTATCTTATTTCCCATTAAATTAAAATGAAGACAGAAGGTTTTATAAACAAATCGTTGAGATATAGAATCCACATCTTTGAAAAAAAAAGTTAAATTTTTCAACCAAATCTTCTATTAAATTGGATGTTCAATTTGTGTCATGCTAGGAAAGGTCTTATAACCCAAGTAGGTCTCAAGAGGACATTGAAAACAAAAGGTATAAATCAAAAGTGTTTACCTTGATAGAGAAGATCACCTTCACTCATTAAGTGGTCATTTAAGTTTCTGGGACACATTTATTAAGTAATATAGATTTAGGATAGATGGTTTAAGGATAACAGTTGGAGATCCATACATGTAGGTTTAGGATAGATGGTTTAAGGACAACAGTTGGAGATATGTACATGTAGATTTAGGATAGATGGTTTAAGGACAACAATTAGAGATATAGGGAACATGATGGGAAAAAACACTAAGTACCCCTTTGTTTTGGCTATGGAATGTATTATTTCATTTTGAAAAAAAAATAATACAATTTATAAAGTTTGTTATTATATGAGTGTGCATTCTTAGATTTAACTATGTTATAGTAATGTGATTTTTTTAACCTGCCATGTAGTTTTGTTTGAAAATGAAATGTTTAGATCATATACCATTGTTAATTGAAATGCATTTTTTTTGTAAAGGCTTTCATTATAGAAAGGTTGCATGAGTATATACCCTTCTAATTGAAAATAAGGCAGGCCATTCAAATTTGATCACTGCTCGAGATCCCCTAGAGGAGCTACCATAACGAAACTCACTTGAATCAGAACCATTGATTTCGAGAGGAAACAAATGTAAGGCCTAAATTGCAAGTCACATTAATATGCCTCCTTGAATTGTTAAATAGTGTATTCGAGAAATCTCAAGAAGATTTCGCACCAATACTTTATAAAGTTTGTACACTACATAATTTAAATTGTTAAATCTAGACCTTCCAAGGTATTTATAAAATCATAAAAATGATGTTGTCATTTTAATCATTGAAACAAAATTGACGATTTTACCTTTGCACATAAAAACAGTTTTTACCAATAATTACTTTAATTATATATTTAAAATTTTTAGTTAGCTCTAACTTAATCATTATTATTTAATTTCCTTTTTTTTTTAATTATTTAAATACTTATTCTTTAGGATACCTTATTAAAACAATTATAACAATATTATTGAACATTTTCATTTTTATATGGAAGATTCCTTGAAAAAATTTTAGAGATTCAATTTTTATTAAAATATTATAGGAAATTGTTAATCATCTTATTTTTAAAAGAATTTTAAACTATTTTAAAAACAATAGTTTTGATGATTTTATAATCTTTCTTGAAACCATTGTAAAGAAAGTGATGCAGGAGCATCCAGCTCAGGGACCATGACCGGGTGTCAATCTCTGCGAGGTCGAAGAGTTGAGTTAACTTTTTATTTGTCGTTATGTTAGTTGACAGAATAGGAGGTAGGATTTTTATTTTTATTTTAATCTCTAAATTAGTCAAGGGTAGGTTTGATCAGTTAGGGTTATTTGTTTGTTTGTTGCTAATAAGTCATGGATTAATAATTGTCCTGTTATTTTAAAAAGAAAAAGACAAATGTGTCTAAAAGGAAAATCTTGTCATAAGGACAAAACTGAATGACTAATAACCATGTAACTATAAAGTCTATAATTGAAAAGCAACTGTACAGTTTCATTAACTGGAACCATAAACATATAAATGTAACAACAAAATTCATGTACGGGGTTCAGTACCTCTCGCACTCGAATAATAACAATAACAGAGAAACTAAGTTCTGTCCATCTGTATGTTCTATTGTACTCTATTGTGTTTTCCAGTTGATGACTATCTAAGCAGACAACTAACTGTACACAGATTCTCAAAATTAATTTTTTTTGTTTTCCTAAGAAAAATAACTAGTTCCCGTAACGAGAGAGAAGAACAAATACAATACGAGGGTTCATAATTCATTTGTAGCAAACAGTGAAGATAGACCAAGAGTGATACAAACAGTTTCGGTATAGGCCAAGCAAACATGACCGGAAAAAAAATTCCACCATACATAGAAATTGACAGTCATACAAAATTACCAGCGTATCTACAGTGTTCGTGCACGTTCATATAATCAAAAGCAAAATTGAAGAATCATAACTGCAGTTCAGGCGAGGCATTCGGAGTAAACCAAAAGCAAATGTCATTCAGGTAAATCAAAACCAAATCCCATTATATTTTCTTGAAGGATTTTTCTTTCAAAATGGCAAAGTCCAGTGTACAATAGTTACATAGCAGTACTGTAAAAACAAAGCCGTAAATGTTCAAACCATGAACGACAAACCCTAGGTGAGGGTTTCAAACACCTACTCATACACAGCTACAAACACGTAGACCCTTGAATGACAAACCCTAGGTGAGGGTTTCGAGAGAAAATTGCATCCACATACAAAAGATGGCAGTCAACGAAATAGTGGAAGTCCAAATCTCAAAATGATAGAGCATCACTCACAGTGTGAGTCAAACGACAAGCTTTGAGCCATACGAAAAGACAACCTAAATTGAAACCAGATTGAGGACTGAAGAAAATACAAAGAAGCAGAGCCTGCCAGACAAGACCGAGGCATACAGCGCCGAGACCTCCAACCGCAAACCCTCAATACCTACACAACGAATGACACACAGGTGTTAGAAAATATATTGTTGCCGAAGTGAAAATACAGAGCCTGGAGAGAAAAACCAAAGGAAATTGCATCCACTTTACCTGAGAATTTGCAATGAGAGCCAAAGACAGACATTCCACCCAAAGTTCCGACTAACTACGGCGACGAAGGAGCAAACTAGGTCAGAAGCTGTGGAAAGAGAATCACAAATTGAAACAGAGAAGGAAGACTACCTACGTTTTAAGCTGAGGATGAAAGAATGCCATTGAATTGAGCGTGGAGACAAGCCAATCACTAAGTTTCCAACTAGAAATAACCAAAGGCGCACCCAAGACTTGCAGTAAAGCTGCTTACCAAAACTTACAGAGCACAACAGAGCAAACCCTCGGCAAGCCAACAACAAATGACCAAAATGAACGACGAACGAAGGGTTCAGGCATAGAAATGAGCGGGAATACGAAGTCCAAGGCAAGTACCCATTCATAATTGTGTAATTGAATGCCACATAATACAAACCCAAAATATCTGACAGTGCATTCCTCCCACGTGTAATCACAACCAAATTATTCAATCAAACATATAAACATCACATAATCATTTTAATTACGACAAACTGTAAAGTGTTGGGATGGTCCCATCAGAAAGGTAGTTGTGAACGAACAAAAAGCACTAGACCAATAAAATATTGATTTGCACATAGCATGCATCTATGGAATGGTGGACATACTAGTGTTGTTGAATTTTTATTTTTTTTTTATCGTTAAAAGACTATCTAGACTATTATATTATATTTACAAATAGACATTACAGACAGTGAGACAGGCTTTCCAGGGCCAGCAGTTGCACCTTGGATAGTTTAACTTTGAGACAAAAAGCTCCCTCGCAGGGGCAGCACCTACAGAACTTCCAAAATTACCTTCCAGACTAACAGAGTCCCTCCAAAATCTAATTGCTGCTGGAGGCCCAAAAGATGTGAGAGTCAGCATGCTAAGGGGCCTCATTACTCTGAACAGACCCATGACTACCCACGCAGGGGCTTTCGACATAAACTGACTGAACCCAACAGTAAAGAAAATTAACACTAGACTCGACATACATAAACCAGACGGACAGACGCATAAACCGCCAGCCAACAAACAAAGTGAAATCCGGAACCGACATACCCGCAGAAGCTTTAATCCTGGTTTCTGGCTGAGAGAGGAGGATCTGTGTTGAGCCGGGGTTCAGTGTCCTGGTCCTCGCAGAGGCTTTTGTCTTCCACCACGTAGCACCATCCCCGTCCCTCAGGGACTCCTTCCCACATCGCTTTCCACTTGTCCACATCAATGCCCTGAGGTGCTGGCCCCAATGGGGGTGAGGTGCCTTGCACAGTCTCCTTCCCCGAATTGCCTACCTCGTTCGGTGGCAACACCTCAGGGCTTTCCTTATCAGGGCTGTCCTTACCAGAACTTCCTGGAGGCTTCTCCATCGCGTCCTTACCAGAGCCTTCTGGAGGTTTCTCCGACGTGCCCAGAGGATTTCCGGCTCCAAATTCTTCAGGGATTTTTGTGAAAAGAACAGAAATGTGGGCATTGACTCCTGTATTGTCCATTGAGCTACCCAGAGTGAACACCACAGAGCCAAATGCTGGAAGCAATGGCCCTCCCTCGCTCGAGCTACCGACCTCCACGAATTGCCCGACTGGGAGTTGTGTGGCTCTTGCCCGCCTATGACAGTAGCAGCAACAACAATGGTGGTGTTCATCTGCTGCAGGGGTTCGAGAAGAGGATCCTCTCCCTGGTCCTCGTCTGCTAGGCTGTCGCTCCCGTAATTTGGCCATGTCTTCTTCGCTGCCACCCTCGTATGCCCACTCCGATGAAACGATTTCTGAGCACCCTCCTCCTGCCCGCGAGTTAACCCTTCTCTCATCCAATTGAACCAGAAATCCCTCGAATTGCCCCCCCTGCTTACGGCCACAACTTGAATTGCAGCGGCAGGCCACAGCTTGGATTGCAGCAGGAGGCCTAACATCCACCGACTCGCAGTTTCTCTGCTCTCGCACCCGTCTAACCTTAACCTGCCAATGCACCCACATCCTTCGTTGATATTGTATGCCATTCCTTCTCTGCAGTCGAGCATTAACTGCATTCTGCGCCACCATCGAGAACCTCTGCCTTGCATTGAATACCCATCGCTTCGCTGCTGGACCATTATACCTTGACGGCGGTCGAACCAGACGCATTAAGGTAACCACGGGGCGGCACATGCTGGGCATGTGGCACGTCCCCCCTTGACAAGTCATCACCCGCATCCGGGGATTCAGCATCCCTGTGGAGTATACTTTCACAATCCTGTTTCTGTTGGTTGCTTAGGATGATGTCCAGTTTGCCTTCTAGGAAGGGCTGGTCACAGTCTACCCCAATATTTGCCAGGAGATCAGCTATCTTATTACCCTCTCTTTTGGTGTGATGGAAGGAAAGGGCATTGTGATTGCGCAGTTCGTAAGCAATGTTGCTTAGCCTAGCCTCTAATCTCCAGCTGTCAGCTACCTTCCTGGCTTGAGAGCCATTCTGAATGCGAGTTGCCATGTTTATGAGGATTTGAGAGTCGCCCTCCACAATCAGCGGTTGAAGATTGAGGCGTCTTGCTACCAGGATCCCTTGCCACATCCCTTCCAACTCCGCTGAATTGTTGGTATCCCATCCTATATTGCCGAAGTAGATCTGCAGGAGGGAGCCTTTGTGATTCCTTATGATGCCCCCAAATCCTGCTGGCCCAGGGTTGCCTTTCGAGGCTCCATCGAAATTGAGTTTGTATGAGTTGATGGGTGGGGCAGTCCATCCACTAACCTCCTTGCCTTTGCGATTCGCTGTCTGATGCATGGTGGGCTCTTGTAGTAGCTGCAACTTCCAGTTGTCTAGGATGTTTTTCTCGTTGTCTGTTGTGGGGAGATCCTCTTTAGTCCATGTTCTCAGAAGCATGGTTTCTTGGAGATTGCTGTGTATGCTGTTCCAGATGTTCTCAATGGTCCTACTTTGATTTTTGAATATGCGCCTGTTCCGTTCCTTCCAGATGTTCCATAGTAGAATGCCCGGGATAATATTCCACAAGTGGTTGAGAATCTCACAATTGTAAGGTCTTTTCGGCCATTGACGGATGGTGTCTATGATACCGTCAGCTTCTCTGCATCGCCTTTGGCATCTGAATTCTACCTTTTCCCATAAGTGAGTGGCGATTGAGCAAGTTTCCAGAAGATGCTGCAATGTTTCCTCATTTTGAAAGCAGTTATGGCATATGGAAGGTCCTTGAAAATTACGTTTCCTTAGCTTGTCCCATGTGAGAATCTTCTTGTGCCCAACCAACCAGAGGAAGTGTGATATTTTAGGCCAGGCTTTGAAGCTCCATATCCTTTCCCATAGAGGATCCGGTCTGATGGGGAAGTTGCCTAACAGATTGTAGGCTTCTGAGGTGGAGTATGTGCCTTTAGGTAGGTAGCCCCATCTGAGAATGTCCTCATTGTTTTCATATCTGATTCTTCTTTTCTTTAACTCATTTTCCAGCGCTGCTGTCTCCTGGAGGTTAATGATATTGGTTATTCGATTGCCTGATTGCCATTTCCTAAATCCGTTCACCACTTCCTGTGCCCAGAATTGATGCACCGTGGCTTGCTGCTGCTCCTGGCTGCTTGGAATGATCCTTGCAGGGAGAACACTTGAGAGTTTGGGCATCTGGTTCCAAGCATCATTCCAAAACCTAGCACTGTGACCATTCCGTATTTCCCAAAAGCTGTGTTTCTGAACGAGCTGATGATGCTGTTTGGCTGCGTTCCATATAAGTGACCCATTGGTAGTGGGCATGAACCTTATGAGCTCTGCTTGGGGCATGTTGTTGGTGTATTTGGCGGTCCATATTTTGGCCCATAACTTGTCTGGACTAGTCACCCACTGCCACCATATTTTGGCCGTCATGATGGTGTTGCTGTACTCAGGGTCCCAAAGACCAATTCTGCCTTTGTTTTTGGGCTTACAGACAGTGTCCCATTTAACCAGTGCCCATTTGTGATTGGTAGCAGAACTTCCCCAGAGAAAGTCGCGCTGCAGATTTCTCAGTCTCTTTAAGACCCATTTAGGTGCAGCCAAGATGGAGAAAAGATAGAGAGGCATGGCTTGAAGGATGGCCTTGATAAGCACAACCCGGCTAGCCAGATTTAGGGATCGATTGGTCCATAGATTGAGCTTGGACTCAAGCTTCTCCAGGAGGGCACGCCATGCAGGCTGCTTTATGGCCGAGTCTGTGAGGGGAGCCCCCAAGTACGTGGAGGGGAGGGAAGCAGATTGGAAACCCAGGATACGAGAGACAGCGAGTTTAACAGACGGGGGGGTATGGAAGAAGAATATTTGAGATTTGGAGCTGTTGACATGAGTGCCTGAGGCTTTTGAGAAGTCGTTGAGCAGGGTTTTCAAACTAGAGGCTTCCTGAGCTGAAGGATAGCCATAGAGCATGGTGTCATCAACAAATTGCTGATGAGAGGAAGCCGTGGTGCTATGAATAGAGATCCCTTTAAGCTGGTTAGAGTGGAGGGCTTGCTTGATGTGCCTGCCCAAACCTTCCGCCATAATCACAAATAGGAATGGGGATAGGGGGTCCCCTTGTCTGATTCCCCTGGAGGGTTTGAAGGGACGGGAGGGTAAGCCATTGACGAGGATGGAGAAATGGGAGGATGAAATGAGGCTCATGATCCATCTTACCCAAGAATCACAAAATCCAAAAGCTTTCAGCATATGTTGAATGTAAGACCAGCTGAGCTTGTCGAAGGCCTTGGAGAGGTCGATTTTAAGTAACATACCAGCTTGGTTGGATTGCTTGAGCGAATGTATGATTTCATGAGTGAGGATAATACCGTCCATGATCTGTCTGCCCTCAACATATCCTGACTGCTCCGGAGAGATGAGCATAGGTAGAAGAGGTTTGAGCCTGTTTGCTATTACTTTGGATATGACTTTGTAAAGGACATTACAGAGGGCAATGGGCCTGAATTTATCAGGGGTGATGGAGTTTTCCTCTTTGGGGATGAGAGCTATAAAGGTGGAGTTAAGGGAGGGGAGCAGCCAGCGAAGGGCCCTGGATTCTTCAACTATTTGCCAAACCTCCATTTTAATCAGGTCCCAGAAAGCATGAAAAAATGTAGTTGTAAAACCATCAGGGCCAGGGGCTTTACCTTCTTTGAGCTGCGCCATTGCTTCGTCTACCTCGTGAATGAGAATTGGGCGCATGAGCAGCTCGTTGTGCTCCTCTGTGACCAGCCTAGGAATGTTGCTGGTAATTTTCTCAATCGCACTCTTCCGATCCACCGTCTGCTCCTGGTGTACCTGCTTGAAGTGATTGATGAGGATTTCCTCTATCTTCTCATGTTCTTCTTCTTTGGTCCCCTCTGGGCTTTGGATGAAAGGAATTTTGTTGTGCATTCTTCTTTGCACTGTAGTGTTGTGAAAGAACTTAGTGTTGCGTTCCCCTTCTTTAAGCCACCTGATTCTTGATTTTTGCCTCCAGTAAATTTCTTCCTGCTTTCTTCGTTCTTCGAGCTGATTATAGATGTGCTTCTCTTTGTTCAAGGTTGCCTCCGTGTGCCCTGTGTTGATTACTGTCTGGTGTAGATCCTTGAGCTCCTGATTAAGCTCCTGTTGTGCTTCAAAAATGTTCCCAAAGGTCTCCCGATTCCATCGTTTGAGGTGGCCTTTTAGGAATCGCAATTTCTGTTGTAGCTGGTACATCCTTGAGCCTTCTGGTGGGACAAAGGAGGTCCATATGGTTCTGACGAAGTCCTTGAATGCTGGATGCGTTAACCAAAAACCTTCAAAGCGGAATGGTTTTTTGGTTCTGTCCCCTGGTCGCTGCCAATGCAGAGCTATCGGCCAGTGATCCGAGCTAGAGTGTGCCAGAATCTCCGCAGTGAAGTCACCACCTAGATGGACCGCATTATCCGAGATCAAAAAGCGGTCGAGTTTGGAGGCAATCTGGTGCCTGCCTCCTCTGTGATTGCTCCAAGTGAAGGTTCCATTGCAGAAGGACATGTCGATGAGAGAGGCGTTGTGGATGAAGTCCTTGAAATGTTCTGCTTCAGGTTCCAACCTGGATCTTCCTCCGGTTTTGTCCTCGATTTTGGTTATCATATTGAAATCCCCTGCAACTATCCAAAGCGGATGCTGCCTGTTAGCGTTTAGCGCTTCAATGGTGTCAAGGAGCATTTTTTTGCTGCCACCGTCCTACAGAAAGTAGACATTGGATAAATTCCCATGAACCTTGGTGCCCAGAATGTGAAAGGCAGCTTGAATGAGGTGATGGGAGGCGTGGAAGTCAGTAAGCGATATTGCCTGAGTGTTCCAGGCGATTGCTAGCCCTCCCGAAGCCCCCGTTGCATCCACGGCTACTGAGCGGCAACCTGGCCAAGCCTTTGAAAGTATTCGACCTAGCGTGTGACTATTGCATTTTGTTTCTTGGAAGAAACACATTTGCGGTTTTTCCAACTTGATCATGTTTTTTAACATCCTAGATTTTGCGGGGCTGTTAAGCCCTCTTAGATTCCAGGAGATAAGCTTCATGGATAACTGGTTTGGGTAGGGCTAAAGTACTTCGTAAGCTTCGCATATCTCCCTGAGTCCACCAGGAGTTTGCCTACCTCCATTGTTCTCTGAAGATCTGTCTTTCTCCCTCTTTTTTTGGAGTCCTTTGGACGCAGATTGCTGTCCCAAGCGCTACCAGGTTGAATGCCTAGTTGCTGTTGGTGGAAGGCTCTGGATATGACCTCTTCCAGCTTTTCTAAATCAGTCTCTGAGATGGAGTCATACGCCTCTTTCCTACAAGCTAGCTCCAATCCAATGATGTCCAAACCGTGGAGATCTATGCTTTCAGGTTCTACCTCCATTATTTGAGCTTGACTTGTGTCTTCTTGAGTGATCTCTGAGATCTTTAGGGGAGTCGACGTCTCATCCTTCTCCTTTTCCTTGGGGGTCTCCTCTGGATCTTTCTGGTGCCTGCTTAGGATGGTCGGGATTAGAATGGGGGTTTTTGAATTGGGAGGGGGACTGGAAGGGGGGGGGTGGGTGGAGGAGGATGGGCGGGTAGGGATGTTATTGTCATGTAAGACTTGATCTTCAGGGAAATCGCTGAGAGACTCAAAGCTGTTCTTGGAAGCAGGGTTGTGGGTATTGGGAGGCTGAGGTTTGGAGGCATTCGGAGGCTTCTTATGCGCACGCTTTCTATTAGAGACCTGGGTGAAGCCATCATGAGATGGGGGATCAGAAGATTCAAGCGAGCTTGCTTTTGCAGAGAGTGGACAGTCCCGAAACAGATGCCCTATTGCATGGCATCTTCGACACCTGAACGGCACATGTTCATAGTCCAGGGGCTGGGTCCATTCCTCGTCGCGATGGGCTAGGGTTATTGAATCAGGAAGAGCTTCATTGAGACGAATAAAAACACAGATCCTTGCATAGGAAATATACTTACGAGTTTTTGTTTCCTCAGATGCTCTGATATATTGTCCCACTCCATTACCTATGCGCTTCAAACTTTCCTCTTCCCAGTATTCATCGGGGAGAGAGTATAACCTGATCCAGACCGGAGCCCATGTGAGATCTTCCTTGTCAGGGTTGAATCTGGGTTTCCAGTTTGTGATATAGAGGCCTGCTGAGTTAAAGAAGTACGGTCCCCCTCCTAGGATCCTGTATTTATCTTCTAGGCAGTAAAAGATGGCGGTGAAGAAGCCCTTCGGCCCTAGCTGGAGAGAGACATCTCCCTTAGGCTTCCACTTTGCCGCGATCCATCCATTTAGGGCCCGTTCGGTTGGCCAGAACCCTATAAATTTGCCAATGATTGCATGGTCTGTCATGAACTCAATCCTACTGTCAATCTTATCTCCAGGCAGTTCTATGCGCGGCCTAACCTTGGCTACCGGTCGACAGGTGGAGGAAGTGACCTGCGGTTCAGTCGCCTGGGTCTCTTGTGCTTCTGGTTTATCATTGTCGTCTTCCTGTTGCTTTTTCCCCTTGCTCAGTATGTCCGGATCCACGGATCCAAATATGACTTCAGGTCCCGTACTATGCTGTGAGGGGGAGGGCTTTGACGCCCCCCCTGGGGTTGAACCATTGTTGTTCGCTGTTCCCCTGCAGCTCTGTCACGCTGCAGCGAATAATGATCAGAGCCTGAGCTCGATCCGCCGTGCAGAGTGCGCCGTCGAGGGTTTCTTCCTTCGAACCCTAGCTTAGTCGCTCATCCCGTTCCTCTCTTACTAGTCCCCACATCCTCAATGTTGTTGAAATTATTGATAAGAATTATAAATGTCATTTTTTTTTGGATTATATTGCAATGTGAAATTTTATTGTATTCGTTTATTGCAATGTAATTTCTATTGCATGGGGGTTTTAGGTTTATATATAAAGAAAAAAAATATTCTTCATAATTTTTCTAGAGGATGTTGGATCATAGGTTTGAATAAAGGATATTGAATCATTTTTTATATACACTTTAAGTAAGTAAACTAAAAAAACCATACAATGCCATAAATTTTTATTTGCATAGATATGACTATTAGTGATATTTGTTTAAAAGGTGAATATTGATTTCCTTGGAATGAGTTGATCGTTTTGTTTCTTTGTTTTCATTTTGTTTCTTGAATATTGTTTCCTTGTGAAAATGTTCATTTGGTGCAAAATGTTATATTATAGGAAATATTTGCGTGGGAAAGTCAAAATTTAATAACTGTATACATAATCGTTTTTAGAATATTATAAATATTTTTTAATGAATCCAATGTTTAATATTATAGCCCTTGTGATTGACACATTGTTTGTTTTTCTTTGCAATAAAATATGCATCATATCCTTTAGTTTTAGGGACGTTGTCACTTTTACCATGGATCCAACTATTTGGAAGTTTTTTCCGTTTGATATTAGTGATATTATTTTTCATTGGCTTCCTTTACCTTTGTTGATGGGATTTAAGATGGTTTGTAAGTAGTGGAGTGTTTTATTGCAAAACCTAATTTTCCTTGTCAATCGTAATCTATGCGCTGACAAAGAATTTGGAATTATTGCTTTGTGAGTTTGCATGGCCCATGGCTGCTTTGTTGAATCATACCTTAGTGATAAACAAAAGATATCTTCCATGTTCTTTCAGTTTCCTCATTCTAGATACAAAATTGAATGTATTGTGGGATCAACGATTTTGTTCAGTGGGCCGGGAAGTTATTTGTGTTCAAATAATTATTTCATTGTGAACCCTTTTACCAAGACGTTTATAAATCTTGGAGCTCTTCGTCTTGGGGAGCAGGGATTATTCTATTTATTGGAGAAATGAATTCCATGAAAATATGAATGGATTTTGCTAAAACGTGTATCCAACAAGATGGATCCACATCTTTTAATTTGTAGCAGTGTTGACATGATGTGGAAGAGGACATAACTTCTTTATGGCGGCATGTCACCGCTAAAGGAGGCTACCTTATATAAATGAAATATTTTATGGCTCTATTTAGAACAAGATTATGATGCTTACCATGCATATGGTTACACTATCTATTGGTTGGATTTTAAAGGAGACAATTGGGGTTTTTCATTTATCCCTATTTCTGAGATACAATGTATGGCATTAGGTTTATATAGGAACAAGCTTTTTTGTGTTGTTAATAATGGTGCTACCTTTGTTTGGTCGCTTGAAGAAATAGACAATTTTGAATTTGGTCAAACTTGCAATGAAGGAAGCCTAGAATATTTTGAAGATGATTGAGAGTTTAGATAGAGGTTGCTCAATACTATCTCTATGGATATTAATAGTAAATGCACGGGGTACCTTCCTTTTCGTGCGACTGAAGGAAAGTACTTTTGCTGGTTGCACATATGTGAAATTAAAGGTATATGATTTGGTGACTGGATTATGAACGCACAATAGCAATTTCTGACGGTGTCTCCATGATCGAAATATGAGGGTTCCATGTGCAATCAGTTGGTGATTTCAATGATTTGATTGAAATGGAATTTTTTTCTCGCTTATTCCAAATGTAGATTCTATTGTTGACATAGCTCAACTTCTTGTGGATATCATAATTTATCCTTTGAGGCATCAAGATGTTTGCTATTGCACATTGTTACAGATGTCAAGTTTGTTTAATCTTTTCAATCACTATTGGGAGATCATTGTAGTTCAAATTATGAAGTTGTAATGAAAACATAACTATGTAAATTGTCAATGTGTTTGTTGGGGAAAATCTATATTATTTGGTTATTTCCCATATTCCACAATGCACTTCATATTTGTTTGTCTATTGCGATCTGTGAAAATGAAAATGTTTTCCCAATTATTCCAAGGAAATATTTTGTTGGAAAGAAACCAAAGATTGCTAAGGATGTGATTGTTTGAACTTAAAGCATTGAAAGTATTTGGTTTTACAAATTTCCATATGTGATTTCTTTGTACCATCTGTTTGATTATCTGTTGGGAATAATTGTTGTGTTAGTTCCAAGTATGTGTTGGAAAATATAGTCATGTCAAGTTTTGTTATGTTTCTATGGATTTCTTAGAGTATTTTGTTGTTTGGTATATGTAATAATGTAGTTGATGATTGTTATTTTAATTGGATATTTGAAATATTGTTTTATATGTACATCTAGGAAATATGAGAGGTTGGTTGTGATTATTTAAATCTATATAATCTTAAAGTTTGGTTGATGTATAGAGTTAGAAAAAATTAAGGATTTAAATTTTTCAAGGTGTGACATTGGATTTTAACCTCTTTGGGAATTGAAAAACGAACTTTAAAACTAGAGTTTAAATTGGTTGTAGAAATGTTAAAAAAATGAAGGAGTAGGCATCCTACGAAAATATCTTTCTGTCTTGGTTCACATGAGAGAGAAAATGAATATCTGCCACAATGGTATCAATAGGATAAGGATGTTATAAAAGTGCATAGAAGAGTCACTTACCAAAAAAATAAAAGAGATTCAATAAGTCATCAAGATGATGAAGTCGACAATTGTCAGTATGAAAAAAGGAGTAGTCTGATGGGAAGAACATTTCTTTGAGTTTCTCATGGCTTCTATCTCAGCAAACCATAGTGTTGTTACATGATCTCTCAACGAACTATAATGTTGTTACAAACTCTCTCAACAAACTACAGTGTTGTTACATGAGGAAAAACAAATCCTTTCTCTCATAGCAAACTACCATTCTATTACAGGCTCTCTCAGCAAACTACAATGTTGTTACAGGACAAACAACAAATTTCTATTTCTCGAGTCACAGAATCTATAAAAACATAGTTTAAACATCCCTTCGTAACTCCCCATCCAAGGATCTTTTTGGGAAATCGCTCGCGACTTACAAAATAGACCCTACTTTGCACAAAACCCAGATGCCATAGTTTCGAATTTCATCTTCCTTTGATCAGAAATTGAACTACAAAATTGATGACAGTTTTCCTTTACGAATTTTCTTTCTTTTGTTTGCTAGATATAGAGTCCTCTGTATTCTCGAATCTATAATGTAAAATAACTCTTTCTAATACACAATCTTGGATGCAAAAGTACTGGATTAGAAGGTTAACTGAAACATGATTCTCTAAGTTCTCATTTAAATGTAAATAACAAAGAAAATACAGTGCAAGAATTCCTCATTCAAAACAACAATTTAAAGACCAAATCAATCTCAATCTCCACATATTAATATTATGGTTCACAAACCTCACAAACACATATGCAAATAACTGTCTCAGACACACTTACATATTCTATTTTCTTCCTCAAAACTAAAAACAAGTGTCCAAGAAAATGAGTTCATCGATGTGAATCAATTTTCCTTGGCCCTAACTACCTACTAGCTATTAAATCATTTATTTTTATTATATATTCCTAACTAATCTTAACTGAATATCAAAGACTTTTTCACAAATAAACTTTAAAATGTTCTAGCCTTGACATGTGATCAATCCATCACATTGCTAGGTTGTTAGTCTGACTTTAATAACTTATCATTTTTATGTGTTCGACCTAATGCACCTGCATGAGACTCCCCAAGAAAGAAAATTTTATGATATCCTCCTCATAAGATCTTCTATAGAATGACCTGCTTTCTGTAGTGTTGCTTCATCCATCCAAGTAGAATCCTTCATTGGACGGTCTTTCACTGATATTCCAAGTATTCTTTCCTTCTAGTATTCTTGGAAACACGTGTATCCAAAATTTGTTCAGCCTCTAAACTCTTTTCCACAGGCATTTGCTTCAACCACTATTTTTCCTTTCCTTCATCCTAATCAAGATTCCCAGAATCTTGATCTACATCACCAACTGTGTAGGGATACAAATCTGCTACATTAAAAATGGGTGAAATGTTAATCCAGGAGGTAACTCTAGCTCATAAGCATTCGCTAAAAACTTGCGGAGGACCCTACAAGATCCTATCTTCTTCATTTTCAATTTTTTATATTCTCCCCTTGGAAACCTCTCTTTTCTTAGGTGAGCTAGGACCACATCTCCCACATCAAAGTTTACCTCTTTCCTATGTACATTTTTTCATTCATTGTAGTTGTTTCTTGTATCTTGTAATCTTTGTTTTACTTGGTCATGAAACTCACTCATGGCTGTTGCAAAATCCTCTCCATCAGCAGTTCTATGCTCAAGCTTTCCCAAGTCTCTTAGCTCACAAATCCCCCTAGGATGCATGCCATACAAGATATGAAATGGACTCTTTCATGTGCTCCTATTTGGTGAGTCATTATATGCAAACTCAGCTTAGGCTAGCACATGATCTCATTGCTTTGGTCAGTCACCTACTAAAATCCTTGAAAAATTACTCGAACTCCCGTTTACAATCTATGTTTTCCCATTACACTGTGGATGATAGGCTGAGCTAAAATTTAGCTTACTACCAAGCGTCTTCCATAAGGTTCTCCAGAAATGTTTGGTGAATCTTGTGTCCCTGTCAGATATTATACTTTTTCTCAAACCATGCAACCGAACAATCTCATCAAAAATCAAATTAGCCACATGGGTAGCATCACTAGTTTTGAAACATGGAATAAAGTGAGCCATCTTAGTAAATCTATCCACAACTACAAGGATTAAATCATTACCTCGTTGATTTCTCGGTACACCAGAACAAAGTCCATACTCACCGAATCCTAAGGTTTGTTGGGAATGGGTAATGGCATGTATAGTCCAACATTCTGACTTCTCCCTTTCACATGTTGACATACCATGCACTTACTCACGTACCTTTGTACATTTGCCTTCATCTTAGGCCAAAAATAGAAGTGACTGAGCTTCCCAAGTGTTTTCTCAACACCAAAGTGTCCATCCAACTTGCCATTATGCTTTTCTTGGACCAAGTTTTCCTGCATTGAGCAATTTGGAATACATAGTTCATTGTTCTTGAACAAGAGCCCATCCTACAACATAAACTCTTTCCATGGACTATTGTCCCTTTTGACTGGATTTTTACATGCTGCAAAAGCTTCTTTAAAATCAACATCAGTGTCATATAATTCCTTCAAATAATCAAAGCCTAAAATTTGTATTTTAATTTCCTGCATGATTAAGCATCTCCTACTCAAGGCATCACCAACCTTATTTTCCTTCCCACTAATGTGGTTCAGAAAAAAAGTGAAATTTTGAAGGAACTCCACACACTTGCATGTTTATGATTTAAATTATGTTGCTGCATAATGTATTGTAAGGTAGAATTATCTGTGTATAGAACAAACTCATTAGGCATCAAGTAATGCCTCCAATGCTTCAAAGCTTGAGCCAACACATAAAATTCTTTTTTGTAGGAAGATTATTTTTGTTTTGACTCATTTAACTTCTTGCTAAAATATGAAACAAGCTTATCTTCTTGGCTCAGTACATCTCCAATGGTTGTCCCACTAGCATCACATCTCATTTGAAAGGGCTCATTCAAAAACTTTTTCACAAATAAACATTAAAATGTTCTAGCCTTGACATGTGATCAATCAATCGATCACATTGCTAGGCTCTTGGTCTAACTTTAATAACTTATCATTTTTATGTGCTCGGCCTAATACACCTGCATCAGTTTCTTTTGATGGATGTTGAGTGTGTACAAAAATTTGTTTCTTTCCAAACTTTTCTTACAATAGTATTCTTTTGGAACATCATGTTTGCAATGAGAGTGGTCATACAAGCGACAACCATGAATCATTTGCAAAAAATGGAAGAAATGAAACATTCAAAGATGGACACAACTATGTCAATGAACAATTTGCGGCATGTGGTTTATTTGCTCATAGTGATATGGTTTATGGAATGGTTGACAATTTGGAACATTTTATTGGAAATGTGGGTTGGAAAATTCCTAGTAGCAATTATATAGTCTTGAACCTGTGCATACTCTCTCTAGTTCAACAACAAAGATACTTCAAGTATTTTTCTTTTCATGTCATTTTGTCATGTTGATGAACAAATATTTATTGGTGTATCATATTTTTTGTTTTATCACTTGTTGTAGAACAATGTGGCACTGAATATTGGTGTACAAATATATTTGAAAGTAGCCCAACCTTTATCCATTCCTGAAATTCAGCCTGGACCATTAAACTATGGAACTCCAATAAATGGTGAAACTAATGGTCTCCTTAAAGGTGATTATGGAACCTTTGGTGCTTTTTGGCAATAATATTCCATTCAAATGTTGATTTCTGTTGTTGTTGTGCATCTCTGTATTTTTCCACTCTTGTGAATATTTCCTCAAATCTATCTTCTTTGGGAAGATTATATTTACATAGGGGGCACTTCAAAGACATGAAAAGTGTGAGTGCTCTATAAATGATGGAAGAAATGTGACAATGGAAGGTAGGTGGAATGATAGGTGGAATGATGCCATTGAACAAGTAGTTGCATCTAATATTTTTTCTGATAGTAACATGCTTTCTAGGATTGTTGAAAATTTGTGACATTTTGTTGGGAATGTTGGAGCCAATGTTTCTCTATGTAACTCTGTAGAGAATTTCTGGGTACTTGTACTATTGGGACAATATAGGTTCTTGATTTAATTTTACTTTCAAAGGGTTTTTACATTTGAAAGTAAAAATTTTGTTGTTTTATTCAACTTTTATTTTATGCTTTTTTGCAGAAAATTATTCAAGTGAATAGTGGTTGGAAAATAGATTTACAATTAGCGAAACCTATATCAGTTCCTGGGCTTTCATATGGACTATGCAACAACTAGGAAAATGTATATGATTTATATTTTCAATTTGTTATTCACTTCAAAAATTTAACTTTTCATTCTTTAAATTTTTTGACATCATGATTTATATTTTTTGCATACAGAATGTACTCAACTTCAACCAAGTTAGAAGAATGGATTCCCATAATTTTATTGAAAGAAATGATGCAACCAATGCCCAAATTGGATAGGTTATTTCAAATCATCATGAGTGTGGGTTGGTGTTTGGTAAATGATGCAAGCCTGAAGCTTGCATTACCCAGGAACTTTATCCCTTTAACATATAAAGCATGCACCTCAAATAATTGCCCAATTCACTTGTACACGCGGCAATTTTCTCCCATTTAGATTTGCAGAAGCTTGTAATTTCACATTCCTGGAAAATTCACATCTATGCCATTTATGCGGAATCTTTTCTTCACATTTAACTTCAACCATAATTATCAACATGCTCATGTCTTTATACACATCATACAACTACAGTCTACGTTCTCAATCCAATTTAGAGACTTCATTTCAATCCCAATGCCAAATCTTGTACATGCTCATTAATCCAATAAACATGACCAAATGCGCAATTATTAATTTGACATTATTTTAAGCAATGGAATGCTTAGAGTAATCCTTACTCAAATGCGCCCTTTTTAAACATTCAGTCATTCAGATTTTGAAAATTTGTCTTCAATCTATATTTAATACAACAGAAGACATTCTTACCACTTGACAAGCTGTAGTCGAATTCATCAATTTCTTTTCTGATTACTTGGATGCCTTTCACCTTGATATGCCCTTGCTACCATACTGTTCTGCATTTCTGTATCAAATTTCCAGCGTCCTTAATGCGCCTTTCACATCTTTGCAAATGAATCTTCAACTCATTGTCAAAACAGCTTCAAATATACAGTACTGCGTTTCATTCGGCAACTCATTCACATATCTGCAAAACGCAATGATGCCCAACCATAATTTTAACACATGTTTGTAAATGCGCTTACCTCTCATTTAGAATGCGCCTCGCCTGCTCCATCCATCAGAAAATGTTCAACACAGCAATTATGCTGCAATACCGCAGATCGATTTCAAAATTTACTGTAAGTTAATTTCCATCATAATTTCTTCATTTCGCATTTCAATACATCATTGTTTCATTGCCAATGGACAGATTGTCGGGTCATTTGATAGAACTCTGTGTTTAATACCAGAACTCTGCGTTTTTTATTAATTTCAGTTTCCAATTACCAGATTCAATTCTGGTTCCACACTTCAAAAAATCGATTGTGCTATGATTTACGCAATTGGTTATTGTTTTAACATGCTCTGCATACCTTTTACCTCTGAATTTTTATACAACGTGCAATCCTTCTTTCAATTGCAGTCGAGCCACCATCTAAACAACGTTCAGTTTAATAATTCAACCAATGCATTCATTCCGGAATTGTGAATGTTGTATCTTCTAATGACAGCGTTCAGGATGACAATACAAACTTATGGATTCAATTTCAATTTGGAATAATCATTACAGTGAATAGGTTACCCTCTTCATTTACCTTTTAATCGATTTCACAACAGCGCCATTTGTTCCAGCTGACACTGTTCCAACAAATGATGCTATTCATTGGTCCTTTTAACGCAAACAACTCTTAATTTCTGAAGCGCTTTCCAATAATTAAAACCTCATCACAAGTTAGTATCACAATTAATCGATTAAAACTCGAGAATCGATTTTCATACACATTATCAAGCCATTAAAATTAAATGAGAACAGCGTTCATCATGTCCTACACTTTCACGGCTTCAACATACCTCTGTTCAATACTGCAGATATTCATATATATATAATCTGCCAATGTGATGTACAAACAGTGAAATCGACCTTTCCAAACTGGCATTAAAATCTTAACCTACACCGAACTTCGGTTTCATTCCAATCATTGAAAATAAATACAATTCCGCCAATAAAGTTATAAACACATTTACCATAAAAAAATACTTACAATTCTTGTTCTTCCTGGCCAGATATGAAAATCGATGGCCCTTTTTACATAAGCCCTAAGGCTTCCAAGTAGAAAACCTTCTCAATGTACTCACAATCTCAATGTCCCTTTATCCTCTCAAAAACCCCTCATATTTATACATAGATAATGCATTTAATTCAGTCAAAATATTTCTCCACCCAATCCTCAACTAATCTATATTTTAGGTGCGGACTTAACAAAGTCCTATACATAGAATTCCTAATCTCTAATTTTTCTCCTAAACTATTTCTCTCATATCCTTTTAATCAATAAAAGAATATTTACAAAATCCTCACTTTTCCAAATTATCTCCTATTTTATTAAAAATAACAAATAAATTAATAAAATAATAAAAATGTCACACCCCACTTTTATCACATATTTACAAATGAAAAATGGCCTTGATGCTCCTGCATCAGACACCCAACGTTAAAATTAATCATGATCGCCTGATCATGTGTTCGGATCTGTGTATGCCTGGATCTCATATCTTGTGCTGCAACTTTCCACTTGTCACTCCTTCTTTTTGATGTTCTTCTCTAGGTTTCCACACTTTATGTTGCATTGCTCCACTGGTTGTGCTCTCACAATCTTTTACTGTCTTTCTTTTGCTGCTTCTCCTTTGTTTTACTGCTGCTGGCCTCTTCCGGGATTCTTTCATCATCATCCGCCTCATCAGTTCAATTTCTCTGTCTAACAGACTTTCTCCAGCATCTTCAATAAAACCTGAATTCACAAAACAATTGTTAGAATAAAAACCATAAGGCTTTAGCGCCCCCATAGATGTTACTGTTGTGAGTGTTGCCTCAGCTGTCACCATAAATGTCGTCCCACATGTTGTTCTAGCTATCACTATGGATGTTGCGGCCTCCAAAACTTCCTGTCCCTCTGCAACATTCCTTTGCTCATCATTTACAATTTCATCTGCAATTTCTTTCTCTGGTTCTAGCAACCATTTCAGTGTTTCATTAACATGCCGCAAATTAACTCCAGCATAATCTCCATCTTCCCCTTCAACAATCTTTAGAAATTTTCCATCCTCTTCAAGATTTGCAAACATTGTAGCAGCTCCAAAACTTTGTCCACCAGTCTTCTCTTGGCTATACAAACAAGCCAACTCTTTCTTGTCACCCATGGTAACAAGCCTCTGCTTATGAGACATGATTGTCTCATCTTCTTTCTGCAACTGTTCTCGTCCATCCAAGACAATTCCAAATGATGAACTGTCTTCTTTCTCACCTGTAAACACAATCAAATTGTTAGCATCAAAATCACAAGACCCAACGGTCTCACTTGTAGATTCAGTCATCCGCAGCTCTAAGTCTTCTTCAGGACTCAGAAAATCTATACTTTCTTTCTCCTTAGCTTTCCCTGGCAACACTTCAGTATGTTGCTCTAAGTTCCTTTCCAACTCTTTTGTCAGCACATCAGTATGCTGATTTGTATTCACCATGAGACTGTCAGCTAGTCTCTCCTTCTTACCATCATCTGCTCCATAACTGTCATTCATGAGAACTTTCCTGCCTTGCTTCCTCAGTAAATTATCATGCACATAAGTCCTTTGTCTCTCCAACTCTCTTCTCTGGAGATCCAGTTTCCTATATAATTCAACAACTTCATTAGGAGTAGAACTTGGAAACTTCACACGATTTTCCATACCTTCACCAATGCTTGACCAATCATCAGCTGGTCCTTCTCTTTCTGCATCAACATCCTGATTAGACTCCTTCGTCTTCATCTCCATCTGAGATATTGCTATCTCAGCATCGATCTGAACAGCCTTCAGATTCAATTCTTCTTGAACAAACTCTAAAGCTTGCTCATCTTCTTGTACTGTACCTGCAAACATACACAACTTGTCAGTTTTAAAACCGCAAGACTTTTCAGTCTTGACTGCTCCCTCCAACACATCCTTCTGAACAAATCTTCGTGTGGAATCTTCAAATTCCATCTCTGGTTCAAGAAATCTAAGTTCCTCTTTCAACAAGGCAATCACAATTTGCCTCAACCTCCTCTGCAATTGTCGCCAAATCATTATCTTTCCCTTTTGTGGAAAGATCCAACCTCTATTCTGATTTTCCTGCTCTTCCAGCCATTCCTCTAGTACCTGCAATTGTACTTTCATCACTGCAATCTCTCTTTCTCTGACCTCATCACTCATCCTACCGCTGTGGCATTCCTCTGAACCTCTTCTCTGATCCTCCATGATCATTTCCTTCATGAGTTTCTCACTCACCATGAGTGTACTAGCCTCTACGACAACAATCTCTTCTGCTGCCACTTACCTCACCAAGCTCTCCTCACTCAGTCTTTTGGTAAGTACTTGGTTCACTGCCTCTAGAACCTTTCGAGCACTCTCTCTGCTCTCTTCAGGCTATCTCTTCAACTCACCTTCTTCTTCAGGACGCTGCAATTGTCCTCCTTATTCAGCTGAATGCCAGGTTTACTGCCATCATCTTCTCTGCAACCATAAACTGCATTTACAAATTCCAAATCAGAAAAATCATCTCACCTCTTAAGATCTTGCATGATCTTTTCCTCCCTGCAATCTTGTTCACTTGCAATTGTGTATGCTGCATATCAGATTTAAAATCTGATCTTCCTTTCCATCATTCATCACACATTCAAAAACACACTTTATTTTTCAACAAAACTTTCTGTTTTCATTCAGAAAAAAAAACAAATATCTTCAACAGAGCATTCTGGCTCTGATACCAAAAATTGATGCAAGCCTAAAGCTTGCATTACCCAGGAACTTTATCCCTTTAACATATAAAGCATGCACCTCAAATAATTGCCCAATTCACTTGTACACGTGGCAATTTTCTCCCATTTAGATTTGCAGAAGCTTGTAATTTCACATTCCTGGCAAATTCACATCTATGCCATTTATGCGGAATCTTTTCTTCACATTTAACTTCAACCATAATTATCAACATGCTCATGTGTTTATACACATCATACAACTACAGTCTACGTTCCCAATCCAATTTAGAGACTTCATTTCAATCCCAATGACAAATCTTGTACATGCTCATTAATCCAATAAACATGACCAAATGCCCAATTATTAATTTGACATTATTTTAAGCAATGGAATGCTTAGAGTAATCCTTACTCAAATGCGCCCTTTTTAAACATTCAGTCATTCATATTTTGAAAATCTGTCTTCAATCTCTATTTAATACAACAGAAGACATTCTTACCACTTGCCAAGCTGTAGTTAAATTCATCAATTGCTTTTCTGATTACTTGGATGCCTTTCACCTTGATATACCCTTACTACCATACTGTTCTGCTTTTCTGTATCAAATTGCCAGCGTCCTTACTGCGCCTTTCACATCTTTGCAAATGAATCTTCAACTCACTGTCAAAACAGCTTCAAATATACAGTACTGCGTTTCATTCGGCAACTCATTCACATATCTGCAAAACGCAATGATGCCCAACCATAATGTTAACACATGCTTGTAAATGCGCTTACCTCTCATTTAGAATGCGCCTCGCCTGCTCCATCCATCAGAAAATGTTCAACACAGCAATTTATGCTGCAATAACACAGATCGATTTCAAAATTTACTGCAAGTTAATTTCCATCATAATTTCTTCATTTCACATTTAAATACCTCATTGTTTCATTGCCAATGGACAGATTGTCCGGTCATTTGATAGAACTCTGCGTTTAATACCAGAACTCTACGTTTTTTATTAATTTCAGTTTCCAATTACGAGATTCAATTCTGGTTCCACACTTCAACAAATCGATTGTGCTATGATTTACGCAATTGGTTATTTTTTTAACACGCTCCGCATACCTTTTACCTCTGAATTTTTATACAACGTGCAATCCTTCTTTCAATTGCAGTCGAGCCACCATCTAAACAGCGTTCAGTTTAATAATTCAACCAATGCATTCATTCCGGAATTGTGAATATTGTATCTTCTAATGACAGCGTTCAGGATGACAATACAAACTTATGGATTCAATTTCAATTTGGAATAATCATTACAGCGAATAGGTTACCCTCTTCATTTACCTTTTAATCGATTTCACAACAGCGCCATTTGTTCGAGCTGACACTGTTCCAACAAATGATGCTATTCATTGGCCCTTTTAACTCAAACAACTCTTAATTTTTGAAGCGCTTTCCAATAGTTAAAACCTCCTCACAAGTTAGTATCACAATTAATCAATTAAAACTCCAGAATCGATTTTCATACACATTATCAAGCCATTAAAATTAAATGAGAACAACGTTCATCATGTTCTACACTTTCACGGCTTCAATATACCTCTGTTCAATACTGCAGATATTCATATATATATAATCTGCCAATGTGCTGTACAAAGAATGAAATCAACATTTCCAAACTGGCATTAAAATCTTAACCTACACCGAACTTCAGTTTCATTCCAATCACTGAAAATAAATACAATTCCGCCAATAAAGTTATAAACACATTTATCATAAAAAAATACTTACAATTCTTGTTCTTCCTGGCCAGATATGCAAATCGATGGCCCTTTTTACATAAGCCCTAAGGCTTCCAAGTAGAAAACCTTCTCAATGTACTCACAATCTCAATGTCCCTTTATCCTCTCATAAACCCCTCATATTTATACATAGATAATGCATTTAATTCAGTCAAAATATTTTTCCACCCAATCCTCAACTAATCTATATTTTAGGTGTGGACTCAACAAAGTCCTATACATAGAATTCCTAATCTCTAATTTTGCTCCTAAACTATTTCTCTCATATCCTTTTAATAAATAAAAGAATATTTACAAAATCCTCACTTTTCCAAATTATCTCCTATTTTATTAAAAATAACAAATAAATTAATAAAATAATAAAAATGTCACACCCCCCTTTTATCACATATTTACAAATGAAAAATGGCCTTGATGCTCCTGCATCAGACACCCAACGTTAAAATTAATCATGATCGCCTGATCATGTGTTCGGATCTGTGTATGCCTGGATCTCATATCTTGTGCTGCAACTTTCCACTTGCCACTGCTTCTTTTTGATGTTCTTCTCCAGGTTTCCACACTTTATGTTGCATTGCTCCACTAGCTGTGCTCTCACAATCTTTTACTGTCTTTCTTTTGGTGCTTCTCCTTTGTTTTACTGGTGCTGGCCTCTTTCGGGATTCTTTCATCATCATCCGCCTCATCAGTTCAGTTTCTCTGTTTAACAGACTTTCTCCAGCATCTTCAATAAAACCTGAATTCACAAAACAATTGTTAGAATAAAAACCATAAGGCTTTAGCGCCCCCATAGATGTTACTGCTGTCAGTGTTGCCTCAGCTGTCACCATAAATGTCGTCCCACATGTTGTTCTAGCTGTCACTATGGATGTTGCGGCCTCCCAAACTTCCTGTCCCTCTCCAACATTCCTTTGCTCATCATCTGCAATTTCATCTGCAATTTCTTTCTCTGGTTCCAGCAACCATTTCAGTGTTTCATTAACATGCCGCAAATTAACTCCAGCATAATCTCCATCTTCCCCTTCGACAATCTTTAGAAATTGTCCATCCTCTTCAACATTTGCAAACACTGTAGCAGCTCCAAAACTTTGTCCACCAGTCTTCTCTTGGCTATACAAACAAGCCAACTCTTTCTTGTCACCCACGGTAACAAGCCTCTGCTTATGAGACATGATTGTCTCATCTTCTTTCTGCAACTGTTCTCCTCCATCCAAGACAATTCCAAATGATGAACTGTCTTCTTTCTCACCTGTAAACACAATCAAATTGTCAGCATCAAAATCACAAGACCCAACGGTCTCACTTGTAGATTCAGTCATCTGCAACTCTAAGTCTTCTTGAGGACTCAGAAAATCTATACTTGCTTTCTCCTCAGCTTTCCCTGGCAACACTTCAGTATGTTGCTCTAAGTTCCTTTCCAACTCTTTTGTCAGCACATCAGTATGCTGATTTGTATTCACCATGAGACTGTCAGCTAGTCTCTCCTTCTTACCATCATCTGCTCCATAACTGTCATTCATGAGAACTTTCCTGCCTTGCTTCCTCAGCAAATTATCATGCACATAAGTCCTTTGTCTCTCCAACTCTCTTCTCTGGAGATCCAGTTTCCTATATAATTCAACAACTTCATTAGGAGTAGAACTTGGAAACTTCACACGATTTTCCATACCTTCACCAATGCTTGACCAATCATCAGCTGGTCCTTCTCTTTCTACATCAACATCCTGATTAGACTCCTTCGTCTTCATCTCCTTCTGAGATCTTGCTATCTCAGCATCGATCTGAACAGCCTTCAGATTCAATTCTTCTTGAAAAAACTCCAAAGCTTGCTCATCTCCTTGTACTGTACCTGCAAACATACACAACTTGTAAGTTTTAAAACCGCAAGACTTTTCAGTCTTGACTGCTCCCTCCAACACATCCTTCTGAACAAATCTGCGTGTGGAATCTTCAAATTCCATCTCTCGTTCAAGAACTCTAAGTTCCTTTTTCAACAAGGCAATCACTATTTTTTTTTTTCCACAGAAAAAAGACTGTCCTTTTATTACAAAAAGGGATTATATATATATGTAGGCATAACGCCGAGACTGTATCCACCGGCAAAGGGGAAAGTCTCAGAAGACTGTCATCTTGCTCGCGGAAGCAAAGCAAGCCAACGCATGAAGGGAAAAAACCTCCAGCCGCACGCTTCGGTAGAAACGAGATCCCACAGGAAAAAACCAAAACGCGACCAGAGGGGGGCCACAGAAATCCACAGTGAGCACTATGAGGATTCGGCGCAAGAAACAGAAACTACCGCTGCCTGGGCTTCCACAGAAAGGGAAAGCAGCCCAAGGTACCCGGCATAGAAAGATAAATGAGAGAAAAAGATACAAGGAGAAGAACAGAAAAAACAAAACGAATATTTACAAACCCAGAGAAAACAGGGCAGATGAATTATGCAAAGATGGGTTGTTCGACGGATCGAACCACCCCATTTTCAACCTCCCAAACTGACCACGACCCCATCTCCAGATCAACTCCGTCTTTAGAAAGGCGGTCCGCGTCAAAATTCCTTTCCCGGTAAATGTGACTTAGAGATATCTCCATGAAAAAATTCTTAAGGCGCGAGACTTCTCTGAACAGAGTAATCAGAGAGAGATTGCTGCAACACTGAGCCCCATTAAACCACTTCACCACATTCATGGAGTCCCCGAAGATCTGAGCTTCTCTCACATTTCTAAGAATAAGCCAACTGAGAAGGAGATGAAGGGCTTTCAATTCGGCAAAATTGTTGGAACCCTGTCCCAGGCCTATTGAAGCTTTAATAGCCTTTTCCTTTGAAAAGTGAATGATCAAGCCAGCCCCGCATCGACCATTATTATTCGAAGCCCCGTCAAAATATGCCCACGGCATAGAGTATCTAATGAGTTCAGGACAAACAGCTCTGGAAGGATTAAGGGATTGAGGAATAGGAATGCTTTCATAAATTGCCGCTCCTTCTGCGGCCAGTCTTCCAATAGGGAAGACAGAATCCTTGAAAATGACTTGATTTCTAGCTAGGCAAGTCCCCCATGTGATGAGCAGCGGAATGGTTCTTTCTCTTGCATTTGAGGAAGCATTCCACCAACTCTGCCAGGCCTCTAAGAGCCCCTGCCCTTCCCATCTGTAAGGGACATTTATCATGCTTAGCATTTCTGCCCAGAGACTGGTATTAAAAGGGAAAAGGAGAAAAAAATGATGAACTGTTTCTGCACTGTCTTTGCACAGTGGACATCTGCCAGGGCCAATCCTACCTCTCCTTTGAAGAAAATCCCACGTAGGAACTTTCTGGGATAGGACACACCAGAAGAACAATTTTGATTTAGCTGGTCCTTTTAACTTCCATAGCGATTTAGCCCACCAATCCGGATTCTCCCAACCATTTTGAGACATCATCCATTTATAACCAGCCTTTGGAGAATAATAGCCATTCTGAGCAAAAACCCATTTTAGCTCGTCCGGGGAATCAGAAAGCCTGACTGAGGAGTTTTGAAGATCCCTAGTATAACTATCCCATTCCTCCAAACTATCACCGGTCAAATCTAAGTCTCGGCCTTGCAACCACCCTTGATTCCAAATGGAAGAGGCCCGCGGGTCAGCTATCTGGTTTAGAGTGTATAGACCCCTGCCTTTTAAAGCCGCAACCAATCCCTGCGAAAGAGTAAAGCCCTCTGAGCAGCCAATCTAGGGATCTCGCCCCAAACGGATCTGAGAACCATCACCCACATGCCAAGCCAAACCTTTCTCTATAATGCTAACAGAAGCAACCACTGCTTTCCAGACCACCGATGAATTTTTGGTTGACTTTTGCGGCAATCTAATCCAATCTAGTGTTGTTAGTGGATCTATATATTTCCTTTTAGTCACAGAAGTCCACAAATTTTCCGTAGTAATTATCCTCCATGCCAGCTTTGCTGCAAGTGATTGAGAGAATTTGGCAAGGCTTTTTATGCCCCAGCCTCCCCACTCTTTAGGGCGAGCAATTTTGTCCCAAGCGATCCACGGGGTAACTCTTTCAGACTTGGACCCCGCCCAAAGAAAACTGCTGCATAATTTCTCAATAGAGTTTAAAATTCCTTTGGGCACCCAGGTCAGGCTAACCCAGTAAACTGGGATTGCCATCAGAACTGATTTAATTAATACAAGCCTACCTGCCCGAGAGAGCCACTTGTGACTCCAATGTTTCAGTTTCAACTCCAATTTTGCAAGGATCCACTGCCAATCTTTTATCCTATAATTATCTGGCTTCAGATAGAAACCCAGATATTTGAAAGAATCCTCCAGCGCTTTAATTTCAAAATTCAGAACCGAAGCCACTCTACGCACCTCCTCTCTAGCCAGACCTGAGCACGTTAGAGTAGATTTTCTCTCATTTATGCATAGACCAGTAGCTTTCAGAAAGAGGTCCAAAATCCTCTTGAACGTCCTACAGTCCTCAAGGCTGCCATTGCTGAAAAGTATTATATCATCCACGAAGAGAAGGTGTGTGACCCAGAAATTTGGAGCAACTTCGATTCCTTTTAGAGAGCCTTGTCTTTTTGCTTCTTGGATCAAACGACTGATTCCGTCTGCTGCCACCAAAAACAAGAGCGGACAGCCTTGGCGCAGGCCACGTTCAGGGCTGAAAAAACTGGAAGCTGCCCCGTTAATCAAAACAGCTATGGAAGATGATGAGACACAGCTCATAATCCATCTTACACATTCATATTTGAACCCCAGATGTGTTAACAGAAGCCTAAGATAAAGCCAGCTTATTCTATCATAAGCCTTCGATAAATCTATTTTCACAACAACTCCTTTTTTCTTTCCAATTTTAAGACTGTGGAGCGTTTCTTGGGCAACTCCCACAGCTTCATGAATTTGCCTGCCATCTAAAAAGCCAAACTGCTCCGGGGAAACATTTTTTGAGAGGAAAGGTTTTAGCCTGACAGCAATGGTTTTAGCAATAATTTTGTAAACACATGTGCACAGGGAAATAGGCCTGAAATCTCCAAAAGAAACTGGAAGATCAGATTTGGGAATGAGAGTTAGGAAAGTAGCATTAAAGGGTTGATAGATAGAACCTGAACGCCTGGATTCATCCACTACCTCCACTAACTCATCACCAATGAATTCGAAGAAATGCTGGAAGAATTCAACTGTCCAGCCATCCGGACCGGGACTTTTGTCCTTTTGCATCGATTTAAGGATGCTTTCAACCTCTTCTTTAGAAATAGGTGCCATGAGAGAGTCATTGTCTTCCTCCTCTATAAATCGGGGAAAAATCTGAGCAACCCTTATGACTTCTTCAATAGAAACCTCACCTGGAGCTTTAAATAGTTGTTTGAAATAATTAACCCCCTCAGAGGCCAGCTCTTCAAAAGAAAGCGCTAAATCACCATTTGCTTTCTTCATTTCCCATATTGTATTTGAGTTTTTTCTACCTTTAGCATAATTCTAAAAAAACTTGGAATTTTCATCCCCTGCCTGTAACCAGATCGCTCTACTTTTAAGACGCCAGCTTTGTTCCCTGAGTTGTAGAATTCTCCTTCTTTCCATTTCCAACTCATGAATTCTCAAACGAGATTCACCTGTGCCATAGCCAAAACTATCTGGATCTTCAAGGAGAGCGAGTGCTGAGTTAACAGCTTGCATTGTTTCTTCTTCCTTCATCTTCTTTTGGAGAGCCCAGACTTTGGAAGCAGCCTTCATCCTTGATAAATTTTCCATAAATAGCTGACTGCAATCCTCATTTCCATTGTCAGCAGCTTTCCTCCAAGTTTTATGGAAAAGACTGGTGTATGATGCATCCAATAACCAAGAGGAATTAAATTTAAAAGGAATACCTGGCTTGGTTAGATCTCCCTTCACTTCCAAGAAAACCGGTAAATGATCAGAGAGACCACCCTCTCCAACCCAATGCCTGAACGCCTGTAGTTTCTCAGCCAGCAGATCACTTATTAAGAAACGATCTAGTTTTTTCCCGATCCAGTCATCTCCAATTCTGCGGTTCCTCCAAGTGGGCCGCAACTTTGAGGGGGTAACATCCACAAGAGATGACGAGGCCAATTTCTGAATGAAGAAAGCAGAGAGAGGGTCAGCTCTGGCGTTGACCCCCCAAGATTCAGTACAGCCCAGAGAAAAATTGAAGTCTCCACCAATAATAAGATTTGGATGCTCCAAAAAAGACTTAGCGAAGAAAGAGTTCCAGAACTTCTCCCGCTCCGAATTAGGACCATAGATATTAAGAAAAAGAAAGGGAATACAGAGTTCGTTGGAGAAAAGTTCCACCGCCAAGACGTTTTCTGAACCCCAAGAGGAGATTTCACGCGCCACCTTCACGTTAAACCCCAAGACCACACCTCCTGAATGACCATTTGCATCCGTTGCATGAAAACTCCATCCCGACAGAAGCTTATGTACACATCCTATAATTTCATCTCCTTTCCCCAAGGTTTCCTGAAGAAAAAGAATATCAGGTTTGTTGGACCTGACCAGATCCTTCAGAGCTAGTTTTTTGGGTATGCTAGCAAGACCCCTGCAATTATAGGATAAAATGATCATCTAAAAACCTTGGGGGGTGATTGCTTTGCTCTAAGCACCCCTAGCAGGGACAATTGCTTCCCTCCAGTAATATCAATAATAGCCTTCAGCTTTGCCTTTGACATATCCGATTTTCGCCCTCTTAACTTCCTCGGACCTATGGACACTTCATCCATAGCCAAACCGCCTACTGCCCGCCCTTTTCCTTTCCTGGTAGATAATGGCCTTAGGTTGTAATGAGGTTCGTGGCCTCCTACTCCAGGATCGCGAATAGGAGAGGAAATAACCGTCATTATAACACTATCAGAAGGGGGATGTCCCATATTCAGGTCTGTCGTAGCTTTTGAGAGTTGACCTAACAGACCTGCCTCGCCACTACAAGACACATGTAGAACTCTTGAAAAATGAGGGGATGAGGATTGAGGGGAGAGAGTACAAGTAATATTCAAATCATCCATAGCTGGGGCTGCTGATAAGCCGACAGTTGTGAGCTGGGATGAAACCAAAACATCAGCAGTCACCTCAGGCTGAAAGTTTCCAGTTCCCCCCATGTGCTCCGGACCCAGCTCCTGAACGCTTGTCAAAACTTCGGCCTCCTTGAACTGAGCCTCTTCCTTCTGATCGTATAACTTCATTTTTTCCTTTTCCTCTGACTTAAACCCATTTTTCCTCTTCCTTCGACGTCGACGATGGCCAAGAGGGCATTCCCGAGCCAGATGTCCATAAACTTGACATCGATGACATCTAAAAGGAAGGTTTTCGTAGTCGAGGGTCTGGATAAACTCTAGTCCACGATACTTCAGATGCATAGCATTTGCCAGACCATCTTTAGGGTTTAAACTTACCAAAAGACGGGCTACGCTTCAGTCATGAGAATGTAAATAAGATTTATCTGAGTCAAGAAACTTACCCAGAGTGTTTCCGATTGATGAGAAAGCTGAGTCAGTCCAGAATTGAATAGGGAGACCCATTAGTTTGACCCAGACTGGAAGCTCCTCTGTTTTTTCTTTCTGGGCATCAAAAAGAGGTGACCATTTCCTGAATAAGATAGGCCTCTTCCCTAGGCACAAGTGCTTTGTCAAAACCCATTCGACATACTCCTTTTGTCCAAAACGAAGGCAAAACCAGCCTCTGTCAAGTATCTTAATCTCTTCTGGCTGCCCCGGAGCGTCTTTCCATTCATCCAGAGTCCATTGTTTGATGAAGGCCACCGAAAACTTCCTTCCACAGACTCTGCCAACTAAAATAGTTTCTGATGCTTCCAGCGCCCGGTCTATGTGGATATCCACTCCAAAGACACAGCTAGGTCTTTCCTCCTTTTTCCTGAAGATTTTGGACTTCTTCCTCTTTCCACCCATTTCCTCCTTCTTGTTTTCTCCCTCTAAAATCTCAAATGACTCAGAGCGCCTTTCAGACTGAAGAGAGGTGCCTTCATTAAGTTCCTCTGCCATCCTGGAGCCCCCAACCGCCGATGCTGTAAAACAACTTTGAGTTTGACCCTCTTTTCCTGTTTCGTTCAAACCCCTTCTCGCCTCTTCTATTGTCGAGGGTGTAACAGAGCTTGGAAGCAATTCTTTACTCTTTATATTTTCCTCAGAGCTCCGGTCCGCGACATCTTTTTCCTTTGCTCTTGCTTCCACTGTCAATTTCAGGCTTGCTGACATAACTGCCTGCTTCGGAAAGAACAAATGCAGATTCTCCTTGGACTCTTCCAGTCCCCAACAGGCCAAAAGGTCTTCGGGAGTCGGATCAATATCCAGAAACTCCTTATCAAAAAACCAATCCCGCGCTTCCCCCAATCCACACTCCATTCAAGCCAAAAAAGAATATAGACTTCCAAGAATCCAGTGCCTTCGGTCCCACAGCGTCCAAGCTCCCACCGCTTAGCCATGGCCGTCAAGGAAACCCGCGCGGGAAAACCTGTTCAAAAATCCCTGTTCTTCCATCGCTCCTCGAGAGATCAAACCAAGTGTTTGTTCAGAAGCATAAAAGGCAATCACTATTTGCCTCAACCTCCTCTGCAATTGTCGCCAAATCATTCTCTTTCCCTTCTGTGGAAAGATCCAACCTCTATTCTGATTTTCCTGCTCTTGCAGCCATTCCTCTAGTACCTGCAATTGTACTTTCATCAATGCAATCTCTCTTTCTCTGACCTCATCACTCATCGTACCGCTGTGGCATTCCTCTGAACCTCTTCTCTGATCCTCCATGATCATTTCCTTCATGAGTTTCTCACTCACCATGAGTGTACTAGCCTCTACGACAACAATCTCTTCTGCTGCCACTTACCTCACCAAGCTCTCCTCACTCAGTCTTTTGGTAAGTACTTGGTTCACTGCCTCTGGAACCTTTCGAGCACTCTCTCTGCTCTCTTCAAGCTATCTCTTCAACTCACCTTCTTCTTCAGGACGCTGCAATTTTCCTCCTTATTCAGCTAAATTACTACCATCATCTTCTCTGCAACCATAAACTGCATTTACAAATTCCAAATCAGAAAAATCATCTCACCTCTTAAGATCTTGCATGATCTTTTCCTCCCTGCAATCTTGTTCACTTGCAATTGTGTATGCTGCATATCAGATTTAAAATCTGATCTTCCTTTCCATCATTCATCACACATTCAAAAACACACTTTAGTTTTCAACAAAACTTTCTGTTTTCATTCAGAAAAAAAAACAAATATCTTCAACAGAGCATTCTGGCTCTGATACCAAAAATTGATGCAAGCCTCTGATACCAAAAATTGATGCAAGCCTGAAGCTTGCATTATCCAGGAACTTTCTCCCTTTAACATATAAAGCATGCACCTCAAATAATTGCCCAATTCACTTGTACACGCGGCAATTTTCTCCCATTTAGATTTGCAGAAGCTTGTAATTTCACATTCCTGCCAAATTCACATCTATGCCATTTATGCGGAATCTTTTCTTCACATTTAACTTCAACCATAATTATCAACATGCTCGTGTGTTTATACACATCATACAACTACAGTCTACGTTCTCAATCCAATTTAGAGAGTTCATTTCAATCCCAATGACAAATCTTGTACATGCTCATTAATCCAATAAACATGACCAAATGCGCAATTATTAATTTGACATTATTTTAATCAATGGAATGCTTAGACTAATCCTTACTCAAATGTGCCCTTTTTAAACATTCAGTCATTCAGATTTTGAAAATCTGTCTTCAATCTCTATTTAATACAACAGAAGACATTACCACTTGCCAAGCTGTAGTCAAATTCATCAATTGCTTTTCTGATTACTTGGATGCCTTTCACCTTTATATGCCCTTACTACCATACTGTTCTGCGTTTCTGTATCAAATTGTATCAAATTGCCAGCGTCCGTACTGTGCCTTTCACATCTTTGAAAATGAATCTTCAACTCATTGTCAAAACAGCTTCAAATATACAGTTGTGCGTTTCATTCGGCAACTCATTCACATATCTGCAAAACGCAATGATGCCCAACCATAATGTTAACACATGTTTGTAAATGCGCTTACCTCTCATTTAGAATGCGCCTAGCCTACTCCATCTATCAGAAAATGTTCAACACAGCAATTTATGCTGCAATACCACATATCGATTTCAAAATTTACTGCAAGTTAATTTCCATCATAATTTCTTCATTTCACATTTCAATACATCATTGTTTCGTTGCCAATGGACAGATTGTCGGGTCATTTGATAGAACTCTGCGTTTAATACCAGAACTCTGCGTTTTTTATTAATTTCAGTTTCCAATTACGAGATTCAATTCTGGTTCCACACTTCAACAAATCGATTGTGCTATGATTTACGCAATTGGTTATTGTTTTAACATGCTCCGCATACCTTTTACCTCTGAATTTTTATACAACATGCAATCCTTCTTTCAATTGCAGTCAACCCACCATCTAAACAGCGTTCAGTTTAATAATTCAACCAATGCATTCATTCCGGAATTGTGAATATTGTATCTTCTAATGACAGCGTTCAGGATGACAATACAAACTTATGGATTCAATTTCAATTTGGAATAATCATTACAGCGAATATGTTACCCTCTTCATTTACCTTTTAATCGATTTCACAATAGCGCCATTTGTTCCAGCTGACACTGTTCCAACAAATGATGCTATTCATTGGTCCTTTTAACGCAAACAACTCTTAATTTCTGAAGCGCTTTCCAATAATTAAAACCTCCTCACAAGTTAGTATCACAAGTAATCGATTAAAACTCCAGAATTGATTTTCATACACATTATCAAGCCATTAAAATTAAATGAGAACAGCGTTCATCATGTCCTACACTTTCACGGCTTCAATATACCTCTGTTCAATACTGCAGATATTCATATATATATAATCTGCCGATGTGCTGTACAAACAGTGAAATAGACCTTTCCAAACTGGCATTAAAATCTTAACCTACACCGAACTTCGGTTTCATTCCAATCACTGAAAATAAATACAATTCCGCCAATAAAGTTATAAACACATTTATCATAAAAAAATACTTACAATTCTTGTTCTTCCTGGCCAGATATGCAAATCGATGGCCCTTTTTACATAAGCCCTAAGGCTTCCAAGTAGAAAACCTTCTCAATGTACTCACAATCTCAATGTCCCTTTATCCTCTCATAAACCCTCATATTTATACATAGATAATGCATTTAATTCAGTCAAAATATTTCTCCACCCAATCCTCAACTAATCTATATTTTAGGTGTGGACTCAACAAAGTCCTATACATAGAATTCCTAATCTCTAATTTTTCTCCTAAACTATTTCTCTCATATCCTTTTAATCAATAAAAGAATATTTACAAAATCCTCACTTTTCCAAATTATCTCCTATTTTATTAAAAATAACAAATAAATTAATAAAATAATAAAAATGTCACACCCCTTTTATCACATATTTACAAATGAAAAATGGCCTTGATGCTCCTGCATGAGTAAATGAAGCAAAGATGTCCACTATCATTTGAGGAGAGACATGATTGAAGTTCATAGAAAGTTTCGGTCCCTATTGATAATTTCTCTGTTGTGAAAATGAGCCAAGTGTGGAATGAATGTTATCTTGGTATACAAATTGTAAGATGGCATGAAGGGCCCATTTGTAAGGTGTAAGAGTGAGAACCACTATCAATGTTTTTCTTTCTTTAACAACATGGAGCCAAGTTAACAACAAGAGGTTCTAAGAGTTTTGAAATGGGTTGAAGAGATGTTAATAGCATAGGTGAATATAATATTGCAAGTGACACATGCTTATGGTGGTGAATATAAATATAACATGCATACAATAGGTTTTCCACAAAATATTATCTTCGATTGCAATGAAGCTTCCATGACGTGTTGAACAACTTGATTTTGTAATTGTCAGAACACTTGGTGTTGAATCAAAATATTATGAATGTTATGTGAAGAGACTACCTATCATGGATGCATTGCTTTACAAAATCTAGATGGATAAATATTACAGGTATGTTGAAATTGATATGGATTTAGTTCCTACTCTCCTACAAAGACCTACCAATGTGTCTAATAGGATACAATATGTCAATAGTGATATTTATGAAATAGGTAGAGATGATGAGGAGATTGAAAGGGAGGGGGCTAATTCTTTGCACTTGTCCATCATCTTTTCTTTCTCTCTTTCAAAATGAATGCATGGAAGTGGATGAAATAAGAAGATTTATTGAAAATGCAAGATTAACCTTTGGAATGGCTGGATATTGGTATGTCTCCCATTAACGAATACAATACTCAAAGTTTGCTAGACATGGAATTCCCCACTTTATTCACCACAGATGTTTATTGGTTGCATCCACATATTTGCAATGTTGAAATGCACAAATATGGTTTGCATCTACTTAGATATTATGCCCAAAGATTTGGAATTCATCCTTGCTTTCAATATTTCCTATTAAATATGATTATGAGCCATGGTAGGCAAAGAAGAACATGTTTCTTTTTCAAGAATATTCATGAAAATGCACATGCTATTGTTCAAGAGATGTGTCAACAACTTTGTGATCTGCCAACTGGTAAATTGGATGAAAAATTAATTCATTTTATTTCTTCTCTTAGGGGTACAAGGGCATATTGGAAAAAGTTTCATTCTAAACTCATTGACATGATTACCAAGTTGGGTTTCCCTTGTTTTTTACATTAACTACAACAGATACAAAGTGGTTTGACTTGCATACTCTTATGCTTTGCCTTTGAACCGAATGTCATAGACAAAATGAACATGTAAAAAAAAATTGTTATTAAGTATCCACATATAGTTGCTAATTATATCCGCCAAAGTATCAATATATTTAGTGAGTTAGTTATAGATAAATATATTGGTGCCAAATACTTTTGGTATAGGTTCATTCTCGTTCCCTTTTGTCATGTTGTACAAGATTTGGAAAAGAAACTTTGTTGTTGTTATATATATATCTTAATTGCATGTTTATTTTTGTTAGGTATGAGTGAAAGCATGTAGGTTCGATGCACATCCACGGTTTCCTCTGGTTTCCCGAAGTTCCGAATATGAAAACATTGGATTGGTCCACCCCAGCGTTGAAATAGAAGCAGCAAAATGTTACTTTGACAAATATGTAATAGGCTAGAATCCACGTGACATGCACCGTCCAACTTTAATGATGATCGATGCCTTTTAAATACTCAACAAAATGTTCCCTGCAATGTTGAAGAGGATTATTAGCATTTGGTGAACTCGGTCGCAAGTCACACGAAATGCAGTGTGGATTCATGTTTATGAAAATAGCGGTCAATCTTTTCCTTGTAGCTATGATGCTCTATTGGAGGTTCTTGCTAAGTCAATTTTGTCCTTGTTAGTGTCAAGCCACAATTTTATGTTGTTCTCAAGGATGAGTCAAAAGAATTTGAAACATTTTGTTGGACTTAGTTGCTTTTGTACAAGCCATTTAGTGACATCATTTATATAGGGCTTATAATTGAAACAATCATTGAAAATTACAGGAATTTAAGATATCATGTGTGGCATGTTGGTGGAACTCTTCTTCCAAATGAAAGCACAGAAGAAGATGTTGAGTCTCTTATACATGAAGAAAATGTTGATGGAGATTCTTATGTATCTTACTACCACTAGACCTATTTTATGTAGCCATTAAGTTTGATTTCTAGAATCATGCAAGTCCAAGTAAGATTCATTTTGGAACAACAAAAAGAATTTTGAGTTATCTAAGTGGAAAAGAAAAATTTGGTATTTGGTATAATTCAATAGATAATTTTGGGTTGCTTGTTTATACAAATAGTGATTGAGTTGGATTTCTTTATGTTAGAAAAAGTACTTCAACTTATGTTTTTGGCCTAGGATTAGGTATCAAGGTTTTCAAAGGAACAAACAACTATTTCAGTATCTTCTACAAAGGCAAGTGCATTGCAACAACAACAATAACAACATGTGAAGCAATTTGATTGAAGAGAATCCTAATAGATCTGAAGCAAGAAGAACATGATGCCATAGTTGTTTAACCTATCTACCATTGCAATAAGTAAAAAAATTAGTGTTTCATAGTAGCACCAAACATATTGAATCAAATATTATTTGGTATGGGATTGTGTGGTAAAAGGAAAATTTGAAATAAGGTTTTGTAAAAGAAATGATCAACTTGCTACATTTACCAAAGCACTACTTAAAGAGAAGCTTCATTTTTGGAATCACCTCATTAAGAGTGTTAAGGGAGTGTTGAAGATAATGCTTAATTGATTGATTGGTTACATGTCCTTCAAAGTAGTGTAAACATAAATTAGGATTCAACCAATTAAGTTGGAGTCAACAACAATAACAATATATCAAGCAATTTGGTTGAAGGGAATCTTAACAGATATGAAGCAAGAACATAAAAATGCCATAATTATTTATTATAATATACTTTTTCAAGAAGGAAAAGTTTACTATTTCTAGCAAAAATCCAGAAATCTGATAATCAAGGGAGATCAGTTGTTTGACAACTATAAAATCAACATAAGTTCAAAATTGAGTTCAATTGTTTAACCTCTTTCCATTCAAGATAAATATAAATTTATATATGGATTGTGTTTTGAATTGTGTTTAGTAACAACCAAAGCCAATGCTTCTAGAAATATGATCCATTATTGAATTTATATATATGAGAGAACCAACAGGAAAGTCATTTTGGCTACCTTAACAAAAGAAATATAGAAACAGAAGTTAATTTTATTCTTAATGACTTTACTTAAATGTCAAAATATATATATATAAATCTAATTTCCACACAAATATTTATATTTTGTTGCGAATTAAATCTAATCTTTCCTATAGCAATGACAAAGTAGGAAAAATGATGATGAAAGAAATACCATTAGAAAGATACCAGAAGTAATGCATAGAGTTTAAGCTCAAACTTCAAAAATAATTCCTGACCGCATCTTATGTGGATAGCAGATTCCATAAATATGTCAGAATTATGATAAAGAAGAAAAGTGAGATATATAAGTGTATGCTCTTAGAATGCAGATGCACGAGCAAGATTGCAGATTGAGTAAATATCACAGAATGATGACCGAGAAGAAAAGTTAGATGTGTCGATAAATATCTCAGAATTACGATAAAGAAGAAAAGTGAGATTTCTAAGTGTATGCTCTTATAATGCAGATGCACAGGCAAAATTGCAGATTCCTTAAATATCCCAGAATTATGCCCAAGAAGAAAAGTGAGATTTCTAAGTGTATGCTCTTAGAATGCATATGCGTGAGCAATAAACGACACGTTGCTCCAGTAATCCTATTCAAGTAATTCGGGCAATGGTGAAGCAGCCTGCTGCTGAAAACCCTTTCTCAATTCTGACTGAATGTTAGCATTGTTGTCATCAGTATCAAGGAAATCCAGAGGAAGCTCCAGAAAACCTAGTTCCTCGGTGGCCTTATCTTTTGTCATATTAGCTACAAATGAAGGTACTTTAGGAGTTTCCACATTGCAGTCCCCGATCCATTCAAATGATGGAGAATTGCATTGTTGGGAGGTGTTGTCCTTCTCAGCGTCATTATCATTATCATCTGGGTGCAATGAAGATAAAACTGACGATAAAAGGGGATCGTCTCCTCCTCCATTGGGAGAATGATTCTCCTTCCTGAAAAACCTAGGGGAAGCTCTCGAAAACCTAGTTCCACATTGCAGTCCCTGATCCAGGGGAAGCTCTGGTAAACCTAGTTCCACATTGCAGTCCCTGATCCACTCAAATGATGCAGAATTGCATTGTTGGGAGGTGTTGTTCTTCTCAACGTCATTATCATTATCAACTGGGTGCAATGACGATAAAACTGACGATAAAAGGGGATCGTCTCCATCTCCACTCGGATAATGATTCTCCTTCCTGAAAGCCTTACCAGCTTCTGAATTCCACATCTTCAAGAAATAATCAGCCGGTGGATTATTGTTAGGCATTGTTGTCATTTCCACTGTAATGCCATTGGTGTGGTAGGACATAATCAGTGATTCCCTCGAGAGGCGAGCTTCTGCGTCGTTTCCACTGTGCCTTGTGCCTCCTCACAGCCCAGGTCTTGTACTCGTGTGGAGCATTGGGGTTGCTTTCTTCTATGGCCTTATGTGTCGAGGGATCGAGTCCCATCTTCAACAAACGCTTCTTCGGCTTGGAATTCCAGAAATTCTTAATCTCGTTATCTGTTCTCCCCGGCAGGTTGGAAGCTATCACAGACCATCTGAAACCATCACACAAATAAATAAATTGGCCAAAGTATTCCATCGTGAGAATATGGAATAATTATTTTGTTTATTTGTTACCTGCTACCTAAAATTCCATGCAACTGAACGATAGTCCACCCTTCCTCTTCTGTAAAAGAACCTCGCTTGATATCAGGTCTCAGTTAATTCATCCATCTTTATCGACAGCTCTTACTGCAACGAGGAAGCCCTGCATATTACAAAATTGAAGTTTATATAAATGGAAATACTTTGTAAACATAAATGAGAATATCAGAAAGTATATTTATATTAATTACAGACCAGCGAGTTGGGGAACGGCACGCCAATTGCCATGCCCATGTTGAGAATGTAATTGACGAGAATTTGATCCTCTTCAGGAGTCCAGGGGCCCTTCTTTAACCCCATTTTCTCACACCACGGAGCCCCACCCATGTTCCACCTCTACAGATCCACAGCAAAAATTCTCTCAGACGTCCTTCAGATGACCAGTATATTGAAAGCTTGCAGATCAGCCATATATTGATCTCAGAGGTTATTGAGGTGGCTTAGGAGGACGAGTGGGGCCAAGAACATTAAACGACCCTTCACATCAATTGAAACGGATAGCGATTGTTATTACTTTGTCATGAGAGAGCGATAAAAAAAATTAGCAGCGTATTCACAGGAAACATAATTGAAGATGTTTCTATAAATTTTCATGTTTACTTACAATTTTAATAAAAGAGGCTGAGGAATTGCTAGTTAAAAGTGGTTGGCTAAAAACATTTCAAAAAATATTGTGATGCAGTGTTTGAATTTGATTCATGCTTTTTTATGGTGGAAATAGATTCAGCACCATCAAAAATTTATAGGGAACTTAAAATTATGAATTTTGACAGGGTTTACTTGGATTTACAAAGATCCCTGTCTAATTTTTTCAAAATATAGCTAGAATTTCCATAACTTTTAGCGTAAATAATCATAATTTTTAGACTAAGGCAATTACAAAGATTGATGAAACAACACAACACTACCATGTTTTCATCTCGAAGTGAATATAACTAGATTAACCATGTATAATTAGATTTTTATTATTTGAATTTAGGTTTTTGTGATCCATATTACATTAAGTAATATGGCAAAATTTTCCCCCATGCTATTTGTGAGTCCAGTAACTCCTCAAAGAAAAATTGATTGGTATATATCCTTTTGATCTTGATTATATACATGATGGAGAGACTCTTCACTTGACCTCGCGATGACTGTTTATATTACTTATTATTTATTTACATTGTATTCACCCAATGCTGATAATTAGGTGTCAACATTCCCCCGTTAATCTTAAGGGATGTTCGTGAGTCCAAGCATCATTCTTAATGGTTCAAGATTTTCTCTTCCAAGTGCTTTGGTGAAGATGTATGACGGAGATGGATTGTTTTGTGTAATATTACTAATTAGCCATGGCTAATTGGAATATTCGATTTTGTTCAATTTTTGCCTTCTATAGTTATTTGTAATGGAGCCCACTCATAGACATGGAGGAACTGCGCAGGAGGAAAGGAACACGTGGCAAGAGGGGAATCACAGAGGAGGAGGTGAGGTGAGCCTTGGGATTAAGAGAGGTAAAGGCTATGAAAGAGAAAGGATCCCCCTCATTTTGATCATTCCGGTTATGAGCATTTGTGATAGTCATTTCGACTTAGAGCATACTCGTTGTCTTCAGCATTGTTTAGTGCATTGAGTGTCTCCGTTCGGAGATCTCACCCTTAGCCCGAGGGGACTTCGAGTGCTTGCTTGGGCAAGGCATTTCCATTCCCATTCCAGCAGTAGTTTCATGAGCATTTTAGCAGGGTCTTTGAAGAACTGTGGAGAACCCTAAGGCGGTGATTTTCGGGGGTCGACCATTTCAGAAAAGCTTTCTGGGTTTTTCTGGGTTTCTTGAGTAGAGTCCGATTCCAGAGTTTAAGTGTTTTTTGAAGAGGGGAGTAGCCCAAAATCCTCATTCGAATTCGAGGAGCAGCAACGACAATTTTCGAGTACTTGGAACGTAGATCAGTGTGAGGCCATTCCAAGTAAGCTTTCTGGGTTTTTCTAGGTTTTTTTAGTAGAGCCCGAATCCAGAGTTTCAGCTTTTTCCGAGGAGGGGAGCAGCCCCAAATCATCATTTGTTTTCTATGAGCAGTAGTTGCACAGTAGCAACATCCACGCACAAAGGCCATTCTTGTCATTCTGAGAGTATTTCTTCACTTTCCTTATGCAAGTCGAGGTGCCATTTGTCTAATCACCTCTTTTATTCATTTATTGCTAAGTATAATAAAATGGCTTAGCATTTCTTGTGTATCTGCTTATATTTCCGGTTTACATTATTAGATGGTGTTCCACTGTTATTTTATCACTTTTGGGTTATTATATCATTTGCACATATTTGGTTGGAGTTTTTGCTTGGGTTTGAAGAATATTCCGGGTTAGGAATATTACAGTGGTATCAGAGCATAGATCTAGCTTAGCCTATAGAGCTAGCAATCTATGACACGGGGAAAAACCCTATATCTGTTATAGAGGTCAGAGATACAGAGACACTCGGCGTAGGTTGGAGAACACTTACGCAGAGGGAGACTGTGTTCCAGTGGTGGACGTAGACCAAGAGGAGCCTGTGGTGAACACAGAGCAGGAGGATCTGATGGTAGATGATGACAAGAAGAGATTTGCATATATGCTCCTCAAATCCGTGCAGGATCTGTCAAGGCAGATTGAGGTGATGGGGCAGAGATTCACGACAGTAGAGGCTAGACAGTGTGAGAGCCCATAGGTTTTTCAGGTTGGTGAGCGATCGGACGCATCCCACCATTTGCCAGAGCAGCGTGATACAGCGCACCAGGTGGCCTCACATGCCCCTACACGCTCTACCATGCCCACTTTCTTGGGAGCAGACAAGGGGTCGTAGCCCAGCAGGAGGCAGAGCCCGGACGTATGGGCGATTATTTTGCAGAGTACCACGCCTATGGGTAGGAGTTCAGGGACGCCCTCTCATTCAGAGATTTGTTCAGCTCCAGCGGGATAGCAGACCCTGCGACCATCACAAAGGGCATCGGCATTACCATGATGGTGACACCCACTGTGCAGCAAGTAGATTCCACTTGCCTACATTTGATGGTTCATCAAACAGTTCGGCAAAGTCTTGGGTGGAGAAGCTGGACATTTACTTCCAGCTTAACTAGATGTCAGAGACAGAGGCCATCAAGGTGGCAACACTGCATTTGGATGGTGAGGCCGAGGATTGGTGGTTTCATGGGATGGTTACACTCGGGCACTCTATAGTGACAAAATATGTTGAGTTTACCAGGAGATTGATGGAGCAATTTGATCGGAGGGATCTAGAGCAGCATTTTGTTGAGCTGACGAGGCTCAAACAGAAAGGGAACCCAAAGACCTACATTGCAGATTTCTTGAGGGTCTCTGTGATGGTGCCAGACCTATCCATGGCGCGGAGGGTCTATATGTATGTTGAGGGGTTAGCAAAGCTCCCTCGGGGTCTAGTCCGATCCATTAGACCAATCACACTGGAGGACGCTATCAGCAAGACCCAGGACTTACAGGATGTCTTACCCACGACCCTGACACCTTACCTCTAGAGACAGACTTTCCAGTCTACGGGGAAGGACGTGAGGGTCCCACCTCCAAAGGGGAATCCAGGAGTAGTATATCTCAATCATGATGCCAGGAGGGAACTGAAGAAGAAGCGGTTGTGCTTCACATGTAAGGCGCTGTGGGCACCGGGACATAGATGTGTTGGTGGCAAAGCACATTTTATTGAGGTCTTCTTCGAGAGCAGTGGAGAGGAGGATGATGAGGATGATGTGAAGGCAGGAGATAACCATGCCATACAGGGTCCTTTGCCACCACCATCACCAGCAGAAGGTGCTGCATCTTTTGCACCCACTGGAGGGGCCCTTGTAGCATTGTGAGGAGTTCCCAAGTATCTGACGCTACACATATGAGGGACCTTACGTGGCCAGAGAGTATCAATTTTGGTTGACAGTGGGGCGACCCAAAACTTCATCGATGCCCAGATGGTTGAGCGGAGAGGTATACAGAGAGAGAGCTTCGACGAGTTTTTAGTCTTGGTCCCAGGAGATCAGACCATGACGTGTGCTCGTTATGTTCGAGAGCTTTTAGTGACGACGGGCACCTACACATTGACTAACCACTTTTTCGTGGTCGATATTCCGGACACCAACATGATACTGGGTGTCCAGTGTCTTATCACTCTAGGGAAGGTCATGACAGATTGGAAGACCCTGGAGATGGAGTGGGATGATGAGAAGACAAGGAGGCATGAGAAGATACAGGGACAACACACATATCCGCCTCAGACTGTTTCGGCTCATCAGATGGAGGCAGTCTTCCAAAAGGGAGACATAGAGTGGGCAGTGGAGCTACGTGCATCAGAGGCAGGGACTACAGGGCAGACGATACATCCATAGATCTAGTCCATCCTTGATCGGTATGCCACAGTGTTTGGAGAGATTCCACTAGGAAAGCCACTCGATCGGGGGTTTGAGCACACTATCGAGCTTGAGCAGGGCATCGAGGTAGTGATCACCACCCCCTATAGGCACCCCAAGGCCTATCGGGATGAGATTGAGTAGGCTATCCAGGAGATGCTGGCCTTCATGCATGCATTGGCTAAGTACCGGCAATATCTGGTGGGTAACAGGTTCAGGGTGAGGGTTGATCACAATAGCCTCAAGTTCTTTTTGGAGCAAAAGCAGCTACAAGAAAGGCAGCAGAAGTGGATGAGCAAGATCCAAGCATATGACTTTGACATCAAGTATGTCAAGGGTAAGAACAACGTGGTAGCAGATGCCCTTTCATGTAGACCAATCACATTGTCTCTTATGAGCTTGGACACAGACTGGAGGGCTCGACTCTTAGTAGAGTACTCCAAGGACAGGTTTGCATGTGGGGTTTTGGATGGGCAGGTGGCAGATGACAGGTACAAGGTGGTCAATGAGATTATCTATTATAGGGACCAGATCTTCTTGACTGAAGGGTCTCAGCTCAAGAAGAAGATACTCTAGGCATCACATGATTCACCGTTGGCAAGACATCAGGGGTTTACCAAAACCTACAGGGCCATTAGGGAGAGTTTCTCATGGAAGGGCCTCAAGGAGGATGTACTCCAGCACATCCTGGAGTGCGATGTTTTCCAGAGGAACAGGGGAGAGATGAGCCATCCCACGGGTTTATTGTAGCCTCTTCCCATTCCGGAGGGGAAATGGGAGAGTATTTCGATGGACTTCATCACAGGGCTGCCCATGGTACAGAGCAAGGATTGTATCTTTGTCATCGTTGATTGACTCACAAAGTACGCACATTTTTTTGCCATATTCGCACACTATATAGTAGCACAGGTGGCCGACCTATTCTTTAGAGAGATCTTCAAGCTACATGGTATTCCTAAGACCATCATCAGTGACAGGGACAGTCGTTTCATGGGCGGGTTTTGGCAGGAACTTTTCCGGTTGGTGGGGATGGAGTTGACACCCAGTACCAGTTATCACGAATAGATGGATGGGCAGACATAGATAGTTAACAAGCAGCTAGAGGGCTACTTGCGTACCTATGTCAGTGGGCAGTAGCGAGCATGGCTGAAATGGTTGCATCTGGGGAAGTACTGCTACAATACTTCACGTCACATGTCCATTGGTATGTCACCATTCTATGCCTTATATGGGTATCATCCTTTATCTTTTGTTGACGTGATGATTGATGATAGCAAGGATCCTAGAGCCAAGATTTGGATCTAAGAGAGTCAGGATATCCTCCGAGCTCTCAAGGATAACATGGTTACAACACAGAATCAGCAGAAGCCGTATGCCGACAGAGGTCGGGTGGAGAGGCAGTTCGAGGTAGGGGACATGGTCTACCTACGATTACAGCCATACCGACAGTCGTCACTGAAGCAGAATGGGGCTGAGAAGCTCAAGCCCCGCTTTTATGGGCCATACAGGGTGATACACAGGATTGGACAGGTTGCATATGAGTTGGAGTTGCCCCAAAGCAACAAGATTCATAACATTTTTCATGTATCATGCTTGAAGAAGGCTTTGGGGCAGCATGTGACAATGACAGATGAGCTACCACCCATGGATGATGAGGGGAATTTGGTATTGTAGCCGAAGGCTATCATTGATACCAGGGGGAGGCAGCTGCGGAGCAGGACAGTTCGAGAATTCTTGGTGAGGTGGAAGAATTTGCCGGATGAGGATGCCACTTGGGAGAGTGAGCATATCTTACAACATCCATCACTTCAGTTGCTTGAGGACAAGCAACATTTTGCCGGGGGAGACTATAATATTCCTAATTAGCCATGGCTAATTGGAATATTCGATTTTGCTCGATTTTTTCCTTCTATAGTTATTTGTAATGGAGCCCATGCAAACACATGGAGGAACTGCGCAGGAGGAAAGGAACACGTGGCAAGAGGGGAATCACACATGAGGAGGTGAGCCTTGGGATTAAGAGAGGAAAAGGCTATAAAAGAGAAAGGAACCCCCTCATTTTGATCATTTTGGTTATGAGCATTTGTCATAGTCATTTCGACTTAGAGCACGCTGGTTGTTTAGCTAGTGTGTAGCACTGTTTAGTGCATTGAGTGTCTTCATTCGGAGATCTCACCCTTAGCCCTGGGGGACTTCGAGTGCCTACTCGGGAAATTTATTTCCATTGGCATTCCACCAGTAGTTTCATCAACATTTCAACAACAGTTTCATGAGTGTCTTTGAGGAACTGCGCAGAACCCCAACGGGGTGATTTTCGGGTTCGACCATTTCAGAAAAGCTTTCGGGGTTTTTCTGGGTTTCTTGATTAGAGTCTGATTCCATAGTTCCAACCTTTTTTGAGGAGGGGAGTAGCCCCAAATCCTCATTCGATTTCCAGCAACAACAACAACACGACAGTTTTCCAGTAGCTGGGACGCATATCAGTGTGAGGCCATTCGAGAAAGCTTTCTGGGTTTTTCTGGGTTTCTTGAGTAAAGCCCGAATCTAGAGCTTTAGCGTTTTCCGAGGAGGGGAGTAGCCCCAAATCATCATTTGTTTTCTAGTAGCAGCAGTGGCACAGCAACAGCATCCACGTAGAGAGGCCATTCTTGTCATTCTGAGAGTATTTCTTCACTTGCTTTGTGCAAGTCGAGGTGTCATCCGTCTAATCACCTCTTGTACTCATTTATTGCTCACTATAATAAAATGGCTTAGCATTTCTCGCTGCATTTCTTGTGTATCAGCTTATATTTATGGTTTACATTATTATATGTTGTTCCACTGTTATTTTATCACTTCTAGGTTATTATATCATTTGCACATATTTGGTTGGATTTTTTGCTGGGGTTTGAGGAATATTCTGGGTTAGGAATATTACATTTTGGCCTCAACATCATGTCGAATCAGATGATATTTAGAATTGATGTGCTTCATTCGATCATGGAACTTTGGGTTATTGGCCACCTTTATTGCAGAGGTATTGTCAATCATGAGTGGAGTTGATTATACTTGTTTTACCTGCAAAACTTCAAGAATTTTCCTAAGCCACACAATTTCTTTTGTTGCTTCAGCTGCTGCCACATATTCTGCTTTTGTTGTGGAATCTACTGGAACTGATTGTTTGCGTGATCTCCAGGAGAGAGCTCCCGATCCAAGACTCATAGCATATCTTGAAGTATATACCCCAGTTTCTTTGTCTCTATCGAAGTCTGAATGAGAGTATCCAATCAAGTTGAAGTCATCCACCTTTGTATACTTGATTCCAAAGTCTTGAGTTCCCTTCAAGTACCTTAGAACTCTTTTTGCAGCAAACAAATGTCCCTTACAAGGCTTTTTCATAAGCCTGGAGAGAATTCCAACAGCAAATGAAATGTCTCGTCTGGTAGTAGTTAGGTAGTTGAGATTTCCTACAAGCTGTCTATACTTTGTTGCATCCTCAAATTCTTTTCCTTCAATAGATGTGAGCTTTAAGTTTTGTTCCATTGGAGTAGTGAGAGGATTGCATTCTATCATGCCAAACCTGTTCAATAGATCTCCAATGTACTTCTTTTGAGAAAGAAATATGGACTTCGGATGTTGGGTTACTTCAATACCAAGATAGTAATGAACATAGCCCAAATTAGTCATTTCAAAACTTTTTTCCAATTCCTTCTTTATGGATGCAATGTAGCTTTCATTGTTCCCTAACATCAAAATATCATCTACATATACCACAAGATATACAACTATTTTTCCAACTTTCTTGACAAATAAAGTTGCATCATCAAGATCATAATGTTTGAAATTGAGTTTCAGAAAATGCTCAGTTAGTTTTTCATACCAGGCTCATGGTGCTTGTTTGAGGCCATACAAGGACTTCACAAGTTTGCATACTTTATGTTCATGTCCTTTCATAGAAAATCCTTTAGGCTGGGATATAAAAACATTCTCTTTTAGATCTCCATTCAAGAAAGCAGTTTTTACATCCATTTGATGGACTTTCCAACCGTTCTGAGCTACTAGGGCAAAGAGTGTTCAGATGGTAGCCCATTTTGCTGTGGGGGAAAAAGTCTTCTCATAATCGACCCCTTTTTTCTGTGCAAAATCTTTTGTCGCAAGCCTAGCTTTGTGCTTGTCAAGTGAGCCATCAGCTTTATACTTGTTCTTGTAGACCCACTTGTAGTCAATTGGTATGGTTTCTAATAGAGGATCAACTAGCTCCCAAGTGCCATTCTTTATGAGGGCATCATACTCCTTTTGCATCACTTCTTTCCTTTCATCATGAGAAGCAGCTTCTTTGAAGGAAGTTGGTTCAAATTTTGTAGACAAGTTCAATTCACAATCATAAGAAACATCCATATCAACAAGTGAATTAGAGTCATCTACATGATCTCCATTTTTCCGGTTTGAATTTCTAGTTCTTGTATTACCAACCTCATTAGGATGAACACTTTCAAGTGTCTTTGTTAGCCACTTTGGGGGACCTTTCTCAGATGGTCCAGGCTGCTCCGCTGATTGAGTTGGGACTGAATCAAGGTTAAGTCTCCCAATTCTGTCAATCACATCACTTAAAGCATCATCCATTATTGGAGTTTCATGTAGGGGAGAGTGTTCTTTAGAAGGAGATTCCACATGCTGATCTAGTATAGGAATCCCCCCTTCAAGATGTGGAATCTGATTATCAAATTCTTGAAATGATTTTGCATTTGCGAATCTATCCAAGCGATCAAGTTGCCACTCAACAACATTGTCAGTTTTGGGTGATTCAAGAAAAATTACATCTCTAGATACAACAAACTTTTTATTTACTTCATCATAGAGACGATATGCTTTGGAGGTGTTTGAATACCCCGGGAAGATACATTTACGACTTCTAGCACCAAGTTTGTTTCTATTTACCTTTGGTATCAAGGCATAACAGGTAGAACCAAAGACCCTGAGATGCTTTACCGAAGGAACATGTCCATACCACATTTCATATGGAGTCTTATTTCTGATAGCATTAGATAGACATCTATTCTTTATATATGCAGCACATAGAACAACATCAGCCCAAAACATTATCTTTACATTTTTGAAGAAGAGCATGGATCGTACCATATTTAAGATTGTCCTATTCATTCTTTCAGCTACACCATTCTGTTGGGGATTATAAGGCACAGTTGTTTGATGTTTGATCCCATGTTGGTGAAGATAGTTTTCAAATTCATTTGATGTGTATTCTTTTCCATTATCAGTGCGAATAGACCGAATATAAGATTGTGCATCATTTTCAATCCATTTATGAAAGTTATTGAATGTTTGAAAAGCATTAGATTTGTTCTTCAATAAATAAACCCAACACATTCTGGTGTAGTCATCAATAATTGTCATCATATATTTATTTCCATTTGCAAAAGGAACATGCATTGGACCACATAAATCTAAATGAATGAGTTCAAGTTTTCTATGTGCTCTTGAATGTGAATCATGAAAAGACTGTTTGCTATGCTTTCCTAGAATGCAAGCATCACATTGCTTAAGTTTCCTAGGAATTGTAGGCAAACCAACAACACCATTTTTCTTCAACAAGCGGAGGCTGTCATAGTTCAAATGTCCAAATCTAGCATGACATAATAAACTTGATGGAAGTGTAACTTTTTGAAAATGAGAATTGCATGAGAAATGTTGTACACGAGCAAAGGTTCCTTACAACGTGAGAAGCCTTTCTTCTTCAATTCCCCTCATGACAAGTGAGTGGTCAGATGCTTTTCTTACCTCAAGCTTGCCATCAAACATATGAATGGAGTGACCTTGCTGGCGGATGTGGACCAAGGACAACAAGTTTCTCTTGAGCTACGGGAGATATAGAACATGATGCAGAAGAAAGTCTGGAAGACCAGGCAGTTTAAGCCTGATTGTGCCAAGCCCTTATGGCTTGATTTTTTATTGGTTTGCAAAGTATACTGCTCCATCAACATTGTTAGTAAATTCTTCAAAAAATTATCTTCTATGAGTCATGTGGCAAGTTGCTCCTGAATCAAGAAACCAATCATTTTTCCAAGAAGCAAGTGAAGCATTAAATAAATCTTCATTTACTCCAATATTACATTGTGCCACAACATATTGAGTGGATTCTGGTGCTTTACCTTTGTCTGTATCATCTGTTTTACCTTTCTGTTGGTTTCTTTGCTGCTCAATTTTGTCCCATGGTAACTTGCATGTAGAGGCATCATGTGATCCATTTCTTTTGCAGCATATGAAGTGTAAATCTTCCTTTTCTCCCTGAGAGTGTCTGCCCCCCTGCCTCTGAAATATCTTCCTCTTCCTCTTCGACCACCTCTTCCTCTTGAAGAATCTTGAGCAGGATGCTTTTCTTTATGAGCAAGGCACATAGCCTCTTCAAAATATTCAGGGGTTGTCTTCTTTCCAAAAGCTTTCTCTCTTTCAGCAAACATTTTCACAAGAGAGTCAAAGGTGATATCTTTGAGATTTCCATTTGCTTGCAATGACTCAAGATAATTGGAGTAAGTAGGATAAAGTGCCTTGAGAAAAGTGATAAGAGGAATATCTAATTCAAGCTTAGTGGATTTGATATCATGCATTATAGATTTTACTTCGGATGCAAGAGCAAGCGGATCATTATTTTGCAATTCAAGAGTGAAGAGTTTAATCATGAGTTGAACAACTTCAAGTGAAAAATGTGAGTCATAGAGTTCTTTTAGCTTTTGTAAGGCTTCAAAAGCAATTGAAAATGGCGAAATATGGCAACTCACCTCTTCATTTACAAATGTTGTGATTAACGCATAAGCTTTGTTGTTCTTGTTTTCCCAAATGGTGAGCTCTTTGTCTGAGGTAGGTTGTTCTCGCTCTTTGTCTCCATCTCCAACACACACTCATTTCCACAACCCATTGAAAATGAGGGTGTGTTTTATCATCCGAGACCACTCAGGATAGTTTTGCTTGCCACTGAGAACTATTCCCACAACGGATATGATTGAATGCATTGTAAAATCTTGTACTGTAATAAAAATTGTGTACTGTAAAAAATATACTTCTGCTGCCAATATATAAAATATTTTCATTTCTGGTGTTAAATAAAAACTGCACTATAATGGTAATATTCTGAAAGAAAATGAAATTCTGTTAGTAATATGATAGAGGTGTTGTTGCAAAATTATCAGTTGCAGAGCAAGAAGTGATCCATCGCACTTAGAGTGGCATGCAAGTAGAACACGCACTTAAATATGCACCACACTAGCGTCCTAAAATCTTATGTTGAAATCCAAATAATTTTAAAGTGCCCATGCATTCAAGATACATTCAACGCATGGCATTTAACAGCGTTCAATATACCATACAAATGCGTGGAGGCACCAGTGTTATATGCCAAAAAAAACCAATGTTATATACCAAAACAATGTTCAATACCAGCGTTATATGCCAAAACAGTGTTTAATACCAATGTTATATGCCAAAATAATGTTCAATACGAACGTTATATACCAAAAAAACCAACGTTATATGCCAAAAAAAAAAATTCAGCATTAATAAGACGAGCATTAATACAATGCCATGAACAACATTAATACAATGCCATGAACTTCACATTTCCATGCCAGCGTTATAACCCATTCTCTCTAGCATGGTCTGGAGGTGAGGCTCTACCAGAAACCCCAAGGTTGTTATCTCGAATCCTCATACGAAGGCTCCATGGCTTGTGTCAAGTAGGCAGCTCGCCACCAAGGCTACTCGCAAGTCTACAGCCACACCATTCACGCAGTAAACTTTCATAGCAGCACGGCCTCAAGGCATGCAATGATTCAGAAGGTTTTTAGGTCTGATGTTGTCAGGTCTGAGGATTCAGAATTAATTATGGCAGACCGAGCGTAAAATGGCTCAGAATCACTTATGGTAGACAAAGCACATAGGGGCAGTGGATAGAGAGCGCAGTAGGCAGAAGAGAGTTACAACTATTTTGGGAGCTAGTTCTGATACCATGTCAGGCCAGCCAGTAACTCCTCAAAGAAAAATTGATTTGTATATTATTCCTTCACGTTGGTCTTCATTATACATATGAGGGAGAGACTGTTCACTTCATCTCCCAATGACTGTTCATATTACTTATTATTTATTTACATTATATTCACCCAATCCTAATGATTAAGTGTCAACACTATGTTTAAGGAAAAAAAATTCTTAAATTTTTATTTTTATTCTTTTTTTTTTTTTTAATTGGGAAAAATGGTTGGAATTATAAATTTGACTTAATTAAATCTATGAAATAATTTTATGAGATTATACATATGGTTAAAGTAAAAATAAAATGATAAAGTTAGTTTATCTTTAAAAATATAAAATAATTATTTTATTAATGAAATTTATTAGGTAAAGTATTTTTTATTATTAAAATTATTAAATATTTATGATTAACTTTTATTAAGACAAATATGGTCTATCAATTTCAATAAAAGAAAGTAAGAGATTAGTTGAGATTCTTTAATATTTTCTTTTCATGATTGAAAAAATTGGGTAGAAGCCTACCTAGATCACCATAATTTTGCTCACTTAACAAGTTAATAAAGTTGGCATTGTGGGAAAGCTTTTGGAAATAAAAAAGGATGTGACTAAGAGACTCAAGAGAGTGTTTTCATATCCAACCCTCCTATAGTGGAAAAGGTAACAAACTCTTTACTACCAAGGTGTTTTGGGAATTGACCAACTCTCATTTTCACTTTGAGGGTCATGAGAATTAGTTCTTATCTTGGAAATGTTCATTTTCTTCTTAGCACTTGGTCAAGAGTGAAATATAGTTCTAGTTATCTAGATTGGGATTGATCACCTCTTTATAATACCTTAACTTCCTTTTTCCCTCTAACTCTTTATCCTCCCATAACTTGTCCTTACATTTGAGAGTAATAATATTTTTAATATTATCCTCATTCTCCAACACCATCTCCTCCTAGTTATGCTAGCCTTGCTTGAGCTGAAGGTGGGGATTTTGGCTTGAGTTTAAACAATTTTTGGGAAACTCTTTGTTTCCATATTGTATAGCTTACAAGAGAGACCAAATCATAGTCATGCATTCAATGGAATAGAGGCTAATTTCAATCAAGAGGATAGGGTAGGGAGTATTTCTTTCAATTCTCTAGATATAGTGCAACCCCAAATCTCACATCCATATAAAATAACGTGGGTGACAATAGTGTCAAAGTGGAACTTTCTTTTACTCCATACCCAAAGCTTTGTTGACTTACAATTGTTTTCAAGCTCATCATAAGCTTTCCACCCCCAATTATCCTTTTCTCAATCTTATAATTCTAATTTAGAATCTTGATATATGTGTCCAAATAGTTATTATCATACTTGATAGTTTTAGATTTTTTTATCATGATTTTAGTCATGTCGGTATTAATAATCATACTCATCTTCGAGCAATAATCTTGGAGAATTTTAAGCTACTTGTTGTCTAGACATCCTTATTCAAATAATAATTTTAATTCAATTTTAATACTAAATTTCATTATTTCATACTTAAACATATACCAAAAAATATTTAAAAAATAAAATTCAACAAAGAGTTATAGAATAATAAAACCACATAAACATGCTAATATTATGGAGAGAAAAATCATTGTAAATACTCCTAAAATTTAAGAAATATGTAACCACAACTGTCCCTATCTTTAAAATAAATTTTGAATGAATAAATTAATTAATCATTATGCAAAATTTACATTCTAATAAATTTGTAACAAAATTTGTTCATAAAGCAATTTTTTTTTGCAAATAATTACAATTTGTTCCTATTAAATATGATTTTTGCATTTAATTACAATTTTCCCTATTGATAATCATAAATAACTAATTAATACAAATGATTTCTCCTCTTATATGTAACTAGGAGAAATAATTTAGGGTAACACCTCTCGTACTTGTTGAAGCCTCTAAAATCGGGTCTACAACAGGGGGGAAACCACCCAAACCTTGAAAGCAGCTCCTTTTCCATTTGGGATAGTGGCTCCAACTGGGGGTAATGGGACCAGTTTCCCAATTTGTTTGTGATGATGCTAAGGGATGATGTTTTCCTTCCTAAAAGTTTCTAAAGAGAATGCTTTTAATCTAAATCTAATCTAACACATGCAATTTTATTCTAATGAATGGAAACATCTAATTCTAAAAACTATCCCGGGATTAACTCTTCACTTATGCGATCTAAAATAGTTTCCAACAACAATCGGTAATAAAGATTATTCAATTGCTACGATAAAAGAATCCATTAAAAGTAAATTGTTTCTTATAACAAATTAGATGAAACAATTATGATAAGCATATCGCATAATAAGTTATTCATACACTTAGCATAAAAAGAATAGTTACCACCGTACAAAAGTGCAAAAATGATAACTGAACATTCAGGCCTTCATATATAAACAACTGAAAATAACATATCACTTGACGCATAAGCAGAAATCATTAAGAGATAAAAGTACCATTGATAATAAGTCCTACTCATGAGCTTCAACAATATAGATTTATCTTCTCATAATTCAATATCTACTAAGAGTACATAAATGCATTTCAGTAGCAGACACTAAACACAGATATAAATAAATCTCATTCCATTCATTTATCAAAACCTCCTCAGCGGGGCAAAAGTGCATGTTCTGAAGAGTTGTTTTTGATAAATTTCTGGACCTCTCTCTAAATAGATGAGAGGGGTTTAAATACTACTATCTAAAGACTAAAAATAATTATTACAAAAATGTAGGAGGAGGTTTAAATGACCATTCTCATCTAAAGCAAAAATAAATTGAAATTCAACTAAAACTGTATCTAGAGATCAATTATGTATCCGTTCCCTTAAGTCGCAAGCATCCAACATCGATTTCAGGAGTGTCGGTTTTCCAACCTCCGATTTTAATTGTCCTATGAAAACGGAATCAGCAAGCGTTAGCGCTAACTTCTCGATGGAATTTGTAAGCCACTTCAGAGTCATACATTGACTGTGTGGTTTCACCAAATATTGCCAGTAAGTGTCCCATTTTAACTTAGTTAATTTTCTGATTGACTCTGCCCTTTCTTCAGCTTTCTATCTCCAACTTGTTTACAATTGCTGCATTTTTGGAAGAAATTGTGGAGCAGTTTCCGATATTAGGTTGGCTTTGTGCAAATTTTCATTAACACAGTTAATGATATTGCTTGTTGCTGTCGCTGCTTCTTCCGCTGCCTGTTGTGCTTTTTTGATCTGTGCATCCCATTTATTAAACAACATTTCTTTGTGGGATTCATTGTTCTTGGCCAACCCTGCTTTCTTGCCTTCCTCTTATTCTTGCCAATTCGAATAGTTAGAAACTTTCTTATAAATTAAATCATAATCAAGTTGCAAATCTACGACTTGACTTGTGATTTTGTCACTCATTTCGCAGTGAGAGTTCCATTGTGATATTCTTTGGCAAATTGTTTCCTGCTGTTGCAAGAGTTGATCATTCAGGGCAACGACTTTTGTGACAAATTTTGTGACTTTAGGATCATCTTTGTGTATTTCTAGCTTGGCCTGTAATTGTTTTTCTTTTTCAGCCATACTGCCTTGATAACCCAGTTGCATTTGCTGGAAGTCCTGTTGTAATTTTACCAATTTTTCTTATGCTTCCCGGCTAACACTGGCCTGCTGTAACTGTTGATGCAAAAATAGGATTTTATCCTCTTTATCTTTAAGCAATAGTTGAACTTCAGATGCTTTGTCAATAGTATTAGAAGAATAAGCTCCTACGATTTGGGATAATATAGTCAGGTTCTCTGTCGGATCGGTGGTAGTGTCTTGCCAAAGGACATCCAGCGACTCTACTTCAGGTGAGAGCATGTTGTCTAGTTTTCACTTCTTTCTCTGTGTCCTGACCACAGCTTTGTACTACGGACTGTAAAACACATCTAGAGGAGGGATTTACTCTATCTTTAGTATAATTTTAGTTGACGGAGCTATGGGAATGTGCTCAGCTTCTAGAGCATTCACAACTGTTTCAGTCACCATTTCTGTGGTTGTCTGTGTTGGATTCTTTAGTGTCTCTACATTTTGCTCCTCCATGTTGATCAATTCATTAAATTTTTCACATTCTTTCTCCAGATCTATTCTTAATGGCTTTGTTGGCTGGATGAGGGGAGTGGGAATTTCCACCTGTTTTGGTGACAACACTTGCTGCTCAAGATTCTCCTTGGATTGGGCAGTATCCATGACTGATTCTTCACTCTTTTTGTGATCGCTCTTTGACTGTCTAGATCTTTCTAGTGATTCTCTTTTAGACTTCGATTTAGACTTGTCTTGCTTCAAGCTTCCACTCATGCTAATGCTGGGAGTGGGTTCTCTCATTAGTTCTACGTGCAATTTGTCCAATGGGACATTTGCTAATCTTTGTTATCTGTAGAGTTTAAACTCTTGGAATTCTGCTGAGCCAAAATGGATTTGGGCCATGTGCAAGATGTCTCCGAGTGTGCTCTTCTGCTGGAAAACGTCATCGAAGAGATCATCTTCCTTGGTGAACACCTTTATTTTAACTGTCGTGGTAAAATTCTTTATCACATCAAAGGGGTCAAACTGTCTCCCTGGGAACTTAGGCAATCGTAGACTGAACATGTTGTCTACTTCCTTGAAAGTGTGACCTAGATCAAACAATGCAAAATATCCATAGACCACAGGGAATTGTGGTCAGATTTCCTTTTTCTTGTCCTTAAGTTCTTTGCTCATTCCTCCAAGCCCACAGGTTTGGTAGGCTATTTCCCGGGCCATCAATTTGTCAGTAACATACAAGGGAAGTATATGAGGAGAGGCAATGCTTCTGAATACTCTAATATAAGTGAAAAATTCTTCTCTGAACCATATTCCTATAGGGAGAATATCAATTTCAGCTTCAGGAGAAAACCTTGTGGCATCTGTATTATACAACATCTTGTGAATGGGTAGCATAACTCCATGGCAGATTTTATAAAAATATGGGGTGAAATTAGAATCCCACAGTTCCTTATGGTAGGCTTGAATTGGTAAGGGATTCTGTACTGTCCATTTCCAACCCATGAGAGGAAATTTAGAAACAAAACACATAGCATCCATGACATAGGCAGCTAAAAAGAAGGAAGGATAAATCCTTTGAGAAAAACTCCTTTTAGTCTGATAATTCCAAATAGCAGAGGCTAAGTTATCAAACAATATTTGGGCTGAGTCCATTATAGTCGTGTTGGTGGCCGCATCCAGTAGGGGTAGCCACTCGGATGAAAACTTATTGATATCAGGTTTTCCCAATAGCCCACATAACATTGCAGCAGCGAAACAATACGAAGAAGAGAGGGAACCAGTGTTGTACATACCATGTTTGTTGTTTTTTAACGGCTCTTCCTTCGCTAACCAACTTTTGGTGCATTCTGCCAAATCTTCATTCTCCTTCGCGAATTTCTCCATGAACTATTTGTTATAGGGAAGTATTTTTGGCCTTGCTGCGATACGGTGCAAGAATGAGCATGCAAACTCTGTAAGTGATGCTTTGGATGACCCACGTTCATCTATCGTAGCTATAACCTCCATGACTCTCGTGTTTTCTTCCTCCAGTAGACTATACATGCCTTCCCAAGTAGATATCCATGCTTCTCTAGTACAGGTGGTGTCCGTGAATAATGGAGTCATCTCTGTTTTTTTAGATACCGAAGCTTTTCCTTTCTTCCCCATCACATTCTGCATACTGCTCTGTGTATTGTTCTGTGTACCACTCCTGTAAGTTCACAAGTAGAGAACTAAGACACAATAAGAAAGATAACGAATGATGGTAAATAATAAGGTGACGGGAAAGCTCTTAATTTTCAAATCACATCAAATATATCACCTTGCGTGAAATAATCCTTTTACTTAGATCTAAATCATTTCTCATAAATAGCCATCAATAAACCACTAAGTTGACATTAATGCCCATAACTCAGTATTGGATGACGAGAAATATTTCATCGAACTGTGAGCCATTTTGATCTATGATAAAACAATTTTGTGATTTGCTTCGCAATATTGTAGATCGCAATATCGCTAATCCTCTTTCATTAACAATCATTTGCTTTATTATGTGACTGCGAGATGCAATTTGTGAGATGCTTTATCCCATTTCACAATATCGAGATGTTTTATCTTAGGTGGATTTGTGATATGCGATGAATCCATGTGGCTCACGATCTTGTAGGAATTTACAGGGTAAGTTCCTCAGAAAGAATACCAAAAGGACACCGCTCACAACCAGATCTCAAATCAATACACCAGTATTTTTGACGTGGTTAAAACCCTCAGAGTGCAAGGAGGGAAACAGTCCACGGCCTGTCCCAACGTGGGTACAGACAATTTATTAATCAAAGAATGAAAATTTACATAAGCTTCTCTCATGCACGGATTACCCGAACAATGACCCTCCATGCGCTTTAAATAGAACTCATGGACCAATCGGGTGTCAAGCCACGGATCAAGTGTCGGTAATACCGAGGTGAGAGTGAACCGTCGGATCACTACATATCGTGACCGTCGGATTGTAAGTTACAAAATGTACAACGGTAAAGAAACACACTTTACCTAACTCTAACCTAACTCTATACTAGACCAAGTTGGACTTAACTATATCCTATGTGTCGGAATATCCTAACATCCCCCCTTAAGAACAACTTGGGATAGGATTGAAGGATTTACAAATATGACACAATAGGAGAAGGAAGGAGGCACTAGAGCCTATCCCCCCTTAGTGACAACTTCCTGAACTCCAAGCATATATCGAAGTTTAGTGAACTTCGCCTCTGTGAGGGCCTTTGTGAAGATGTCTGCAACCTGATCATCCGTTGGACAATATTGCACTTCAAGAACATGGTCATGAATGAGCTTTCTGATGAAGTGCATGTGTAGTTCAATGTGTTTGCTGCGCTGATGCTGGACTGGATCTTTGCATAGCTGAATGGCACTTTGATTATCACACCAAAGTGTGGTTGGATGCTGCTGCTCAAAGCCAAATTCTGATAGGATCTGACGAAGCCACAAGGCTTCCTTACTAGCTTCCACGGCACCACGATACTCTGCTTCTGCTGACGAAAGAGAAATGGCAGCCTGTTTCTTACAAGCCCATGTAATAGGTCCTGAACCAAGAGTGAAGACATAACCGGCAGTAGACTTCCGATCATCAAGGTCACGAGCCCAATCAGAATCAGTGAAACCAACTAACAGAGGAGCTGCTTTGGCACTGTAATGAATCCCAAACTGTACTGTACCTCGAACATAACGAAGTATTCTTTTAGCTGCTTTCCAATGACTTTCACGGGGGTTTTGCATAAAACGAGCAACAAGGCCAACAGCAAAGGAAAGATCAGGACGAGTATGGGTTAAATACAAGAGTTTTCCGACAAGTTGACGGTATAAGGTAGCATCAACTTCAGGAGAAGTACAAGAGACTGAAAGTTTGACTCCAGACTGAAAGGGAGAAGGGGCTGGCTTACAGTCTTCCATGTGAAAATGACGAAGAATATCACAAGCATACTTGGACTGGGAAAGGAAAATACCTTCTTGGGATTGCAAGACTTGAAGACCGAGAAAATAGTGTAAGTGTCCTAAGTCTGTCATTTCAAATTTCTTTTTAAGGCTGGACTTCACATGGTTTATAAGGTTGGGATCACTACCAGTAAGAATAAGATCATCAACATAAAGAACAAGGATGATAAGAGAGTTGCCCACTTTCTTGGTGTAGACAGTATTGTCAGAATGACACCTAGAAAAGCCAGATTCTAAAAGAAAGCTATCCATTTTGGCATACCAAGCCCGAGGAGCTTGTTTGAGGCCATAAAGGGATTTCTTAAGTCGACAAACGAGGCTGGAGTCTGTTTGTATGAAGCCAATGGGTTGTTCCATATAGATTTCTTCCTGCAAGTCCCCATGCAAGAAGGCAGATTTAACATCCATTTGATGGACTTCCCATTTTAAAGAGGCAGAAAGGGAAAGAACAAGGCGGATAGAGTTCATTTTGGCAACTGGAGAGAAGGTTTCAGTGTAGTCAATGCCTTCAACCTGTGAAAAGCCCTTAGCAACTAGACGAGCCTTATGTTTATCAACTTTCCCATCTGGTCCATACTTGGTTCTGTAAACCCATTTGCATCTAACAAGTTTGCGTCCCTTTGGTAGAGGAACAAGATCCCATGTATCATTTGTCATCAATGAATGATATTCTTCATTCATAGCTGCTTCCCAATGTGGATGGCCTGAAGCTTCTGCGAAAGTGTCAGGATCATGATTTACTGGAGCTTGAGCCAGTAAAGAAGAGGCTCTTTCAAACTGAGAACGTGTACGTCGCTGATCTGTAGGATCACCGGCAAGATCACCTGCTGCATCCCGAGTAGCACGGACCCATCTTGGAAGTTGAGGATCCTGAGAAGGTGGGGGAGGATTATCATCCTCGCTTTCATCATCAGAAGAAGAAATGTTTTCAAAGATAGAAGAGATAGGCAGAGGTGGCACATCTGCCGGACTAGGCTCGCAGGCCGATTTATTTTCATCAAATTTTACATCTCTTCTAATGAGAACATTTTTGGACTTAAATGGAATAAGTCTATAACCTTTTACATCTTCAGAATATCCAACAAAAGTACATTTCTCACTCTTAGGTTCTAAAGCTTTATGCTTTTCATCTGGAATATGGGCCCATGCTTCACTTCCAAACACACGAAAGTGACTTACATCTGGTTTAATGGAACTCCAAGCTTCTTCTGGAGTGATATTCTCTAGAACCTTAGTAGGAGTGCGATTGATTATATAATTTGCACAATTAATTGCTTCGGCCCAAAAACTAAGACTGAGTCCTTTAGATTGCAGCATACAATTAGCCATTTCCTTTAAGGTGCGATTTTTCCTTTCAGCTACACCATTTTGTTGTGGAGTGTATGGAACAGTATGTTGCATTTGAATTCCATTTTCGGTGCAAAAGTTGATGAATGCGTTTTTAACATATTCTCCACCATTATCAGTTCTTAGCTTAAGAATGTGATGTCCAGATTGTTTTTCAACAAATGCTTTGAAGGCCAAAAAAGTGCTAAATACTTCGCTCTTGAGTTTTAAGAAGTATACCCAAGTGCGTCTAGAGAAATCATCAATGAAAGTTAAGAAGTACTTGCAGCCAGAGAATGAAGCAACAGGAAGAGGACCACATAAATCACTGTGCACAAGCTGTAAAGGGGCTGAGGCGTGCCAAGAGGCACGTTTGTCAAAACTGTCCCGATGATGTTTTCCGAGTACACATCCGGAACAAACACCATCTTTGCAAGATACCATAGGAAGACCTGTCACCATATTTTCTTTACATAGATGCTGAAGGGAGCGATAGTTTAAGTGACCAAACCGCTCATGCCAAAGTTTGCTCACTTCATCATTATGAGCAACAAACACTGAGGGAAGATGGGATGACCCAAAGTTGTGAAACTTATACAACCTTTTGGAATCATCAGCAAGACCAGTAGCTAGAATCTGTTTAGGATCTTTTAGATCCTTGATTACAACATCATGAGGTGAAAATTCAACAATTTTACCTTCACCTGAATGAGTTATCTGATAGACAGATAGAAGGTTGCAGGATAAGTTTGGAACACATAATACATCATTGAACTGACCATTGTCTAGATGAACAGTTCCAGTCCCTACAACATTAAGAGATCTATTATCACCAACATATATATTTTTGGTGTTACAATCATTTAAAGAAGAAAACATGGCTTGGTTTTTGGCCATGTGACAAGAGGCTCCAGAATCAATGAGCCACTCATGAGAATGAGAAGAAGAAGAAGATACATTTAATGCATAACCAGACTGAGATGATTGACGATGACATGCAGAAAGTGCCGTTCCGGAAGTTGAAGTTGAAGTAGGCTCCAGATGGATGTTATGTTTCTTCATTGCGGCTTCCAAGGCTTCCATCTTCTTAAAGCATTTAGATTCTAAGTGGCCATCTCGATTACAAAAGTTACAATGTCTGTCAGTCCTCTTCCATTTGTTTTTATTGGTCTTGTCATTTTGCTGAAATGATCTTTCATCTTGAGGCTGAGTTGGTTTAGGACCATTCCTTTGAGGATAAGACTTCTTAGGATTCTTTGAATTTGGTTGCTGCTGGGCGGCTAATGCTTTCGAGGAAGAGTTTCCAAGATTAAGAAGACCAAGGTGTAAGAGTTTTTCTTGTTCTCTTATTAAGGAATCACAAAAGGAGTCAAAGGAAGGGGGTTTGTAGTCTTTGCCTTGACAAATGAAAGCTTCCCTTGTAGAATGGAAAGTGGAAACAAATACAGAGTAGGCTGGTCCCAACTTAGTAAGGATGTAATAAATAAGGTTACCATCTTCTTTCTTAACTTTAACACCTTCCAAGAGATATCTAAGGGTCTTGAATTTGGACAAGAAATCTTCAATGCAAGAAAAATTATTAGGATCCAAAGTAAGCAACTCATTCTCAAGTTGATGGGCTCTAATTTCATTTTTAATCCCAAAAACTTTAGCAAGTTTTTCTAATGCTTCATGAGGAGTTTCAATTTCTGCAATGTGGAATCTAAGATCAGGAGAAACAGACATTCCTATCAAACCACGTGCTTGATCTTGTCTATTTTCCCATTTTTCGGCCTTGTCTTCATCTTTGGGTTTCTTCTCTTGGTCTGTGGCTATTCTGAAGAGACCTTTACTTCTAAGTAAATCTCCCATGTAGGCTACCCATTGGAAGTAGTTAGTGCTGTCAAGAATGACATGGCATGGACTTTCCATTTTTTTGAAAAAAACATTGAAGCTGAAGATGCTGAAAGTAAGTGGTCCAATGGATAGATCTCGAAAAAATAGGCGGTTTTAAAAAAAACGGCTCTGAAAAAGGCTTCCGGATGAAGAAGTTATGGCTTTTTGAAAAAAAATTGTTGACGTTGCCGGCAAAGTGCGCGAATGTGCGGGAATGAAAAAATCTGCCCCCACAAAATGGAGACTTGAACCCAAGACCTCTACTCTCTTAAAAAGTCTTTGAACCAATTGATCTATACAAAATATTTGAGAGAGAGAGAGAGAGAGAGAGAGAGAGAGAGGGGGGGGGGGGGGGGGGGGGGGGCCTCGATTTGCGTGCTTGCCTTGGGAAGGCTCTTTTCCCCTACAAAACACAAAACACAAAACCCAACACGAATATGCAAAGAAAAACGAACCTTACGGCTCAAAGTTAGCTTTAGCCAAAAAACTAGAATTTTAAAAAAAAATCTCAAAGTTAGCTTTTAACCGAAAAACTAAATATTTTTCTCAATGTTTCTGATTTTCCAAGATCACACTAAGGTGCAGGGAAAAGAGCATACGCATGAGAAAAATCCTTTCTTTCTGTTTCTGATTTGCCCAGATCGCACAGAGTCGCAGGGCAAAGAGCATACGCAGAAATGAAAGGTATAGATCCGGGAAAAAAAAAGGCTAAATAAACCGAAACCGAAATAAGCAGAGAGAAAATGACAGTAAACTGCAAAAAAAAAAACACTGTATACCTCCCGATCTGAAAAATGACGCAGCTAGGGCTACCGGAAACCTTTTCGCGTGAAACGAAAGGGGTTCCTCACTGAAACAGATGCTCCGAACGCAACAGAGCAGTCCTCTCGGCCCGAAAGCAGTCAGAAACAGCAGATCTAGGAAACGACAGCCGCATGCAGTTCTACCGGCTTCAGATTTGGATCACCAACGGACGCGGCCCTCAAATAGCTTTGATACCATGTAGGAATTTACAGGGTAAGTTCCTCAGAAAGAATACCAAAAGGACACCGCTCACAACCAGATCTCAAATCAATACACCAGTATTTTTGACGTGGTTAAAACCCTCAGAGTGCAAGGAGGGAAACAGTCCACGGCCTGTCCCAACGTGGGTACAGACAATTTATTAATCAAAGAATGAAAATTTACATAAGCTTCTCTCATGCACGGATTACCCGAACAATGACCCTCCATGCGCTTTAAATAGAACTCATGGACCAATCGGGTGTCAAGCCACGGATCAAGTGTCGGTAATACCGAGGTGAGAGTGAACCGTCGGATCACTACATATCGTGACCGTCGGATTGTAAGTTACAAAATGTACAACGGTAAAGAAACACACTTTACCTAACTCTAACCTAACTCTATACTAGACCAAGTTGGACTTAACTATATCCTATGTGTCGGAATATCCTAACAGATCTCACATCATCACATTTTCACAATTCTGATAATTTCTTTATATATGATGCCCTCCATTATCCTTTTGCGATGCGATGTTCATCATTAAGAGAACGATTTTATTTGAGACCTTTCATAATACTTAAGATTTTGCGTTTGCGGATGTTTTTCCTATGTTTATGATAGTGTGTTTTATTAAAAGGGAATTCTAAGTGCTAGTTTTTATTTTAGAAGGGTCCCCATTTATTTAGTGTTATTACTAATACTAAATAAAAAGGGGGGTTGTTGTTGGTCACGACAATTGGCGATTCACTAGAAAGAACCAGCTATCTCTGATTATATTTTGAATTTTCTAAAACTTCCAAAACAGAAAAGTTTTCTTGAAAATCAAACTTTATTATAGAAATGTAAAGTGCATAATGCTCTTTGCCATTAACAATAGTTTGTTCCTTCCGTGCTAATTCTGATTATTTTCTTCCCAAAGCTAGTCATTGCATTTACATCAGTCACTACTTGGTTTGTAAGGATAAAAACAAAGACATCTTTGTAGATCAGTTTTAAGTATGCTCATTTGTCGTAGGTAGAGCCTCTGCTGCCAACAGGCGTTTATAGCCTTGATAGGGTTACCTGTTACTCAGCAATGATCCAGTATCCTAATTCAAGAAGTATACAATTTTCAAAGATAAATCCACATTCACACGTATTGCTTTCATTTTTTTTTAATTATTAAGGAACAATGTCTTGGTTTGGTGGCCAAATTTTGACAGTGCCATTCACTTGATTTATAACTTTACTGAACAAGTTGGCTTGTGTTGAGACCCCTTGTCTTTTAATTGCAACAATCTTGAGTCATTGCCCTGTTTTGGTATACAGCTTGGCAATGTCAGCTAGTTATAATCTTTATGATCATGATAAGCCGGCTCTTGATGAGACCTCTTATTTTTTAAGTTTATAGTGCATAGGTGGATTACTCTTTGAAACTTGTAATTCCCTAAGTGGGGAGGAAGTCATTGGTTCCTTAAGAATAAATCTGGATGACAATTATAGAGTTTTTGAAGATAGTTTCTCTACAGAGAACCTTCGTTTTGCTATTGATGCTTTTTATGACCGATATAAAAAAAAATCCCACTAAAGGTTGTTTTTAATCAAGATTTGTAAGGTTGGAACTAGTAAAATTTTCAGGCTTGTAGCACTCGACTATATTTTTCAATAATAATGATTAATTTTCCAAATCAGTTCCATTTATACAAGTGAAAAAACAAAATTTACAAGAGACACTAATCTTTTTCGTGAAATCCAAAAGTAACCATTTACAACCTATTTTATTATCAAAATAAAACTATAAATAATAATTTACAAAAATAGAAGAGGTCATCTTCTATGGAAAGTATTTTTTAAGGATCTGCCCATTAATAGGTAAATATTCTCTTAACCCTGCTAAATCTTGCAACATGAAAGTCGATGAACCTATGATTTTAACAATTTGGAATGGTCCAAGCCACATTTGTTGGAATTTAGAATGTTTTCCTTTTTCTTCATGAGCCTTATCCCATTTCAATACTAAATCTCCAATTTGAAAATCCTTGCTAGATACCATGTTTGAATCGAAAGAAGTCTTTACTAATTCTTGATGATGTGCATGGGTAATTTTGGCCTATTCTCATTGCTCTTCTAGCTTAAGGATCTGCAATTGTCATAGTTTCAAAGATGAAGAAGGTGTTTCTTCAATAAATTGAACTAAGGCTAAAGAAGGAATTGCTAAATGAGTTGGGAGAACTACTTCTTTCCCATAAACTAAATTAAAGGGAGAAGTGCCAATGGAAGCCTTTTGAGTTATTCGATCTGCCCAAAGAGCATACATCCAAGATTTGTGCCAATTTCTATGATTCTGATCAATAGTTCGCTTAATGGTTCTGATTAGGTTTTCATTTGTTGATTCAACCAACCCATTCCCTTGTGGGTAATAATTGGTAGAATACTTAAGTTTAAAACCTCTTTTAAGTGCAAATTTAGTCATAGCATTGCCAAAAAAATATGATGCATTATCAAACATTAAAGCGGAAGGTAAGCCAAACCTGGTGATTATGAACTGATCTATGAAATCAATGATATGTTTAGCATTAGCTGTCTTGAGAGGAACTGCTTCTACCCATTTAGTAAAATAATCTGTAGCTGTAAGGATGTACCTATGCTGTTTAGAAGAGTGAGGAATGATCTCACCTATTATATCCAATCCCCATTGCTCAAATGGTTGGTCGATATTAACCGGTTTCAATGGCAATGATGGTTTCTTCTGTCTTCTAACAACAGTTTGACAAACTTGACATTTCCTTACATAGCTATGTGCATCTTTAAATAAAGTAGGCCAATAGTATCCTGCACACAAAATTTTGTGTGTTGTTGCATCTCCTGCGTAATGTCCACCTACTGGTCCATCATGGAGTTCCTGCAACACTTTTTCAGCTTCAGATTTCTCAAGACATCGAAGAAGAACAGAATCATAATTCATCCTAAAATGTACATCGTTTACAAGTTGATATTGCTTAGCTTTCAATCTTAGGGCTCTTTTCTTTGTATGATTCAGATTTGAAGGAGCATATCCATTTTTTAAATAAAACATGATATCAGCATATCTCGATTCAATATTGTTTAGGCTTACCTCATGCATTTGTACCTCTTGATAGGGAGATGATATTTCTGATATAAGCGATGCTCCAGCCAACATTCTACAAAAGCCTTAACCTTTTACAATATTTGTTGGCTTGACTTCAGCATCATATTCTTGTAGGGCAGTGACCCAACTTGCTCTCTTTTCACCCACGTCTTTCTGTACCAAAAGATTTCTTACTTCTGGAAATGGCACTATTATCTTTGTATGGGTCTTAAGAAGAAAGGGTCTAAAGTGTTTGATTGCTTTGAAAATAGCATAAGCTTGTTTCTTAATGTCAGAATAATTTAATCCCCCTTGCAAATTTGAACTAAAGAAGGCAATTGGGGCTTTCGCTTTGTCTTGATTGGCTTGCATGAGTATTGCAGCATATGACTTCTCAGAGGCAAATGTATACAAAATGAAAGGATCGGAAAAATTTGGAGTTGCTAGGGATGGGCCATTAACAATCGCTTGCTTAATCAGATTGAACGCTTCATATTCTTCCTGACCCCATTTAAAGAGTGAATTTTTCTTGATCATTACTCGTAATGGTGACACAATTCTTGAGAAGTTTGGGACAAATCTTTTAACAAAATTAATTTGTGTTGGACACCTAATCCTCAATGGGTTAGTGTGGAAGTCGAATGGACAAAAGCAGTCCAAGAGACCTTGGGATCTGAAACCCAAGAGTCACATATTGTACTATAAATTTATATCTGATGTTAATAAAAAATGTACTCACATGTTTTATCTTTCATATTTATTACTGTCCATGTGTGTTTAACATGGTATCAGAGCAGGCGTATTCCTGCCCTGCATAATTAATGTGAGCCATTTGTCTTATGGCCTTTCTGTGCAGTCATTTCTGCCATCAATTCTGCATCTCAGGAATATTTTCTCATGAATATTCCTTCAGCTAAATTTTAGCTGCTCCTGCCACTGCCTCTGTCCAGAGCGCTACTCTGCCTCTGCCACACCTGCGCTGCCCTGACATATTCTATTTATAATTCCTGCGCCCTGGTCAGTTGAATACGCTCAGACTTCAAAACCGTTTCATATTCTCTGCAAATTGGGCTCTGTCCATAATTAACGCCTCTGTCCTGAGCGCCTCTGTCCTGAGACTGCGCACTGTCCATAGTTATGCGCTGTTGAATGTGCGTTTTTTTGATATTGAATACGCACTGTCCTGGCCAGAGAGGGACTCAGTGGTAACAACTGCATAACCGCGAGCAAATCTGAATTTGCCCGTTCCTCCAGTCTTTTCACATTTGCCCGTAGCACCTCAACGTCTTCAAAATCAGGGCTGCGTGGACGCTGTGTGAGTTGAATGTGAGCTCTCTGGGCGTAGTGTTTGAATTCTCTGTTGCTGGGTGTTTCTCTCTGATACTTTTGTAACTCCTATGCCTCAGCCCTGTGCTTTTAGTTGCTCCTGCCTTGTCAGATTTCTACTATTCTAAGCCCATAATTCCCACAGTCACTGTATTATTCTCTACGAGTTACACCAATCTGTTGGAATTTCTGAGCATTGGTTGAATTCAGCCTGCATTGTGTTATTACCACAATCGACCTCGGCTCCAGCTTTACACAATCGACAATCGGACTTCTGCCGTTACTGGTTACTCCGGTCCCCTCTGCCACTGATCTCAACTCTCCCCATCCTATCTGCGTTAAGCACTAATCTACATCGAAATCTGTGTTGTTGGAGGATCGAGTCAGTGCTACCTGATAGTGGTGTGGTGCGGTGGCCCTCCTCCATGCTGCGTGAATGGTGTACTGTATGTGGTATGTCATTTTTTATGATTGTGGCGTTCAAACTGTGGCGTCAGTTGAGTTATTGATGGTGGTATTACATTGAGTTATACATTATATATATGTTGAACATTGTGGATGAGCCCCGACTCTGTTAACTGGTATAACGCCTCCACAATACCAATCGACTCCCGCACTGTTGAATACTCCACCATACCAGTGAATTCATAAAAGTACATAACATTGCAGAGTCTCAGAAGAAATAAGCTCGCAATTGCTCAAGTTTTGGTCAAATCAAAGCCAATTGTAGAGGAAGTCTATGATATTGCAGAGCCTGCGAAAGAAAAAAAAACTTGTAACTGCTCAAGCGCCTCGCCGGTCAGAAGTCTCAACCGTGGCCATGGATTCCACAAACTTCGATGGCGTCCGCTTCCATCAGAGTTGAAGGCAGAGTTGGGAATCGATTTTTCCAGTCATATCAAGAGCCAAGGCATTGCTGATAAAATAGGAACGATTCTCCCTCACTCTGCTGGTTGAAATCTCTGAAGCAGAAGTTGGGTTGAAGAAGCAAACGCAGTAATGAAAACCAGCCACCATTAGCACGAGTTCCATGAAGAATAGAAGGGACGAGTTTCTTATTCTGTGACTGGATGAGTTCTCCTTTACAGTGGGGTCGAGCTACTATAGTAGGAAGTCAAAACACCTGTTAATAAATTGCTGGCAGCTTATAATGGTCAAGGTATTCTTCCGAGTGTGAAGAGGCAAGCATTTACACCATTCAATAATCATGGTTACTGTCTTTTATAGCTGAATGAGTCACTAATAAAACCTGGGCTGAGTTGCTGTAGTTAACTGTGTGTTGAGGCTGCCTGTCATCACAAAGAGGTTCAATTTGGGGTCTATTGTTGACTGCGTGATGGTCTGGAGTCTTGTATGTCTCTTTTGCTAGTATACAAGAATTTGGGGTCGATTAAAGACAACACCAACCGAATTTCCCTTTCATAGGCAAAGAGCTTTTGGACGGTCCAGTTTCAAGAGTAATATAGAAAGCGGTGTTTTTGAGCCACTGCCAGACGAAGGCACGAACAGGGATGCATTGACCAGGTTTGCCAGGGCACTCTCAGATAAAAGAAAATTGCGTCGCTAATCCTCGAAATAGCATCCTCTGTATGTTTTAGGTTGTGAATACAGCTGCAGCGCGGTCCCCTTTGATGTAACCGATCTGTTGGTTTGCACGGTTTATATAAATGTAATGTGGTGTGATCAAATATATTATATGGGATCACTGGACTCACCATAGTTTCTGTCTATTATTTGTAAGTAGATGCAGTGGGGTATTTTCTGAAGCAGCATTGTGTTCAAATGCTCCATAATTGGACGCTGATGTATCAATAACCATGTCTCCAGGATGAATAGTTCGATTCTGACCAAAGTGCTTTTCCATTGCATAAAATATTTCCTTTGTGAAATTTGCTGGTAATTTCTTATCTATGCGCATTGTGTTCAAATTTGCTGGTACTTTCCAAACTGATCAAATTTGCGCCCCTGAAAGAGCAAGGCATTGAAGTGTTTGTAAGGGTGGCAAATGTGTTCCTGAATATCTCGTGTGGAAAATGTCCATGCTAAGAACGCTTTTCTAGCTACAGGAGGAACATGACCTGAGATATGTGCTCCACAATCTGAGTTTGAATTGGAATTATTTTCCATGATGTGAACCGAGAAGAACAAGAGGCATCCTGTACTGCTGTAGTAGATGAAAGTTCTTCTGGTTTGTTGATCATAAAGATCCTCTTTTTGACTTAGTTGTAAGCTTTTTTTGACATCAAGCTCACCAGTTTTATTTCCAACTTGCACTTGCAATAGCTGGAGGTGGAAGACCTACTTAAGCATTAGAAGGAACTGCTTGAGAGACATTGCTGCAGTTTTTTTTGATACTCTATAAAACTTATATTCAAGAGACAGTGTTGATGAGCTATTACTGAGATTATATGTCTATATCAAGTGGTGAGATATAAAAGTTTTCAATAAGAACAAATCTGCATTATCTAGTTTGTTGACTCCTTGCAAATTTTTGAGAAAGAAAGAATTATAGTTGCTTTCTGGTATTCCGGTTTCAGCATCTTCGAATTCTACCTGTTGCTTCTTGTTGCACACTGATCATTTGCTGCACACTTATAACGATATTGCTGTGTACTGTGAGTGGGTATTACTTTTCTGCATTAAGTAGTAGTTTTGATCAGTTCTTAATGCATAAATGGCCAGAATCAGTGAAGTATTAGAGTTCATGAAAACTCTTATACAATCTGCTGTTGATGACACATTACAAATCAGCAAAGGATCTCTCTCAGAAATTCAGACATGCTTATATAATGCCCAGGAAAAGATTGATTTTTTGCAGCTTGAATCACAGCTACAGCAAGAAGAGCTACATCAAAATAGACACCATTCTGAACCTGTTTTTGTTCAGAACATTGAGACAACCACCCATCAGCAGCATGTTAATAATGTTACAGTTCATTCAAATAAAGCAACAATTGTACATGCAGAAGCAGAAACTCAGTCTGCACTTCCCAAGCCCATCATCAGACCTTGGGAACAGCTTGTCCACAACAAGCACAGAACTGGTCTTGGATATGACAAGGACTTGTCCTTTCATATTCCAGACTACTCAAAGCCCATTCAGTTTCAGAGTGCTGGATTCATTGATGATAGTTCACCTGCTTCTCATGATAGTTCAGCTTCAGCTGTTCCAGAATCTGCCCCTCTTCCACAACAACAACAACAACAGATCGTGAAATGCCAACACTGGGACCGAGTTGGCCATTTGAAAGATCACTGTTTTGATCTTCATCCATGTAAGCACTGTCATAAAACCAGTCATTCTTCAAATAGATGCTTCAGAAACAAACGTCTTGCAAGAACAAAGATTCATCTTGGATGGATCGCTTCTTGGCAATGGGCATCAACAGCCAAGAAGATATTCCAAACACATGTTAGAACTTGTTCCAGAATATTGAACAGTCTTGCAGTTGAGTTTTCTCCATCTTCTCACCTTGTATCTGACAGGGGGGGAAATGATGGTCATCTACAAGCTTCAAAGTCACATCAAGCGAGCCTGAGCCACAACCTGCCACACCAGTTTCAGAGTTGTAGCCAGAGACAAAGATGCCCGTGAACATGCCTTCAGTTGGCAATCTGGGACACTTCCTCTAGCAGAAGACTTCAGCTTCTTGCCAGTTTTGGAAGAATTCCAGGAACACAATTGAGAACACTTCCTCTAGCAGAAGACACCAGCTTCTTGCCAGCTTTGGAAGAGTTCAGGAATTGCATTAAGCATTCCAGAGTTGTTGGTTATCCTTAAACCATCACAGGTTGAGACTTCCCTTTTCAGGTTGAAGTTTTACCTTTTATGTGGGGTGAGACCTCCCTTTTATGGTTGAAGGTTTCCCTCTTTAAAACAATAGGATCACTTCCTCTAGCAGAAAACTTCAGTTTCTTGCCAGTTTTGGAAGAGTTCCGGGAACTGCACTAAGCGTTCCAGTGTTGGTGGTCATCCTTAAACCACTGCCCTTTATACCAACATTTCATAGAGAACATTCAGCCTAGTGCTGCCATGCATTTTTTGCACATTTTGTATTACAGCTCTCTTCTTGGACTCATACATAACCCTTCGGATTAAGGGGGGGAATGTTGGACACCTAATCCTCAATGGGTTAGTGTGGAAGTCGAATGGACAAAAGCAGTCCAAGAGACCTTGGGATCTGAAACCCAAGAGTCACATATTGTACTATAAATGTATATCTGATGTTAATAAAAAATGTACTCACATGTTTTATCTTTCATATTTATTACTGTCCATGTGTTTTTAACAATTTGACTAAGGAAGGATTGCATTGCTTTCTTATTATGTGGTAAGGATATTTCAGAAATTTCCTTAATCCTATCTAGATCAATATGGATTCCAGATTTAGACACTATAAATCCAAGAAGATTTCCTTCACTTAATGCAAAAAAGGACTTTTTTGGATTAAGTGAAATCCCATACCTTTAACAACGTTGAAAGATCTGCTTTAAATCTCTAAGGTGATTACTACATTTCTTAGAATATACCATTATGTCATCCAAGTAAATGACCATTGATTTGTTTACTAATCCCTTAAATGCAATATCCATTGCTCTTTGAAATGTGGCACCAACGTTAATCAGCCCAAAAGGCATCTTTTGATATGCATATGTACCCCATTTGGTTCTGAATGTGGTTTTTAGCTGATCATCTGGATGGAATAAGACTTGGTTGTAGCCAGAGAAACCATCTAAAAAGGACATCAATTCTGATCCCGCAACTGCTTTTAATATTTGTTCCATAGGAGCAAGGGAAAATTGTCCTTTTGGCAGGCTTTGTTAAGATTTCAAAAGTCAATACAAATTTGAATGTCTCCGTTTTTCTTTCTGACTGGAACCAGATTGGAAACCATTCTAGAATGTCAAACGGGAAAAATAATTTTGGCTTTCAACAATTTATTGAGCTCACACTTAATCTGACTTTCCAGATTAGGATGGATCTTCCATAGCTTTTGCTGGACTAGTCTTTCATCAGCTATCATCGGGATAGTATGTTGAATGATTGAAGTTTCGTAAGTCTTAAGGTCATCGTAATTCCAGGAAAAGACATTTTTATACTGTTTCAGGAGTCGAACAAAGGCTAATTTTTCTTTTGGGGCTAGACCAAGACCTAAGTTGATATTCTGCGACTTAGTATCCATTCTTAGATTTACTAATTCATATTTTAGAGTTGAATTCTGAAGTTTTGAATTGGAAGACCTTTTGAATCTGTCTTTTAAATTGTATAGGTCTTCTAAGCTGACTACAGATTTTGGTATGGCATTATTGGTGCTCTCTTGTTGTAACTGCTTGTCATGTTGGTCCTCATTAATTATCTGATCAATGTAAGATCCTTCTAAAGTCAGGAAACTTACAATATCAGGGTCATCGTTAAAAATTCTCCAGTTGGTAACATTATCAGGGATTGAGGGCCTAAAGATCAATTTGATTGAGAATGTATCTGCGCTGTAGTCTTCTGAGGGAATGAGCTTGGAAGCTACATTAGCCAGGAGGTCAGCACTAGCATTTTGGAGTCTAGGAATGGATGAAATATTGAATTCTATAAAATGTGCAGTCAGATCTTGTACTAAAGATTGATAATGCTTTAAATGACCTAATAGACAATGTATAGTATTTCGTACTTGTTTAATAACAATCTCAGAATCTCCAAAGACTTGTAGATACTTGATGTCTACTATGATTGCCTTGTACAACCCTTGCATTAAAGATTCATATTCTACAATGTTATTTGTGCAATCGAACTCGAGTATACAGGTTAGCATGGTTTTATTCCCTTCTAGACTAATTAATACACATCCTGCTCTTGCTCCATCATTAGACTTAGAACCGTCAAAAAATAATTTCTAAAACAAAGAGTTATTTATAGGACTATCTACAAAATTAACACATTTAGAACTATCTGTTTGAGAAAAATTTTCTATTTGAGACAAAACAAAATGTTCTAAATAAGGCAAAGCATGATCATTAAAATTTCCTAAGAAAAAGTCAACATAATAGTTCCCAATTATATTGTTGTTGTACGCTATAGGTTCATTTTGTCCTTCCAGTTCCATCACTATTTATTTCTGGTGTCTTTCTCTCTCAACCTTTGTCTGATTTGGTTTACCATTGTAAGGGAGCCACATATGTGACCAGTGGGTCACAAAGTATCCATGAATCTTTTCAGACCAATCTCTACTAAGCATTAAACCATAAAATTCAGGAATGTCTGCAAATAAAATATCAGTGACTTGACATACGTTTGGATTCGATGAGAGCCTTATGGTAACTTGATTTAGTTCACCAATTACTTCAACTTGCGACTAGTCCAACTGAACTATGCGTACTATAGATTTTTGAGGTTGGACGTTTAATTTGCACAAATTGTTTTAGGTAAAATATTAGATGAAGCACCTGAATCTACCAACAATTATGCAATTTTTTATTGAAAATTTTGAAAGTAAGGAGGAATGGAGGAGTATGGGATGTTGACCTACCTCCAATTAAAGCAATATCATTTGGGTCAACTTTATTTTCCATACTAGTTGGAGGTTTTCCCATTTACTGAGAAGCTTGTGAGATTACAGTGGCAGGAAGAGGTGCAACGGGTACTGCATGCAGCTCTTTCAAAAGTAGTTTTGTTGATGCTTTAATTTACTTAGTTCATGAAAATTAATGTTGGCCCTAGTTTTCTTCATGTCTTCAACAATATTATACTCCATCTCATCGGAAATGATCAGTGTTTTAGATGGAGTTGATGACTCGGATTGGACTGGGTTTGTTTGAGTCGCTTTTGGTGATGATTTCTTACCTGCGACTTTATCCTTGGAAACTGAGCTTGCGTTCTTCTATTTAGAACTGGGCTATGGAGGATCGAGTTGATTTCTACTTCTGGTACTGACTGGTGATGCCTCTTGATCCTCTTCGTCTCGAAGAATGAAGTCCCACATTCCCTATAGTTATAAAACCTCATCTTCATTAATAGGTTCTTCATTGGAAACTTCTTCTTCTTCTCCTTTAGATTCTGCATTTGTTATAGCATTGGGAGGCTTCGGATCAGTTGAAGGGTTTCTCCTAAAAGGCTTATAGGGTTTCTTAGAAGAAGTCTCTGCTACTTGTCTTTTATTGTCAACCATTTCGTTAGACATGGTTTTTAAAATTTTCTCTAATCCTTCCAAATCAAATGGGTCCTTTAATTGCTTTGTCTTAGGATCATCTCTAAAGGCAACCTTCTTAGATTTTCTTTCATCAATAGCGTTTTTCTTTTCTAAAGCTAAGATACGCTTTTCTATTGCTATCGCTTCCTTCATGTTTTCGGCCAATGTTGGCTTGGCGGCCCTATCAACAAAGATTGCTATATTCGATGGTAAAGAAGATATGTACCATTCACTTCAAACTTCTTCGCTAGACTTGGAAGCGGTACGTATTTTATTCAAGAGTTTGTTGAAACGTGAGCTGAAATCTTTGATAGGTTCTCTCGATTCGGTCTTAAGATTTGATAGATCATCGATCAATGTTGCCGTAGACCTATCATCACCAAACTTTTTCAAGAATGGCTCTTGGAAAATGTTCCAACTAGTAATGGATCTTGATGGTAATGAAAAATACCAGGACCCAGCTACTCCTTCTAAAGTATATGGAAAAAGTCTAATAATAGCATCTTCGTTTGTAACTCCATTTAAATTTATTGATAACATAAAGTTATTTATGTGTTCTTCTACTAGCAAGCCTATTTCAGGATTAAACTTGGGCAGCCATTTCTCAGGATGGGGTGGTAATTGACTCAAGGGCGCAGACATTGGGACTGCCCCTAGATTTTTCCATGGGCTTTGAGCCATTGTTGAACTACCAACAGAGGAAAGCACAGATGAAGTTCCTTGTTTTGGGGACGAGGATGTCAAAGTTCTAGTACTCTGTGGAACAATGATATGAAGTCGAGGAGTGGATGGTTGAATTTACAATGGAGAAGATGAAATGGATAATGATGATGAAAGAGTCTCACTATCAGACCCTTGAGTTGTCTTCCTTTCTCTTTTCCTTTTAGGCAAAGGTAAATCAATTGGTTCAGTACCAAGCTTTTCACTCTGTAATCTGGTAAGATGATGAGAAGGAATATGTTGCAAAGTCACACTACCTTGAGATAATTCAGATTTCAGCGGTGATATGGAAAATCATTGAAATTTATGGATCAAAGACTAAACTTCAGGGGGTTTTATAATAGATTTATTTGAAATGTTTGGTTTTGCGATAGTGGTTATTGTTTTCTCAGCTTCTCGCTTAAAATTTAAAGACTCAGAATGCGATGGAGAAGTCGGGGGATATGTTGACAGTAATTTACTCTCAGAATGGGTTTTGGATTTAGATTTACTAGCCATTCACAGTTTGGGCCCTCCTTCTAGCGCCAAATATGTTGAAGCCCCAAAAATCGGGTCTACAACAAGGGGGATAACCACCTGGTCTGGACCATGAAAGCAACTCCTTTTCCGTTTGGGATAGTGGCCCTGACTGAGGGTAATGGGAACAGTTTCCCAATTTGTTTTTGATGATGCCAAGGGATGAAGTTTTCCTTCCTAAAAGTTTCTGAAGAGAATGCTTTTAATCTAAATCTAATCTAACACATGCAATTTTATTCTAATGAACAGAAACATCTAATTCTAGAAATGATCATGGGATTAAGTCTTCACTTATGCAATCTAAAATAGTTTCCAACAACAATTGGTAATAAAGATTATTCAATTGCTACGAGAAAAGAATCCATTAAAAGTAAATTGTTTCATATAAAAAATTGGCCGAAACAATTATGATAAGCATATCGCATAATAAGTTATTCATACACTTAGCATAAACAGAATAGTTACCACCGTACAAAAGTGCAAAAATGATAACTGAACATTCAGGCCTTCATATATAAACAACTGAAAATAACATATCACTTGATGCATAAGCACAAATCATTAAGAGATAAAAGTACCATTGATAATAAGTCCTACTCATGTGCTTCAACAATATAGATTTATCTTTTCATAATTCAATATCTACTAAGAGTACAGAAGTGCATTTCAATAGCAGAAATTAAACACAGATATAAATAAATCTCATTCCATTCATTTATCAAAACCTCCTTAGCAGGGCAAAAGTGCATGTTTTGAAGAACTATTTTTGATAAATTTCTGGACCCCTCTCTAAATACATGAGAGGGGTTTAAATACTACTAACTAAAGACTAAAAATAGTTATTACAAAAATATAGGAGGAGGTTTAAATGACCATCCTCATCTAAAGCAATAAATAAATTGAAATTGAACTGAAACTGTATCTAGAGATCAATTATGCATCTGTTCCCATAAGTCGCAAGCATCCAGCATTGGCTTCAAGAGCGTTGGCTAGCCAACCTCCGATTTTAATTGTCCTATGAAAACAGAATTAGCAAGCACTGGCGCTAACTTCTCAGCGGAATTTGTAAGACACTTCAGAGTCATACATTGACTGTGTGGTTTCACCAAATATTGCCAATAAGTGTCCCATTTTAACCTAGCTAACTTTTTGATTGACTCTGCCCTTTCTTTAGCTTTCTATCTCCAACTTGTTCGCAATTGATACATTTTTGGAAGAAATCTTGGAGCGGTTTCCGATATTAGGTTGGCTCTATAAAAATTTTCATTGACACAGTCAATGATATTGCTTGCTGCTGTCATTGCTTCTTCCACTACCTATTCTGCTTTTTTGATTTGTGCATCCCATTTATTAAACAACATTTCTTTGTGGGATTCATTGATCTTGGGCAACCTTTCTTTCTTGCCTTCCTCTGATTCCTGCCAATTCAAATAGTCAGGAACTTTCTTATAAATTAAATCATAATCAAGTCGTAAATCTACGACTTGACTTGTGATTTTGTCACTCATTTCGTAGTGAGAGTTCCATTGCAATATTCTTTGGCAAAGTGTTTCCTGCTGTTGCAAGAGTTGATCATTCAGGGCAAGGGCTTCTGTGAAAAATTCTGTGACTTTAGGATCATCTTTGTGTATTTCTACCTTGGCCTATAATTGCTGTTCTTTTTCGGCCAGACTGCTTTGATAACCCAACCGCATTTGCTGGAAGTCCTATTGTACTTTTACCAATTTTTCTTTTGCTTCCTGGCTAATGCTGGCCTACTGTAACTGTTGCTGCAAAAATAGCAATTTATCCTCTTTATTTTTAAGAAATAGTTGAACGTCGGATGCTTTTTCAATAGTAGCAGAAGCATAATCTCTTGGATTTGGGATAATCTAGTCAGGTTCTCTGTCGGATCGGTGGTAGGGTCTTTCCAAAGGACATCCAGTGGATCTGCTTCAGGTGAGAGCATGCTCTCTATTTTTCACTTCTTTCTCTGTCTCCTGACCACAACTTTGTGCTGCAGACTGTAAAACACATCTAGAGGAGGGATTTCCTCTTTCTTTAGTATAATTTCAGATAACGGAGCTATGGGAATGTGCTCAGTTTCTGGAGCATTGACAATGTTAGGGCCTAAATCTGCCTCAGGCTGAGAAAGGCAGGATCTAGGGTAACATCAAACCACACTTAACGTGGTAGCTAGCCCTACCAGGTCAGGAGAGGGCTCTCTCCTTGTCAATCTCAGCAAAATATGGTCAATGAGGCTAGACATGACTGATGTAAAGACTGGTTTTAGGCTAGGTATGTGTTCAGAAGAGTTTGATTGAATTTGATGATGTTTTGTTGGCTCAAAAGTGAAAGGAAAATTTGGGTCTGGGGATTGGACATAGTTTTGCAGAGATCTCTATGGGGCGAGGTAGGCAAATCATTTGGTACTTCAAATTGAGTGAAATGGAAAGCTTTTAGACTGGTGAGGAGTTTAAGAGGGCATGAAAGTCTCAATAATCCTCTTCAAACAGATGAAAACATAAATAAATAAACAAACCCTAGGTAGAGCACTGCAAATCAATAAATTCTACCTTTATCCTTGCTTCATTTAGTCGAGATGAAGAGAGAGAGATAATGGCATACATAAAACACATGTAAACTTGCAATTAAAAAAGGAAACACAATACCAAATCAAGTTGCCACAAGAATCCCATAAAGTGCTGCAAACCCTGCTCCATTCCTTTGCCAAACTTATGAAATGAGTGTACAATAATGCTCAAAGCTTTTCACCAAAGTCCAACCTTTTCCAATGACTGAAAAATTACAAGATATAGGCAACCAACAACTTATCCTAGCCTCTAGGGGTCGAGCTCATAAGTTTAGGAGCTGTTCCAACAAATTCTAAACTGAGAACTAAAAAGTACGCAGTAGAATAGCTTGCCTTTAAAAACTAGGGAACTGATTCATTCAGTTGCAAACTACTTTTTCATGGATGAATCTACCTCTATGAGTGAAAATTTAACATATTTACATCAAAATCCATCAAGTCACATCAAATTACATCATGAGTTTCAATATTAGAAAGAGAAAAGTCAAACTGTGAGGAAACTAGGCGAAAAAATAGAGTTTTTTGACCAAAATGACAAAATTTCATCCTGTGCACCGTGCTCCTGATCCTGTGCGCCACGCTACTTTGGAGCTGCTTTTGGAGGCCTTCCTAGGAACCAAATTTGCTCCAAGTGGGATTGTTGGAAGGGTCAACCTATCCACTTTCCAGAATAAGTGGAATTTCTGAAATTGGCCTCCATTTACCCCTCCAAAAGCGAGTTCTCCCAAAACTGCTTTTTGTGTGGCCAAAAAGGGGCAGAAAGGTCATTTTTGAGGTGTTTTTGACCTTTTTGGAAGATCAAAACCTGTCAAAATTTCTTTTCCATGTAAGGGAATTCATATTTTTCCATGAGGAATCCAAAAATGCTGAGTTTTCCTCAAAAAGAGGTCTCTAGCAAAAGCGCATGCTAGGTGGCGCGGTGCACCAAACAGAAAAACCTTTTTTTTAGGCCAAAATTTCAAAATTTGCAAAAGGTTTCCCAAATTTCTTGAAATTTGGGCTGATTTTCCATCATCAAGTGTTGTGTTGGGCTAAGGAAGCCTAAGCTAATATGTGGAGTCTATCTTGCTCTTTTCGCTTCCTCGATGCTTTCTTCAAGTTGGCCTTCAAAATCCTGATTCTTGCTTTGCACACCTTGTTTCTCGCCAAGTATTAGTAGGCCATGTGCCTCAACATCTTTTTCTCCCTGTTGGCCTTCTCTAGCATCTTTTCCAGGTGCATATTTTCCCTCTCAAGCCAAGATTCATGATCAGCATCAATTTCTTATTCAAGTGGTGTCAGCTTGATTTTCCTCCTCTTAGCAGCTTGCCAGTTTTCTCGTATGTTTTGTAGCTCCATGATCATTTGCTAATCCTCTAGCTATTTGTTTCTTTGCTCCAGATATTTGATTATCCATTTGGCTCTTTCCAAGTTGAGAGAAAAATCATGAATGTCATCTTGTTATTCCTGAATGATCTCCTTGAGCTTTGAGCTTTGGGAGCCCAAATCGGTGTCATCATCCTGAATAAGAATGAAATCTGTCTCTTGTCCTCCTGAAGGCCCCTCATCATGTAATGGATGCTTACCCTTGTCCTGTACCTACTTTGTTGTTGAAGGAAACGAGACCCCTTCCACCATGGGTGGAGATAGTACTTCTTTTGCTGCAGCAAACAATCTCCTTGTGCCCTTTTGCTATGTAACAAACACTCGCACAGTGGTGGTCTATGTCTTATGCACCTCCTACTGACGTGAAGGCTCTCCTGCCTCATGAAAAACTGATGGGGGTACTTGAGGACCTGTAAAGACCTCATGTGCAATGAAATCCTCCCATGAGATATTCAGTAAACCAAGTTGATGCAAGACCACAATTTTGATGAGTGCAAAGTGATAGATGTTGTTATACTGCTGATGAGGAGGCTTCCTTTGAACCAAGGTGGTCATCTTCTCAATATTCCGGCAAATAAAATAGGGGAGATTCATCATTCTCACCCTAGTGAAGTGCATCAACAGTCTGATGTGGTAAGCATACAGGCGAGAAAATCTGCCCTCACAGCTGAAATATTTAATTATGAGTTTCATCAAGGGTGCATATGTGTCCTGAAGGTACTTGAAAGGGAAAACTCTACCAATCTTCCTTTGAAAACCAGCCTTGATGTAAGGCTCATAATGATCTTTGTCAACAAACTGCCCCTTATTCCATTTCTCACCTACATTTGGAATACCGGTAGCTTGAGCAATAGTCTCAGGTGTCAAGGTGAATGTCACACCTACCAAAGTGACTTGGCCATTATGAAGATGGAGCACAAATAGTCTAGCCAGGTCATTGTGGTATTTAACTCTTGCCACCATCTCAAAAAATTGAAAACAAGATTGATGTTGGAAGCATGTGACAGCAAGAGGATAGGCCAACAGCTCTGCAAGTGAAGTAGGCTCCTCCCAGATATGTTTTCCACTCTTATGAGGCCTCCTTGGTGCATGAATTTCTCTAGAAGAATCACTGACTATTTCCTCATTTCTGTCATACGAAGAATTTGACTCCATGTTTGCCAATGTTTGAGTTTTCTAAGATAAGTATGAAGAGATTTTATGGTGTCAATAGGTTTTTGCTGTCAAAGATATGAATGTATGAGGGACTATGGGGGAAATGTGTAGGGACTATGTATGAGAGGTTGGGAATGCTGCTGATAGGTTTTTTGAGAATAGAAGGGTTTAAGGGATGATTTTTAGGGGGTTGGGAATAGCAATTAGGGTTTGGGGGTATTTGACTAGGGTTTGGGATAGTGGGATTAGGGATTTAGGGTTAGTAGTTTAGGGATATGGGAATATGGAATGGGTAAATAGGAATGTAAAGGGAGGGAGAAAATGAAGTGAAATAGTGACAGAATGAGGTGGAATTTAGCAGCAAAAACAACAATTTGTAAACCCTAGGTAGTGTCTTTTCAACAAATTGTGCAAGTAGTTAGGGTTTCAATTTTTTCCTATTGAATCACCATGAACACTAGGAAAACTCATTCATTGACCATAAGGGAGTGTCAACTTACTTGTAAGAGGAAGATTTTACAATTTGAGAGCCTTTGGAGGAAGATATGAGCGATTTCGGGCTTTGGAAACCTGTGTGCCGTGCCACCTCATAGGTGTGTCATGCTCATTCTGTGTGCCACGCCTGTTATAAAATTACACTACACACTACTGTCCGGTGCACCGCGTGGGATGGGTACCATGCTCTAACGCAGGTGCGTCGCGCCTACAATGTTTCACCCTTTGACTGCAAAATCGCTCCTTAGGCTTTGAAAACGCAAACTTCACTTTCTCTCTTCTCCTTTGGACACAAATGATCCTTCTTTGATATGAATATACTTTATATAGAAATGACTTCAATTTTTGACTTATGAAAACCCACTTTGCTAATGTTTGATTTTCACTTGCTTTAAAAACTCTGTTTCTGGGCAGTTTACTTTACTTTTTGCCTTTGATGGACTGAATACTTTGGCATTTTGTTTCTTTTGTAGGAAATGAAGTAGCAGAGGCTTGGAAAAGTGACCAGGGCTGATTCTAACATTATTACATATAGAGAAAATGAAATTACATGAAATTTAGTACATGAAACATAAAAACTTTGTTTTTCCTCAAAACAGGGTTTTGAGGAAAAATCAATAATTGAGCATGTGATCATTGAAATTATTGCTGCTGAGACTTTATTTGACCTCCTGATCTACCTGCTGACCATTATTGAGCATTTTCAAGACCTTATTGATGAAACCCTATACCTAATGAGACCTAAAACCCTAAAAGTGACTTTCGCAGATTTAAAGACAAAAAATGACTGCATATGATTTAGATGAATGAAAATGAGCCAGCAGGTAAAGAACATGAGGGAAAATGTATGTTGGAAATAATACTGAGAAGGGGGGGGGGGTGAATCAGTATTATCAACTCAGATACTTTTCAATTTCATACTCAGAATCATATACGCGGCTTCAGTTCAGTATATCAGCGTATATACGCGACTGTGTTAAATGCAACTAGCGTACATGCAGTAATCTTATGAATCAATTAGCTTATCTTCAGTAAATTCATCAGAACATTATTAACCATAATAACAGTAATCAGGTGCAGTAAAACAGAACAGATCATCACACATAAGAAGCACACATGAACACAAGATATAAGGTGGAAACCTAATGTGGGTGAAAACCACCTGTTGCAATTCGTCTCTTTCTTCCTTTAATAAGAAACTTCTTTTACAATGTACTAGTGCAGTCCTTTACCAGCACGCAGGCTTCAACCTGTAGAGGGCTACAACCCTCTTACCTCTTGTACTAGCTAATATACTAGTACGTAGGTGCTGACCTACAAAAGGCTACAACCTTCTTTTCTTCAGGGACCATGTTTCATTAATTTTCAGACTGGATCCATGAGTACAAAACAATCACTGCTGCAATACAATCATCAACTTATACTTGCATCATAAATCTCTAAATCACCCAATACTGAATCACTGAAACCCTGTCATCAAAAACACAGAACACAAACCAGAGCCCAGAACTCTGCAACAACCACTAGAATCAACAGCAACCTAAAACACCAAATCTCATAATGCATACGCTACTTGACTATATCAAAACCGCGTGCGTACGTGCTTTCACCAGAGACAACCCGCGTACAGATCTAAAGATAATTACTTAAACCTTCGCTTATCAGATCCAACCTTAGCCAAACGTCACAAACAGATAACCAGCAATACTAGATCTTCCCACTTCGTCAGACATCCATTCCTTGCCCCTCTTTGCCTAATGATCTTCTCCTTATATATGTTAGGCTTCTTTCAATACCATGGTCCAAAACCATAGGTTCAAATACCGAGGACTAACTACCACGGACCAAAAGTAAGCTTTCCGACATGTACGCGCTTTTCCATTCATAAAACTGCATGTATACCCTACCTGGTATATAGCGAACCTGCGTATACGCGACTTGGTATATAGTGAACCTGCTTCTATACCCTACTTGGTATATAGCGAACCTGCATATACGCGACTTGGTATATAGTGAACCTGCATATATCTCTTTCTTGACCTGTTGTACTAAGATCTGTCCTCTGATTAAGTTGCCATCACCTGTATCAACCTCTGAGTGAGTTGCCATCAAGGACAACACTTGTATCATAATGCCAACAATGTATAATTTTCCCCTACCATCAGATGATCCATGATCCTAATGGAATGCAACTGATTAGATGAGACGCCTAACATGCAATGCAACATGAGAATTTTATCACTGATGGAGGGATGAAAATACCAACACTAACATTAGCTCCAATGGGGATGGTAGCTCCTTGGAGGTGCCAAGAACTATAGATCTCTGGGAAAGTAGGCAGTGCCTTCGTCCATTGGGCTATGGAGTCAATACCTTCGACAAACCAAAACCAATATCTTCACACAATTTCAGGACTGGAATCTGACTCAAAACTGACTCAATTTCAAGACTGAAATCGACTGAAAGACCTGACTCAAACAATCCAAACCAAAACTGAAATCAAACCTTCAATTTTATAGCCTTCACTTCAGGCCCCAAACTAAATGAATGATAACAGTACACACTTGCAATGAAATAAAATAAACTGGTATGTACAATGATACACATGACAGTAAAAAACATTTCAGAAATAGTACTGTTTGAGCAGCCGCCCGTTGACCGGCTCACCTGGACAATCTTCTTTGCTCATTTCTTTTAGTAAGAAAGAATTTTGTCCCCAATATGGAGCAATTTTGAATGGACCTTTCCATAAATTCTCAAACTTGCCATGCTTACCTTTGTCTTCGTTTCACGCATCCCATTTCAACACTATGTCTTCTATTTGAAACTTGTCCACCTTTGCCTTTCGATCATATATCTTCTTAATTATCTCTTGTCGCTTAAAGGTATTTTGAAAAACCTCCTCTCTAGTCTGTTGTAAATGGATCATTTGATTGATTCTTCGTTGCAAATGATCATCCTTGCTACCAGCTTCCTACAAAAGTTTAACCACCGGGATTGCGAGAGAGGTCGGGAATATTGTGTCAACACCATACACGAGCTCGAAAGGGGACATGCCTATAGATTTCTTTTGACTTACACTATCTACCCAAAGTGCATTAACAAGCTTTTTGTGCCAACTCTTCTTGTTCATTTCCAACAGCTTTTTGATAATATTGACAAAGGATTTATTTGAGGATTCCGCCAATCCATTACCTTGTGGATAATATGTAGTTGAGTGCCCCAAGGTAATTTTATATTTATTACAAATGTCAATCATTCTTTTAGATTTAAAATTTGCTGCATTATTAGTGATCAGCTTGTTTGGACAGCCAAAACGAGACAAAATATTATTTTCAAGAAATGAAATAATTACCAAATCAGTGGCTTGCCTAGTGGGAATCACCTCAATCCATTTAGTTAAATAGTCTGTCGCTATGAGGATCCACTTGTGCTGTGCTGCAGAAGTAGTATGGATCTCACCAATGAAGTCCAAACCCCACTGCTGAAATGGAACACTTACTTCAATCGGCTTGAGTGGTAAAGGCTGCAATTTTCTCCTACCTTGAAAAATTTGACATTCGTGGAAGCTTGTAACAGTTTTGTACACATCAGCAAAGAGAGTTGGCCAATAATATCCTGCTCTCAAAATTTTATTGGCTATTGTCTTCCAAAATAGATGACATCCGCAATCTCCCTTGTGAAAGTCTTCCATAACCTGTTTTGCCTCTTATTCAACCAAGCAATTGAGAAAGACATCGCTGTCATATTTCCAATAGAGTGCATTATTCATTATACAAAACTTGGCGACCTTTAATTTCAGGGTTCTACTTTTGTTCTTAGCCATTCTAGGTGGTGGTGATAGATTTTGGAGCACATAAACATGTCTGAATACCAAGGAGAAAGAAGAAAATTTTCTGATGCCTGAACAGGCGAACTTTCTTCGTCTTCCTCGGACATAGCAGTAATGAGATTAATGTCCAAGGCATGCAAATTTGACTCAGCCATTAGCTTGGCCAGCCCCTGTCCTTTGATGAGCTTTGTTGGTTTGATCTCCACGTCATGTTCCTACAAAGCAGCAATCCATTTGCCTCGTCTCCCTTCCGGATCAGTTTGCACTAAGACATCTTTAACAGCAGCATTAGGGACATAAGCAAGGATGCGACAATGCAGAATATAGACTCAAAAATAGTTCAATGCCTTTACCAAAACAAGAGCTTGCTTTTCTATAATATTATACTTTAAAGTTGCGTCTCTTATGGTTCTGCTGAAAAATGCATTTGGTTTCTCGAGCTAGTCTCTTTTCTGCATTAAGCCCGCTGCCATTGTATGATTCGAAGCAAATGAAAACAAAATAAAATCTTGAGAATAATCCGGGCTGATTAAAACTGGAGCTGAAGAAAGGGCCAATTTCACCAAATTGAAAGACTTAATTGCTTCCTCAGTTCACTTCACTACACTATATTTCTTTAGCATATTTGTGATTTCCCTTAAATGTTTTGCAAGATTGGGCACAAAACGACGTAAGAAATTCATCTTACCATTGAATGATTGGAACTCTTTTTTACTTCATGGAAATCAATCTTCTAAATGGCTTCCACTTGAGCTGGATCAATGTGGATGTCATCCTTGGATATAATATGACCGATAATCTTGCCTTCATCCATGGCAAACAGACTCTTCTTTGGATTGAGAGATATGCCATACTTTCTACACTGCTGAAATACAATCTTCAAATGATAAAGGTGCTCTTCATCTAAATTAGAAAAAAATGTCAAATCATCAAGATAAACAACTAAAAATATATCTTTTTTGTTAGCAAATGTAATATCCATTGCCCACTGAAAGGTTGCACCAACATTTTTTAATCCGAACGGCATCTTCACATAATGAAAAGTTCCCCACGGAGTGGTGAACGTTGTTTTATCCCTGTCATCCTCATGGACTAGAATTTGGTTATAACCGGAATACCCATCAAGTAGCGACATGCAGGATGCTCCAACTACTCTTTGAAGTATGTGATCCATCTTGGGCAATGGATAATTATCTTTCAAAGATACTTTATTCAGATTTTTGAAATCAATACATAATCGAATCTCACCTGTTTTGTTGCGCACGAGCACCAAATTAGAAATCCAATCTGAAAATCTTATGGGGATGATTATACCATCTTTGTACACTTGATTCACTTCCTTCTCTATTGAGGGTAGCAGCTCTGGATTTATTATTCTTATCTTCTGATGAAAAGGCTTTTGATTTGTCTTGATCGGAATTATATGTTGAATTATGCTCATATCATATGCCTTCAAATATAAATAGTCCCATGCAAATACATCAGTAAATGAAGATAATAAATTGATATACTTAGCTTTTACCTGTGGAGGCAATGCCTTTGATAACTTCACCATTTTAGGATTTTATGATGATCCAATGTTCACATCCTCAACTACTTTCTCAGTTGGCAGCAAGCTCGGTTTTCGGGCTACATCATCTTGATCGAGCAACTCCTCTAAAGGTATTAGACCTTTAGGAATGACATTGTCTTTCAGCTGCAAAACTTCCATCTCATTGACTTCTATATCTGCTTCACCATCATCATGTTCCCCATCGATAGAAATGTCTTTCAATTTACCTTCATTTTGTAGAAATTCTTCGATCTCTTTATCATCTTGAAACACATGCCAATACCTTTAATTATGAGGGACAGCCGGGCAATGTTTCACATGAATTTCAAACTTATTGTTTGAATTCATCAGAATTTTCAAATTACTTGCTACTGTTGCAAGTGAATCTGCAATAACATTTTGAACACGAGGGACACATGTCAAAGTGTAATCTAGGAAAAATCTCAAGATATCTAATACCACATTGTGGTAGGCCTTCATTCGAGGATGCTTAGCTTGGTATTCACCTTTCACTTGCTTGATAACAAACTCAGAGTCGCCATATATTGAAATTCTTTTAGTATTTAACTTCTTAAGGATTTTCAAACTAGCAATTAAAGCCTCATATTCAACCTCATTATTTGAACAATCAAAAGCCAACTGATACGAACAAACCCTTACATTACTTGGCACTTTGTTTGGTGAGAAAACAGGGCTGCGTATCCAAATGCCAATTCCAGCACCTTCCCTACCTACTGTGCCATAAAAATCCATTCTCCACAATCCGGCATTGTCCTCTTCCAAATGCTGAAATTATGTTTGCTCTTTTACTATTCCTTGCTGTCCATCAGTATTTTGCTGCTGTCGGAAGGCTGATTGCTCAGCGGTACTATCAAGTCTTTGTCTTTCTTGCTTTAATACCTCTCTGAATTTTTCAGTGATCTCTGGAATGTCTTCTACTTCAACTAATTGGATATTTACATCATTAAAACTATCATAATATAAAATAAATGATTCTAAATCAGTATGTACATAGTTGATTGGATGATTTATTGGTTTCTCCTTTCTAGTGATCATGTACTTCATCTTTTGCTCCCGGTATAATTTCCTCATCTGACCTAACATGGGAATAGTAGCATAGGAGAAATCAAGTTGCAATGTCCCTTTAAGTTTTGTTCCCCAAGATCTGGAAAGAAGCATGCCAAATCTAGGAGGAATATCCACCACAACCACATCCATCAAAACATTTTTTCGCTGGACTCTGATCCAAACTGACCACCAAATCTTTAATAAGACCAATTCATCTTACTCTACTAGAATCAAAGGAATACCGGTCATGATACTTTCTAGTGATATCCAAACCCAATTTCGCCATGATTGCCTTAGGCATGAGATTATGAGAGGCCGCGAAATCAAACATAGCATTGTGTAATACATAGTCATGCACCCTAAGGCTGATGTAAAAAGGAACTACATCACTATCCTGGGACTGAACTTCTAGTGCTAGACCAAAGATTAGCTTAGGCTGATCATCCTCAACATTTACCATATTAGATAATGGATCCAAATTCAAAATCTTCGACACCTGACCTTTATAGCTGTTGTTCTTCATTAATTCAGTCAAAGGTATAGATACTTTTAACTTAGCAATTTCATTTTCTAAGCTAAAAAAAAAAGTTCTCTCTACCTCTTTGACTGAAGCATCTTTCTTTTCTATCTTCTCCTTTGATACACTTAGCTGACTCGATCTTTCATTTGTTGATTGTGTTTTGTTGGTGGTAGGATCAGCTGTCTCCTTTCCCTTTTTCTGCACAATGGGAGGATTATTCTTTGGCGGTGTCACATCCTTCCTCTTCTGAATTGGATTTATGGGTACATCTCTACTCCTGAGTGAATATTGTCACTGTTTGGCTATCAAAGCATTCATGTATCCCCTCTGATATTCATCAGACTCTTCTTGAAGAACTGTTTCATTTGCCAAGATGAAATCTTCTTCTGTTTGTACAGCTGGGCTTTCTGAATACTCCTCATCTTCAGTGATAAAAATTGGCATATTATCAGGTGTAAAGAAATGATTCTCCTCTCCAATTATGTTCTCCTCATCATCTGATTCCAGACCATGTACAAAATTCTGCTATAAGGGTGTCTTCACTTGCTGCTGTGCTGCTTGGTCTTGTGCTCGTTGCTCTCATTGTTTGATTATGAATTGTGGTTGCTGCTAACCACAGAAGTTTGTATTCATGACTTGTGCTTCAGGCTTATCAATGGTTAACCTTTCAAGCATCTTCTCAATATTACAAAGCACTTGATCTAAAGTGGAAGCCTCTTCCTTTATCGTTACCTTCTTTTCAGCCTTTGTTCTAGCTCTCTTCGCAAGCAGATTTGCTTCAACGCTGACTGCAATTTTTTGCATGTCTTCCAAAGTGGCTGGATCTCTTTCTCTTAATTGATAGGCCATATCAAGATTGAAACCATCAAGAAACTTAATCAAAGCCAGCCCCATAGGTGGCTTTATATCAGTAGGAATTGCATTGTAAACAGAATTGAATCTAATACAATAATCTTGAACAATCTCACCAACATTCCTCTTAATGTTCTCATATTCAGAAAGAATATGAAGTGGGTTTTTCTTTACTTCCCAGTGATCCAAGAATTTTCCCTAAAGATTATCCAATGTTGTGACACTTGCAGTCGGCAAAGCTCTGAACCACTTCCGCACTTCACCTCCAAAATTTTGCACAAATAGTCTCATAGTCACATTTTCAGCATCAATCTCGTGGAGATAAAAGAAATCACCCATTCGATCGACATGTTGTTGAGCTATGATACCTTGAGGTGTACTATGAAACAATGGAATTTTGCTTTGATAATCGACAGGCATGGCATCTAAATTTTGGGGCAGAATGAGAGGTGCATATCTAGCAGCCATGGCTCGAGGTGGATTTACGACTGGTCTTAGGGATGTAGGAGGGGTTGGAGTAGCTGATGTATGAGGTGTATGAGGTGTGGATGGAGGTGAAGAAATTTTTGATGTTTGAGGGGTAGAAGGAGTGGATGGAGGTGACAACACTACAGATTTTTTATCAAAGATGGAAGGCTGCACGAGAATGGTGGGAATAAAAGGAGTTTCCGTAGGAATTTCTAAACTAGATGCAATAGTAGATGACCCAAGAGTTGCAAATGCAGACTCTACGAATTCAAGAATATTTGTAGCCATAATGGAAGTTTGAATATTCAAGATATAACTGTCAATTAATCTATTTGCCCTTTTAGTTTCAAGGTATTTGACAAACTCCGGATTTAGGATAGTAGAACCAACAACACTTTCATATTTAGTCTCAAACAACAACAAATCAAAATGTTCGTCAAACTCAAGATCTTAAAGATATTAAAAAACAACCGGGCATGAATGAGATCTAAACAAAAAAATCAAAGAACTTTCTCAGTGAAGAATTCTCGGAATAAGATTGGGATTTTCATACACGGGAGGCATATTAGGATCAGGATTTGCTTTGGTGTATCTTCTGGAAGCCAGTGTGTTTGAATTATTGCCAATAAATCAAATGGACATTATCAACTTGTTCAGCCTATCAAATTATAAACTTGTCATCCAAAAGTCTAGAATTATCTGATGTACTGGGGCAATTTTCAAGTCAGATGTTCCGTTTATAAGACTTGAACAAAGATTAACTGAAGAAGCTTTTATCTACTTATGCACTCGCAAAGCAATGTGTAGTTCGAAGGCTACTTGGCATAACTTCAGGCTCCGTCTGTAGTTTATAAAATGAAGAACACTAACAAACAAATAATCTGGTCCCCAATGGAGTCGCCACTATATTAGGGCCTAAATATGCCTCAGGTTGAGAAAGGTAGGATCTAGGGTAACATCAAACCATGCTTAACCTGGTAGCTAGCCCTACCAGGTCGGGAGAGGGCTCTCTCCTTATCAGTCTCAGCAGAATATGATCAATGAGGCTTGAGATGACTGATGTAAAGACTGATTTTAGGCTAGCTATGTGTTCAGAAGAGTTTGATTGAATTTGATGATGTTTTGTTGGCTCAAAAGTGAAAGGCAGATTTGGGTTTGGGGATTGGACACAGTTTTGCAGAGATCTCTATGGGGCGAGGTAGGAAAATGGTTTGGTACTTCAAATTGAGTGAGATGGAAAGATTTTAGACTGGTGAGGAGTTGAAGAGGGCATGAAAGTCTCAGGAATCCTCTTCAAACAGCTGAAAACATAAATAACTAAACAAACCCTAGGTAGAGCACTGCAAATCAATGAATTTTACCTTTATCCTTGTTTCATTTAGTTGAGATGAACAAAGAGAGATAATGGCATACATAAGACACATGTAATATTGAAACTACAAAAGGAAACACAATAACAAATCAAGTTGCCACAAGAATCCCATAAAGTGCTGCAAACCCTGGTCTATTCCTTTGCCAAACTACTGAAATGAGTGTACAATAATGCTCAAAGCTTTTCACCAAAGTCCAGCCTTTTCCAAGGACTAAAAAATTACAAGATATAGGAAACCAACAACTTATCCTAGTCTCTAGGGGTCTAACTCATAATTTTAGGAGCTGTTCCAACAAAGTCTAAACTGTGAACTAAAAAGTAGGCAGTAGAACAACTTGCCTCCAAAAACTAGGGAACTGATTCATTCAGTTGCAAGCTACCTTTTCATGGATGAATCTACCTCTATGAGTGAAAATTTAACATATTTACATCAAAATCCATCAATTCACATCAAATTACATCATGCGTTTGACTATTAGAAAGAGAAATGTCAAATTGTGAATAAACTAGGCGAAAAAACAGAGTTTTTTGACCAAAATGACAAAATTTCATCCTGTGCACTACGCTCTTAATTCTGTGCACCATGATACTTTGGAGCTGCTTTTGGAGGCCTTCCCAGGCACCAAATTTGATCCAAGTGGGATTTTTGGAAAGGTATGCCTATCTACTTTCCAGAACAAGTGGAATTTCTAAATTTGGCCTCCATTTACCCCTCCAAAAATGAGTTCTCCCAACACTGCTTTCTGTGTGGCCAAAAAGGGGCAGAAATGTCCTTTTTGAGGTGTTTTTGACCTTTTTGGAAGCTCAAAACTTGTCAAAATTTCTTGGCCATGTGATGGAATTCATATTTTTCCATGAGGAATCCAAAAATGCTAAGTTTTCCTCAAAAGGAGGTCTCTAGAAAAAGTGCATGCCAGGTGGCACTGCACACCAAACGGAAAAACCTGTTTTTTAGGCCAAAATTTAAAAATTTGCAAAATGTTTCCCAAATTTCATGAAATTTACGCTGAGTGCCCATCATCAAGTTTTGTGTTGGGCTAAGGAAGCCTTAGCCAAGATCTGGAGTCTATATTTCTCTTTTCGCTTCCTCGATGCTTTCTTCAACTTGGCCTTCAAAATCTTGATTCTTGCTTTGCACACCTTGTTTCTTGCCAAGTAGTGGTAGGTCATGTGCCTCAACATCCTTTTCTCCCTATTGACCTTCTCTAGCATCTTTTCCAAGTGCATATTTTCCCTCTCAAGCCAAGATTCACAATCAGCATCAATTTCTTGTTCAAGTGGTGTCAGCTTGATTTTCCTCCTCTTGGCAGCTTGCTGGTTTTCTCGTATGTTTTGTAGCTCGATGATGGTTTGTTGATCCTCTAGATGTTTGTTTATTTGCTCTAGATATTTGATTATCCATTTGGCTCTTTCGAAGTTGAGAGAAAAATCATGAATGTCAGCTTGTTGTTCCTAAATGATCTCCTTGAGCTTTGTGCTTTGGGAGCCCAAATCGGTGTCATCATCCTGAATAAGAATGAAATCTATCTCTTGTCCTCTTGAAGGCCCCTCATCATGTAATGGATGCTTACCCTTATCTTGTACCTACTTCGTTGTTTAAGGGAATGAGAACCCTTCCACCCCGGGTGGAGATAGTACTCGTTTTGTTGCTGCAAACAATCTCCTTGTGCCCTTTTTCTATGTAAAAAACATTGGCACACTGGTGGTCTGTGTCTCATGCACCTCTTGCTAATGAGAATGCTCTCCTGCCTCATGAAAGACTGATGGCGGTACTTGAGGACTTGTAAAGACCTCATGTGCAATGAAATCCTCCCATGAGATATTCAGTAAACCAAGCTGATGCAAGACCACAATTTTGATGAGTTCAAAGTGATAGATGCTATTATACTGCTGATGAGGAGGCTTCCTTTGAACCAAGGTGGTCATCTTCTCAATATTTCGATAAATAAAATAGGGGAGATTCATCATTCTCACCCTACTGAAGTGCATCAACAGTCTGATGTGGTAAGCATACATGCAAGAAAATCTGCCCTCACAGCTGAAATATTTAATTATGAGTTTCATCAAGGTTGCATATGTGTCTTGAAGGTATCTGAAAGGGAAAACTCTACCAATCTGCCTCTGAAAACCAGCCTTGATGTAAGGCTCATAATGATCTCTGTCAACAAAATGCCCATTATTCCATTGCTCACCTACATTATGAATACCGGTATCTTGAGCAATAGTCTTAGGTGCCAAGGTGAATGTCACACCTGCCAAGGTGACTTGGCCATTATGAAGATGGAGCACAAATAGTCTGGCCAGCTCATTGTGGTATTTAACTCTTGCCACCATCTCACAAAATTGAAAACAAGATTGATGTTGGAAGCATGTGACAGCAAGAGGACAGGCCAACAGCTCGGCAAGTGAAGTAGGCTCCTCCCAGTTATTTTTTCCACTCTTATGGGGCCTCCTTGGTGCATGTATTTCTCTAGAAGAATCACTGACTGTTTCCTCATTTCTGTCAGAGGAAGAAGCTGACTCCATGTTTGCCAATGTTCGAGTTTTCTAAGATAAGTATGAAGAGATTTTATGGTGTCAATAGGCTTGCTACCAAAGATCTGAATGTATGATGGACTGTGGAGGAAATGTGTAGGGACTGTGTATGAAAGGTTGGGAATGCTACTGATAGGTTTTTTGGGAATAGAAGGGTTTAAGGGATGATTTTTAGGGGTTTGGGAATAGTAATTAGGGTTTGGCAGTATTTGACTATGGTTTGGGATAGTGGGATTAGGGATTTAGGGTTAGTAGTTTAGGGATATGGGAATATGGAATGGGTAAATAGGAATGTAAAGGGAGGGAGAAAATGAAGTGAAATAGTGAGGGAATGAGGTGGAATTTAGCAGCAAAAACAATAATTTGTAAACCCTAGGTAGTGTTTTTTCAACAAATTGTGCAAGTAGTTAGGGTTTCAATTTTTTCCTATTGAATCACCATGAAAACTAGGAAAACTCATTCATTGACCATAAGGGCGTGTCGACTTACTTGTAAGAGGAAGAGTTTACAATTTGAGAGCCTTTGGAGGAAGATATGAGAGAATTCAGGCTTTGGAAACCTATGCGCCGTGCCACCTCACAGGTGCACCGCGCTTATTCTACACGCTGTGTCTGTTATAAAATTACACTCCACACTACTGTCCAGTGTGCCACGCGAGATGGGTGCACCGCGCTCTAACCTAGGTGTGTCGCGCCTGCAATTTTTTACCCTTTGACTGCAAAATCGCTCCTTTGGCTTTGAAAACGCAAACTTCACTTGCTCTCTTCTCCTTTGGACACAAATGAGCCTTCTTTGATATTAATATACTTTATATAGTAATGACTTCAATTTTTGACTTATGAAAACCCACTTTATTAATGTTTGATTTTTGCTTGCTTTTAAAACTCTATTTTTGGGCAGTTTTCTTTACTTTTTGCCTTTGATGGACTGAATACTTTGGCATTTTGTTTCTTTTGGAGGAAATGAAGTAGCAAAGGCTTGGAAAAGTGGCCAGGGCTGCTTCTAACATTATTACATATAGAGAAAATGAAATGATATGAAATTTAGTACATGAAACTTAAAAAACTCTATTTTTCCTCAAAACAGGGTTTTGAGGAAAAATCAATAACTGAGCATGTGATCATTGAAATTATTGCTGCTAAGACTTTATTTTACCTCCTCATGCACCTGCTGACCATTATTAAGCATTTTAAAAACCTTATTGACGAAACCCTAGACCTAATGAGACCTAAAACCCCAAAAATGACTTTTGCAGATTTAAAGACAAAAAATGACTGTAGATGATTTTGATGAGTGAAAATGGGCCAGCAGGTAAAGAAAATGAGAGAAAATGTATAATATGCCCCTACTATCAGATGATCCATGATCCTAATGGAATGCAACAATAGAATTTGATCACTAATGGAGGGATGAAAATACCGACAGTAACAGATAACTATTTCAATCACCGTTTCTATGGTTGTCTGTGCTAAATTCTTTGGTGTCTCTATGTCTTACTCCTATGTGTTTATCAATTCGTTAAAGTTTTCCATTCTTTCTCCAGCTTTCTTCTTAATGGCTTTGTTGGTTGGATGAGGGGAGCGGGAATTTCCACCTGTTTTGGCAACAATACTTGCTGCTCAGGATTCTCCTTGGATTGGCCAGTATCTCTGACTAGTCCTTCACTCTTGTTGTGATCACTCTCTGACCATCTAGATATTTCTGAAGATTCTCTTTTAGACTTAGATTTGGACTTGTATTGCTCCGAGCTTCCACTCATGCTAATGCTGGGAGTGGGTTCCCCCATTGGTTCTACACGTGATTTGTCCAATGGGACATTTGCCAATCTTCGTTCTCTGTAGAGTTTAAACTCTTGGAATTCTGTTGGGCCAAACTAGATTTGGGCCATGTGTAAGATGTCTCTAAGTGTGCTCTTCTACTGGAAAACATCGTCGAGGAGATCATCTTCCTTGGTGAACACCTTTATTTTAACTGTCGTGGTAAAACTCTTTATCACATCAAAGGGATCAAACTGTCTCCCTGGGAACTTAGGGAATCATAGACTCAACATGTTGTCTACTTCCTTGAAAGTGTGACCTAGATCAAACAATGAAAAAGCTCAACAGATGATAGGGAATTGTAGCCAGATTGCCTTTTCCTTGTCCTTAAGTTCTCTGCTCATTCCTCCAACCCCACAGGTTTGGTAGGCTATTTCCTGGTGTTGGGGGGAAAAGTATCTAATGCAGAATGCCTCTATCCCACTCTGAAGGTGATAGTACTCCAGCAACAACTGAATGAAAAGCTATTCAAAGTTTCTTCTTTATGAGATGAGAGAGGGAAGAAAAGGATGATCTACTAACTGTTATCTTGCGCTAATAGTCGATCCAGTCTTCACTCCTTGCTGCTTGCTCCTAGCTCCTTGCCCTTTCACCGGCCTAGCTACAGACAGATCCTGTAAAAGCACAAGAAAAGGAAACTACAAGAAGCATACATCCATAATCGATTATAGGATTAGCATAAATCAAATATACAAGCATCCATTCATCATAAAGACACATGCATATAGAAGAACCTCAAATACTTTATTGATAATAGAAGTAAAGTTCTGAGAGAGTTACAACCACAATGGGCCCAATCCAGCAACACCTCCCAGCTGAAAGAAATCTCCTCTTCACCTCCTTCAAGCAAAACACCCAATAGCTCTATACACAAACCAACAGCACTTCCTTACTTGTACAAAATTCCAGCCTCCCTAGACCTCATGAGAGAGCTCTATATATAGGGTTTTGGAGAAAGGATGAGTCATCTTGAGACTGGCCTGAAGCTGACTTGTGTCCTCTCCCACTTTAGTTAATCTTCAGTTCTTGAGTCCACTTGGAGAATCTTGCTTCCACTTGGAGATCAAGACTCTCTTACTCATCACTAGGCGAATTCCTTGACCCAAGTGTCAGTTTGGAAGCTTCCTGGGCAGTTGACACCTTGCAGAATGACTGTGCCACTTGGCCAATCTCGCCCAGCGCAGGTAGCCTTCATTAGTTTTGACCTTCAGTGCAGGTACAAGGAGGAGCAGTTGACATTCAACGCAGATGCTCAGTGGAGCAGCTGACATGATCCAGAAATAGCATGTTTTTGAGTGTTTTTGGGTGGAGAACTGATTCTCAGTGCTGTGGTTTGCAGACCTTGTTCCTCTAAGGGTAAGAACAACATGTTTAGGGACTTTGGATCCCTCAGATTATTGACATTTCATGCTCCATGCTGTTAGGCACAAAAATTTCTATAACAGTTTCCCCCTAAAGTATGAGGTCGTTTATCGGCTGAAATGCTTTATTAGGAGGATCCGAAGTTCATTCAATTGCTGAGAGGTGCCCTGCAATAAAATACAATACAATACATTATTTTTCATTCTGCTTTCATGATCTAGCTGAGGCAGGCATTCCCATGCTCAGCTTTATAAATTCATTTTGGTACACATAACAGACGACCGTCTGATTATAGACTGATAATTCTCTGCTGAAATTATCATCCTTTGAGTAGGATGATCATCTGCTGCAATGATGTAGATAACAAATGTCTTTATATCCTGAATATATATCGCAGCCCGGATGGATGAAACTAGATCCGGGGTCTTCAATCTCGTTCGATCTTCACTCTAAGTACAAGTCAATCCACGTGAGAATTACGCTGAAGTCGAACATGGAAAGACATCGCTTGATTACCGGTCAATAATGTAAACTGTTAACATGCGCGAGAGGAATCACCAATAATGACAATGACCCTCAAGGTACTGCAGTACAATTCACGTGGTGTGAATAAAGGACTTGGCGTCGAACACCACGCAAAATCTTCTGGTCGAAGGTCATTGATGTATACCTGTCGCCGGAAGTGAGAAACTTGCCATTGAGGCTTGCAAGCTTCAAAGTACTGGGGGGTTTGTTCCTAGATCAACTTCTTGGATAATGAGCTGAAGTCGACAAGAAGCGATCCGTCAAAGGAGGGCCTTAATGAATCCCACATCAATGACACGGAACTGAGCTAATGATTTTAGTGGAGGCAAAAACAACCTGTGAAATATGATTCAGGGTGGCGATCATGGGTGGATGAAGGATAATGTATGGCAGTGGATGGGACACGGTTGACTCTTTCTGAACACATCTCTTGAACATATAACGACACTGATGTGATGGATCGGTAGCATTACCCCAAATGTGGATGGTTTGGCGAGGACCATGGTGATGAGACCGGTGAATGAAACAACCCAACCCGATGTGGTACGGAGGACAAAGTGTCATGTTCAAGAGCGACTTGCTACCATCAAAGTATTTGAGGTTCTCCCAATTTTTCCCCTGTCATTTCTGACCAGTACCTCTTTATTTTTGTCAAGCTTGAGGAGGATAACATATGCTTGTTCTATAACCTGCCCTTCGGGCAAGCCCATCGCTATGTTTTAACGAGCCTAGCGATAGGGAAACTCGTTCTCGTCTAAAGACAAGTTTGTCGCTATTTAATCATTTTAACGAGTCTAACGACAAGGAAAACTCGGTCCTTTTCATTTTTAGAGAGTCTGAAAAGGTACAGAAAGTTAACTCCAGAATTCCTTTTTCGTCATCTAATCCCTTAAGTCCGAAAAAGTATAAAATAATACAGAAGGGATGAGTTTTCGATTACTTTAACGAGCCGAATAAAACAAGCGCTCGACCTTTTTGTGTAATAATCCCTCAGGTCCAAAAAGATTAAAATCTAGAGGAGGGATAGCTCTTCCGGTCCTTTTAACGAGCTGGAAGGCCAAAACTCGGCAAACTTTTCATATTTTACGAGTCAGGAGAAAAGAGCTTAAAGAAGACTCGTCTTTTGAGGAACGAGTGATAAACAGGGATAGCAGCAGATTCCAGGTACAGGTTGGAATTTTCCAATCACGGCAGTGTAACAAGGATGGCTAAGTGAAATCACTCTTTGCAGTTGTTCCTCAAAATGGGTAAACAATCATATGGAGGTGAACGATTGGCCAAATGAAATGGAGGTGGCAGGTGCAAACACGACCAAGGCTTTTATGGCTAATAAATTTACGATCACAACGGTTATTTACCGGTACTGGGTTCATTTTTTAAAGAGCTTGAATGCGCCAAAACATTGCTCAAAGGCTTATGTTTATTTTTTAACGAGCATGAACTATGACGCTAAAACTGCTCGGATTTTCGCTTTTCTATTTTTTAACGAGCATAAATTCCGCGGTAAAACTGCTCGAATCTTGCATTTATTTTTTAACGAGCATGAACTTTATGCTAAAACTGCTCGAATTGTGGTCAAATTTTTTGATTCTTTAGCATTACTAACTTTTCTCTTTTCAAATGTAGTACTGTATTTTTCAATTGCTGCAACAAACTATGTTAGAAATGGATAATATTTGCATGAAAATGAGATTATAACCCTAATATTTCACTTTGTACTATGTAAAAAGCCATTAAAAGGTGTTTTTACCTCTCATTTACCATTTCATTTGTATTTGGTTTGTTGGAGCTCTGGAGGTGCGTCTTCCCCCTTGATTTTCATCAGCTGATTCTGGGAGATTCTGCGGACGATTTTCGGCGCCGTCTAGACCAGGTAGGAGCTGAACCCTAGCTCTTTCTTTTCATGGTTTCCTTTTCCTGCTTTTTGCCTGTTTTCCAGTCTTTCTGAGCCCCTGGGGTTTTGCCAGGGCGTCCTAGGATCAGCGTAGGTTTCCCTTTCGAAACTTGCCCTGAAGGTCAAGCTGCCTTAAGGCAGCCTGACCCTCAGCGCAAGTGGGAGGCTTCCTGCCTGCGCTGGGCTCAAAAGGACTGAGTTTTGAGGTTATTTTTGATGATTTTTCCGCCAGTTTTTCATCAAAACAGGAACTCATTCTCTCTCTTGTTTGCTTTGCAGGGTGACTTGAGAAAAATGTCCCTTACATGGCGAGAACGAGAACATGAAGAGGAGGACATGATTGCCCTCCATGACCCGGTCACGGTGAACGCGTTGCGGAACTATGGCCTGTTGAAGTTCTTCCGGATCTCTAGTATGAGAGAACAGATTTCTTTACTGCAGTATATGCTTGATGCTTGGGATCCTGTTAACCAAGTGTTCCAGATTAGGGGGAAGACCATCCCCTTGACCATAGAGGACATGTACTTCTTGACTGGGTTGTCAAGACGTGGTGCCTTCGTTTCCTTATCAGGTACGGCTCGGGGGACTGATTCCACCAAAGATTATGTCTGCCAGTATTGCAGGGAAGGTTCTCAGCCGAGCAGAGATGGCAAAATTGTTATCCGTGAGATTACTGATCAGGCTCTCAGGTCCATTCTGTTTACTATTCGTAGGATGGCCAGTAGCGCAGCTTTACATGTTGCCAACAGGTCCTATATGCAGCACGCCTTGGAGTGTCTCCAACCGAAAGTATTCAACTGGTGTGATGCAGTACTTGTTCAGATGAAGAGTCAATTGACCAAGATAAAGGACGGGAAGCTGAAGAACTTTGGATTTGGTTCTATTCTGACTGCCTTTGCCTTGGAGAAAATCCCACTGATGCAGCCTCAGTACATCATACTTGATTTGCCTTCCCCGACCGAGCCACGCATGCAGAGGTGGGTTGACCACATGTCTAGGCATGCAGGTCAACCTCAGATTACATTTACTGAGGCATTCTTTAGGTGGTTCGAGCGCCAGGAGATGGCGTTTTCTGAGTATCCATATGTGGGCATGGATTTCCAAGGTGATCCGGATTTGGTTCTACCGGATGGCGAGCAGTGGGGGCTATTGGTAAACTCTTTGACCACATTACTATTTATTGTTCTTACTCATAATGTTGCTGTGCTTTATTCTGTCAAGATTTTTAATTGTACTCTTGCGTGCATGCAGATATTGGTCCTGTTCGTCCAGCAGTTCATCCGAGATCGCCAGCTGCTGCCCCAGCAGGGGAGCCTGCTAGGAGAGTTGTTATCCACGATCTTGACGACACTGAGACCCTTACAGCTGTGCAGGAGCAGGTTGAGAGCCTTACCCGTGGCCTTCCGGATGTACAGATCGACGAGTTACCTTTACAGATGCAGCGTCACACCATTGGTGTGCCTAGACGATGGACTCGTCTCTTGCGCATGATTGCACAGGCCGTGACGTACTATCACGAGCACCATTAGGCTAGGGTGCCCCCTAGCATCTTTTTGAGTTTTTAGGTCACATGACCAATTTTGTCTTGGTTACAGAACATTATGTATGAACTTATATAAACAGCTTATATATTTTGATTTTCGGATTTTATTCTGGTTGATTTACGTGATCCATATGTCCAATCTTTGATGATGTGTCCTTTTTATGAATGTTGCAAATGTCTATCTAACACATAGTTTGCTAATGAGTCGGTTAATGTGTTTAAATTTCTTGAAATATGTTGATATTGAATTGAATCAAATCGCCTTTCCAAGATCTTAACCCTTAGGAACATGCGATAAATAGCTGGATTGCGAACAGAATATATACCATTGAGTTGTAGTATTATGAGCTGTGAGTCTAGCCTGACAATTAGTCGGCGTATGCCACGTGTGATGGCATCAGAGAGTAGTTCTATCAACGCGCTATACTCAGCGATGTTGTTCGTTGATTGCCCAATACATACGCCTCTGAAACTTACTAACTCACCGCTTGGATCAAAAATGGCCCAGGCTGCGGAGGACAGGTTCCGCGAACTACGACTCGCTCCGTCGGCATATCCAACACATGTCTCCATAAGGTTTGACTTCTGCCATTAATGAAAAAGGTGGATCACTCGACCAGAACAAATGCTTAAGCGAAAACAAAATACAACAAAAGCATACAGATTACTATTTAAGCATAGTAACGCTTGAGATACAACCCGTTGCGGGGCTGCGCCAGTGGAATTCCATCGTAATCCATTAACTCATAGGCTCCTTTTGCTAACACCCTTTTAACAATATAGGGGCCCATCCATAAGGACTTGAATTTACCTGCTCCCAATTTATCGGATTCTTGGTCATAAAGCAAGACCAAATCACCTTCTGAGAAGACACGGGGTTTGACATTTTTGTCGAACTGAGCCTTGACTCGTTTCTTATGGGCCTCGTTAGCCAGAGCGGCATCACAACGGGTTTCATCCAATTGGATTAATTCCAAGAAATGAGCCTCTTCCTCTGAAGTTCCGGGGAGGAGGTCCATTGCGAGTTTAAGTGACGAAATTTCGCACTGGATTGGCAAGACTGCTTCCAGGCCATACACCAATTGAAAAGGTGTGAACCCGGTTGCGTTCTTTACTGAGGTTCGGTAAGCCCACAAAGCTGAGTACAGGATTAGGTGCCATCTTCTTTTATGAACCCCGATCATCCTTTGCAACATACGCTTTAGGACCTTGTTGATTGCTTCAACTTGTCTGTTGGCTTGCGGATAATATGGGGTAGAGCTGTCGTGAGATAGTCCTAGCTTGGCAGCTAATTCGACCATCATGTGATTGCGAAAATGCGATCCATGATCTGTAACTATAGCTTGTGGTACGCCGAACCTGGCGACTACATGATTGAAAAAGAAAAGGGCAGCTGTTTCACCAGTGTTATCCAATGTAGGCATCGCCTCGGCCCATTTGGTAAAATAGTCGACAGCGACTATTATATACCCATGCCCCCCGGTCGAGGTGGGGTTACATTGCATGAAATCGATGCCCCACTTGGCGAAAGGCCCAACAACAACTATAGGCTGCAAGGGTGCGGGTGGTCGTCTGGTTTTGCTATCAAAGATTTGACAAGCATGGCAACTTCTGACTGCTGTTATGCAATCTTTGAACATGGTTGGCCAGAAGTATCCTGCTCGTAGGATTCTTTGTGTTGTTGCATATCCAGACTGATGCCCCCCACATGCGCCTGAATGACAGTCATTCAGGGCTTTTTCGGCCTCCTCATGGGTAAGGCACCTCCTCAGAACTGTATCGACACCACGACGGTAAATTGTATCACCGACGATCATGTAGTCTTTTGCTTGGTATCGTATACATTTTTGTTCGGAGCGAGAGGTGTTAGGCCTGAACTTTTGGGTTTGGAGATAAACTATGATATCTCCATACCACTCATCGCTTACAGATATCAGAAACAAACTTTCGTCCACGATTGACTCTTCCGATGTTTCATCGTTGGACGAAGATGGGAGATCGCACAATAATTCTGCAAAAACTAGGGCCTTCTTTGATTTGGATTTTACAAATTCCAGATCAAACTCTTGAAGGATCGCTATCCATTTTGAATATTTTCCCCCCAATAACTGTCGCGACAGTATATAAGTCATGGGGTTGCAATCTGACAGGATGGTAGTTTTCTGAAAGAGGACATAATGTCGAAACATTTGAATCGCTTGAACAGCTGCAAGCGCTAGTTTTTCAACATAAGAATATTTACCTTCTGTATCGTTTAAGTTTTTACTTAAATAACAGATAGGATGTTCAATTCCATCGACTTCTTGAACTAAAACCATCGCAATGGTCGTATCTTCTGTAGCTAGATACAGGTTAAAATCTCTTTGATAGTCCGGGGCGTACATTAATGATGCTTTTACTAGACAATCTTTCAGAGCATCAAAGGAAGCTTGTGCCACCTGGTCCCAGACAAAAGGTACATCCTTTTTCAAAAGACGAGTATAACCCTTAGCAAGTTCTGCGTAATTAGGAATGAACCTCCTCAGAAAGTTTGCTTTCCCTTGGAGTTTCTGAATCTGAAGCAAATTTGAAGGTGGAGGCAAATTAATGATTGCCTGAACCTTGCAGGGGTCGAGACGAATCCCATCCTCAGAGACTACAAAGCCAAGTAAACGACCAGAACCGACGCAAAACACACATTTGTGCGGATTGAGTCTTATCTTGTAGTGTCGGCAACGTAGAAATATCGCTCTTAAATGTTGCGGATGATCAGTCCGCTTTCGCGAATGAGCCGGAAGATCGTCGAGATAAGGTTGAACAATGTTCTTGATGTCATGGAAGGCATAATTCATCGCCCTCTGAAACGTCGCCCCTGCGTTCTTTAAACCAAAGGGTAATTTTCGATAAGCGAATGTGCCCCACGGACAAATAAATGCAGTCTTTGACTGGTCCTGTGGGCGGATATTTATTTGATTATACCCGGAAAATCCATCCATAAATGAAAAGATTTCACATCCGGCGCATTCATCAATTATCTGGTCGATGAAGGGTGTAGGGTAGTTGTCCTTAGGACACGCTTGGTTTACATCCCTATAATCGACACACACTCTAATCGTCCCTTGTTTTTTCATAACAGGGACAATATTCGATACCCAATCGGTTAGAGGAACCGGGTAGATGAACCCAACATGGAGGAGTTTTTCAACTTCCGCCTTAATGGCAGCGGCTTTCTTCGGGTGCACTTGCCGAAGTCGTTGCCTTACTGGTTTGACATCAGGATACATTTTAATTTCATGTTCAACGATACTCGAGTCAATGCCTGGCATTTCATCATATGACCATGCAAAGACATCTCTAAATTCGCGAAAAAGAGCATTATATATTTCCAATTCTGAAGGGGAACAACCTTTGCCGACATAAATATTCTCTACAACATCTGTTTTAGTCGAGATATTTATGGCTATAGTCTCTTCAATATTGGATAGGTTTCGCTCGGAATCCACCGTGTTTACAGTATTCGTTAGGAACTCAAATACTGAAGGGTGATAGAGGTCACTTTGAGTATCTTCTTCATATTCCGGAAGAAGGGAACGATGGTGGTGATCATTCCATGGTGCCCCCTCAATCATCACTGATTGTAAGATTCCTTCGTCAGTCCCATGTACTTTCGACCAAGGATCTAATGGGGTTCCATATTCTCTAGATCTATCTACCCAAACGCTTGACGAGTGTTGATTTGGGCTCGCCTCCCATGCTTGAAACATTGATTGCTACAATATTTCTAAAGGGCTTGGGGGCAAAACCATTGAATGATCCATGTTGACCTTCGTGGAAGATATCATGTTGCAGGTTGCTACAAATGGTACATTTCCTATATAAATAGGAGGTGGTAGCGCGAAAGTTCCCATCAATGTGGGGTCTTTCAATAATCCTACTCCGATATCTTGAATTGAATGGTTGCTCTCATGGATCATGGGAATGCTTCCTGTAACTTGTGAACCATTAGGGAGGAAATTCTGTTGGTCGACGATCGTAATCCCTCCTTCAAACGGGAATGCGATCTTCCTAAAATAAGTCGACACGACAGCTGCCATGGCATAAATCCATGGTCTACCTAGTAGGATGTTATAGTCAAGATTTCCATCAATGACTTCTACATCAATTTCTACTGTCTTTCCTCCTAGTTCAACTTTCAAGTTATTAAGGATACCGTAAGGGGTATAAGTCCTTCCGTCGAAAGCTTTTAATGTCGTCGAAGATCGCGACAGGGTTGGAGATCCTAAAGTTTTCCAGCAACTCATCGACATAATACATGTCGAGGCTCCCTCATCAATTATCGTTCTGTGAATAGTTTTGTTGAGTGCTTTCACTTGAATAAGGAAAGCTAGCTGAGCTGGTAACTGAGGATCATATCCCTTGTGATCAAAGGATACAAGATTGGAATCCTTAGGATCAACCCCACCAATTGCTGATAACAATGCCTGCCTTTGGGTTGGACAATTTTGTAGCACTTCAAGAGTCGACATAGCGGATGGCGATTGTGCCAAATCTTCCACTATGTTATAATGCTGTGCCGCTCTGGCGCGAGGATTAAATTTCGACTTGTGTACTACACCCTTTGGTGGTTTTATCGTTAATTCAGGGATGGTGGGTGTTACAACTTCTGTCGAAGTTGTTGTCGAACTACTTGGTTGATCTTTACCGTTTTCGTTCGACACCTGAGGATTCCCATAATCTTTGTTCCTTGTCGAAATCAAAGCATCATTCTGCTGTTTCAAAACCGACAACATTAGGACTTGCGACGGGGAAGCATTTCCACTATCAACCAGATTTTGACCTGGGTTGGGAAATGGATCAGTTAACACAGCTGAGGTTTGGGAACTTTCAAAGAACCTCTTTAACTCAGCTTTGAATGGGCAATTCTTTGTGTTATGATCCTTATCATCACATATTAGACATGGATAATTTTGTTTCCCTTTGCCAGGAGGGTTTGAAGAATCTTTTCCAGGGGATGATTCACCCTGTTTCTTCTTCTTCCCTTTGTTTTGTTTCTTCTTGCTTCCTGGTTGATTGGTTTCTTTGCCCTTATCTTCCGATACGGCATTTACTTCCGAAGCAAGAATTTCTTCTTTTGCATTTTGATCCGAATTCTTACGGGCTTTCTTTGCGGAAGCCTTTATCGATTTCGTGTTTGCGGTGCCAATCACGCCATCACCGGCATGAGAGTCACTATTTGATTTAGGAGGGGGAGGAATTGAAAATTCCGGTCTAGGGGCGTCAGGTATTTTGTCATAGAGTGTGCCGGACTGGGTATACACCAAGTCCAAATACTGTGCACGAGCAATAACTTGCTCCTCCGTCACGACTCCCCCCTTGGCCACATCTTCCGTAAGAGCCGGAAGTAACGACTTTATAAACCATTCAGCTAATAGCTGATCGGGAACATATGTTTTCACCATCCTACGACGACGACGCCACTCATGTATATGATCAGATATATGGGTAGCAGTTGTCTGTTTGAAGTTGGTTAATATTTCTGTTCCCGTTTCATACCTTATCAGTAATTGAAAATGGGTTAAGAAAGTCGTGGCTAGGGAACTAAAGTTGTCGAAAGAGGCTCTTGGCAATTCAATATACCATTTAGCCGCTGGACCTGTCAATGTCCTCTGAAAAAGGTGAAGTCTTATCGAATCATCGTTAAGGGTGTTTGATGAACACCATAGATGAAAGGTCATCACGTGATTCGACGGGTCTTCACCTGGATTTCCATTGAATTTAGGAATGTCAGATGGAAATTTATGAGGAATCGCTGGCCACCAAGGGGCATAAGCAATCAGATTGTTTGTTAACCGATGTAAATCAGGTAACTCTAAAGTCGCCACGAATGGTAACTGTTGATTCAGGTTAGGCGAAGCGTAACCAGGGTACGATGGAATCGCTTGAGCAGTGGGTCTTTGCATACCAGCATAATGTAATTGATGTTGGTATGATTGATACGGTTGATGGACTTGACCATTGTAAAGTGGTTGGTTTTGACCGTTTTGGATATACGGTTGTCCACCATTCGCAAAGATCTGCTGCTCAGAACCTTGGTATACTTGCTGGAACTGCGGTTGTTGGTATTGTACAAGCCATGGTTGTGACGCCATGTTCTGTTGCGCCATGCTAACCATTGGACCAAGGTGTGGGGTAATTGTACCCATTTGTACTTGTGTCGCCCCACCAGTTGGCGATTGTGGTTGTGACCCATGGTCAAGTGACTGTTGCATTACAACCTGAGAAATCTGAGGTTGACATGTAACAGGTATCGCTTGAAATTGAGACACAGTTACAATAGCCGGTGTGGTTGGGATATTCGTCACAGGTACACACTGTTGCATAGATATACAATCCTTGGTTGTTGAGGTAGCATAGGTACCCAACTACTTGATGCAATTCCAGTATAACCTGAATACTGTTGAGAACTGCCATATGGATATCCTCCCGGAGGAGGTAATGAAAGGGCATACTGCCCCCCATATGGTAGCAATCCGAAACTCAGAGGGATTGTTAGTCCTTGAGGACTAGATGGCCCAAACTGACCTCCATGAGGATCAAACTGTCGAGTTTCAACATAAGAATTACCGGGTATTACTCCGGATGAACAAACTGGAACAGACCATACTGTCGACATAGTCCCTTGGTGGACTCCTTCTAGCTGTTGAGAGCTAGTTGGGACAGCTGGTATGCCGGAAAATATCATTGGAGTGACGGCAGGGGCTTCTGCTGTCGCTGTGTCATTTGATACAGTCCTAGATGATGACGGTTGTTCAGACATTTTTAGTCTATCCAATAGATTGCCTAGCGATTCTACAGGGACTTCCACTTGTGGTGGATTAACTTCTGATGAAGGAAATAGAGTGACCCCGACTCCAAAATGAGTTGGAGTACTTGCTTGCGGATCCTCTGCAATTTCCTCTATCGCAATCAAACCCAGTGGAAGAGGAAGACCGTCAGGTCCGTAAAATATTTCTGGTGCCGAAGAAGTGGTCGCTTCGACAGCGACAGTTGTTTGAGGAGCAAAACTCTCTGGACCGGTTACAGATGGAACTGGTTCAGTTAAACAAGTGTTTGCCCCCAGACTAGGATCAGTATTACTGTCCTTCTGTGGCTGTTGAACTTCTTCTATAGAGGCAGGGTTTCCAGAAATGTTAGGAGTAACCGGAACCTCAGATGTAGTAGGAACACTTGTTCTAACTTTCAAAGGAGATTTTGACCTGGTTAAACGAGTTCGCTTTGCCCGTACTGTTTTCGATTCCGGGGACAAAGACGGTTGACTCGCAAGCCTCCGCGAACGACGGATTTTCAATTGACTTTCTTCCACGATTGCGGATTACTCGATCAACCAAAATATTAAAAGGGGAAATTTTTGTTTCCAAATTGAATGAATTTTATTAGACGCTTTTAGACACAACTTGCTTTTTCACTTTTTAAGAGTCGAGAAAAAGCTAAAGATGACTCTAGTCTCCTTCGATGTATTAACGAGCCCGAAGTGACAAATGCTCGGCTGGACTTTTTCAGTTATAGAGTTTGAAAAAGGCCAAAAGAAACTGCTCTGGAGATCTAGGCAGAGGGTGTGCCAAACCTTTCGCAAAACCACAGAACACGTTTTACGGTACGAGTGGTCGATCTTCGCGAATGCTGTGTTCACTGCATTGCGATCAGTAGGGCGGCCGACACGGTTTCCTATGGATAAAGGCTTTGATCCTATAGGGGCCTCCCAATATATACGCGACGGTACGTGGGAGCACAAGTCCGTATTAGTGCCACCGACTCTCAGGAGGAATCACCCACCTTCGTCGAGATCGACAGTCACTATGTTTAACGACGCCGGAACACGTCTCTAGCTTAGACCTCTAGATGTTTGTGTTATGTTTCAAAGTGTTGTTAGGTTCATTCAATATATTTTAAGTTGATCTTTTTAAAGTTTGCCTTTCAAGGTTCACCACGAGATGTATTGATACAAATTCCTAAATGCAGTCTAAGATGAGAAGCAAGCTTTTCCAATCTTTTCGACTTATGAAAATCTTAACTACTGAGGGAAAGAGAGATAAAATCCTTTTCACACAGATCAAAGAGCACTCGCTAATGCACTTTTTCCCTAAATCAACATACAAACTTAATGCAAAATGCAAAATTCAAGTATTTCTTTTCTCTTCCTTAATGTTTGATGAAATACAGAAAGAAAGTTGTTGTATAATTTCGAATTCAGTTTCAAGCGAAAGCAAACAAGTTTATCCAAAATCGAAAGACACCTTACGATTCACTTGTTTCGACACTTAGAAATATATAAATTCAAACCATATAACGAAAGCGACAAACTCAATCAGCTATGAACAGCAAATAAACTAACTCTTAAGATCAAAACGACACTTAATCACAGGTCTAGATCTAAGAGGTCAATGCAAGACTGGTTCACTTTCGTTATGGGAAACTGTAAATGACACAAGAAATACAAAAGAACAAATACAGTTTCTTTATACAACTGAGGCGGAATAATGACAAAGGAAGATGATTTCAGATAGGCCTACTGACTGGCAACAAACAGCAAAAACAATAGTGAAAACAAGGCAAGACACAGCAGGAAACCTCAGTAACTCAAGCCAAGACTGGTCCAGCGCAGGTGTAACACTGCCTGTTTGACCTTCAGCGCAGGTAGCCCCTTCGGGAACTGCGCTGAAATGCAGACTGCCTTTGTAGAGCCTGCAATGAAGAACGAGACTTTCGTCCGTCTTGGTTTCCGGGTCACAGATTGCTCAAAAATTCACAGTTTTTGCTCAAATCAGAAGCTATCAGTCAAGGACACACTAAGGGATGTAAAGGAGGATGAAAAGCTATCACTAAGAGCTTATTAGAGTCCTTGTGGATCAGCTCTTCAAATCATAAACTTTCCCAGAAACTGAGCTAGAGTAGCTGCCCTCTACTTTGTGTTTGATGGACTCAAACATAGTTCGATTTGGTACTCCCTTTGTTTATGAAATGAATAGCAAGAAACACAACAAACCAACAAGATACGCTCCCCAGCGGAATCGCCAATTTGTTGGGGGGAAAAGTATCTAATGCAGAATGCCTCTATCCCACTCTGAAGGTGATAGTACTCCAGCAACAACTGAATGCAAAGCTATTCAAAGTTTCTTCTTTATGAGATGAGAGAGGGAAGAAAAGGGTGATCTACTAACCGTTATCTTGCGCTAATAGTCGATCCAGTCTTCACTCCTTGCTGCTTGCTCCTAGCTCCTTGCCCTTTCACCGGCCCAGCTACACACAGATCCTGTAAAAGCACAAGAAAAGGAAACTACAAGAAGCATACATCCATAATCGATTATACGATTAGCATAAATCAAATATACAAGCATCCATTCATCATAAAGACACATGCATATAGAAGAACCTCAAATACTTTATTGATAATAGAAGTAAAGTTCTGAGAGAGTTACAACCACAATGGGCCCAATCCAGCAACACCTCCCAGCTGAAAGAAATCTCCTCTTCACCTCCTTCAAGCAAAACACCCAATAGCTCTATACACAAACCAACAGCACTTCCTTACTTGTACAAAATTCCAGCCTCCCTAGACCTCATGAGAGAGCTCTATATATAGGGTTTTGGAGAAAGGATGAGTCATCTTGAGACTGGCCTGAAGCTGACTTGTGTCCTCTCCCACTTTAGTTAATCTTCATTTCTTGAGTCCACTTGGAGAATCTTGCTTCCACTTGGAGATCAAGACTCTCTTACTCATCACTAGGCGAATTCCTTGACCCAAGTGTCAGTTTGGAAGCTTCCTGGGCAGTTGACACCTTGCAGAATGACTGTGCCACTTGGCCAATCTCGCCCAGCGCAGGTAGCCTTCATTAGTTTTGACCTTCAGCACAGGTACAAGGAGGAGCAGTTGACATTCAGCGCAGATGCTCAGTGGAGCAGCTGACATGATCCAGAAATAGCCTGTTTTTGAGTGTTTTTGGGTGGAGAACTGATTCTCAGTGCTGTGGTTTGCAGACCTTGTTCCTCTAAGGGTAAGAACAACATGTTTAGGGACTTTGGATCCCTCAGATTATTGACATTTCATGCTCCATGCTGTTAGGCACAAAAATGTCTATAACACCCGGGCCATCAATTTGTCAGGAACATATAAGGGAAGTATATGACGAGAGGAAATGCTTTTGAATACTCTGATATAAATGAAAAATTATTCTCCGAACCATCTTCCTACAGGGAGAATATCAATTTCAGCTTCAGGAGAAAACCTTGGGGCATCTGTATTATACAACATCTTATGAATGGGTAGCATAACTCCATGGCAGATTTTATAAAAATATGCGGTGAACTTAGAATCCCACAATTGCTTATGGTAGACTTGAATGGGTAAGGGATTATGTACCGTCCATTTCCAACCCATGAGAGGAAATTTAGAAACAAAATAGATAGCATCCATGACATAGGTAGCTAAAAGGAAGGGAGGATAAATCCTCTGAGTAAAACTCCTTTTAGTCCGATAATTCCAAATAGTAGAGGCTAAGTTATCAGACAATATTTGCACCCAGTCAGTTATAGTGGCATTGGTGGCCGCATCAAGTAGGGGTAGCCACTCGGATGAAAACTTATTGATATCAAGTTTTCCAAATAGCCTACATAAAATTGCAGCAGCAAAACAATATGGAGAAGAGAGGGAACCAGTGTTGTACATACCATGTTTGTCCTTTTTCAATGGCTCTTCCTTCGCTGACCAACTTTTGGTCCATTCCGCCAAATCTTCGTTCTCCTTGGTGAATTTCTCCATGAACTATTTGTTATAGCTAGCCTGCGGCTCTAGCAAATGATACATGCGTCTTAAATTCAGTGGGGTAAATGACCCTATAACTTCCTAGTTCTGCGTTGTCTATCACCCATTTTACCATATCTGTATAGGGAAGTATTTTTGGCCTTGCCGTGATACGGTGCAAGAATGAGCATGCAAACTCTGTAAGTGATGCTTTGAATGACCCGCGTTCATCTGTCATAGCTATAACCTTCATGACTCTCGGTTTTTGTTCCTCCAGCAGACTATACTTGCCTTCCCAAGTAGATATCCCCGCTTCTCTCGTACAGGTGGTCTTTATGAATAATGGAGTCATCTCTGTTTTTTTAGATACTGGAGCTTTTCCTTTCTTACCCATCACGTTCTATGCACTGCTCTGTGTATTGTTCTGCGTACCACTCCTGTAGGTTCACAAGTAGAGAACTAAGATACAATAAGAAAGATAACGAATCATGGTAAATAATAAGGTGACGTGAAAGCTATTAGTTTTCAAATCACATCAAATATATCACCTTGCGTGAAATAACCCTTTTTCTCAGATCTAAATCATTTCTCATAAATAACCATCAGTAAACCACTAAGTTGGCATTAATGCCCATAACTCAGTATCGGATGACAAGAAATATTTCATCGAACTATGAGCCCTTTTGATCTGCGATAAAACGATTTTGCGGTTTGCTTCGCAATATCGTAGATCGCAATATCGCAGATCGCAATATCACTAATCCTCTTTCGTTAACAATCATTTGCTTATTATGTGACTATGAGATGTGATTTATGAGATGCTTTATCACATTTCGCAATATCGAGATGTTTTATCTTAGGTGGATCTGCGATATGTGATGAATCTGTGTGGCTCGCGATCTCACATCATCGTGTTTTTGCAATTCCGACAGTTTCTTTATATATGATGCCCTCCGTTACCCTTTTGCGATGTGATATTCATCATTAAGAGAACGATTTTATTTGAGACTTTTCATAATACTTAAGATTTTGCATTTGCGGATGTTTTTCCTATGTTTATGATAGCGTGTTTTATTAAAAGGGAATTCTAAGTGCTAGTTTTTATTTTAGAAGGGTTCCCATTTATTTAATGTTATTACTAACACTAAATAAAAAGGGGGGTTGTTGCTAGCCACAACAATACCTAATAACAAAATTGTAAAAGTAAAGTTATGTGCATGCATGGATTGAATCATTGAAGTTTAAGTACTTGGTTTTTTTCTATTAAATATGATTTTTGGAAATAATTACAATTTTCCATATCGATAATCATAAATAACTAATTAATACAAATGATTTCTCTTCCTAGATGTAACTAGGAGAAATAATTTAGACTAACACCTCTCACACCTAATAACCAAATTGTAAAATTAAATTTGTGTACATACATGGAAATAAAAATAGAATAAAAATCATCAAAAAATAGAAAGGGAAAATGATGGAATTTTCTTGAACAAGCAAATGGAATTTGAAATTCCACAGAGCTCGAGAGTTCCAAGGTTGATAGGGTGGGTATTGGGAATCCAAAGTGCTATAAAGATTAATACTAGGTAAGGAGTTTAAAGAGATTATAAAGTTAATAGTTATTTTAACGTATTATAAATATAATTATGGAAGGTTTTTTTAGTAATTTTATAGATATTTTAATATCTAAATATTTTTTATAATCAAATTATTTATATATATATATATATCTATCTATATCTATCTATCTATCTATATATATATATATATATATATATATATGAATTTTATGAATTTTAAAATTTAATATTAAAATTTTATTTATTTTTATTTTTTTAAATGTAAAAATCATTTCTATAATGTCATTTTTATTCTTTGTTAAATATTTTTTTAAGAATTATGGTGGTCTGGTTAGAATAGTTGTAACTTTATTTGTTACGTATTGTTTTAATTACTATTATGAAATCATTAAAATCTTGTTGTAGAGGTTTTTTTTTTTTACTTAACAACATAGCACAATTCAATAGTGTTCATTAATGTTATGACTCACAAATGCTAGACATTAGAATAAAATATTGAATGAATATTTTAATAAATATAATACATTTTTATTATATTTGTCAATAGATAGGTTATATTGTAACTATTTTATAGTCCAAATAATTTGACTTTTTTTTAATGTAAAAATCATTTCTATAATGTGGTTTTTTAAATATTGTTTTAAGTATTATGGTGGTGTGATTAGAATAGTGGTAACTTTATTTGTTAGGTATTGTTTTAATTACTACAATGAAATCATTAAAACTGTGTTGTTACCCTTTCCTTTTTTTGACATAACAACATAACACAATTCATTAGTGTTCATTAATGTTATGACTCACAAATGGGAGACATTGTCATAAAATATTGAATGAATATATTAATAAATATAATACATTTTTATTATATTTGTCAATAGGTAGGTTATATTGTAACTATTTTAGTCAAAATAGTTTGACTTTTAATTAATTCGGAATATTTTGAAAATTAAAAATAATTTTTGAAATTTGTATTTCTATTTTCTTGTTGGGAAATGACTAATTTTATTGAGTTATCAATTGAATTTGTGAGAAATAAAATATATTCTAAAAATAAAAAATAAAAATAAAAATCTATATACCATCAAGTGTCATAATAGTACACACATCAAATCTCAATATTTATGAAAACAATACACACATTAAATTTCAATATTCAAATCTCAATATTTATGAAAATTTCATTTCTATATATATGTGTCAAACTCATGTTTGAATTTTAATTAATGTGTAACTTTTGTAAATAATTTACAAAGTTTACTTAAGTTTTTGAAAAATTTTCACAATCACATTTTCATTTTTTTATTTTATGATATTCTTTTTTGGTGGTTATATATATATATATATATATATATATATATATATATATATATATATATATATATATTCTTTTTTTGGTGGTTATGTATGTGTGTGTGTGATTTTAAATGTGAAATTATTTTATATATAATATTAACATATATAATCTAGTTAATATAAGAAAAATATCTAAATTTATTATGTTATAGGAAATTTTTAACAAAATCCCCTTTAAGCCTTACCCTTGTTATATAATAATGTTATTTTCAAGTTTTCTTCCTTGGAAGTTGGATAATTTAATTATTTTTCATTAATGATTTTGTATTAATATTATTGTTAAGCACATAAAATTCTTTATTAAAATTTATTTAGTGAGTTATTACATTATTATTGTTATATTAATACGAAGGCCATAAATTTTCAATTCTTATATGAGTATGTAGGTCATAAATTTTGGTTACAATTGTGTTCTTTTCCTTGATATTTACATTAATAGGCATGTTTATTTTGGAATAAAGTTTTTAGGGTTTTAATTTAATTATTAAGTGGATGGCAATGATTTAACCATGATGGAATATTGTAGAATATTCTTACTAATATTTATAGGTTGACATTTATTTGAAAAGTAGTTATGTCATATTTTCTCTTTAATTAAATTGATTAACTAAAATAAAAAAGTGATATGAACACGAAATGTGGGTTTTTGGGCATGGTATTGGCCCATGATATTTAACAAAACTTATTTACATTGAAGAAACCCTATGGTAAAAGGGGGTTGAATCCCCATGGTTATGAATTCTCTCTCTCTCTCTCTTTGTGTGTGTGTGTGTGTATATATATATATATATATATATATATATATATATATATATATATATATATATATATATATATATATATATATATCTATATCTATATCTATATCTATATCTATATCTATATCTATATCTATATATATATATATATATATATATATATATACATATACATACATACATATACATATATATATAAAGTAAATTTATAATTTAGTTAAATTTTATGAATTCTTTTTTAATTCAATAACTATGAGATATATCATTAGGAAAGTGTTTTCATGTCTATCAACATTTACTAGCCATTTAATTTAATTGAATGGGCATATCAAGGAAACATAGGCTTATCATCTTGGCTTTTGCATTGGATTCATTGTGAAGGGAGGTTTCTCCCTCTAAGTAGATTGTATCCATTGATTTTTATCATTTTTAAGGTGCTTCGTTCATTACATTTGGTATCAAAACCTATGATTCTAGGGTTTTTCTCCTACAACCATGACATTGTTACATTTTTGCTATAAATATTTTGTTTAAATATTTAAAGAACAAAAAATAGAGGAGATTGACAAAACATATTAAAACACATGTGGTCAAAATTTCAAGTTTTGATTTGCTATATTTTTGGAGATATATCATATAGAAGTTAGTATTTCAGACTAATCTTCAAATGAGTCTCAAAAGAGTCAAATTTGTATTTTTTCTATAGTCTTTTTTAGGAAATTTTAGATCGTGAATTTTTTTTTTAGACTAAGGTGAAATATCATAGTACAAATTGTCAAAATTCAGATTTTGGTTCATTATAATTTCAAAGATATAGTCTATGCAAGATAGGGCTTGTGATTGATCCTCAAATCAATTTTAAAAGAGCCATCTTAGGATTTTCATTATACTTTTTTTAATGAATTTTTAAACTATGAAATTTTTAGAATACTCAGGAGACAAAGAAAATTACATGTGGAAAATGTTTTATATTTTGACTCACTATATTTTATGAGATATATCCTATGCAAATTAGGGTTTTGACTAATCTTGAAATTACTATTAAACAAAGAATTTTTGCATTTTTCTATAACATTTCTTAAGTAAAGTTTGAAACAATGTATTTTCAATAATTTAAGAAATCATATCAAGGTGCTACAATCCAAAATTTCAAACTCAGAAAGGCTCAAAGTTTATAGATATATCAAGATAGTCTCCATATTAAGGTTTTATAGGCATGCAACTTACAATTAGCATAACTTATGATTAAAAGATCCATTTTTGGGGTGACTAAAAATTGTGATAAAGAGTAATATTTTTATTTTCTCATATGGAAAATCCTTTTACAAGAATACTAGTCTCCATAGAAGCTCAAACATTACATTCCAAAAAAGTGGGGACTCAAAATATAGGTTCTCCCAAATAAATAACCAAGGTGATGAAATGAGCCACAATGTGTTGAAACAAGTGGATAATGAAGGTCCTAAAAAGGAATTGGAAAATAAAATGAATAAAAATATAAGACACGTGGAAAATAAGTGAGATAAAATAGAAAAGAGGATAGATATGAAGATGGAAGAAATACACAATATTATCTTAGAGAGGCTTCCTAAAAAGATATGATTATCAAAGAAGATAATGAAATTAAGGAGAACAATTGTGTCATGACTCAATCACATAAGGGGAGAATTTTATTCCAGCTAGAGAGTACAAATATTGAATTATAGAATCATGATCATTCATCACTCCATATTATGCAACATCAAAGATTCAACTCAGGACCAAGAAACTTCTAAGACTTAGACAAGCCCCATGTTCAACATAAAAACCCTTATTAAGACCTAGATATTGATTTATTACATTTCTATTGTTATGTGGTTATCTTGGCCAAAATCTTTTTTTGTACCATTTTATTATAAGTTGTACCCATTGTCTCTTATGTGTGTGTGCCTACATGTGTGCATACCAAGGAGATATAGTCTTAGGATCATCAAACCATCTCCTATAATTTGTATTGATTATATAAGGAAGTTACCCTTTGAAGTGGAATTTAATTATTAGCTTCTTATCATTTTTAAGGCATATGACTCATAACAATTCGGTACTAAAGGTATGATCCTAGGTTTTGTCACTTTAAATGAGTCATTGTTTCATTTTCACTATATTTCGAGGGAACCTCGAGATCCTAAAATTTTGAGTATATTGAGAATAGGTCTAAAAGTACAACCCAATAAAAATTTCATATTCTAGCTGTTTATAGTTTTGGAGATAAACCCTATGGAAGTTAGGGTTTGTGATTATTCAAGAAATCAATCTCAAATGAGTGATCTTGAAATTTTAGCTGCAATTATTTTTCTTGGAATATTGAGACTATGAATTTTTTCTCTAATTGAGGAGAAATCCAAACATACATCGAGACAAGATTTCAAATTCTATTTCACCATAATTTTGGAGATATACCATATGGAGGTTGGGGTTTGTGAATGGTATTTAAATAAGTTTTGAAAGATGGATTTTGAAATTTTTGTAATAACCTTTTTTTGGGACACTTTAGAATGTAAAATGTTTATGAGACTAAGGAACTATCTCTATGTACATCTTGTAAAAAATTTACACGCTAGTTCACTATAGTTTTCGAGATATAACATGTGGAAGTTAGGTTCTTGAATAGTCCTAAAGTTAGTTTCGAAGGAGTGATAATGGATTATTTTTGTAACTTTTAGGGGTATGACAAGACATACTAAGGTGTTATAGGTAAAGAAATTAGATAATTTTTTTAAAATTGAATGTGTGGCATGATATACAAGTTTACTCTTGGGAAGAGATAAAATATAAACAATTTTTGGGAAGGCTGGCATAACTTGCAATGGCACATGGAATTTTTGTTAGACTTGTGGAATTTCAAAGAGGACATATTATATTTTATTTTTTTTTGCTAGGTAAAGACTAATTCTATTATAAGGAAAGAAGAATAAAATTACAAAGAGGCAGAAGCCTCAACCGAGAGTAGCTGGGTGCCTTCAGGACACCAAAACTGTCCCAAAATTGGGAAAACTAGTTATAGAGAACAAAAAACCTTACATAGGAGTGAGAATACATTGACAGAACCAAAATTACAGAAATGTTGTACACACCAACAAAAGAAACCACAGACTGCCAATCCACAAAAAATTTAACCAGAACCATCAGACCAAGAACAGCCGAACCTAACCAGTGAGCAGTGAAACAAAACACTCTGAGAAGTCGCGAGGGGGTCCAAGTGGCATCACATGGGGATGTCCGGGTCCAAAGGCTCCTCAATGATAGGGAAAGAATTACCATACTAGATTTCACCATCCCGTGCCACGTCACCAGCTCCGCTGCCTCTTGGAGTAACCACCGTAGGGTGGGTGCCACCTGGGCTGCCTGCAATGTCCATCGCAACAGCGGTGCCATGAGAACTGCCACCAGGTGGCCACGTGTCATCTAGAATGTCACTCTCCTCATGCTATCCGCCACGCTCATCCGCCTTACCTTCTTCAGCCAGGTTCTACACCGAGCCATGCCTGCCTGCAATTCTACGAGTGCCCTAAGAGGACTCTGCCGAGATACGCGTAAGAGCATGAGGATGGGCCTCTTCTTTAGAGAAAATGATGGTGATATTGGCCGTGATAATGGGCTTGTTCAGGTTACTTTGAAACTTAAAATGAATCGACTGGAAAGCATTGTGCGGGAAGGGTCTGTGAGACGGACTGGACGAGGGAGAATTTGCACAAAATGAAGGCAGAGAAGCAGGGAGGGGAGGCTGCTCAACGGACTGAGGAGCTTGAGAACACACGCGGCCACCACGACTCCCACCATGGTGGCTTCTCATACGGTGCCGAACCATGGCAAGGCTGCGCAGGGGATGCTCAGAGAAATGGGATTCTTTGACAGGGGGATGAGAGAGCACAGAGGGAGCCTGATCAGGCTTCAGTGAGCAAGGCTAGGGAGGGGAAGAAGGAGACCCAATTTCACAATCCAGAGTCAACAGGAGTGAACAACGGGTGCCAAAAACCGTTCTGCTGCAAGGGATTCCGGCAAAGGGCAGACAAAGGCTAGAGGACGAGGTGCGAACATTGGAGTTGAGGGCCAAATGCGCCATGCTTAAACTAGTAATGGCCTTGTCTCGGCCGGAGTGTGCATTTAATTCAATCTGCAGGCGAACCTGCTCTCGCCTAAGGTGAGCCATCAAGTGCTGAGTCGTGACATTGAAATAAGCGCAGGCCAACAGCTGGCAGGGCCGAGCGCCGCCATTACCAATTGACACCATTAATGAACTCGATAGTCACCTGCATCCGGGTAAGAAGACATATTATATTACTACATATCAAAATTTCAAATTCAGAAGGGAAAATATTTTAGAGATATATTAGGATAAAGGTCAACCATCTAGATAATCTACAATTTAAGGTTTCAAAAGGTAAATAACTTACAATTGTCGTAACTTGATTGAAAGATATTTTCCTGGTGATTCAAACTTTGTGATCAAGAGGGAAATTATGATAATTAGTAATTACTCACATGGATCCTAAGGGTGCTTCAAAAGTTACTTCACCACTCTAACATTTAGAAAACCCATCCATCGCTCAAGGAGAAGTAGAAGATGTCCAATATTGGGTAACCAAGTTGAAATGTTAGTTACCATAATTGTGGTATATATTTTGGTGAGTGATTGAGCCAAATTCCACTTAATTCTGAGGTTTTTACTGCCTACAACAATCCATGGAGATGGTTATAATAGAAATAAACATAAACTATGTTTCATTCATTTATAAATTGAAAATAAATGAGCAATGGACAAAAAAAAAAAGATGATATATATTGCAAGGAGAAATGACTCTTTATTCAAAATGGATGAAGACAATTGTTTTGCTCATAGACATATTAGAGAATTTAGGGCATGTGGATCACTTTTCTATCATCCAATGGAATGTTTTCCTTCCCCCTATTTGCAAGATATATCCTCCATAAGTGGTGAGCATATATAATGATGGATGCTCACAAATTTCAAGGAAAATAATGTTACTCTTTGAGAATTTTGACGAAAAACCTAGACTAATTTTGGTAGCATAGCCTTGCACTCTTTTTCTTCATGAAATGGTTACCCCAAGGCTCCCACCTTCAATATTTTACAATACATTCATGGATACTATTTAAATGGATGGGATTGGATGGTATTGTGTGTTATCATATTTGGGGGCACATGAGGATTACTTTGGTAACCCCAAGTAGCCTCCCGTACTATGTGGGAGGTAGAGGGAATCCAAGAAACCTTGGTAGTTGATTTTGATATGATATTGATCTTTCCTTGCATCATTCTTTTGGGGGAGGTCACTTTCTATGGATCTATGTACTTATTAAAGGACATATGTGTTGATCCATGCAAATCATAAGGAGATTTTAGATGGATCAATAAAAACCCAATTTGTACTGTTTAGAGAAATTCTTTTAGGACTTTCATTGTTAGCCTTAAGGAATATTTGTTTTTATTTATTGATGATGCCTACATGTGATAACATATATAGTTTCGTTAGTAATTTTTAGGTGGCAATAGTTACCCCCTAATGTGCAAGGTTAGAAGTAGATGTATAGCTAAAATACATCATTATTTTCTTATCAATTTGATTCCCAATTGATATTGTTCAAGAGAGAGAAATTGAGATCCAAGAGGGAAGGAGGTCCACTTAAAGATGGAGAGAGATTCACTTGAAAAACAAAAATATTGTTAAAAGAAATACTTACAATATAAAAATGAGGTGGGCATGTCGAACACGCGCAATCATGAAGTTTGATAATAGTGATTGCAGTGATGGATGAGTGATATTGTTGAATATGCCTTGAGGGGGGGAAATGGTAGCTGAAATGTGTTGAAGTGGATAATTTCATCACCTATAGGGGAATTTATTTTATTAGAAGAAATATTTGATGCAAACACTGATCCAAAAAAAATTGTGAATATTTTCTTAACAAACATCTTCATTACAAAACCTTTTACATATACTTATATTTGCATGTGAAACATAAGCAATACATTGTCTAAACAATACTTCACCAATCCATCAACAGAGACAAGAATAAAATAACCATAAGAAATCATAACATAAGACATGTTAATTTAGTTTGTCTAGTGTGGACTACATCTCTAGGACCTGGGTCAAGAGTGGGGAGGTTGCTTCATTAGTCTCAACAAATGATAATGAGTACATCGAAAATATTTTTCATCACAAGGATAGATCTCTCATCTTGAGTGGCAATGTGTCTCCAAAAAGACATTCTCCTACAAAGTAGTCTCACTCCCAGAGTCTTATCCTTTAACAAGACAAATAAATGAAGACTCACAAAAGTGGCATAAAATGGACACTCTCACATAAGTGGCAACAAGTCCTCTTGAATCCATTGATCAAATTAAAATCCTACTCATGATAATCTCGAAATTTTGAGACCAACGATTGTAAACATGACTAATTTATGATGAAGTGTTAACATGACCCTCTTTCATCACTCCACCATCTCGATTTTTTTGCAAAGTGATGAGCCTTGGTCTTATAACAAGAATGTTGCAAATCTCGACGCTACCGACTTTAACTATCAACCCAGGGTTCGTACAAACTTAAGGGTGTTGGCATTATATGTGAGGCTTACAATGTGTCCTTCCTTTGATGTCATGATGTAATGGAGTGTATGTATTGAAGTCAAATCCTAAATGAATTGCGGAAAATGAAATGTTTGAAATGGAACCTTAACCTATTGCAAGAAAGAAAGTACAAGGAAAGAGACGAAAATTCAATGCTAAATTACACCATGTCCTAATTAACTGCCAAGAAACTATGCTTTGCAATAACGCTAAATTATCATGAACCAAATTATACTCTCTAAGAATGAAAGTAAGAAGCATAAAACATCACTAATGTGCAAGTAAAGGGACTGAAATAAATATGTTTTTGTCTTTTTGTCTTTTCATGCAAAATCAAGTATGCAAACTAATGTCTTTTGGTGATGTGGAAGGTGAATTAAGGATATTGGAGGTTGGATGGAAGGGTTAGGATATGTTTGGATGGTGTGGGAGACCCTTGGGAAGCTTTTAGTTACTTCCTAGAGGTTTTCCATCAATTCTTCTTGAAAACAAGCCATTTCAGGAAAACCTACAGGATGACCGTGTAGGAATTACAGGAAACCTACAAGATACAGCCCAGAGAAAAATATGAGGTGTTAGATTTGATGGGAGGCCTGGGAAAGGTGTGTAATGGGTGGAATGGAGTGGGAAAATTCCAAGGATCACTCAGAACTCAAAACCAAAGTCGAGAGATGGATGGATTCACTTAAAAATATTGGAGAAGTTTCCTTGTGAAATGATGAAGTTGGTGATGGTTTAATGACCAAGAAAATCAAATCCAAATTCGAAAGAATTTTTTTTTTTATTAACTAGGATGCCTTAGGTCCCTATTCCAAGTGGAATCACCCAAAAATACCTATGTTAACCCATGCAAAAAGTAAATTAAAAAAACATTACTAATAAAAAATATAGAAATTTGAGAACTAGTGAGCTAGTAAATCTAAGAAATGTCTAACCAAACCAAGTGCAAATGCAATGGGGTAGTTTTTGTTATGAACTAGAATGTTTCTGTGATCTAATGCAAGTAGAATCAATTTGATTGAATCTTGGTAGCATGCTCTAAAAAATGGCAGAAATTTATTGTTCTTTGCTAAAAAGGAGGTGCGCCAATCTAGATTTGGGAATAAGAAGACTAATCCAAGAAACTCAATGATTATTATGAACTTCCAAAGCTTTTCCAAGGACTAAATAATGCTTGCGATCCTACAAAGAACTTACATCAACCATTTAACTCAATCCTACAACAAGAAATTCTTAATCCTAATTGCAGAAATAGAAAGACATAAAAACTAGAGATGCATGTGAATAAGCAATGAAAAGAAGGAAAGAAAATGATACAAAAGGGCTCTAAGGCTCTTGGGATGGCCAAGACCAAGTAAAATCAAAGAACTATGTAGGAGAACAAGATTTAGAAGCTGAACATGACACCGATCTTCATTATTTTCATCAATAGGATTACATCCTTGTAAGAAAATACAATGGAGCTGCAAGAATACAAGCTCTCTCCACAATAACACTAACGAAAAATATCCCCTTAGAGGAAAATTTGACTTGGTACATATAGAAAATGATTGTGAATCATTCCCCATGAATGGAGGAATATTTCCCCACCAAAATCCCTTGATTAGTGGATCTATACCCCAATACTAGGAATTTTCATTAAATGGTGGGGAACACATTCCTAGATTTTCTCAATCATTCCCTAGAGGCAAATTTGGCTTGGTACTTAAACAAAATTATTAAGAATCATTCCCCATGGATGGAAGAAGCTTTCCCCATAGAAATCCCTTGATTGGTGGATCTTCTCCCTTGATTAGTGGAACACATTCCTAGATTGTCTAAATCATTGGAGTTCCACAGTTTGTGCCATAATTCCATAATATCTTGTTGACTTATTATTTATTATTGATCCTCTAGTAGTGGGTAACAAGTCCCTAAATTTTCTCCTCCTCCAACTCTTCATAGTCTACCCAATATTCTTATAATATTTCACAAAAGATAAATAATATTAGGCACAAATATTCAATTATTCATAAGCCTTTCTAATGAATATATCAAAGTTAAAAATAAATTATGTAATGCAAAAAGGGAGGTTTAATGTGCTGAAAGATGGTCATAGGCCTTAATTTATGTTTTCAATTAGAGGCATCAACCTTAATTTATGTCTAATTTAGAGGCCCATCATACCCCCTGCTGAAAGTATTGCTCATCTTCTGAGAAACTTAGTGACGTCATTGTGCCTCATCCATGGCCCCAGTGGCCTATCTCTTTTGCATTAAGAATCTTGGCTCTAAGCTCTACAAGGACAAACCCAAAAGCATATTTGTTCAAAGAAAAATCATTGTTTCTTGAGACCATTAGCTTGCTTTCTTCCCCTTATTCAAGATGGTTCTTGATTGTTTCTTCAGTTTGACAAGGTCTTCCACACTCTTATCAACATTCTACTCCCTTGTTCCACCATTTATTTTCCTTAGGACTACCTCCTATAGAATTTACGGGTCACTGTAATTCCTACAAGATCATTCTATAGAAAACACAGTCCCTTTGTAAACAGAATTAAAGGAGTGGAAAAAATGACATAAATGGTGGATGAATGAATGTTAATGCATGGTAAAATAAAAATGTGAGTGACAGGGGTCTCTTTGTGATCCTCTACTCTTTGACCATCCCTCTTGCTGACCTGCAAATGGAAATTTCATGAAAATGGAGAGGATGTTCTCTTTGTTTTTTTCTTTTCTTCAAGAATGAAATGGGAAGGATGAATGATGAATAGATAGTGAGTGTGAATTGGATGGAGGGCTTGGAGTGTTGTGGTGACCTTGGCCTTTGCAAAAATTTCTTCCTTCAACTACTGTCCTCATTCCTTGAAATCATCACCCTTCATAATTTGACTTTTCAACATTGCATGAGTGGAGGAGTGAGCTGCAATCAACTAGTTGAAGGTGGATTAGACTGCTGACCCATCCTTAGCTTACAAAACCTCATCTCTCATGAATTGACAACAAATTGCTAACTATAATATGCTCAAGAGAAGAGGTCAAGAATATTGCATACGTGTACCTACCTGATGGTTGTTGGAGAGAAATTCATGCTGCTGCTGAGTTGATATTGATGTGTAGGTGTTGGATGGTGATACAAATACTAAGATTAGGAGGAGCTTCTTTGACCTCTGGATCTCCTTTAAAACTGCTCACTAGCAATCTTGTACATGTTATTATGTATCATGTGGGTTTACAAGACAACGAAATTTTTGTCCATATCTCCCAAATGGTAGACTGGATTGAGCTGAAAATTTTTGAGCATATTGCCATCATCATGATGCACCTCCCCATGGAAAAGTTTGGTCAATGGATGCACGGATCTCGAGTAAAACTAAAAATGGCTGAAGGTGATGGAGGTCAATTTCTTGGAAACTATGCACTGGAACTTGCTGAAATTTCTTGGGCATGTTACCATCATCCACGTGCATCACCCCATGAAACATATTTTTAAATGGATGCACGGATATTGAGAAAATGCAAAAATGGCTGAAGGTGATGGAAGGCAATTTCTTGGAAACTGTGCACTAGAATTTGCTAAAACATCATAAGCATGTTACCATCATCCATATACATCTCCTCCTGAAACAGCTGGGCAAATGGATGCATGGTTTTTAAGTTATGGGAAAAACAAATTTCTGCTCTATGTATTTCTGTACCGTGTAGTAAAACAGAGCATCCTGTAATTTTTTAGGACAACAACGAAAATGAGTGGTAGGAGGCTGAGAATGATGGGTGGATGGTGAAAATATACGAGGGTGATAAATTGGCATGGCCTTGGGTTTGCTGAATAATTTGAGCAAAGGAGGAGAAAGTCAAAATTTGACTTCTTTTGACTAGGCTTGACCAATTTTCCTTTTGGTACCAACTTGTTCTTGTTGCTTGCAAATGTTGGAGAGTAAATGCATTCATCAAAGAGATACACGGAGAAAATATTTATTTTATTTTTTCTTCTAGGCCTACTAGCAACTTCAATGAGTTTTTCAACTAGTAGGTCTTCCTAGGCACCTCAAAGGAGGTTTTCACCTAGGATGTTTTCCTTTTTATCTTTTTTTCCTTTTTTTCAACCCATTGACTACCTCATGGAGGTTTTCAATCAATGAGCCAATATCAGGTGCCTCCAAGGAGGTTTTCACCTGAGATTTTTATTTTTCTGATTTTTTTTTCTTCTACCCTACCCTACTTGAAAAACAAAAATATTTTCAAGTATAAGAATACTTCCAATGGAGCCATGTGCACATCAAGATGAAAAAAAAAAATGATGTGTAGGCTCAGAAATGTATTCTTTGACATGTACCTGGATTTCAAAGACCAAATGATTTGAATTTGAAAGGATCAAGCATAGTTGAGGAAGAGAGTGCTGCTGCAACTTAGTGAATGTCTGAAACCATATTTCAATATAGTTGCGATGTCCATGGTCCTTTTGTTGATCTAAATAATTCTTCATGTCTTCTTCTACCATGACCTTCAAATCTTCCTCTTTTTACTGATTGTTCTCTTGAATACAATAGGCAGCTCTCTCGACCTCTGATTTTGATGTCTGCTCTTCATTAAGTGTAGCCCATGATTCTGCGGGTCTTCTCATTTGAATCTTCTTCTTCTAGATGCAGTCCTTCAATGATATTAAGAGAACCTCTTTTTTGCAATACCCTTCCTGAGCTATGGTGAATACCATTGAGCTCAAGAGGAGATGTTTGGAAGTGTTGTACCTCAGCATTGTGAGTGGGCTGAGCTACTTCAATGTGTGGGTTTGGAAAAGGTGGTACAGGTAGTCGAGTGGGAGTGTATATTTGAGATGGATGTGGATGGGGTTGTGGTTGTGGTGGAAGTGAATGATATGGATAACATGGTGTTTGTTATGGAGGATATTGAGGAAAATATTGAGGATATTGTGGATGGCTCCCATAAGTTCCTTGCCAACCTTGTTGCCAAGATTGGTTTTGCAGTTGAGATGGTGAATGTTGCCAAGGAAAGGGTGTGCTCCAATTAATTTGAGGTGGATATGCATAACCTTGAAATTGTGAATTAGGCTCTTGCATCATATAAGGCCGAATAGGCTGCCATGGTCCTCTTGGAGATACATAACATTGTTGCATTGACAATTGACTTGCTCCGTTGTCCTCTTGGTGAACTTCCTTAAACCTTGGTAATGGGGAGCAACATTTAACATCATGTGATTCTGCATGGACAACACAAACATTTTCCTTTTGCTCATTTTGTATTCTTGACATTTCTACTTGTTTGGTTAGATTGATAAGAATTTCTACTTTAAAATCATCAAACAAATTTCCAAGTTTAGCTTGACTTACTGATCTTGATGCCGATTTACTTACTCTTGTCTTTCCTCTTGACATGTGTTTGCATGTTTCACAAATTTCCTCAAATTATAATTCATATACATCACCTCTACTCATGATATTAAGGAGACCAATCCACTCATCCCTAATTGTTCTAAGTAAGAGGGTTTTTAGTGGGTCGGGTCCTAAATGATGTAGTTTTTCCCTCTTAAGATTATACATGAACCTCTTTATCAGATCCTTTAGACTCTCATCTTCTTTTTGATTCATTCTAAAGATTTCTTCTTTAGGATCATGATCTTTATATTTTTCTAGGAATCTATTTTTCATATCATTACATGATCTTATTGAATTGGTCCCTAAACTCATGAACCATTTAAGAGCTCTGTCCTTCAAAGTTGTCAGAAATAGTTTTTAATAAGTAACCATAAGATATACAAACAATCTCAAATTCAAAGAGAAAGGTTTCCGGATCCTCTGACCTTAGACCATGAAATTTTGGAAGAAAAGATGGAGGGTTGTTCTTCATGTGCACACAACCATCAGTATCTTGAATGGGAAATCCGAGAGGATCTTCCTCATTGTCATCATCTCCATCCATTTCTTCTACTTTCTTTGCCATATTCTTATTCTACCTACAAAAGTGAATGGTGATATGGCTCTTGCTGTGCCATGTGATCAAATGGGGGGTGGGTTGTTGATGGAGATTTTTTTTTGTTTTTGTTTTTATGATTGAATGAAAACTATAATGCAATGCAAATTTCTACTTTTGAAATTGAATATGTCTAATGCAAATATTTTTTCTTTTTGCAAAAAGTAAAAATAAATGAATCAACTAGGGAAGAAAACAATGCATACTTTCACACCTCCCTAGCAACAGCACCAAAAAGTGATGAGCTTCGGTATTGCAACAAGAATGATGCAACTCCCAAGGCTACAGAATTTAATTATCAACCCAGGGTTCGTACAAGCTTAAGGGGTGTCAGCACTATATGTGTGGCATACAATGTGTCCTTCCTTTGCTGTCATGATGTAATGGAGTGCAAGTATTGAAGTCAAATCCTAAATGAATTTCACAAAATCAAATGTTTGAAAAGGAACCTTAACCTATTGCAAGAAATAAAGTAAAAGGAAAGAGACGAAAATTCAATGCTAAATCACACCATGTCCTAATTAACTGCCAAGAAACTATGCTTCGAAATAACGATAAATTATCATGAACCAAATGCTACTATCTAAGAATGGAAGTAAGAAGCATCAAACATCACTAATGTGCAAGTAAACGGACTGAAATAAATCTGTTATTGTCTTTTTGTTTTTTCATGCAAAATCAAGTATGCAAACTAATGTCTTTTGGTGATGTGGAAGGTGAATGAAGGATGTTGGAGGTTAGATGGAAGGGTTAGGAGATGTTTGGATGGTGTGGGAGACCCTTGGGAGGCTTTTGGTGACTTCCTAGAGGTTCTCCATCAATTTGCCCTCAAAACAGGCCGTTTTAGGAAAACCTACAAGATGTACTAGAAACCTATATGATGATCCTGTAGGAATTACAAGAAACCTACAGGATACAGCCAAGAGAAGAATATGAGGTGTTGGAGGTGATGGGAGGCCTAGGAAAGGTGTGTGATGGGTAGAATGGAGTGGGAAAGTTCCTAGGATCACTCAAAAATCAAAACCAAAGTTGGGATATGGATGGATTCGCTTAAAAGACTTGGAGAAGTTTCCTTGAAATTGGTGAGGGTTTAATGATCATGAAAATCAAATCCAAATTGTATGGGACAAATTTTTTTGCTAACTAGGATTTCTTGCGTCCCTATTCCAAGTTGAATCACTCAAAAGGACCTAAGTTAACCGATGCAAAATAAAAAAATAAAAAAAAACATTACTAGTCGAAAATCTAGAAATTTGAGAACTAGTGAGCTAGTAAATCTAAGAAATGCCTAACCAAATCAAGTGAACATGCAATGGGGTTATTTTTGTTAGGAGCTAAATTTTTTTTTTGATCTAATGCAAGTGGAATCAATTCCATTGAAGCTCGTTGGCATGCTCTAAAAAATAACATAAATTATTGTTCTTTGCTAAAAACGAGGTCCAACAATCTAGATTTGGTAATAAGAAGACTAATCCAAGAAATCCAATGATAATTATGAACTACCAAAGCTTTTCCAGGGATGAAATAATGCTTGTGATCCTGCAAAATAACTTACATCAACAATTTAACTCAATCCTACAACAAGAAATTATTAATCCTAAATGCAGAAATAGAAAGACATAAAAACTAGAGATGCATGTGAATAAGCAATGAAAGGAAGGAAATAAAATGATACAAAAGGGCTCTGAGGCTGCTAGGATGGATAAGCCCAAGGAAACTCAGAGACTTGTGGAGGAGAACAATATGTAGGAGCTGAACATGACACAAATCTTCATTATTCTCATTAATAGGATTACATCCCTGCAAGAAAATACAATGGAGGTGCAAGAATACAAGCTATCTCCACAATAACACTAATGATAAATCTCCCCTTAGGCGAAAATTCGACTTGGTACTTGTAAAATATGATTAGGAATCGTTCCCCATGAATGGAGGAATATTTCCCCACCAAAATCCCTTGATTAGTGGATCTAATCCCCAATACTAGGCATTTGCATTAAATGGGAGGGAACACATTCCTAGATTTTTGCAATCATTCCCTAGTGGAAAATTCAACTTGGTACTTATACAAAATGATTAAAAATAATTCCCCACGGATGGAGGGAGCTTTCCCCACCGAAATCCCTTGATTAGTGGATCTGCTCCCTTGATTGGTGGATCTACTCCCTTGATTAGTGGAACACATTCCTATATTTTCTCAATCATTGGAGTTCCACAATTTGTGCCATAATTCCATAATATCTTGTTGACTTGTTATTTGTTATTGATCCTCCAGTAGTAGGGAACAAGTCCCTAAATTTTCTCCTCCTCCAACTCTTCATAGTCTTCCCAATATTCTCATAATATTCCACAAAAAATAATATTACGCACAAATTTTCAATTATTCATAAACCTCCCTAATGAATATATTAAAGTTAAAAATAAATTATCTAGTGCAAAAAGAGAGGTTTCATGTGCTAAAAGATGGTCATAGGCCTTAATTTATGCTTTAAATTAGAGACATGGGCCTAATTTATGTCTAATTAAGAGGCCCATCACAACACCTAAAATGATGAATTCCCTACAAAAATTCAGATCTCGTTGTCATATTCCAACATACAGAGATCACCAAAACCTGCAACATACATTCTTCCTTTCGCCAAAATAAAAACAAGCAGGTGGCAAAAATGCATTATTATACCTCCCAATTTGATAATGACCTGAAAATCAGCTACTCAAATGCTAAAATTGTCAGTGTCATCGTGATCCTTGTGAAAGATCATGAAATTTGAGTATAAAGTTGACCCCATTCTGACCCCTGAAAATCTGGGCCTCTAGGGAATCTAAAAGATTCCTCACATTGTCAAAAGATTCTTTGTGTCAGGGTTCCACTGGCCAAGGTTTTGACTTTGGCTCATAGTTCCATAGTGCACGATTCCACTCTGCACATAACTCTAAATGCACTCGCTCTCGACATAGTTCCTCTAATGCTTGTATGGGAAGAAATATGAGCGTTAAATAAAAAATGTCAACGTTACAAACAAGGTTCCACCTGATGCTCGTTCTCGACCTGGGCTCCCCCATTGTTAGAATGGAACTTGGGTTTTAAATTAATGTTGGAAGGAAGTGATTACAAAGCCTCCTAACTTGGCATGTTGGTTGGCAAATAAAATTTAGATTATAGTTTTGGAGTAGGCCGGGTTCAAAACCTATGGCCCCCATTTTGGGCCTCCATCCATTGGATGTTGTTTGTTAGTGGTGTGTTTGGGGCCTCCCATTGGGTCGGCTGGCTGGTAGCTAGTGCGGGTTCAAATCATGATGGCACCATATTATATGTGGTATGGTTGGGCCGTTGGGCAGGATCCCACATCATACCCATAGGCCTCGACTCACTTTAAATTTTATATATATTTGAATAACAATTGGCTGAGCTGGTGGCATGCCAACTGAGCATATATTTATTATTATTTTTTTTAGAATTAAAACAAAAATCGTCTACCGGATTCTATTAGGGTTCACTAGAAAAATTAATGATTTGAAAATTTGGTCATTTATGTCCATCGTCTAGTGCTAAATTATTGCTTTGTTTGTTGCCACCAAATTTGTCAGAGCTACCAAATTTAGTGAGCCTCCAAATTTATACAACAAAAAAAACCTTGCTTCTTTGACTTGAAACATTGACTGAGAATATCTTGCACATATGAAGTCGGATTGAGATATCGTCTACACCATTAGAATTAGGACGACGAATGCTTTAATTTGTTCCTAGTATCGAAGAGATCCAAAGAATTGAAATTTCTAGCTTCTCCAAAGCCACCTAGATCATTCCTCCCCATCGAGGAGCTTTTGGTCCTCCAAAATCATAAGCATGACTGTAATATTGATATGCATAACAGATGCACAATTCCACTCTGCACATAATTCCAAATGCACTCGCTCTCAGCCTGGTTCCTCCATTGCTTATATGGGTAAAAATCTGAGCGCTAAATAAAAAATGTCAGCGTTAGAAACAAGGTTCCACTCGACGCTCGTTGTTGGCCTTTGCTCCTCCACTATTAAAATGGAACTTGGGAAATCAATGTTGGTAGGAATTGATTACAAAGCCTCCTACATTGGCATGTTTGTTGGCAAAGAAAATTTAGAGTACTTTTGTGGAGCGGGCCACGTTCAAACTTCTCGGCCCCATTTTGGGCCTCCATCCATTGGATGTTTCTTTTTAGTGGTGTATTTCGGGCGGGCCGGCTGGCATTTCATGTGGGTTCAAATCTTGTCGACCCCATATTATATGTGGTATGGTTGGGTCGTTGGGTAGGATCCTGGGTTAGACTCGTAGGCCTCGACTCATTTTTAATTTTATATATATTTGAATGAGAGTTGGTGGATTTGGTGGTCCGTCAACTGAACATATATTTATTTTTATTATTTTTATAATTAAAACAAAACCGTGTGCCAAATTCTCTTAGGGTTCACTTGCAAAATTAATGATTTGACAATTTGGTCATTTATGTCCATCAATTAGTGATAAATTACCTCTCAGTTTGTGATGAGCCTCATCATTGGTAACTATATGGACCTTAATCCACCTCCTAGCTTAGTCAAATAAACTCTTCTTGCAATTTATTACATATTTTGATTATATTTTGTTTAATGAGATGAGTCAAAGTGAGATATTATGCCTAGTGGACTAATGTGCATTGATTGTAGGTTTGTGCGAGAAAATCATCGAATTTTGGCTAATTAAGGGTTGAAACTCGAATGAGACAAGGAGGGGATATTTTAGGAGGTAGATCCTCCTCATTTACTCCTCCCTCATTCAAATATTTCTCCATCAATCACACTAACTCGGAGTTCAAGCAGCCTATTCATGGAGATCAAGAGGCAACTGAGCAAGTGACAATTAAAGAGCTAGTTTATCTCGGGTTCGGGAGCCAAGCCTCCCTATATTTAAGGAAGTTGTTGGAGACTTCATTTGTATAAATAAAGAGGCCTAGAGCCTCATTAGGAATCAATTTTTTGCTATAAAAACACTAGCCATTTCGAGTTCAAGACTTGTGGAAGACATTGCTATGTAATTTTCTGTTTTGATAATGAGAATGAGCATTTCCTTGATCCAGCACTGAGTTAATTTACAGGGCTGAAGCTATTGGGTTAGGGAACAACCCTAGCAACAAAGGCTCCTTTTCTTGTATTCGTATGCCTAGATTGATTTGATATATTAATGGTTGAATTTTCTTTAGAAATATTGCATTGCAAGTAGTGTAGATTTTATTAGTTTGCTTATTAGTTTGCTTCCATTTGTGCTTTACTTTAGTAGTAACTTAGAAGATATAAAGGAACATCAAAAATCTATCAGTATGTGGTTTTGGCCTCACTCCTTCCTCCAGGGATCATGGATTGAAGAAAGAAATCCTATGCAGACCCAAAAAGACAGAATTCTACATTCTCATGGAATTTAGTGTTTTCCGTACTTAGGCCAGCATTTGATTAGTTTACAAGAGTAGGATTTAGTTACCATTTCTTCTATCTTTAGTATTACATTATTTCTCATCAATGTTCCATCTTATTATGCAAGTTTTCCTCATGCATGAAGTAGGCAGCTAGCTCATGAATTTTTTTACTTAGATAATATAAATTCTTCTTGTTTACATGATTTTTGGATAGATGTCAATGTTTGATGTAGTGCAGGAGTTTCAATAGTACAAAGAGATGTCATGATCAGAAACCTCATCCCAACCTCATCCATCCATTATCATTCCTTCCATTCACTAAGACCCTCACCAATTTCATCATTTCACAAGAAAACTTCTCCAAGCTTGTTGAGAAAATCCAGCCATCTCTCAACTCTAGTTTTGAGTTCTAAAGTGGTCCTAGACACTCCCTTGCCTCATTACATCCACCAACCATCTTTCCTAAGCCTTCCATCACCTTCCACATCCGTCCTTTTTTCTCTTGGCTGTATTCTGTAGAAATACATGGGATCTTGTAGTTTTTCAAGACATCCTGTACAACGCATTAGGACATCCTGTAGGTTTAATTGTAGTTATAATAGATCTGACCTACAAATATATAATAAAGAAAATATACCTAGAAATAACAAGATTGAAATAGATAAACTTCAGATAAACTTCTCTTTATTATTATCAAAACCCTTAAGGTAGGGCAACACCATACAATCACTCCTTAATGAAGGAGAACACTCCACAAGCCATATGCTTGCCAATACAATATTCCATCACCTCTCTCAATGGGGAGTCTCTAGTCTCTATATAGGATTCATACATACAATACCATGGGTCATTACAATGGTTCTCTCAATACCATATATCTGATACCTTGGGCTTATCACCTGATTGCTAACTACTTGTGGTCCCTTACACGATGCATGTTAACCACTTTATTTATTAACTACGGTCCATCGTATTATTACATTATTCCCTTGGGTACCTCCTTCTATACCCCATAATAACCCCCCTAGGTATACTAGATTCCACCCTCGTTAAACATGTTTCGTCCCCAAAACATAAGAAGAAGACAAATAATAAGACATACTCAGAAGAGTAGTCCATTGACACCATGCACATGCATATATCCATCCAAGAGAAAGGTGAACCCTCGATCCAGTTGGTGCCTCACTCTCTTGAGATGGAAGTTGAACCTAACGACTCTTCTGTGTTGATGTGTTGTGGGTGGATAGTCGCACTACTCTATTAGTCGTCCTAGTGTTGTTGTCCTTATTGCTAGTTCTTTTCCACCTTATTGGTTTTTGTCTTGTTGAGTGATGTGGGTGGTGATATGCTGAAGCTTTAACTCATGGAATCTCTTTCTTGAATTCCTCTACTATTGGTGTTGAAGTGGTGTCTCATGCTTTTTCTGGTTCCTGGTTTGATGTTTGTGTTTGGTTATCGACCATCAAAGGCTCATCATCTGACATTTCAGTGTCATTAGATCTTTGTGCTTCTGCCTCCATAGTCTCTGCTTCTGTCTTAATGGAAATATCCTGCAATGTAATTTCCTTCTTTTTAAACTAGAGCTTCATAAATTTCTCCTGCACATTAATATTGACAGTACCCACAGATTCCATCCAAGGATATCCCAAAACAAAATCCATGCTATCCATATCTGAAGTATAAAAATCACAATGCAACAGATACTTATCCATAGAAAGCTTCAAATCTTTATAAACTTGAACATCTTCATTATCAACTTGTGTGTTTTCAACATGTTTTGTTGGAACTTGCAATTCTTTTACCAAATTAACATTGATAAAATTATGCTTGCGACTAGGATTTATAGACACAATGATCTTCTCCTTCTGAATCAATCCATGAACCTTTAGTAAGGAGATGCCAATAGAAAATAACCCTTTAGGTTACTTGGATTCCTTCTTTCCTGTAAAAGTAAAATCTTTGCTAGGTTTTTTTGTTTCCTTCTTTCCAGTATGAGACCATTTGTCCAAAACTAGTTTTTCAATTTCGTCAGCACGTCTTAACTTTATAATCTCACTGTCAAGTGATTTCCACCATATAGCAGCCTCATCTTTCAAATAATAGACTATGGAGTCTGTTAAGGTCCTATAATAATAGGATTCATAATTTTGAATTGACTATGGTTAGTATTGTAATATTGTACATATCTTTGCTTTTTGCAAATGTATTCCCAAATTAAAAAATGTAAAGAGGGTATGTCCTAAAAGAAAAATCAAAGGAAGAAAAGAAACAAAAAAAAAGTGAAAAATATGAACCCCACAAAAAGAGATTAGAATCGATCATGAAAGTGTGAAAATTCAAATGCCACTACTATGTCACTTTTTCTGCAAATAATGATTATGTGTAGCTTGTTTAAAATACCATAATCCATGATAAGTCAAACATCTTAATCTTGATTTTTCATGCTTTAAATTTAATGTTGATAGATAAAGAATAAAGATCTAGCCAAACAGTTTAATCTTGGCAAATCAATAGTAAAAATAGAGAATGAGAGGGAGCTCTTGGATGAAATAAGGGTTGAATTGGTTAATTTCATGTTTCAAAGAAAAATGAATAAGGGTTTGCAAACTCAAATGCACCCATGGAAATAAGGATTAAAATGTTAAAATAGCAGATGGGTAGGTACAAGCAATTTTTACAATCATGGATAAGCATCATTTGGGATATTACTAATTTCCCTCCCCACAATGTGCTCTAGTACTAAAACACTTCAGTCATAAAGGCTCAAATAATTTCTCTAACATTTGGTGGGACCGGACCCTCGACTTAATGACTCATGGACATCAAATATTGGATTCCACCTTATTAAAACCCTTCTCATTCATGAAAGCACCCTTTTCCCTTTATATCACTCATTTTACCCTACAAAGTCCCCTTTTCCTACGTTTAAAGCACATTTTACCTAGGAAAGGTAAAACCCCCTTAACGTATTCCCCTCTCATTCAAAATACTCAAAAACCCACAAAAGTTGCTTTTATCCTAAGTATAAGCGTTAAATGTTGATATTGGGCCACCATAGTGAAGAAATTCAAGCCAAACATCATATTTTACATTATGCTTACTATATTTTACATTTTGTGCATTCATTTCATATTAACGTACTAATCTAATGTATTAGCTCCCCGATATACCCTTTTCCCGTATTAAATAACTCCTTCATATATTTTTTTTCTCAGTAAAACTATGCTACTAAATTATATTATATACAAAGAAACATTACAGACAGAGAAACATGTTGCCCAAGGCCGACTGTGGCACTGTGGGCTTCCTTCCAGGGGCGACCTTTCCTTCTGATTTGCAGCCAGTACATCAAAACACATGAAAGTTTTCATTCCAGACCTTGAACACCCACGCAGGGGCTATGAAGCCAAAAATTACCCTCGCAGGGGCGACCAACTGACTGAAACAAAGCGTGCAGAAACCTGGACCCGAACCTAAAAAACTCAGACATAAACATGTGACTAATCCCATACTCAGACACAGATATCAGACGAGACAGAGGACTTAAACATAACCTGAACAAAAAGATGGTTGACGCAGCCTGCTGCTGAGTGCTACTCCTCAGGCTTCTCCTCAACGATTGGAACCCATCCATACTCCTCAGAGACGCCTTCCCCTTCTTCCTCTGCGGCTTTCCTGGAGGACGACGCTTCCGGCTTCTGAGATTGGGCGGGAGCCTGCTCTGGAGCTCCTCCCGGTCCCTCCTCATCAATTGCCTGATGCTCTGAGAGTGGCGGTGCCCCGCTGCCCTCCCCATCTTCATAGTCCTTGTTTTCCTTAACGAAGAGGACGGAGAGGTGAGCACTAATGCTTCCCAGAGTAAAGACAGCGGTGCCAAATGCTGGAAGGGAGGGTGGTTCTGAATTGGGGCTACCCGCATCCATGAATTGGGAAGCCTGCATGTGGGGTGCCCCGGCTCTTCTATGACAGTAGCAGCAGCAGCAATGGTGGTGGGTGTCTGCTGCTGGATGGCGTGAGGAGCTCCCTCGACCCGAGCCTCGTCTACATGGCATCCTCTCCCTTGGCTTGACCATTTTGGTTGAAGAGCTGACGGCGAAAAACAGAGATTCTGTTGCTGGAAGCTCTTGCTTGAGTCTCCTCCCAACGCAACACAGTAATCCTTCCTCGTCTCTTGGCAATAATACCATACAACCCGCACCTCGGAGGACAGGCGCGAAGAATTCCTTGGCTGCCACAACGCCTGTAGCATCCACAGCGTCGCCCAGAAGAAAGAAATTGCCCAAACCAGCCTGCGCAGCGAGCCTCTCACTCTGAGAATGGTTCGCCCCCCTGCCCATCTCAGATATAACCCATTCGACATTCTCTTGAGCCTTGAGCGCCATAAATGCGCTCTGAAACCGCACCAGTTCACCTTAGGATTCATTGATAACGCGGAGCAGATGCCTCGGTATTTAATACCTCGGCGGCGTTCTGAATGTCCTTCCTGATATTCTCACAAGGTGGCACATGTTGGCCATGTGGCCTCCTTACCTCTGCCGCGTGAACACCCGCATCCGGGGAGTCTGCTTCTTTTTGGATGAGGCTTTTACAGTCCTGGGCTTGGGGATGATTTTGTATGATGTCCGTGGTTCCTGAAAGAAGGACCTGGTCATTTCCTACCCCAATATTGGCCAGTAGATCAGCTATCTTATTGCCCTCTCTTCTTATGTGATTAAAGGAGACGGCTCTGTTATTGCGCAAGTACTGTTCCATGATGTTTAGCCTTGCTTCTAATCTCCAACTTGTGGCAATTTTCCTGGCTTGGGAGCCCATCTGAATGTGGGTTGCCATATTAATGAGAAGCTGCGAGTCTCCTTCCACAATCAGGGGTTGAAGTCTGAGATTTTCCGCTAGTAGGAGACCTTGCCAGAGGCCTTCTAGTTCAGCGGAGTTGTTGGTATCCCACCCCATGTTTCCATAGTAGATCTGTATAGGAGTGCCAGCATGGTTCCTCAGAATTCCTCCGAATCCAGCAGCTCCCGGATTGCCTTTGGAGGCCCCATCAAAGTTGAGTTTGAAGGATAACTCCTTCATATATTATATGCAAACCCCGATTTAATTATAAGCTATAGTTTCATCCCCCGCATTGTTTAAATTAACTCCCCACTTCATATTACCACAACATAAATCTATTAACCCACCAACCCTTGGTGCTGTTAATGAAAACCCCACAAATCTTCAACCTGATTTCCCTCTGTGCAGCTTCACTGTGTGACAGCCGTTAGATGTCTCACCCCTAGATCTAAGGACCTGCATCCATATTAGAATAACCCTTATTCTTATCTCTCACATGAGGAGTACTTTGGTAACCCCAAGTAGCCTCCCGTACAATGTGGGAGGTAGAGGGAATCCAAGAAACCTTGGTAGTTGATTTTGATATGATATTGATCTTTCCTTGCATCATTCTTTAGGGGGAGGTCACTTTCTATGGATCTATGTACTTATTAAAGGAAATATGTGTTGATCCATGCAAATCATAAGGTGATTTTAGATGGATCAATAAAAACCCAATTTGTAGTGTTTAGAGAAATTATTTTAGGACTTTTATTGTTAGCCTTAGGGAATATTTGTTTTTACTTATTGATGATGCCTACATGTGATAACATATATAGTTTCCTTAGTAATTTTTAGGTGGTAATAGTTACCCCCTAATGTACAAGGTTAGAAGTAGATGTATAGCTAAAATACATCATTATTTTCTTATCAATTTGATTCCCAATTGATATTGTTCAAGAGAGAGAAATTGAGATCCAAGAGGGAAGGAGGTCCACTTAAAGATGGAGAGAGATTCACTTGAAAAACAAAAATATTGTTAAAATAAATACTTACAATATAAAAATGAGGTGGGGGGAAATGGTAGTTGTAATGTGTTGAAGTGGATAATTGCATCACCTATAGGGGAATTGATTGTATTAGAAGAAATATTTGATGCAAACACTGATCCAAAAAAAATTGTGAATATTTTCTTAACAAACATCTTCATTACAAAACCTTTTACATATACTTATATTTGCATGTGAAACATGAGCAATACATTGTCTAAAAAATACTTCACCAATCCATCAACAGAGACAAGAATAAAATAACCATAAGAAATCATAACACAAGACATGTTAATTTAGTTTGTCTAGTGTGGACTACATCTCTAGGACCTGGGTCAAGAGTGGCGAGGTTGCTTCATTAGTCTCAACAAATGATAATGAGTACATCGAAAATATTTTTCATCACAAGGATAGATCTCTCATCTTGACTGGCAATGTGTCTCCAAAAAGACATTCTCCTACAAAGTAATCTCACTCCCAGAGTCTTATCCTTTAACAAGACAAATAAATGAATTCTCACAAAAGTGGCATAAAATGGACACTCTCACATAAGTGGCAACAAGTCCTCTTGAATCCATTGATCAAATTAAAATCCTACTCATCATAATCTCGAAATTTTGAGACCAACGATTGTAAACATGACTAATTTACGATGAAGTGTTAACATGACCCTCTTTCATCACTCCACCATCTCGATTTTTTTGCAAAGTGATGAGCCTTGGTCTTGCAACAAGAATGTTGAAAATCTTGACGCTACCGACTTTAACTATCAACCCAGGGTTCGTACAAACTTAAGGGTGTTGGCATTATATGTGCGGCTTACAATGTGTCCTTCCTTTGATGTCATGATGTAATGGAGTGTATGTACTGAAGTCAAATCCTAAATGAATTTTGGAAAATGAAATGTTTGAAATGGAACCTTAACCTATTGCAAGAAAGAAAGTACAAGGAAAGAGACGAAAATTCAATGCTAAATGACACCATGTCCTAATTAACTGCCAAGAAACTATGCTTTGCAATAATGCTAAATTATCATGAACCAAATGATACTCTCTAAGAATGAAAGTAAGAAGCATCAAACATCACTAATGTGCAAGTAAAGGGACTGAAATAAATATGTTTTTGTCTTTTTGTCTTTTCATGCAAAATCAAGTATGCAAACTAATGTCTTTTGGTGATGTGGAAGGTGAATTAAGGATATTGGAGGTTGGATGGAGGGGTTAGGATATGGTTGGATGGTGTGGGAGACCCTTGGGAGGCGTTTAGTGACTTCCTAGTGGTTTTCCATCAATTCTTCCTCAAAACAAGCCATTTCAGGAAAACCTACAGGATGATCGTGTAGGAATTACAGGAAACCTACAAGATACAACCCAGAGAAAAATATGAGGTGTTAGAGTTGATGGGAGGCCTGGGAAAGGTGTGTAATGGGTGGAATGGAGTGGGAAAATTCCAAGGATCACTCAGAACTCAAAACCAAAGTCGAGAGATGGATGGATTCACTTAAAAAGATTGGAGAAGTTTCCTTGTGAAATGATGAAGTTGGTGATGGTTTAATGACCAAGAAAATCAAATCCAAATTCGAAAGGAATTTTTTTTTTATTAACTAGGATGTCTTAGGTCCCTATTCCAAGTGGAATCACCAAAAATACCTATGTTAACCCATGCAAAAAGTAAAATAAAAAAACATTACTAATAAAAAATATAGAAATTTGAGAACTAGTGAGCTAGTAAATCTAAGAAATGTCTAACCAAACCACGTGCAAATGCAATGGGGTAGCTTTTGTTATGAACTAAAATGTTTCTGTGATCTAATGCAAGTGGAATCAATTTGATTGAATCTCGGTAGCATGCTCTAAAAAATGGCAGAAATTTATTGTTCTTTGCTAAAAAGGAGGTGCGGCAATCTAGATTTGGGAATAAGAAGACTAATCCAAGAAACTCAATGATTATTATGAACTTCCAAAGCTTTTCCAAGGACTAAATAATGCTTGTGATCCTACAAAAGAACTTACATCAACCATTTAACTCAATCCTACAACAAGAAATTCTTAATCCTAATTGCAGAAATAGAAAGACATAAAAACTAGAGATGCATGTGAATAAGCAATGAAAAGAAGGAAAGAAAATGATACAAAAGTGCTCTAAGGCTTTTGGGATGGCCAAGACCAAGGAAAACCAAAGAACTATGTAGGAGAACAATATTTAGAAGCTGAACATGACACCGATCTTCATTATTTCCATCAATAGGATTACATCCCTGTAAGAAAATACAATGGAGCTGCAAGAATACAAGCTCTCTCCACAATAACACTAACGAAAAATATCCCCTTAGAGGAAAATTTGACTTGGTACTTATAGAAAATGATTGTGAATCATTCCCCATGAATAGAGGAAGATTTCCCCACCAAAATCCCTTGATTAGTGGATCTATACCCCAATACTAGGAATTTTCATTAAATGGTAGGGAACACATTCCTAGATTTTCTCAATCATTCCCTAGAGGCAAATTTGGCTTGGTACTTATACACAATCATTAAGAATCATTCCCCATGGATGGAGGAAGCTTTCCCCATAGAAATCCCTTGATTGGTGGATCTTCTCCCTTGATTAGTGGAACACATTCCTAGATTGTCTAAATCATTGGAGTTCCACAGTTTGTGCCATAATTCCATAATATCTTGTTGACTTATTATTTATTATTGATCCTCTAGTAGTGGGGAACAAGTCCCTAAATTTTCTCCTCCTCCAACTCTTCATAGTCTACCCAATATTCTTATAATATTTCACAAAAGATAAATAATATTAGGCACAAATATTCAATTATTCATAAGCCTTTCTAATGAATATATCAAAGTTAAAAATAAATTATGTAATGCAAAAAGGGAGGTTTAATGTGCTGAAAGATGGTCATAGGCCTTAATTTATGTTTTCAATTAGAGGCATCGGCCTTAATTTATGTCTAACTTAGAGGCCCATCATACCCCCTGCTGAAAGTATTTCTCATCTTCTGAGAAACTTAGTGACATCATTGTGCCTCATCCATGGCCCCAGTGGCCTATCTCTTGTACATTAAGAATCTTGGCTCTAAGCTCTACAAGGACAAACCCAAACGCATATTTGTTTAAATAAAAATCATTGGATCTTGAGACCATTAGCTTGCTTTCTTCCCCTTATTCAAGATGGTTCTTGATTGTTTCTTCAGTTTGACAAGGTCTTCCACACTCTTATCAACATTCTACTCCCTTGTTCCACCATTTATTTGCCTTAGGAGTGCCTCCTGTTGAATTTACGGGTCACTGTAATTCCTACAAGATCATTCTATAGAAAACACAGTCCCTTTGTAAACAGAATTAAAGGAGTGGAAAAAATGACATAAATGGTGGATGAATGAATGTTAATGCGTGGTAAAATAAAAATGTGAGTGACAGGGGTCTCTTTGTGATCCTCTACTCTTTGACCGTCCCTCTTGCTGACCTGCAAATGGAAATTTCATGAAAATGGAGAGGATGCTCTCTTTGTTTTTTTTTTTCTTCAAGAATGAAATGGGATGGATGAATGATGAATAGATAGTGAGTATGAATTGGATGGAGGGCTTGGAGTGTTGTGGTGACCTTGGCCTTTGCAAAAATTTCTTCCTTCAACTACTGTCCTCATTCCTTGAAATCATCACCCTTCATAATTTGACTTTTCAACATTGCATGAGTGGAGGAGTGAGCTGCAATCAACTAGTTGAAGGTGGATTAGACTGCTGACCCATCCTTAGCTTATAAAACCTCATCTCTCATGCATTGACAACAAATTGCTAACTATAATATGCTCAAGAGAAGAGGTCAAGAATATTGCATACATGTACCTACCTGATGATTGTTGGAGAGAAATGCATGCTGCTGCTGAGTTGATATTGATGTGTAGGTGTTGGATGGTGATACAAATACTAAGATTAGGAGGAGCTTCTTTGACCTCTGGATCTCCTTTAAAAATGCTCACTAGCAATATTGTACATGTTATTATGTATCATGTGGGTTTACAAGACAATGAAATTTTTGTCCATATCTCCCAAATGGTAGACTGGATTGAGCTGAAAATTTTTGAGCATATTGCCTTCATCATGATGCACCTCCCCATAGAAAAGTTTGGTCAATGGATGCACGGATCTCGAGTAAAACTAAAAATGGCTGAAGGTGATGGAGGTCAATTTCTTGGAAACTATGCACTGGAACTTGCTGAAATTGCTTGGGCATGTTACCATCATCCACGTGCATCACCCCATGAAACATATTTTTAAATGGAGCACGGATATTGAGAAAATGCAAAAATGGCTGAAGGTGATGGAAGGCAATTTCTTGGAAACCGTGCACTGGAATTTGCTGAAATTTCTTAAGCATGTTACCATCATCCATATACATCTCCTCCTGAAACAGCTAGGCAAATGGATGCATGGTTTTTAAGTTATGGGAAAAACAAATTTCTGCTCTATGTATTTTTGTACCGTGTAGTAAAACAGAGCATCTTGTAGTTTTTTAGGACAACGACGAAAATGAGTGGTAGGAGGCTGAGAATGATGGGTGGATGGTGAAAATATACGAGGGTGATGGATTGGCATGGCCTTGGGTTTGCTGAATAATTTGAGCAAAGGAGGAGAAAGTCAAAATTTGACTTCTTTTGACTAGGCTTGACCAATTTTCCTTTTGGTACCAACTTGTTCTTGTTGCTTGCAAATGTTGGAGAGTAAATGCATTCATCAAAGAGATGCATGGAGAAAATATTTATTTTATTTTTTCTTCTAGGCCTACTAGCAACTTCAATGAATTTTTCAACTAGTAGGTCTGCCTAGGCACCTCAAAGGAGGTTTTCACCTAGGACGTTTTCCTTTTTATCTTTTTTTCCTTTTTTTCAACCCATTGACTGCCTCATGGAGGTTTTCAATCAATGAGCCCATATCAGGTGCCTCCAAGGAGGTTTTAACCTGAGATTTTTATTTTTCTCATTTTTTTTTCTTCTACCCTACCCTACTTGAAAAACAAAAATATTTTCAAGTATAAGAATACTTCCAATGGAGCCATGTGCACATCAAGATGAAAAAAAAAATGATGTGTAGGCTTAGAAATGTATTCTTTGACATGTACCTGGATTTCAAAGACCAAATGATTTGAATTTGAAAGGATCAAGCATAGTTGAGGAAGAGAGTGCTGTTACAACTTAGTGAATGCCTGAAACCATATTTCAATATAGTTGCGATGTCCATGGTCCTTTTGTTGATCTAAATAATTCTTCATGTCTTCTTCGACCATGACCTTCAAATCTTCCTCTTTTTACTGATTGTTCTCTTGAATACAAGAGGGAGCTCTCTCGACCTCTGATTTTGATGTCTGCTCTTCATTAAGTGTAGCCCATGATTCTGCGGTCTTCTCATTTGAATCCTCTTCTTCTAGATGCAGTCCTTCAATGATATTAAGAGAACCTCTTTTTTGCAATACCCTTCCTGAGCTATGGTGAATACCATTGAGCTCAAGAGGAATGTTTGGAAGTGTTATACCTCAGCATTGTGAGTGGGCTGAGCTACTTCAATGTGTGGGTTTGGAAAAGGTGGTACAGGTAGTCGAGTGGGAGTGTATATTTGAGATGGATGTGGATGGGGTTGTGGTTGTGGTGGAGGTGAATGATATGGATAACATGGTGTTTCTTATGGAGGATATTGAGGAAAATATTGAGGATATTGTGGATGGCTCCCATAAGTTCCTTGCCAACCTTGTTGCCAAGATTGGTTTTGCGGTTGAGATGGTGAATGTTGCCAAGGAAAGGGTGTGTTCCAATTAATTTGAGGTGGATATGCCTAACCTTGAAATTGTGAATTAGGCTCTTGCATCATATAAGGCTAAATAGGCTGCCATGGTCCTCTTGGAGCTACATAACATTGTTGCATTGACAATTGACTTGCTCCGTTGTCCTCTTGGTGAACTTCCTTAAACCTTGGTAATGAGGAGCAACATTTAACATCATGTAATTCTACGTGGACAACAAAAACATTTTCCTTTTGCTCATTTTGTATTCTTGACATTTCTACTTGTTTGGTTAGATTGATAAGAATTTGTACTTTAAAATCATCAAACAAATCTCCAAGTTTAGCTTGACTTACCAATCTTGATGCCGATTTACTTACTCTTGTCTTTACTCTTGACATGTGTTTGCATGTTTCACAAATTTCCTCAAATTATAATTCATATACATCACCTCTACTCATGATATTAAGGAGACCAATCCACTCATCCCTAATTGTTCTAAGTAAGAGGGTTTTTAGTGGGTCGGGTCCTAGATGATGTAGTTTTTCCCTCTTAAGATTATACATGAACCTCTTTATTAGATCCTTTAGACTCTCATCTTCTCTTTGATTCATTCTAAAGATTTCTTCTTTAAGATCATGATCTTTATATTTTTCTAGGAATCTATTTTTCATATCATTGCATGATCTTATTGAATTGGTCCCTAAACTCATGAACCATTTAAGAGCTCTCTCCTTCAAAATTGTCAGAAATAGTTTTTAATAAGTAACCATAAGATATACAAACAATCTCAAATTCAAAGAGAAAGGTTTCCAGATCCTCTGACCTTAGACCATGAAATTTTGGAAGAAAAGATGGAGGGTTTTTCTTCATGTGCACATAACCATCAGCATCTTTAATGGGAAATCTAAGAGGATCTTCCTCATTGTCATCATCTCCATCCATTTCTTCTACTTTATTTGCCATCTTCTTATTCTACCTACAAAAGTGAATGGTGATATGGCTCTTGCTGTGCCATGTGATCAAATGGGGGGTGAGTTGGTGATGGAGAATTTTTTTTGTTTTTGTTTTTATGATTGAATGAAAACTATAATGCAATGCAATTTTCTACTTTTGAAATTAAATATGTCTAATGCAAATATTTTTTTCTTTTTGCAAAAAGTAAAAATAAATGAATCAACTAGGGAAGAAAACAATGCATACTTTCACACCTCCCTAGCAACAGTGCCAAAAAGTGATGAGCTTCGGTATTGTAACAAGAATGATGCAACTCCCAAGGCTACCGACGTTAATTATCAACCCAGGGTTCGTACAAGCTTAAGGGTTGTCAGCACTATATGTGTGGCATACAATGTGCCCTTCCTTTGCTGTAATGATGTAATGGAGTGCAAGTATTGAAGTCAAATCCTAAATGAATTGCGTAAAATGAAATGTTTGAAATGGAACCTTAACCTATTGCAAGAAATAAAGTAAAAGCAAGGAGACGAAAATTCAATGCTAAATCACACCATGTCCTAATTAACTGCCAAGAAACTATGCTTCGAAATAACGATAAATTATCATGAACCAAATGCTACTATCTAAGAATGGAGGTAAGAAGCATCAAACATCACTAATGTGCAAGTAAATGGACTGAAATAAATCTGTTATTGTCTTTTTGTTTTTTCATGCAAAATCAAGTATGCAAACTAATGTCTTTTGGTGATGTGGAAGGTGAATTAAGGATGTTGGAGGTTAGATGGAAGGGTTAGGAGATGTTTGGATGGTGTGGGAGACCCTTGGGAGGCTTTTGGTGACTTCCTAGAGGTTCTCCATCAATTCGGCCTCAAAACAGGCCGTTTTAGGAAAACCTACAAGATGTACTAGAAACCTATATGATGATCCTGTAGGAATTACAAGAAACCTACAGGATACAGCCAAGAGAAAAATATGAGGTGTTGGAGGTGATGGGAGGCCTAGGAAAGGTGTGTGATGGGTAGAATGGAGTGGGAAAATTCCTAGGATCACTCAAAAATCAAAGCCAAAGTTGGGATATGGATGGATTCGCTTAAAAGACTTGGAGAAGTTTCCTTGAAATTGGTGAGGGTTTAATGATCATGAAAATCAAATCCAAATTGTATGGGACAAATTTTTTTGCTAACTAGGATTTCTTGCGTCCCTATTCCAAGTTGAATCACTCAAAAGGACCTACGTTAACCGATGCAAAAAAAAAAAAAAAAAAAAACATTACTAGTCGAAAATCTAGAAATTTGAGACATAGTGAGCTAGTAAATCTAAGAAATTCCTAACTAAATCAAGTGAACATCCAATGGGGTTATTTTTTTTAGGAGCTAAAATGTTTTTTTGATCTAATGCAAGTGGAATCAATTCCATTGAAGCTCTTTGGCATTTGGCATGCTCTAAAAAATAACATAAATTATTGTTCTTTGCTAAAACGAGGTCCAACAATCTAGATTTGGTAATAAGAAGACTAATCCAAGAAATTCAATGTTAATTATGAACTTCCAAATCTTTTCCAGGGATGAAATAATGCTTGTGATCCTACAAAATAACTTACATCAACCATTTAACTCAATCCTACAACAAGAAATTATTAATCCTAAATGCAGAAATAGAAAGACATAAAAACTAGAGATGCATGTGAATAATCAATGAAAGGAAGGAAATAAAATGATACAAAAGGGCTCTGATGCTCCTAGGATGGATAAGCCCAAGGAGACTCAGAGACTTATGGAGGAGAACAATATTTAGGAGCTGAACATGACACAAATCTTCATTATTTTCATTAATAGGATTACATCCCTGCAAGAAAATACAATGGAGGTGCAAGAATACAAGCTATCTCCACAATAACACTAATGATAAATCTCCCTTAGGCGAAAATTCGACTTGGTACTTGTAAAAAATGATTAGGAATCATTCCCCATGAATGGAGGAATATTTCCCCACCAAAATCCCTTGATTAGTGGATCTAATCCCCAATACTAGACATTTGCATTAAATGGGAGGGAACGCATTCCTAGATTTTCACAATCATTCCCTAGTGGAAAATTCAACTTGGTACTTATACAAAATGATTAAAAATAATTCCCCAGGGATGGAGGAAGCTTTCCCCACCGAAATCCCTTGATTAGTGGATCTGCTCCCTTGATTGGTGGATCTACTCCCTTGATTAGTGGAACACATTCCTATATTTTCTCAATCATTGGAGTTCCACAATTTGTGCCATAATTCCATAATATCTTGTTGACTTGTTACTTGTTATTGATCCTCCAGTGGTAGGGAACAAGTCCCTAAATTTTCTCCTCCTCCAACTCTTCATAGTCTGCCCAATATTCTCATAATATTCCACAAAAAATAATATTACACACAAATTTTCAATTATTCATAAACCTCCCTAATGAATATATTAAAGTTAAAAATAAATTATCTAGTGCAAAAAGAGAGGTTTCATGTGCTAAAAGATGGTCATAGGCCTTAATTTATGCTTTAAATTAGAGACATGGGCCTAATTTATGTCTAATTTAGAGGTCCATCACAACACCTAAAATGATGAATTCCCTACAAAAATTCAAATCTCGTTGTCATATTCCAACATACAGAGATCACCAAAACCTGCAACATACATTCTTCCTTTCGCCAAAATAAAAACAAGCAGGTGGCCAAAATGCATTATTATACCTCCCAATTTGATAATGACCTGAAAATCAGCTACTCAAATGCTAAAATTGTCAGTGTCATCGTGATCCTTGTGAAAGATCATGAAATTTGAGTATAAAGTTGACCCCATTCTGACCCCTGAAAATCTGGGCCGCTAGGGAATCTAAAAGATTCCTCACATTGTCAAAAGATTCTTTGTGTTAGGGTTCCACTGGCCAAGGTTCTAACTTTGGCTCACAGTTCCATAGTGCACGATTCCACTCTGCACATAACTCTAAATGCACTCACTCTCGACCTAGTTCCTCTAATGCTTGTATGGGAAGAAATATAAGCATTAAATAAAAAATGTCAACATTACAAACAAGGTTCCACCCGATGCTCGTTCTCGGCCTGGGCTCCCCCATTGTTAGAATGGAACTTGGGTTTTAAATTAATGTTGGAAGGAAGTGATTACAAAGCCTCCTAACTTGGCATGTTGGTTGGCAAATAAAATTTAGATTATAGTTGTGGAGTAGGCCGGGTTCAAAACCTATGGCCCCCATTTTGGGCCTCCATCCATTGGATGTTGTTTGTTAGTGGTGTGTTTGGGGCCTCCCATTGGGTCGGCTAGCCGGTAGCTAGTGCGGGTTCAAATCCTGATGGCACCATATTATATGTGGTATGGTTGGGCCGTTGGGCAGGATCTCACATCATACCCGTAGGCCTCGACTCACTTTAAATTATATATATATATGAATAACAATTGGCTGAGCTGGTGGCATGCCAACTGAGCATATATTTATTATTATTTTTTTTAGAATTAAAACAAAAATCATCTATCAGATTCTATTAGGGTTCACTAGAAAAATTAATGATTTGAAAATTTGGTCATTTATTTCCATCGTCTAGTGCTAAATTATTGCTTTGTTTGTTGCCACCAAATTTGTCAGAGCTACCAAAGTTAGTGAGCCTCCAAATTTATACAACAAAAAAAACCTTGCTTCTTTGACTTGAAACATTGACTGAGAATATCTTGCACATATGAAGTCAGATTGAGATATCGTCTACACCATTAGAATTAGGACGACGAATGCTTTAATTTGTTCCTAGTATTGAAGAGATCCAAAGAATTGAAATTTCTAGCTTCTCCAAGGCCACCTAGATCATTCCTCCCCATTGAGGAGCTTTTGGTCCTCCAAAATCATAAGCATGACTGTAATATTGATATGCATAACAGATGCACAATTCCACTCTGCACATAATTCCAAATGCACTCGCTCTCAGCCTGGTTCCTCCATTTCTTATATGGGTAAAAATCTGAGCGCTAAATAAAAAATGTCAGTGTTAGAAACAAGGTTCCACTCGACGCTCATTGTTAGCCTTTGCTCCTCCACTATTAAAATGGAACTTGGGAAATCAATGTTGGTAGGAATTGATTACAAAGCCTCCTACCTTGGCATGTTTGTTGGCAAAGAAAATTTAGAGTACTTTTGTGGAGCGGGCCAGGTTCAAACTTCTCGGCCCCATTTTGGGCCTCCATCCATTGGATGTTTCTTGTTAGTGTTGTAGTTCGGGCCATCCATTGGGCGGGCGGGCCGGCTGGCATTTGATGTGGGTTCAAAGCTTGTCGACCCCATATTATATGTGGTATGGTTGGGTCATTGGGTAGGATCCTAGGTTAGACTCGTAGGCCTCGACTCATTTTTAATTTTATATATATTTGAATGAGAGTTGGTGGATTTGGTGGTCCGTCAACTGAGCATATATTTATTATTATTATTTTTATAATTAAAACAAAACCGTGTGCCAAATTCTCTTAGGGTTCACTCACAAAATTAATGATTTGACAATTTGGTCATTTATGTCCATCAATTAGTGCTAAATTACCTCTTGGTTTGTGACGAGCCTCATCATTGGGTAACTATATGGACCTTAATCCACCTCCTAGCTTAGTCAAATAAACTCTTCTTGCAATTTATTACATATTTTGATTATATTTTGTTTAATGAGATGAGTCAAGGTGAGATATTATGCCTAGTGGACTAATGTGCATTGATTGCAGGTTTGTGCGAGAAAATCATCGAATTTTGGCTAAATTAAGGGTTGAAACTCGAATGAGACAAGGAGGGGATATTTTAGGAGGTAGATCCTCCTCATTTACTCCTCCCTCATTCAAATATTTCTCCATCAAACACACTAACTCATAGTACAAGTAGCCTATTCATGGAGATCAAGAGGCAACTGAGCAAGTGACAATTAAAGAGCTAGTTTATCTCGAGTTTGGGAGCCAAGCCTCCCTAGATTTAAGGAAGTTGTTGGAGACTTCATTTGTATAAATAAAGAGGCCTAGAGTCTCATTAGGAATCAATTTTTTGCTATAAAAACACTAGCCATTTTCGAGTTCAAGACTTGTGGAAGACATTGCTATGTAATTTTCTGTTTTGATAATGAGAATGAGCATTTCCTTGATCCAGCACTGAGTTAATTTACAGGGATGAAGCTATTGGGTTAGGGAACAACCCTAGCAGCAAAGGCTCCTTTTCTTGTATTTGTATGCCTAGATTGATTTGATAGATTAATGGTTGAATTTTCTTTAGAAATATTGCATTGCAAGTAGTGTAGATTTTATTAGTTTGCTTATTAGTTTGCTTCCATTTGTGCTTTACTTCAGTAGTAACTTAGAAGATATAAAGGAATATCAAAAAGCTATCAGTATGTGGTTTTGGCCTCACTCCTTCCTCCAGGGATCATGGATTGAAGAAACAACTCCTATGCAGACCCAAAAAGACAGAATTCTACTTTCTCATGGAATTTAGTGTTTTCCGTACTTAGGCTAGCATTTGATTAGTTTACAAGAGTAGGATTTAGTTACCATTTCTTCTATCTTTAGTATTACATTATTTCTCATCAATGTTCCATCTTATTATGCAAGTTTTCCTCATGCATGAAGTAGGCAGCTAGCTCATGAATTTTTTTACTTAGATAATATAAATTCTTCTTGTTTACATGATTTTTGGATAGATGTCAATGTTTGATGTAGTGCAGGAGTTTCAGCAGTACAAAGAGCTGTCATGATCGGAAACCTCATCCCAACCTCATCCATCCATTATCATTCCTTCCATTCACTAAGACCCTCACCATTTTCATCATTTCACAAGAAAACTTCTCCAAGCTTGTTGAGAAAATCCAGCCATCTCTCAACTCTAGTTTTGAGCTCTGAAGTGGTCCTAGACACTCCCTTGCCTCATTACATCCACCAACCATCTTTCCTAAGCCTTCCATCACCTTCCACATCCGTCCTTTTTTCTCTTGGCCGTATCCTGTAGAAATATATGGGATCTTGTAGGTTTTCAGGACATCCTGTAGAACGCATTAGGACATCTTGTAGGTTTAATTGTAGTTATAATAGATCTGACCTACAAATATATAATAAAGAAAATATACCTAGAAATAAAAAGATTGAAATAGATAAACTTCAGATAAACTTCTCTTTATTATTATCAAAACCCTTAAGGTAGGGCAACACCATACAATCACTCCTTAATGAAGGAGAACACTCCACAAGCCATATGCTTGCCAATACAATATTCCATCACCTCTCTCAATGGGGAGTCTCTAGCCTCTATATAGGATTCATACATACAATACCACGGGTCATTACAATGGTTCTCTCAATACCATATATCTAATACCTTGGGCTTATCACCTTATTGCTAACTACTTGTGGTCCCTTACACGATGCGAGTTAACCACTTTATTTATTAACTACGGTCCATCGTATTATTACATTATTCCCTTGGGTACCTCCTTCTGTACCCCATAATAACCCCCCTAGTTATACTAGATTCCACCCTCGTTAAACATGTTTCGTCCCCAAAACATAAGAAGAAGACAAATAATAAGACCTACTCAGAAGAGTAGTCCATTGACACCATGCACATGCATATATCCATCCAAGAGAAAGGTGAACCCTTGATCCAGTTGGTGCCTCACTCGCTTGAGATGGAAGTTGAACCTAACGACTCTTCTGTGTTGATGTGTTGTGGGTGGATAGTCACACTACTCTATCAGTCATCCTAGTTTTGTTGTCCTTATTGCTAGTTCTTTTCCACCTTATTGGTTGTTTTCTTGTTGGGTGATGTGGGTGGTGATATGCTGAAGCTTTAACTCATGGAATCTCTTTCTTGAATTCCTCTACTATTGGTGTTGAAGTGGTGTCTCATGCTTTTTCTGGTTCATGGTTTGATGTTTGTGTTTGGTTATCGACCATCAAAGGCTCATCATCTAATGTTTCAGTGTGATTATATCTTTGTGCTTCTGCCTTCATAGTCTCTGCTTCTGTCTTAATGGAAATATCCTGCAATGTAATTTCCTTCTTTTTAAACTAGAGCTTCATAAATTTCTCCTGCACATTAATATTGACAATACCCACGGATTCCATCCAAGGATATCCCAAAACAACATCCATGCTATCCATATCTGAAGTATAAAAATCACAATGCAACAGATACTTATCCATAGAAAGCTTCAAATCTTTATAAACTTGAACATCTTCATTATCAACTTGTGTGTTTTCAACGTGTTTTGCTGGAACTTGCAATTCTTTTACCAAATTAACATTGATAAAATTATGCTTGCGACTAGGATTTATAGACACAATGATCTTTTCCTTCTGAATCAATCCATGAACCTATAGTAAGGAGATGCCAATAGAAAATAACCCTTTAGGTTACTTGGTTTCCTTCTTTCCTGTAAAAATAAAATCTTTGCTAGGTTTTTTTGTTTCCTTCTTTCCAGTATGAGACCATTTGTCCAAAAATAGTTTTTCAATTTTGTCAGCACGTCTTAACTTTAGAATCTCATTGTCAAGTGATTTCCACCATATAGCAGCCTCATCTTTCAAATAATAGCCTATGGAGTCTGTTAAGGTCCTATAATAATAGGATTCATAATTTTGAATTGACTATGGTTAGTATTGTAATATTGTACATATCTTTGCTTTTTGCAAATGTATTCCCAAATTAAAAAATGTAAAGAGGGCATGTCCTAAAAGAACAATCAAAGGAAGAAAAGAAACAAAAAAAAAAAGTGAAAAATATGAGCCCCACAAAAAGAGATTAGAATCGATCATGAAAGTGTGAAAATTCAAATTCCACTACTATGTCACATTTTCTGCAAATAATGATTATGTGTAGCTTGTTTAAAATACCATAATCCATGATAAGTCAAACATATTAATCTTGATTTTTCATGCTTTAAATTTAATGTTGATAGATAAAGAATAAAGATCTAGCCAAACAGTTTAATCTTGGCAAATCAATAGTAAAAATAGAGAATGAGAGGGAGCTCTTGGATGAAATAAGGTTTGAATTGGTTAATTTCATGTTTCAAAGAAAAATGAATAAGGGTTTGCAAACTCAAATGCACCCATGGAAATAAGGATTAAAATGTTAAAATAGCAGATGGGTAGGTACAAGCAATTTTTACAGTCATGGATAAGCATCATTTGGGATATTACTAATTTCCCTCCCCACAATGTGCTCTAGTACTAAAACACTTCAGTCATAAAGGCTCAAATAATTTCTCTAACTTTTGGTGGGACCGGACCCTCGACTTAATGACTCATGGACATCAAATATTGGATTCCACCTTATTGAAACCCTTCTCATTCATGAAAGCACCCTTTTCCCTTTATATCACTCATTTTACCCTACAAAGTCCCCTTTTCCTAAGTTTAAAGCACATTTTACCTAGGAAAGGTAAAACCCCCTTAACTAATTCCCCTCTCATTCAAAATACTCAAAAACCCACAAAAGTTGCTTTTATCCTAAGTATAAGCGTTAAATGTTGATATTGGGCCACCATAGTGAAGAAATTCAAGCCAAACATCATATTTTAAATTATGCTTACTATATTTTACATTTTGTGCATTCATTTCATATTAACGTACTAACCTAATGTATTAGCTCCCCGATATACCCTTTTCCCGTATTAAATAACTCCTTCATATATAATATGCAAACCCCGATTTAATTATAAGCTATAGTTTCATCCCTCGAATTGTTTAAATTAACTCCCCACTTCATATTTCCCCAACATAAATCTATTAACCCACCAACCCTTGGTGCTGTTAATGAAAACCCCACAAATCTTCAACCTGATTTCCCTTCGTGCTTCACTATGTGACAGCCATTAGATCACTCACCCCTAGATCTAAGGACCTTAGTAATATGAAATTGGGTGTCCAGAGCTTCTTTGGGTGGTAGATGGCAGTGAATTTTGGTCGGAGAGGCTTAGGGTGTCACAAACGTATTCCTGAGGTCTTATAGAAAAAACAAGCAAAAAAGGATGAAATGGGGCTTCTTGGCCTTTTAAAGGGCATCGATTATATTCTGGCATGGAAAGTATTTTATTAATAGTGGACAATTTTTGTGTTGGGTGGGGAGGCGGTTTTGGGGGCCATCGCACTACTTTTGGCAAGCGGGCGGTATTTCCCTAAGGGAATGCGATCTATGCCGGAGGCTGACACATAGCAAAATTGGGCCCAAGAAAAACCACGAATCTCGTATGCTCTCAGGCTGATAAAGGTCGGAGAGGGAGTGAGCATGATATGGAGAAGAATAAGAGTAAGTTCTATTAATCAACTAATTAATTCTCTTAAGAATTAGATTTAATAATAAATAGTTTTTAATAATTATTATTTTAATATTTTCCAATTAATTAATTAACTTCTAAATTATTAGTCTAACAATAGTAGTACTCTTTGATATTAATTCTAATTAATAATTAATAATTAATAATTATATTGATACTAATAATTAATTACAATAATAATAATAATTATAACATTTATTATTTATAAATAACTAGTAATTAAAAATTATAATGTCTATTAATCAATTAAACTATTAGTAAGAATTAGTAGTGAATATTTATAGCCCTAGCTCCCATTGTCCAGGTGGTCTAGGCCTCACTCGATGAGGCATTTAAGTTTTCTGAAAGTGCCCTAATCTACCGGTTCAATGGTTTTTGGCCGCAGCTGACAACTCTCCACAATTGGATCTCGAAGGTATGGAAGCCAATCATTTCTGATGAAATTAATATCTACGCCTATGCTAGGGGTTTCTTTATAGTAGATTTTGAAAATCTTGAAAGTAGACAATGTATTCTAGATTCTGACCCTCGGTTTCGAGAAAACTCAGGCCTATTCTTGAAGCCATGGAACCCATCATTCGATCCCTCAACAGTAGTCATAACCTGAGCACCAGTTTGGGTGAGATTGCCAAGCCTACCCTTGCATCTCTCGAATCTCTCCTCACTAAAAGCCATTGGAAATGAAATTGGGAAATTTTACTATAGGTGCCCAGAAATAGAGGAATATGCCAGAACCACCTATGCACACATCTGTGTGGAAATGGACTTCAGCGCCAGATTTCCAGCTGAAATAAACCTAACAAGTAAAGACTATGTGTGGAACCAGAAACTCGAATATGAAAGTGTCCTCTTCCGACGTCGATCTTGCTTTGAGACAGGCCATCTAGCCAAAAATTGCCCAAAAGCCTCCGAGAAAAATTATGCTAGAAGAAACCACCACAGATCTACATGGTGGGAAGGAGCACAAAAAGAACACTAAACTGTCATCAAAGAAGAATACTCTAGAGAAAACTCTGAATCACAAGAAATCGGGCAAGAAAGAAACAACTCTCAAGACAAGCAGGGAGAAAGTCCCGCCCAACAACAAAAAAGTGAACTCAACAACCCCTCAAGCATCAACAATTATGAGGATTCAAATACTACACAAAATAAATCTTCATTTAATAGCAAAGCAGATCTCCTAGACCAAACTTCTTCTTCAATTATCTTCAAAAGGATGAACACAATAGATCGTGAAGCTAAGACACAGATGTCCCAAGAACCAGAAGAGATGAAGGAGATGCAAGATAAAGGAAGTTGGAAGACCGTAGGGAAAAAAAAGAAAGCTACAACACCAATCTTGCCAAGAAAGACGAGGAGCAAGACAATTAAAAACTAAGAAAATTATAGGTCCGATAGACCAATTTGGTCTCAGTGGACGTTAACCACTCTCATCATCATCATCATCATCATCATCATCATAATTATTACTAATTATTAATTATTACTATTAATTATTAGTATTATTAATTTATATTAAGAATTATTTATAGTTAGATTAAGATTATGAATAAGTTCTATTAATCAACTAATTAATTCTCTTAAGAATTAGATTTAATAATAGATAGTTTTTAATAATTATTATTTTAATATTTTCCAATTAATTAATTAACTTCTAAATGATTAACTCTTCAAAAACAAAAAAATAAAATATTATTAGAAATTATAATAAAAAAACTTAATAAATAAAAAACTTTAAAATTTGGATAATAATAATTATTAAACAACCGACCTTCATCTCATCCTTAAATCAAAACAACTCACCTCATAACTATTTAAAACTCTCATTTAGCTCTTCTACTATCAACATTCAGAAATAGCCTTGATGATGGATCTCTATTGGGATTTGAAACGTTGACAGAATATGGTTATTACTCTGGGTTTTCCGTAACTAAATCAAAAGATATAAGCCACAGATGTCTAAAATCGAGAATCATTTCCATGTACGGAGGGGATACATAAAGTGAAATCATTTTACTCGAAAAATTCAGAGTGAAGATAGCAAGAAGAGCTGTAGACCTTCAATTTCTTAAAAACTGTCGTGACAATAACATTATTCCCTCATTTGCGCAAATTAATCATAGATTAAATAACAAATATAACAATAAACCATCTTAAATCAAGCATTACTTTAGTTCAAGCAGAAATTAAAAAGGTTAGGGCTTCTCTGGACAATCTTGGACACTTAGCGCTCTTAGCACACCTAAAACTGGCCTGCAACATCAACAAATATCTCTGGTCTGTAATTGATGCCAAGGCTGCTCTTAAAGCTAAAAATGAAGGAAATATCCCTCAAACTAGATGATGCAAGAAGTTGTCCAATTTATTAAATAGGTCATATAATAATAATATATTTAGTCATCACAGCTATAGCAGTGGGGAAGTAGACAATGGTTCAAAGAGAAAAGCGAGTAGCACATTTGTAGGTTCAACAGGATCAAAAGTATCGGGTTCTGAGTGCTCCATGAGACCGGCGACAAACTTTGGAAAGGTCAAAAACCTTTTAACAATGATTGAAAGGGATAATTTGTGTCATGGTTTAACATCACCACTAAATGAAGGTTCGGATAGCCCTAAAACAATGAAGGAAAACAGAACCGATACCAAAGAACTTGCAGACGTCTGAGCAAATAAAAGAGGTGTGTTAATTATTAAAGATGTTGAAATAGAGTTAGCAAACAATGAAAATCAAGTTAGGAGCTAGCATGATAGGATTAAGGATGTGGACAACGATAGCATCAACGGCAGCGAACAACAAGATTCAGGCAACGATCATTAGGATTCAAGCTTCCGGTCTTCAAGCAATAGCAAGGCTAAGAATTGCATCCCCAATGGGGACATTGATAACTCTAGCGAGGCGGAGGAATTATTAGCTATGAATTTCAATGAAACCAATGATTACAGAATGTCCAAACCATGTGAAAGTGTAAGGACAGAAGTCCGTTTGACCATAGAATAGGATTGCATAACGAGAAAGGGTGGTATTGATAGAAATATTGATAACACTGACAGACAGGAGATCAGTGAGCAAGAAAAGAATAGTAATGTAGCAGGAGGTGGTGACAACAACAATGCCAACCCAAGAGCTAGTATTTATGAACGTGATGAAAGAAGTCATTTGGATAAAAACCACAATTCTTCAAGGGAAAACTTATGTTCCAGTGTATCCTCCTAGATAAAACTGAGGAGAAAAGTGGTTAATTTGTCTTCTCAAGAATTAGGTCCAGATGTCATTAGTGTTCTAAACAAAGGTCTAGGTTTTGCAGTTGCTCCTAAAAACATACCTATTGAGAATATCATCTGTAACATATAGGATGAGATTAATAACCTATCTTTGGAGGATAAGGAAGCTTGAAGGAAAGAATTTTCCCTCATTATGAGAAAGATTAAAACTTCCAAAAGTAATTTAAGTAAAGAAGAACAAATTGCCCTTAAGTCTCTGCGAAATAACGATAAAATTGTGGTTCCTAAGGTAGATAAGGGAGGGGCAGTAGTAATCTTAGATAAAGAAGTCTATGTTTGTAAAATGAATGAACACCTCGGCTGTGGAAGTTATAAGAAGCTTAGCAATAATCCCATTTCCAAAATTATGAGGGAGGTAAAAAAGACAATTTCAAATTTCAACCTTGATGAAAAATTAAAGAAAAGATTAACCCCTTCTTGTGAAACTATCCCAAGAATTTATGGTTTACCCAAGATCCATAAAGATGGGGTTCCTCTTAAACCAATAGTTAATACCATTGGTTCCCTAACCTATGAACTCGCTAAGTATGTTGCTAAGATGCTTACGCCTCTTGTCGGGAATACTGATTCTTTCATTAAGGACTCCCATGATTTTGTGAATCTTATTAGAAATGAGAGGATGGACTAGGATGACATCCTAGTAAGCTTTGATGTAGTATCCTTATTCACCAAGATTCCCCTTGATGAAGCTATTCAGGTTATAAAAGATGTTACTGATCCAGAAACTACAAGACTGGCTGAGATTTGTTTTCCATCAACTATTTTCACCTTCCAAGGAGGATATTATGCACAGACATCTAGGGTGGCAATGGGATCACCCCTCTCACCAATTGTGGCCAACTTATACATGGAATACTTTGAAAAGAAAGCCCTTGAATCATACCCTTTGAAGCTAGCTTGGTGGAAGTGATTCATAGATGATACCAATATAAAATGGACTCATGGTAAAACAGAGCTTGAAAAGTTTTTTATTCACCTTAACTCTATATCTCCCAAAATAAAATTTACTATGGAGATGGAAGAAAAAATGAGCATCCCATTTTTAGACATTCTTATCATTAGGAAGGAGGATGGATCCTTAGGGCATAAGGTATTTAGGAAGTCAACTCACACAGAAAGCTACCTCCACGTCGATTCCCACCATCACCCATCTCATAATTTTGGTGTCTCGAACACTATGTCTATCAGAGCTCTTCGAATTTTTGACTATGAGCATCTGGATGAAGAGAAAGCTACCTCCAAGTCGATTCCCACCATCACCCATCCCATAATTTTGGTTTTCTGAACACTATGCCTATCAGAGCTCTTCAAATTTCTGACTCTTAGCATCTGGATGAAGAGAAGAATCATTTAGTCTCGGTATTTAAGAGTATAGGCTACAAAGAAAAACAAACTAGAATAGCTATAGATAGGGCTGAAAGAAGGGCGTTATTTCAGGAGCCTAAGGATCAAGACCAACCTCACTGTGGTAGGGTATTTCTACCTTATATTCATGGGGTGACAGATGATATTGCTAAAATCCTGAGAAAGAAAGTCATAATCACACAGTTATGAGCACCTGGAGCAATTAAACAAGGTATGAGATCTCTCAAAGACAATATTGACAGACATCAACTTAAGGGAGCTTATAAAATAAATTGTTCGTGTGGAAAAAGTTACATTGGTGAAGCAGGGCGCTCCTTGTAGATAAGACTGAAGGAGCATGGAGCTGATATTACGAATGGAAGGTCTCATACTTTGGCCCTGGCAGAGCATTCCTCAAAAACTAAGCACCATGTATGTTTGGAAACCTCCTCAATTGTCATAAGGGAAGAACATCATCACAGGTGAAAGATTAGAGAGGCTCTGAAGATTTTGAAACATCCACATAATCTCAAAAGGCACAATGGTATCGAGATTAGTGGTAGCTGATTTCCCTTAATCAAAGAAATTAAGACCACCAATACATCCCAGGTATAACACTTAGATGATAGCTATGTTCCTCTCCTATCCATCTTAGGTTAAAAATTAGCATAAAAATTTGTTTTATTACTATTATTGTTACTCTTAATAATCATTTTCAATATTATTAAGTATGGATAATAATAATTAATATTTAATTATAGCATTTATAATAATAAGTATTAATTATTATTATGAAATTTTATCAGTAATTATTAGTAGAATTAAGACCGATTAATAAATCATTTAAAATAGCTATGAATTAATATCAATAAAAATTAAAAAAAATAAAAGTTTAAAAAAAAATAAAAATATTAGAATGAAAAAACTTTAATTATTTTTTAATTAACCTTTTTAATAAGAACATAATTTTTTTTCTAATATTATCAAACATTATTAGTCTAACAATAATAGTACTCTTTCATATTCATTATAATTAATAATTAATAATTATATTGATTATGATAATTATTTATAATAATAATGACTATTATTATAATATTTATAATAAATAACTAGTAACTAAAAATTATGATGTCTATTAATCAATTAAACTATTAGTAAGAATTAGTAGTGAATATTTATAATAACTATTACTAATTACTAATTATTATTATTAATTATTAGTATTATTATTAATTTATATTAAGAATTATTTATATTTAGATTAAGATTAAGAATAAGTTTTATTAATCAACTAATTAGTTCTCTTAAGAGTTAGATTTAATAATAAATATTTTTTAATAATTATTATTTTAATATTTTCCAATTAATTAATAAACTTCTAAGTTATTAGTCTAACAATAGCAGTACTCTTTGATATTCATTATAATTAATAATTAATAATTATATTGATTATAATAATTATTTATAATAATAATAATTATAACATTTATTATTTATAAATAATTAGTAATTAAAAAGTATAATGTCTATTAATCAATTAGACTATTAGTAAGAATTAGTAGTGAATATTTATAATAATTATTACTATTAATTATTAGTATTATTATTAATTTATATTAAGAATTACTTATATTTAGAGTAAGAATAAGAATAAGTTCTATTAATAAACAAATTAATTCTTTTATGAATTAGATTTAATAATAGATAGTTTTTAATAATTATTATTTTAATATTTTCCAATTAATTAATTAATTTCTAAATTTTTAACTCTTAAAAAATTAAAAAAAAATATTATTAAAAATTACAATAAAAAAACTAAATAAATAAAAAGATTTAAAATTTGGATAATAATAATTATTAAACAACCGACCTTCATCTCATCCTTAAATCAAAACAACTCACCTCATACCTATTTAAACCTTTCATTTAGCTCTTTGTTATAGCTCCAAATCTCACTCTTATGGTTTGTGATGTTGTACTCATGGCCTAGGGCAACCCCTCCTTCTAGACCTGGTTCTAAAATTTAAAAAACAGTGTTTTATCCCTTATACGCGACATTGCCCTGAGTTAAACGCGTGTATACGCGGGTTTGTGTATATCCAACCCGCGTGTATGTATTAAAACACTTAAAAAAATATAAAATTCCTTCTTTTTGGGCGGAGATTGCGGGTTTTACCTGCTGATCACCTGTTAGTGCCCGTGGCCCAACTATTCCCAACTAACTCCTAACTAAAAAACTACTTTGGAGATGGTATAAAAAGACCTCAAATGGAAGGCCTAAGGGAGAGAAGAGAGAGAAAGGTTATTATGCTGAGATTTTTCCCTTGACCAGGTCTGAAGTCCCTTGTGCCTTCTGCACTTCCCCCATTTTGTACAGGAAACCTTTGTTTCCTTGTGTGTTGATGTTCATCCACCATTTATGACATCATGGAGAGAGTCATGGAAGGAGTTTTGTTAGAGGCTTGAGGCTGGAACGGATCCGGAAGGAAGCTTTGCTTGGAGCCTGCTGAAGGTGACTTAGGTGAACATATTCCTTTTTATGTACTTTATTTGTCTATAATAAAAGAAACACATGTCTTGGTTCCCGGAATGAATCTTCTTTATGTTAATGATATTCATGTTTTGAATTCATGTGTAAATGGTTGTTTGTATTTCATAACTAACTACCTTTCTTTATGACATGAAGATGGTTTCTTTATAAGTTTTTGTCCATGTACTGCTGTGTTCTTTGAATTGTTTGTTTTGCAGGACAAAAGAGAAGAAGGGAACTCCAAGAATGGTTTGCACCCTAAAGGCCTTCTCAAACGTAGGACCGAAGGTACGTACCCTTATCATAGAATTTGCTTATAATAGCATAATGGCTGTATGAATGCATGTTTCTTTGAATAGACAACTTTCAGTCTGCTAGGGTTTTACCCAAAAAGCCCTAGGGGAGTAATTCCCTCTACCAGAATTGGCGACTCCGCTGGGGACAACACTCTTGTTGTTCCTAGTTTGGGTGTTTTTCAAGCCAATCAGGGCTCAACTGCCTTGTCTGCTTGCTGTTACTGTCTGGTCTGTTCTTGAACTTTAAGCTTTGCCAGTTTCTTTAGTTTGTCTTTTTTATTTTTCTTGAAGCTTTTCATATACGCTGTTTTTCTTAGATACAGTAGCATATATACGCTTGTTTCTTTGAGTGAACCCGCTTATACGCAGGTTTCCTCAAACACAGTCGCGTATGCACGCAATCTGTACTACAGTACAGTCGCGTATATATTTCAATTTTCAAGATTTGTAAATCTTTTTGGCCTCTGAAGGTTTGTCTGGTGGTTTGAGTCAGTGTGAAACAGTCATTTTCCAGTATCAGTTATTTGTTTTACAGTGAGCATCTCGTTCTGAATTCTCTCTGATTATAAGGAGTGTTGGTCTTGTTTTTTGTTGATTGCAAGTGTCATCGTTTTTGGCTAAAGCACGCAAGATTTCTTGCTAGGAATCTTGGTTGCTCTGTTTCATCAGGGTAGGAAGATTGAATTCAATCTTTGTGTTAATCTTGCTTTTGGTGACTTTTTGTTTGCTTGACAAAATCGCTTTTTGTGACCATCTACTTCTTTCTTTCATGAAAGTTGTTGTTTGACACTTTCTTGGAATTTGTCTTTTTGATCTTTTTGGCTTTCATTGCTGCTTTTGATTGTTAAGAGTGATTTTAAACACATTTATTTTTGTTGGGTTTTCATCCATTAAGTGGTGTTGATTCGCAAAAGTGTTTAATTGCCTATTCTTCAATCACAGGTTTCAGTGTTGTTGAGAGCATTTTTTAAAAAGACTTTTTGTTTGTTGCTTTGAAGATAATCTTTTGAAAATCTTAGTTTTTCTTTCTTGAACTTTCTTTTCATTTGGTTTCCTTTTAGAGAAGTGAAAGTGCTTTATGTTTGTCTTAGAACTTGTTTTTAGTGTTTAGACAAAATGAATGGAAACATCTCATATTCCATCTAGGCATCTTAAGTGGCAAGATAAAGTTTGATAAGCAAGCAACTTTCATTTTTGTTTTTAGAGTAGTTTTGAATCTTGCATCCACATATAGTTGTTGCATTAGGATAGATTTGCATCCCCTTTTAGGCATACATAGCTTTGTTAGCTTTTGTGAGTGTAAAGTGTGCATTAACGAAAAGAAAAAAAAAATTGTTTTATTAGAAGTACCTCTGAACCCTATAGAAATTGCTCTTCATCGAAAAATGAAAAAGTGGTGCATGTAGTTAAGTTTTTATTAATTTCTTTTGCGTCAAAAAACACCACTAGTTTCACTTCCGTTGCCTTGTGACTTAAAGAACAGCCTAATAAAATCAAGCGCTAACTAAAATTCACTAGAACTTTTTGTTTTAGTCAGTTACACCAACAAGATTAGGATTTTAGGGCCTTGGATTAGGCGAGTGGAGGGTTAACTCTCCAAGGCCATATAAACGTCAAACGTAGGAGTCTGAATAATGAGAGAAAATCCAATAGCGTTAGGAAGACCAGGAAAGCTCCGGATCTGGGAGTTAAGCACGAGGGTCTGTAAAGACAGGGAAGAGAGATACCCCCTCTCCTACTTGTCCGAACTTACCTCACGACTGTTCCGCCTAGATTCTGTGACGAGTTGGTATCCATAGTTGCTTCTCCTAGGGAACTACACAGGTGGCTGCGGAGGGGAATCCCGTGGCACCTGAGGTTGACGTTGCATCACTCTCAACAGTACTACTGGAGGGCACGCTTGCGAAGCTTGGGGGCTTGCACCGGCGCAGGCTGTTGTTAGGAGGTCAGCGTAACTTCCTCTGATACCTTTGCTGATAGGACTGGGCCCTCATCATCCCAGACTATCTTCGGAAGGCCCCTTATTTCACTTTCTCGTATTTTGGTGTCCGGTCTTAATCACTCGGAGCGGAAATACTTGGAAGTTGTTTGACTGGCTGTATCTTTAGGGACCTTATAGTGTGTGCTCTGTGCTCCTAGTTGGCCTATCTTTCAATTTTTTGAGTCTTTAGTTAGATCATAACAAAAAATTCAAAGTGGATGACCGATCTCCAAGACGGTCTCGAAGACTTCGTGGTCTCTCACCACCAAGTTTAGAGCCTTCTCCTAGAAGGCACAGAGGCAATACTACCGGTGGGTTCCGTCCCACGCCGGTTGACGCATCGGGGATTGATCCTCCTCTCGGGGGCATTAGCGGCCAAGCAAGGCCTGGCACTTCTGAGCAAGAGAGGGACACTCCAGTCCTTTCTCGAGTTCTCTTTCAAGCGGAGAATAACATAGAGGTAGAAGAACTTTCAGAGTCATTACTGGCTCCAAATTATCCACTACCATCTAGTCATCCAGACGTATTACACTACGTTGGGACTCCGACGCATAGACCGTCAAGTCCAGGTTACGCTACGCGCTTACCATCGATGACCACTACTGGAAGCATGGCTTCTACGAGTGCTACGACTATGCAAACCCCAACATCGGTGCAAGGGGGAGGAACCATTTCCATCCCCTCTGCTTCCTTGTTCGGATCTTTTGCTCGCACATCTTTAGTTGGGTCTACCTCCATTCCGTCCATGAGTGGAAATGCCCAAACCAATGCTTTTGGTACTGGATTCTTCCCTTTTGGCACCCAATCACAGGGTATTCCATCGGTTCCGTTTAGTGCCACTACATCCATGATGGGCGGATTGGCTTCATTCCAGGGTTTTCCTTTCGGAAGTGGTCATATACCACATTCCAACCCGACGGTAGGATCCATGCCTTTTTCTTCTGTAGGACAAAGCAACAATCCTTTCCAAGGTTGGAATAACCTTGGGGTTAGTAGCGAGGGAACTGGGAATCCGTTTATCGACCAACAAGGGAATAGGCCGTACTCCACGGTTAGCATGTTTCAAAGTATTCCTCCCCTTGCTTCGGCTTGGAATCCGTATCAGGGGTTATCAACTCCCTACAATCCTTTAGGAGGAAACTTTGCTGGTTATGGAGGTTATACGGCCGGAGTTGGTCAAACTCCGAATTTTGCTGGACCACAAGGCTTGCCTTTTGGTTCAGCAAGTTCTACTGGTTACTTCGGGTAGCCTGGTGCCTCCCAAATTCCAGGACAATCTTTTCAGAGCTTTGGGAGTTCTGCCCAGTCTGGGTGGAATCCCCAAGGTCCTCCTAGGCTTTCGTTTCTGGCAACGTTAAACTTGCCAGATCTCACTAAGTTAACAAATGACCCAATCAAGTACAATCCGGCCTGGCCTCCGGTCCCAACCAAACTCCCTTCGGACATTCCAAAATTCGAAGGGAAGAGTGGTGAAGACCCAGGCGACCATGTAACCACATTCCATTTGTGGTGCTCATCTAACTCCCTTATCGATGACTCGATTAGGTTGAGACTCTTTCAGCGCACCTTGACTGGTAATGCGGCCAAATGGTATATAGAGTTGCCAGGGGGCAGCTTTACATCGTTCGCTGACTTAGCCAATATTTTCTTAAATCACTTCCAGTTGCCTGTCCGCTATGATGCCGGAACTGAACTTCTGGCCACCTTTCGTCAGGATAAGGCAACCCACATTTCTGACCATATTCAGGAATGGAGACGGAGAAAGAGGCTCATTAAAGCCGAAATCCCTTCGGAGTACCGTCTCGAGTGGTTTTTGAAGTCTTTACAACCCGAGATCTCCAAGGATGTCTCCATGTCTGGGGTCTATTCTCAGGAGCAAGCCATTTTTAGGGCCCAGCAATTAGAATTGATCTACTCTCAGTCTGGGATCCTACAAAAGTACTTGCCAGATGCTCCTAGATCTAAGATTGAGGTAGCTAAGTCGAAGCCAGGTCCGCACGCGGATGGTATCGTCGGGTCAGTAGACACAACTACCGGGAACTTGTTGAATCAATTGCAGCAGTTGTCCTTGCAAACTGCTTATAACAACCAAGTCACATCGTCTAATCCCCCCGCTTCCCAAACTTCTTCAATAAATGCCGTCCAATCTGATAATCCCAAAGGAAATCAAAATTCCAATGGGAAAAAGAAAGGACGAGGTAAGAAAAAGAACCAGGATGGGAAGCCCGATGCAAATAAATCCGGCAACAACGTTGGTGGTGGTAGAAATGAGTCGAGAAAGAAAGTCAAGTTTCCATGCAAGTTGTGCAGTGGAGACCATCTAACTCATCTCTGCCCTAAGATTGAAGACGCTCAGCGCTTGTTAGGACAGCAAGGGACTTCTAGTTCTCAAGCTGTGTTAAGCAACCCGTTTCCCCAAGGGCAGCAACTTCTTGCTGGCGCGAGTTCGAACCCTGGAACCTCCGCTGGGGGCAACCAGGGAGGGGAAAAACCGTCAAATGTTTTCATGATGGGTTCTAACGTCCATGTGGCTACTCGGTCACGTGATTATGGTGAAGCCGAAACTTCCAAGGACAAGACTGTTCCCGGAAGTACTGACCTTCATATTGAGCGACCCCCTGTCGAGACTATACCACGGATACCGAAAGGTTCCGCTAAACGCGCGACGATTAATCCTAATGCTAGGGCCGCCCAGAATTACTCCATTGTGGAGGATCTGGCTCAGAGTCCGTGCGCCATGTCCGCTTTAGAGGTTCTCCAGTCGTGTCCAGCTCAGAGAAGCGCTTTACTCTCCGCGATTGGAGCAGTCGATCCCGTTAACTCTTTAGTGCTCACTTTTGACATGTTAAATGTCAAAAATCGACTCCCTCATCATATGGCTTTTCAAATAAAGTCTACATACCGGAAAATCAATATTTTTCACACCGTAGTAGATGAAGGAGCTTCCACATGCGTTATGTCGATGTCATGCTAGAAGGCTATTGGATCACCTTCGGCTGTTCCTTCACCCACCGTCTTGACTGCATTTGACGGTCATTCTCACAAGCCGCATGGGATTATCCCGGCCTTTCCTATATGTGTTGGGGGAAAGGTCGTCAATATTGAAGTAGAGGTCATAGACACTAACCTAGACTATAATCTCCTATTAGGAAGGAACTGGGTATACGAGATGGATGCCGTTGTTTCGACTCTGTTTTGTGTTATTTGCTTTCCTCATGAGGGGAAAATCATTAAGGTTGATCAATTGGACTATTGTCCAGTTGATCCTCAAGCAAGCTCTGACTCTACTATCCCTTTAGTGGATAACCCTCACCCGCCGACTGAGAATTTAGGAGTAGGGATGTATTCCTCATTGATGGGTACGTTTGATCTTCCCTCTCCTTTCGCTAAAATTAATGCTATTTCATCATCTAAGGAGTCTCCTCGAGAAGAGTTCTTCCGAACTCATTATTTTTCAGACCCTTGGACCTTGCCTTCACCTACGACCACATTAGTTGAAGGACAAGTGAATGGAATGGCATTCCCTATATCTGCAGCTGAGCTTAGATATCAGTCTATCGTAGACTCTGCAGACAACCATCCTACTCCTTTTTCCGAAGAGGAGTTCGATGGTCATGTGGCCCCGGCTTGGAGCCTTGATTCTACCTCTGCCTTGGACTGCTTAGATTCGGTTCTGCCTTCTGAAGAAGCAATCCTTGAAGTAATGATGGGTATAGATCGACCTTGGGAAGACTTACACCATCGTTCATACTTTCTTCCTCCATTGCAGGAAGTAGAATCTAGATTCTTCGAGCTCTTCACTAGTGATGTTTGTACGGTCTCGAACCCTTTGGCTCCAACACACGTTCGTGCCGAAGGTAATATGTCGGTAATTTCAAAAACGATACCTATAAACATCTCTAGGGACCCTAACGTCATCGAGAATATCTTCATCGGAATTGAGTGTTCCCCTGAAGAAATTCAAATTTACACCGACCTATTCAAGGAATATCGCGATGTATTTGCTTGGTCTTATGAGGAAATGCCTGGCATTGATCCTTCTATAGTTCAACATGAGATCAAGACATATGAAAATGCAAAACCGGTTCGTCAAAGGCTTCGGCCGGTTAACCCTAGGAAAGCAGTGGCTATCAAAGCTGAGGTTGAGAAGCTGCTAAGGGCGGGTTTTATATACCCTGTTCCTCTTACTGATTGGGTTTCTAATCCAGTCCCTCTGGACAAAAAGCAAGGAATAATCCGAGTATGCATCGATTTTAGGGACCTAAACAAGGCTTGTCCGAAAGACAATTACCCCACGCCATTCATTGATCAGATTATCGACGAGTGTGCGGGTAATGAAATTTTTTCCTTCATGGATGGTTTTTCGGGTTATAATCAAATCTCTATCCGTCTGGAAGATCAACATAAGACAGCTTTTATATGTCCTTGGGGTACCTTTGCATATAGAAAGATGCCTTTTGGTCTTAAAAATGCTGGAGCCACTTTTCAGCGGGCTATGTCATACACTTTCCATGACATCAAACATATCATCGAGGCATACTTGGATGATCTCGCTGCTCGTTCTCGAAAGAGAACTGATCATCCTAGTCATCTTCGATTGGTTTTTGAACGTTTTCGTTTTTATAAAATCCGGTTGAATCCCAACAAGTGCGTTTTCGCGGTTACATCTGATCGGTTGTTAGGGTTCATAGTGTCCAATGAAGGGATTCGGGTTGATCCCTTCAAGGTTGAGGCAATAGTTCAGTTGCCTCCCCCGTCCTCAATTCGTCAACTTCAAAGTCTTCAAGGGAAGGCTAATTTCTTAAGACGCTTTATAGCAAACTATGCCGAGATCACTAAAGGGTTCATGCGTTTGCTATGAAAAGGAGTTCCATTTGTGTGGGACGACTTTGCACAGCGGTCGTTTGATGCTTTGAAAAAGGAATTAGTCTCTACCCCGCTTTTGAGTCCACCGAATTATAGTAGAGACTTCCTTTTATATCTCGCTGCAGCAGAATCAACCATTGGTATGGTTCTAGTTCAGGAGGACGATGCTCTTGCCGAGCACGTGATTTATTATTTGAGCCGAGGCTTAATAGGTCCTGAACTCTGCTATTCTCCGGTTGAGAAGTTGGCCTTGGCAGCTGTCCATGCTGTCCAGAGGCTCCGTCATTATATCTTGCTACGCAAAACTTTTGTCTTAGCCGCGGTCAATCCATTTCAATTTGTCCTCAGTAGGCGATTGATTGGGGGCAAATATAATAGATGGATAGTCATTTTACAAGAATTCGATCTCGAGTTCTTGTCTGCCAAGTCTAAGAAATCTATGGTTTTCACGGAGCTAATTTCTGAGCTTCCTTGTGGAGAGGATACTGTTTATGAGGAAAGTTTTCCCGACGAACATTTATTCCTCATCTCTTCACTCGACCCTTGGTATGGAGATATCATTGTTTATCTCCAAACTTTGAAGTTTCCCTCTACTTTCTCCAAAGATGAACGTCGCAAATTACGTCACCTGGCTAAAAACTATGTTATCATTGGTGACACATTATACCGTCGAGGGATTGATTCAATCCTTCGGCGCTGTTTAACCTTAGAGGAAGCAGAGTCTGTGCTTAATGATTGCCACAGTGGAGCTTGTGGTGGTCATCTATCAGGGCTTGCTACAGCCCAGTGCATCTTACGTGCCGGCTATTTTTGGCCTTCACTCTTTAAGGACTGTGTGGAAGCGGTAAAACGCTGTCACCCGTGTCAAATGTTTACTCGCAAGATGCGCGCGCATCTAGCTCCCCTTCTTCCCGTTGTCATCGTCAATCCCTTTACTAAGTGGGGTATTGATTTTACAACTTGTAATCCGCCTTCAGCGGCAAATCACAAGTACATTGTTGTGGCTATAGACTACTTTACGAAGTGGGCTGAGGCCATGCCTACTTATAAGAACGATAGTGACATGGCAGCTTTGTTTCTTTTCAATCAGGTTATCTCAAGATTCGGTATCCCAAGAGAGATTGTCACCGACCATGGCAGTCATTTCCAGAATCAACTAATGTCCGAATTGGCTCTTAAATTAGGTTTCCGTCAGGAACATTCGTCCCCTTATTATCCTCAGGCCAATGGACAGGTCGAGGCGGTCAATAAAACTCTTAAGACGATACTCCAACGGACAATCGATAAAAATCGGTCCAATTGTCACATTATGTTGTATTCGGATCTTTGGGCATATCGAACCTCCGTCAAAACGGCTACTGGTTTTACTCCTTTTTAGTTGGTTTATGGGATGGAATCTATCTTTCCGGTCGAATGTGAAATTCCATCTCTTAAGTTAGCTGTGGAGCTTCTTCCTGAGACTTCGAGTCTCGAAGAGCGCCTAATTCACTTGGAACACCTCGATGAGCAGCGTCGAGATGCCGCCACGATGAATGAGGCCCATAAGAAAAGGGTTAAAACGCAGTATGATAAGTCTGTCCGTCCTCGAGTCTTTTCTGAAGGTGACCTTTTCCTGGTCTATGACCAAGATAAGGACGCCTTGGGGGCAGGCAAATTTAAGCCTATGTGGTACGGTCCTTTCATCATTAAACGAGTTTTAGAAAAAGGATCGTATGAGTTAATTGATTTCGAGGGAAACAAGCTGGCGGAACCCCGAAATGGGCTCTACCTAAAGAAGTACTTTGCTTAGTTTTGGCCAGGCAATGGCTTCTTTGTATTTTATGTATATTTGTACATATATCATCGAGAGTTTTCTGATATCATCACTTTTTGGTCTGCTTTGGCAGGTGTTGATGGATGATTTGGTTTATTTTGGGTTCGCCGATGGTGCTAGTCGGCACACTCGGAATCTTGCTTCCGCAACTTGGGTACTCTATTATCCAACTGGTCAATTGATGGCATCAAGAGGCGTGTGCATCGGTCCTGCTTAAAACAATATGGCCGAGTATACTGCTGTTATTAATTTATTATCCGAGGCAATCTCTCATGGGATCGACTCGTTGGTAGTTTATCTTGATTCTCAATTGATAGTGTCTCAATTAAATAACATTTATCGGGTACGAGATCCATCTTTATATCGCCAGTATTTAAGAGTAAGGTTGTTGCAAAGATCATTTACTTATATTAATTATTTGCATATTCCAACATCTCATAATTGGTTAGCTGATTCTATCGCTAATCAAGCATTAGACTGGCATATTAATCATTCATCACAATAAAATCAAGCATCAAAAAGTTAAATTGTATATATATATATATATCATAAAACGTCTCGGGTGTACATATGCGTGTCCAAAAAATATACAAAATTGGGACTCAAATGCCCATAATCATGTCCGGCATATCTAATGCCTCGGCTCAGGATGAGCGTCTAAGTATGTCACTATAGCATTGGCCACGCGCCGAAAGATGCGAACCCAGTCACGTGGCATCCCAACCACATGACGCTGCATATCCTCAGGAAGATCCTCTATGATGGCGATCGGTACTCGGCAGCTCAGTCTCGCCAAGTGTCTCTGGACGTTGTTTAGAGTCCGTTCTGTATCAGCAGCCGCCTCTTCGGCTCCTCGGCCACGCCGTCCATGCCGCGGGAATCCATCTGGTCGTACAGGCCCAATGTCTGGAACATGATCATCATATCAGTCATTTGAATCTCATCAAAAAATATTTTTTAAAATTCATCATTATATTTGAAAAATCCAAAAAATCATAAAATCAAAAAATCTTACCAATCTCGCCCCATGCTGCATTCGGTGGTAACGCTAAATCAGGATCTCCTCGGAAATCCAGTCCAGCATAGGGGTAGTCATCCACGACGATGATCTGCTGATACCACCAGGTGAAGAAGTCATCGTCGAAGGCAGTCCTTGGGACCTCCCCACCCCCCAGACGTTTCATCAGATCAGCCCACCGGCCCATGCGTGGATCGCGTGGGGTGCTGATGGAAACTGCTACCCTGGGGCGGAGTGCGGGAACCTTCTCGAAAAAGAAAGTACATAAGATGCTTCCATATCCAAAGTTTTTAGTCTGACCCCTCTTGATAGAAGTGAGCTGGCTCTTCATGTTGGCCAGAAGAGGAGTACACCAGTCGAACACAGTAGTGAGACAGTCAACTGCCACGCTCATGTTTTGCCGTGATGCCTGATGCAGAGAGGATGATCCATTCACCCGAGCCATGGTGAACAAGATTATCCTAAGTGACAAACGCGCCACATGTGGGATGGAAATCTGGCTCCCAACCTTCTTTGGATGTCCAGGGCAGTATATCTGTACATAGTCCTCTATCGAGAGGGCACTCCGTGACCTGCCCCGGGACTGTACTACCTCTCCCCTTCGGGAAAGGCCCGTGATAAAATAGATGTCCTCCACTTCTACCCTGAGCGGCATCTGATCGATCATAAAAGCTTCCTCATCGACATCCCAATAATCAATGAGCATCTCAAGCAATCGCGTGTTCGCTTTCATATTTGGCAATTTGAAAAATTTAAGCAAACCGCATCCCCGGAGTGCATCTAATGCTTCTGGACTGTTCATAACTTCATTGTCTACCACTGCGTGCTCTCTTTCGCGCCGCGTGACAGGCATCCTGAGAAAAAATCGATTTTAAATCGTTAGTTTTTGTTTAAAAATGATTTGCGGTGTATACGCGGGAACCTGTGCACGCAGTCGCGTATAGGGCTCGCGTATATGCGGGTTCAATATTACCAACCCGCGTATACGCCGCGAGCGAATTTTTGACAAAAGTTTAACGGTGAAACATCAATCATAAATCTTAAAACCTGTCACAATCAATTGCAAGCTAAGTATAAGGGTTACCTGGAGGTATTCGACGAATTTGAACGGTTGAATCTGGCTGTGGGAAGTTTGCTCCTTTTGCTCCAAATCTTTTGCTCTCAAACTCAAATGGTAAAAATGGTGAGTCCAAAATGCTTTTTATAAGTTTTGAAAATGCAAAATTTTTTCAAAATTTTATTTTGTTTGGCCTCATGTGACTTTTAACTTGGGAGCTTGGAATGTCGAGATTGGTTTGTTTTTCAGGACATTTTGGATGTTTTTCGACAGTTCGAGGCGGTTCCATGACTGCTGACCCGTCATGGCAGGTATCGTGTTCTCACTGGCATATAGGTTAGGGACACCATTTTTCCGTTGCATTATGCATACTAGCCTCCATTTGACGGATACATATGCCATAGGGTCGATCCCATCATGTTATGGTTGGCAAGCCATCTTCACTCGCCGATTCTTTAAATCATAACACGATGGTAGAGCCATCCTTTACATGGGCATCCTAGTTAGCACCTCACTAACATTTGTTGCCCATGCTGCTCTGATTTGAGTAGGCTTGGGAGTCCTCTGTAGTCCCGCCATGACTTACGCGTTGAAGACTCATTCCTCTTAGCTTCTCCGCTTTGTTCTGGCCTTTTACCCTAGAGGCTCCTTTGTGTTGAGTTGTACTACTGCATTGCATGTTGACCACTTGCACCTTTTGGCCTGGAGCCGGCTTCACTTGGACTCGTGTTTAAGCCAACTTTTGACCATGACGTCTGCAAAATCAACCTTGCATACCTTTGACTTCTGCAGCTTGACACACCTTGACCCGTGGAAGGAACATACCTTTGAGTGTCGTTGACCAGTTTTCACCTCCCTGCATTGAGCATAGGAACGTTCCTTTCCCGGGAACTAGATCATCTGTTTCACCGACACTCGTTCTTTCCACTGTACCATAGCATTATTTTATTCTTTTTCTGGCTTAACAGAAAAAGATAAAAAAAATTAAATATTCCAAAAAGAGCGGGAACGGGACATTATTTCCATTTATTGTTGGCAGCTAGAGTCAGTCGTGTCGCCCTTGAACAAAGCACTCAAAACAATGTCTCCTCCACATGGGTGGGATTTAGTTTGACTTAGGTATGCCATAACCTTGTTATTGAGTCAGTTCTCCCCCGATTGGTTATCTCTTCCAATCATATGGAGGGTTCGTTCGTGCCTCCTACATGGCGAACTTATACAGAGTCATCATATGCTGCCACACAGTCACATTCAGTCGTGCTTTTGTTCAAGGGAAGTTAGCCTAAGTCGGCCTCTCTGCGGTGTCTCTTGACTCATTTTTCAGTCGGCCATCCCTGGTTGTCAGTGTCATGTCTATCATCACATCAGTTATATTGGTCCTTTACTCGTGCCGGTTTGAGAAGGTCCCCATTGACTTCTTGCTGGCGGGTCTTGTCCTTATCGACGACGACACGTTGCTCTGAGGACAGGCCTAGAGCCGCACCCTGGCCCTATTTTCATTATTGATAGGTCACCTTGTGCTCAGCATCGATCAGTATCATGGGTCTTTGACTGAGTGGTTTCCCTTGTGTTCGACATCAGCTTACATTATCACACATTGGGATTCGTGCAGTACCTTGGTTTCCATTTGACCCTATTGGTGGATACCTCACCTCTGTGTCAGCCTTCATTATTGGTTGGTTTAGAGGGTTTCTGCCGTGCGCTAGCCACATCTTGTGTACGCCGGAAATGTACTTCGGTTGGGTTACTACATCTTTTTCGTCCGATTCCTTCCACATTATTGGCCTACGGGTTACACTCGCGCTAGATTGATGAAGGATGCCTTAATGCCTTCCTTCTAGCGGATCTTTCCCTATCGACTCCGACTCATTGCTTTGGGGCAAAGATCTAGAGTCCATTTGGCAGTACCTTGGGGTTTGCAGTCATTAGTGGCAGATCCTTCGCTATCGACAGTGGGAAACCATCATTGTCTCCTGATCGATAGATTCTTACAGGTGTTCGACTCCAGCTCATCTATTCACACTTGTTAGATTGTACTTGGTACCTTGACGCTCATTATCATTATTGGTGAGTAGTCGCGCGTTTGTTAACGGTATACATCACTGACCGGTAATCAAATGATTTCTCACATGGTCGACTTCAGATCATTTATTCCCATGGTGTAGAAATGTACCACGGTGGTCGGTGAAGACCACAGGTTGTATCAACATTCATTGGTTCACTTGTCAGTTGCTCCTGTTGTTGCTAGTTGATACCACTCCACTTTATATGTTGCAGTCAGTCATGGCGACATTCTATATGCTGGCACCTGAGTTTGCAGTGTAGTACCATCATATTCCATCATGTTCAGTTGGTACCTTTTGGGATCAGTTTTTGATATCAGTGATCCGTTGCATCTTTCAGCATCATTGACAGTGTTATATGTGATATTCAGACATGTACTTGTTCATTATGATCATATGATCCATTATGTATCTTTCAGTCATTTATACTTGTATACTTAGTGGATCCGCTTGTACTTGATATGCGGACATGCTTTACTTTTTCTGAGCATGGGTATGCCCGCCTCAGACAGTGTTTCTTTCTGATCTCCTTTGGTGGCTTGGCAGGCTGAATTCTGGTGAAGTCCTCCTCGGTTTTTGACAGACTTCCTTTCCATGTACTCGCATAATATATTTCGGCCATCATGTACCCCTTCTGACCTCATATATTAGGGGGCATCTGTTATAGCTCCAAATCTCACTCTTATGGTTTGTGATGCTGTACTCATGGCCTAGGGCAACCCCTCCTTCCAGACTTGGTCCTAAAATTTAAAAAATAGTGTTTTATCCCTTATATGCGACATTTCCCTGAGTTAAACACGTGTATACGCGGGTCTGTGTATATCCAACCCGCGTGTATGTATTAAAACACTTAAAAAAATATAAAATTCCTTCTTTTCGGGCGGAGATCGCAGGTTTTACCTGCTGATCACCTGTTAGTGCCCGTGGCCCAACTGTTCCCAACCAACTCCTAACTAAAAAACTACTTTGGAGATGGTATAAAAAGACCTCAAAGGGAAGGCCTAAGGGAGAGAAGAGAGAGAAAGGTTATTATGCTGAGATTTTTCCCTTGACCAGGTCTGCAGTCCCTTGTGCCTTCTGCACTTCCCCCATTTTGTACAGGAAACCTTTGTTTCCTTGTGTGTTAATGTTCATCCACCATTTATGACATCATGGAGAGAGTCATGGAAGGAGTTTTGTTAGAGGCTTGAGGCTGGAACGAATCCGGAAGGAAGCTTTGCTTGGAGCCTGCTGAAGGTGACTCAGGTGAACATATTCCTTTTTATGTACTTTATTTGCCTATAATAAAAGAAACACATTTCTTGGTTCCCGAAATGAATCTTCTTTATGTTAATGATATTCATGTTTTGAATTCATGTGTAAATGGTTGTTTGGATTTCATAACTAACTACCTTTCTTTATGACATGAAGATGGTTTCTTTATAAGTTTTTGTCCATGTACTGCTGTGTTCTTTGAATTGTTTGTTTTGCAGGACAAAAGAGAAGAAGGGAACTCCAAGAAGGGTTTGCACCCTAAAGGCCTTCTCAAATGTAGGACCGAAGGTACGTACCCTTATCATAGAATTTGCTTATAATAGCATAATGGCTGTATGAATGCATGTTTCTTTGAATAGACAACTTTCAGTCTGCTAGGGTTTTACCCAAAAAGCCCTAGGGGAGTAATTCCCTCTACCACTCTTCTACTATCAACATTCAGAAATAGTCCTGATGATGGATCCCTGTTGGGATTTGAAACGTTGACAGATTATGGTTATTACTGCGGGTTCTCTCATAACTAACTCAAAAGATATAAGCCACAGATGTCTAAATTTAAGAATGATCTTACAATCCTTGTACATATTCTTGTACCTTGGAAAGTTCATGATAGGTATAAGCCACTCATCTTACCTCCTACACTCCATGTTTTCCCTAACAATTATTACAAGTATCTCCCTAGGTTTGATGGAGAAGATGGTAAAATCACTACCCAAAAGCATATTCAAGGTTTTGAGAATTATCTGGACTTATTTGAGATTGATGAAGATGATGTTAGAATCAAACTTTTTGCTCTCTCTTTGCAAAGTAGAGTAAAGAGTTGGTTCAAGAATCTACCTATTACAAGCATCTCAAATTTCCGACAGTTTGTCAAATTTTTCCTTAATAGATGGATAATCAAAATCATTCTTTTTGTGATCATAGAAGAATATAATCAGTTAAAAAGATAGCCAAATGAAACAATATAACAATTTTCTCACAGATTTAATCAAATCTATTATTCAATGCCATCAAATATTAGACCTCCTCCTCATTCACCTCTCTTGCATTATCCAAAAGCATTTGATCCAGAAATAGAATTTCAGCTAAGAGAAAGAAACCCCTCAACACTGGAACAGATGCAGAACATTGTAGTAGATGTAGAAGTTAATCTACAAATTAGAAGTAAAAAGTTGAAAGCAGGAGTGGAGAAGAACAACATTGCAGAGGTAAAACTTGACATTTTGGTAAGAAAAATAGAGGAAAGGATACAAAAGATCACTATGAAAGATAATTTTTTTGTTCAAAATCACCACGACACATTTCTTTCACAAAATTAAGAGGTTGATATCCATGGACAAGTTCCCGCTAATTAAAGCTACCATAGATCAAAAGATAGATTTATAGAGCAATATGTGGAGAGGCCATCTGTTGATCTAATGTGTATGTTTGATGACATTACTTCTTTTAATGATTTGCCTAAATATGATGAGTATGATGATAATTATGTTCTTCAAATCCAAACTAACTTTACAGAGCAATCAGAAACTGGTTTGGGAAATAAGGAAATTTAGTTTCAGTAGCATGAAAACAGTGATGATCTTATTCATATCAGCTATGAAAGTGGGGAAGAAAGTGTAGCAAATTTGGAAATAAGTGAAGATTTTTGCCTCTTTGTTTTGCTTCATTTCAGCTCATCAGAGAAAACTTTAAAGCAACAAAAAATCAACAGTCTTTAGGTATTGATATTGACAACAAAGAAGACAATGAAAATCTTAATCAAGATTCTTTAGTTCCACAAGTGCAGTTATCAAATTCTATTGAGACGTCTAATCAGATGACACGGGAAAGTTCTATACCACTATGTTTTGAATCATTTTAGTTTTTAAAGGAAATATGGTATAATGTATCCAAAGAAAAGGATGAAGAGCATGTAGAAATCCATGAAGTCCCATTAAAACCCATGTAATAGGCTGCAACAATCCTTCCATGTCTTTTATGATCCAATAGCTAATATGTTAGATGATGAATGCAAACAAAATTTTTCTCCATTAACTAACTGTGAGATTCAAAATCAAGATGATAAAGTTTTCACCCGACAGACATTTCAATTAGTAGAAATATCGTCACAAAGCTTATCTAAAAATCTACAGGGTGATAAAGATGAAAATGACATTTCACTTTCATGGCATCGAGGCCATCTAGAAAAATTGTACAGTTGCTTAGATCAGTTAAAAATTAGTGTTTATATCTTAGAAGATCCTTTTGTACAATTTCTAGAGTCAACAAAGGAAATCAAGTATTTCCTTATCTTTTCATTTTTTGACAAGGTTATAATTGGTTTTAGAATCCCAGTTTTGATCACAAATAAGAAAATGAAGCAAAATACCTCAAATTACATATTGCTTGAATGGTTGCATTAGCCGTTTCGTTTTACCTAACCATGAGTTGAACAACTGAGTAGATTAAGTATGTAGGAATTCAGTTTATTTTGGTTTTCAGTTTTCAGCAAGTTATGAAATAATTCATTAGAAGTTGAAGCCCGAAAAGAAGGTCCTAAATATATTGATGATCTATTAGTTTTCTTTGAGAATTGCAGTACCTTCTTTCAGCTTCAGATGAGATTTCAGTTTGCAGATAGGGTGTATTTTTAGTTCAAGAGTTTCAGTCACAGATTTTACAACAAAGGATATACATGTTTGGGATTGGCCCAATGGATCAGGCTACTATTTGACGGTGTATTTGACATCTCACAAGGAGATTCCATCCCCATTTGGAGCCACTGTTAGGGTCATATAATAATAGGATTCATAATTTTGAATTGACTATGCTGAGTATTGTAATATTGTGCATACCTTTTCTTTCTACAAATGTATTCCCAAATAAAAAAATGTAAAGAGGGTATGTCCTAAAAGAAAAATTAAAGGATAAAAAGAAACAAAGATCAAAAAAGTGAAAAATATGAACCCCACAAAAAGAGATAAAAATAGATCATGAAAGTGTGCAAATTCAAATGCCACTACTATTTTACATTTTCTACAAATAAATATTATGTGTAGCTTGTTTAAAATACCATAATCCATGATAAGTCAAACAACTTAATCTTGAGTTTTCATTATTTAAATTTAATGTTGATAGTTAAAGAATAAAGATCTCGCCAAACAATTTAACCTCGACAGATCAATAGTTAAAATAGAGAATGATAGGGAGCTCAACAATTTAACCTGATCTCCTGGATGAAATAAGCTTTGAATTAGTTTGTTTCTTGTTTCAAAGAAAAATGAATAAGGGTTTGCACGCTCAAATGCACCCATGTAAATAAGGATTAAAATGTTAAAATAGTAGATGGGTAGGTACAAGCAATTTTTACAATCATGGATAAACATCATTTGGCATATTACTAATTTCCCTCTCAACAATGTGCTCCAGTACTAAAATACTTCAATGATAAAGGCTCAGAGCATTTCTCTGACTTTTGGTGGGACCGGACCCTCGACTTAATGACTCATGGACATCAAGTATTGGATTCCACCTTATTGAAACCCTTCTCATTCATGAAAACACCCTTTTCACTTTACATCACTCATTTTACCCTACAAAATCCTCTTTTCCTAAGTTTAAAACACATTTTACCTGGGAAAGGTAAAACCCCCTTAACTAATTCCCCTCTCATTCAAAATACTCAAAAACCAACAAAAAATGCTTTTATCCTAAGTATAAGGGTTAAATGTTGATATTGGGCCACCAGAGTGAAGAAATTGAAGCCAGACATCATATTTTACATTATGCTTACTATATTTTACATTCCACACATTCATCTCATATTAACATATTAACCTAATGTATTAGCTCCCTGATATACCTTTTTCTCATATTAAATAACTCCTTCATATATAATATCTGATGCATGTTAATAAATTTACTGCATAACATAAATAATTACTGAGAGGAATAAATATGAAAATAGCTAGCAACAACCATAAACACATAAGCACATAAGTTTATCCGGGAAAACCCCAAATCTGGGGAAAAACCCAACCATAATGAAATTTCATTATCCTTGGCCAAAAACCTGGCCAACCTAACCAAGTGAGCCTTCACCACTCACTTCCCTGGCCTTGCATTACAATCAAGTCCTTCGAGCCTTTTATAAGCTCCATTACATATAATACCACGGGCATAATACTATGGTGCACAATACCATGTGACCCAAAACCATCATTGTTTAACCTAGTCAACTTTGACTCTACCCTGAGTCAAGTTTACCTAACAATTCCCCCCTTAAACTTGACTTGGGGTTCCTTGACTAACTCCAGCCAAACCTGCTAAGTGAGACAATCCCGCTCACTCTAGCTCTTACCCCCCTCAGAGTTTTTACCTGGGGTATTGTTAACCTGACATCCCCCCTATCACCTAGGCCTAACCCAGACTTTACCCGTGATCACCGAGGGGTACACATGCCTTACCAGGTCTTACAGTAGTATTCCCATTTACATGCAATAATTTTGACTTCATTAATTTTTTTTTTTGTTTATTGCTACTGCGATTTTGATCCATCCTCTCTCAATTTGATTTGCTCGAAAAATTATATCAAACCACTCCAACTGCGAGCCCGATGGGAACCTCGTAGATTCCAGCACTGATGGCCTCACGTAGCAGAATTCTGCTGACCTTCTTTAAATAGCCGCATGAATCCTGAACAATTTATCAGCATGTTCTAAGCTGGTAAATATCACAAATGCATTGCGATCCCTGGTAGAACGGCACTATCTTCCACAAATTCTCCTCGAGGTTCTTTTGCGTATGATTGTTCCACCATTATTTTCAGACCCAGATCTGTAAAAAGGCTGCATTGATCTCATCAGGCACTGTAAACCCCTAGCATCAAAGAATCCCTTTGAAGCCAATATCTGGCTCTGATTCTAGTTGTTAAGAAATTTACTGCATAACATAAATAATTACTGAGAGGAATAAATATAAAAATAGCTAGCAACAACCATAAACAAATAAGCACATAAGTTTATCTGGGAAGACCCCAAATCTGGGGAAAAACCTAAGCATAATTAAATTTCATTATCCTTGGCCAAAAACCTGGCCAACCTGACCAAGTGAGCCTTCACCGCTCACCAATCAAGTCCTTCCAGCCTTTTATAAGCTCCATTACATATAATACCACGGGCATAATACTATGGGTGCACAATACCATGTGCCCCAAAACCATCATTGTTTAACCTAGTCAACTTTGACTCTACCCTGAGTCAAGTTTACCTAACAATGCAGGAGCATTCAACCTAAGGAAAATCATTGTGAATAGTAGACATATGGGGTCATGCATTTTAGGAAATAGTTTTCCTAAGTATCAAGTTAAGGCAATATTTAGGCTTTAAGTGTGATTAAATTAGATAGTGGGAAATATGTAAATGCTCTCAAAACAAATAAATGAGAATATGAGTAGTTTCATGATCCTAGGAGCAAAGGAGAGCTTTTAGGCATTAAAGGGAGAATAGATGTGGACCATTGAGCAAAATTGGGGGCTTTTCTATTTTAAAATAGAGAAAAGCTAGAGCCGATAAAGTATGCCACATATATATGCATGCATGCAGAGTTTTAGGGATTTTGTTAAAGGATAGTATCAGTTCCTTCATAGTAATCCAATCCCAATTTCCATATAAAAAAAAGGTAAGCCTACGGGCAAAGAGGAGGCCATGAATAGTAGAAATCAAGCAAGTGTGTGTGTCTGAGACCGAGATGTCTCGAATGTATCGAGCTTATTTCATGTCTGTGTCAGTATGTATTGAAGTATTTCATGAATAATTTACTATGAATTCGTAGGCTCTATAGGTTGCAAGCATAATTCTGAAGGATGCAGAGGGACGGACTGATTTAGAGGAATCACAATGGATTTCAAATCGAGGTGAAGAATAAGTAGAGAAAGAGTTGCATGATTCAAAGGAATTGAAGTGGATCATTGAATCCATTAGAGGTCTACAAGAAGGGCAGAGATCAAAGGAAGATCAAGCTGCGAATGAGCAAAAGGCCAGAACCTTTAAAGAAGTCAAATCATTGCGAAATTGAAGAAACAACGTAACTTTCTAAGTGAAGGGAATTGTAGAGAAGTGAAGTGTTAAAACTCAACAGTCGTTAGATCAGTTAGTTCAATGGCTGAGAATTAATTGCATCGGTGGGAGTACACTTTTATGTTATCGGAATGAGCCTTGAAGATTTGAATGGATCAATTAGCGATTAATCATGGACCATTGGATCGTGGCCAGATCAATGGTCACAATTAAATCGCATATCGGTGATCGGAGGTGCCAAGGGTAAGCAATGTATCACTATTGCAATATCACCGATAGTGATATATCGGCGATCGACATTGGGCTTATTAGCGATAGGCCACTGGTGCTGGCGGAGATCAGAGAAATAGTGCAGAAACAGTGGTAAACAAACTCGATGATATTATAGTCATGGTTTCTATAGAATTTGAAATCTGGTGTATCGGCTTAGAGGGGAATTTCCTTTGTATTCCCAAATATTAATATTTCTGATATTTTATATGTTGCGGCCCTTTAACGTGTAAAACATGTGTTATCACTTGAATATTGGAGATCGGAGTTGGAGGAGGGGTGATGGCTCATATATATATGACCACTAAACATTGCGATGGTTGATTGTGATTAGGGTTAACCTCAGGTTCTGTGCAGAACTGTATAAAGGAGGAATAAGGTATATTGCGTGGAATTTCTTTATATAAATATTACTCCGGAAGATTTACACCAATAGTGTTTATATTGATATCTATATATATATATATATATATATATATATATATATATATATATATATATATATATATATATATATATATAATTTCAAAGCAAATGAAAGGAATATGGTTATATATATATGGACTGTGGTTCTGAAATCCTGAGAGGAAGTATTGGCAGGGTGATTGAGTTCCATTACATAGGAACTGATTAATGGGCCATGACCATCTAAAGTCTAAAGATCTGACTTCATTGTAGAGTCAAATGACCTGGGACAGTGTAGATGCATTATGGTGTAAAATGAATACTGTGAATATATGCGGGTGGTGTTACCCTAGCATCTATTTTCTAAGTATGGTTTATCCCGAGAGCCTGCACCATTACTGGTATCAGAGCAGAATTGAGGTCAAAGCAGAATTACTATCAAAGTAGATTTGTAATCTATAAAAGGAAAAATTTTGAAGTTCTTGGAAGACTATAGCAGTCCCAATAGAGGTTTATAATAGTAGGAACAGAAGATTCCTTGAAGGAAGGAGAAAGCAAGATTTCTTATTGAAAGTTCTGAAGGAAAGAGGACTTGGAAACCAACCAGAGGACAATCCATTCAAAGAGCAGAAGAATGGGTGAAACAAGATCATGCTGAGATCTTGAAGGTGTGCTCTGTTTTAAATTAAGAATGTGTTTTTTTATACTAATGCACATGTCACAGCAAGAGAAGCTGTGAGAGAAGAACCACATGAGTTCTTGAAGACAGAGTAAGGAGAATACTCTGATAGAAAAGTGGTAGTGAATCTGAAGAATCCAATAAGAAATTGGACAGAGAGGATAGCTAAAGTGTTCTCAACAGAATGTGAGAGATTGCAGAAGGCTAGAAGGAGCAAAGGTGTTTCTAAAGAAGAGGTTCCAGACAGAGGACCTGTGCTTACCAAAAGACTGAGTGAGGAGAGCTTAGTGAGGTAGGATTGCAACTAGGAGGACTAGCTGTTGCAGAGGTTTGTTGTAAAGGAGCTAATGAAGATAAAAGAAAATTAGATGACTAATGATAGTCATAGTAGAGGTTCAGAGAGAAGCCACAACAGAAGATATGAGGAGAAGGATACCAAGGCAAATGGCAAGAAGATGAGTCAAGAAGAAATTGACAAAGAGGTTGCTGAATTAAAAGAACAACTCAATGCACTAAAGAGAATGCTTGAGGAAAGCCAGAGACTAGGTTGGGTCTTGAGAAAGAAGCCAGTAGAGTGGCATGAGATGCATAGAAGGCTGCAGCAAAAGAAAGTGAAGTGGCTAAAGGAAAAACTCAAGGAAGTTGAGTTAGAAATGGAAGAATCTATTTGTGAACCATAACAAGGAGAATTTCTGGGAGATAGTGAAGATGAAGAATTGAAGACTGAAACTTCAAGTGAGACCAAAAGGTCTGATGATTTTAAATTTAACAATTTGTGTATGATTACAGGTGAAACAAGTGAAGGACAATTTTCTGATATTGTCATGAAGAAGGAAAAAGACCATCAGAATCAAAATTCTTTTATCGAAGAAGATGAGGTAGATAGATCTCATATACATCTGGTAGAAGATGTCAAGAAACTAAGTAAAGGGCTTGTGGAGATTGAAGAAGAGACCATCAAAGAATTTCCAAATCATATGAATGATTTAGAATAGCAAGGAGATATGATGGTTGAATCATCAAATGAGACCATAGGGTCTTATATTTTTAAAACTGATAGATTGTGTATGATGCCAGATATTGCAGGAGAAAAAAATGCATTTGAAAATAACTTCAGAGGAGATAAATAATAAGGGACTAAAGGCAAACTTGAGGAAGAGATTGTGCTAGTTGAAAACATCGTAAAGGATCATCAACCCACTATGATGATAGGCACAATAGAGATAGCCATGGAAACTGTTGAGACAGGAATTAGGGAAGAAGGACATCTACTGAAAGATGTTAAGAAGGAGGAATAATATGCAAAGGATATAACCTTGGGAAAAGGAATTTGGAATCCTTGTCTAAGACAATACTCCTTTGTTAGTGAGTGTTTCGAAGAGGATGGACAGTCTTTTGAAGATGTTGAAAGTCTGGAGGAGTACTCTAGGAGAAGAGAGTATAATGGAGAAGACCTCTTGAGTGAGGGAAGTAGTGATTTTCTACATCAGAAAGACCTTGAGATTACAAGGATCAAATGAAGATAGTGTTTTAATACTGTAACACAACATGTAAAGGATGAATCTAGAAGAAGAGAGAATTGTGATGAAGTGCTTGCTAAGTGTGAAGAGGAAATTAAACTACAGGAGAAACTGATAAGAGAACCCGACAGTAGAAAAGAAGCTGCAGTTATAGTTTCTAAAGGAGAGGATATGTCTCAAGTAGGCATGGAGATAGGAAGATGCAATAATTTGTTTGCAGGTTCATTAAACAACATGAATGAGTATGAGTATGTGATCAAAGAGATTGAGGAAAGATTGTTTGAAGATGGTAAAGAGGCAGTAGGAATCAAACAATTTCAAAGTAAAGATAACCAGCAACAGGTTAAAGGAGGAGGAGTTCACTACAGTGGACAAGAGCAGGAAGACATCATTAGAACAAATGACGTGGAAGAGAGACTAATGGATAGTCTCATGAATTCTTTTAAGAGTTCAAATCAGCATATTGATGTGCTGACAGAGAAAGAAACAGAGTAGCATACTGATGTGTTGAAAAAAGGAAGATAAGGCACAACAACCCTATGATTTTAATTTTAACAACTGGTTTGAGTGTGCAGGTTTTGTTACAGATGCTGGAGGAGATTTGGCATAAGTGAATAGCCAAATAAAAGTGAAAGAAGAGAATTCTATGGAAGAAATCAATCCATGGAATGGAGAAATTAAATTGCTGGAAAGAATGCTCAATAGTCATGATTTAGTTATGAGAGAGGGTAACGATGATAGGGAGGCAAAAAGTAAAGAAAAAATGTTAGTAGGTAAGCCAAAGAATGAAGCAAGTAAAAGAAAATTCAACATAGAATAAAACAACAATAAGCTGAAACAAAGAGAAGAAGACAGAAGTAAGAAGCAGAAGATGGACCAGCCCAAATATATGTTGGACATAGAAATTGAAGAAATATGGCAGCAGATGATGAAGCAATTCAAATGGAGAAAAATAGTAATAACAGCAAGCAAGATCAATCAGAAGTTGAACCTAATTGACAGGAAGAAGAAAGTGGAGCAAAAGACAACAAAAGTGCAGCAGTAGCAAAGGAATAAAGCATCTAGACAGTTACAGAACAAAGTGTGGGATCCAGGAAGACCAAGATCATAAGACACATGATAAGGAGATAATGAAAATGTTCTACTTTGGGAGTCTGATGCAGGAGCATTCAACCCAAGGAAAATCATTGTAAATAGTAGACATAGGGGTTCATGCATTTTAGGAAATAGTTTTCCTAAGTATCAAGTTAAGGCAATATTTAGGCTTTAAGTGTAATTAAATTAGATAATGGGAAATATGTAAATTCTCTCAAAACAAATAGATGATAACATGAGTATTTCCATGATCCTTGGAGCAAAGCAGAGCTTTTAGGCCTAAAAGGGAGAATAGATGTGGACCATTGAGCAAAACAGGGGGCTTTTCTATTTTAAAACAGACAAAAGCTAGAGTTGATAAAGTATGCCACATATATATGCATGCACGTAGAGTTCTAGGGCTTTTGTTAAAGGATAGGATCAGGTCCTTCACAGTAATCCAATCCTAGTTTCCATATAAAAACATATGTAAGCCTATGGGCAAAGAGGAGGCCACGAATACTAGAAATCAGGCTTGTGTGTGTGTGAGAGACCGAGATGTCCTGAATGTATTCTTGCTTTTACATTAATAAATACAGAGATTATTTCCTATCTGTGTCAGCATATATTGAAGTATTCCATGAATGATTTACTATGAATTCATAGGCTCTACAAGTTGCAAGCAGAATTCTACAGGACGCAGAGGAACAAAGTGATTCATAGGAATCACAATGGATTTCAAATCTAGGTGAAGAATAAGTAGAGGAAGAGTTGCGCGATTGAAAAGAATCAAGGTGGATCATTGAATCCATTAGAACTCTGCAAGAAGGGCAGAGATTAAAGGAAGAGCGAGCTGCAAATGAGCAGAAGGCCAGAACCTTTAAAGAAGCCAAATCACTGAGAAATTGAAGAAACAACATAACATTTTAAGTGAAAGGAATTGCAAAGAATTGAAGTGTTAACACTCAGCAGCCATTGGATCAGTTAGATCAATGGTTGAGATTTAATCACATTAGCGGGAGTCCCTTTTTATGTTATCAAAATGAGCCTTGGAGATTTGCATGAAGCAATTAGCGATTAATCGTGGACCGTTGGATCGTGGCCAGATCAATGGTCATGATTAAATCACATATCGACGATTGTAGGTGCCAATGGTAAGCAATGTATGACTATTGTGGGCTTGATTGTGGGGAAAACTCCACAGTTAAGCGCGCTTGAGCCAGAGGAGTTCTGGGATGGGTGACCTCCTGGGAAGTCCTGGTTACCGGGTGCAAGCCCGGAAGTGATGATTGATGCTATGTGATTCGTTCTCCACATTTCATTAGTTTCAATCCCACTTCTTCACCCTGTGAGCATCACCCGATGCAATGAGTGCTAAGTGAACTATTCAAAAAATCATGAGAAATTAGTCAGTTACGACTACCTCTCATGGAAATGGTCATACGTTTGAATGACTTACTTAACGCAGTTGAATCCCAAAAATGATATCTAATATTGTGATATCACCGATAGCAATATATCGGCAATCGGCGTGAGGGCTTATCGGTGATTGGGCATTGGAGCTGGTGGAGATAGGAGAAATAGTGCAGAAACAGTGGTAAACGGACTCGACGATATGATATTATAGTTGTGGTTTATATAGAATTTGAAATCCAGCGTATCGGTTCAGAGGGGAATTTCCTTTGTATTCCCAAATATTAATATTTTTGATATTTTATATGTCATGGGCCCTTAACGCGTAAAACATGTGTTATCACTCGCATATTGGAGACTGGAGTTGGAGGAGGGGTAATGGCTCATATATATATGACCACTGAACATTGTGATGGCCGATTACAATGAGGGTTAACCTCGGGTTCTATGCAAAACCATATAGAGGAGGAATAAGATATATTGTGTGGAATTTCTTTATATAAAGATTACTCCAGGAGATTTGCGCCGATAATGTTTGTATTGATATATATATATATATATATATATATATATATATATATATATATATATATATATATATATATATATATATATATATATAGATATATATAATTTCAAAGCAAATGAAAGGAATATGGTTATATATATATGGACTGTGGTTCTCAAATCCCTCAAGGAAGTATTAGCGGGGAGATTGAGTTCCATTACACAGGATGATGAATGGGTCATGACCATCTAAAGTCTGAAGATTTGACTTCATTGTAGAGTCAAATGACCTGGGACAGTGTAGATGCATTATGGTGTAAAATGCATACTGTGGGTATGTGCAGGTGGCATTACCCTGGCATCTGTTTTCTAAGTATGGTTGATGTCAGGAGCCTACACCAATATCCAAACCCTGATTTAATTATAAACTATGGTTTCATCCCCCGGATTGTTTAAATTAACTCTCCGCTTCATATTTCCCCAACATAAACGTATTAACCCACCAACCCTTGGTGCCGTTAAAGAAAACCCCCCAAATCTTCACCCTGATTTCCCTCAGTGCAACTTCACCACACAACAGCCGTTAGATCTCTCGCCCCCAGATCTGACGACACACATCCATATTGCACTCACTCCCTCTCTGACCTTTATCATCCTGAGAGCATGTGAGATTCATGATTTTTCTTGGGCCTAATTTTTCTACCTGTCAACCTCCACCATAGATTGCCTTCCCTCGAGGAAATGCCACCCACCTGCCAAAAGCGGTATGATGGCCTAAAGATCTGCCTCCCTGCCCAAAGTGAAAGCCATCCACTTTTCATAAAATACTTTCCCCACCAAAATATAACCGGTGCCCTTTAAAATGCCGAGAAGCCCCATTTCATCCTTTTTCGCTTGTTTTTTCTGTAGGACCTAATCAATAAGTTTGCGACACCCTGAGGCTTTGCAACCAAAACTCACTGTCATCTACTGCTTAAAGAAGCTTTGGACACCCAATTTGAGCATCTAGTTCATGTATGCAGCCACTGTACCCTCTGCAATTGCCATTCAAACCAATTTGCAAGCCAATTCACCAATTCCAGGTATTTTGAGAAAAAACCAGAGCGACCCTCTCATTTGAAAATGTACAATAAAAGTCAAAAGGTTACAGTGAATGTAAAAAAAAGCACTGTAAAAGGAAAAAGAAAAATCAACAAGGTGAAAGAGTATTAGTAAAATTGTATGAGATTGAAGAATAAAAGTCAAAAAAAGGAGCCAGTGGGAAGACAGTTACAAAGCATACAAATAAAATAAATTCATGTCAAAGTGAAGATAGATAAAAAAAAAATAAAGCAATCAAGGTAAACAGTAAAAGTAAACATGGAGATAGTAAGGGTTAAACAAAGATGAAGACGCTCTCACTAGCAACAATGAAGTTTGTCTAAAGTAAAGTAAAAAATAGTTGAAAGAAACTTAAGGTTCAAAGATGAAATAAGAGCACGAATGGTACATTTTATAGAAATTTCTTGTTTAAGTCATAATTTTGCAGAAACTATTGTGGCCAATAGAAGATGTATTTTGAGAAACGGGTTTGTTCCTAACAGACCAATATACAAAAACATATCTCAATTTTTACACATGTATTTGTTACACTAAAAAATGTCACCATGACCACTTACAGTTAGTATGGCTCAAATCAACAGTCATGCTACCCTCTTAGGCAAGTCTTATGCCTCTGATATCCATCTAAAACTCAAAGAAGAGAGAAAGTCTTGTCAAAAATATGTTTATCTCTGGGGTCGCAGGTTCTCTCTAGCCTTACCTGCGGGGACGCTCACAATGTTCACAAAAGGTGCGTCCTTGGACGCTCTGTATGTTAAGGGATAGGTGCGTCCTTCTGTAAAAGGCAAAATGCGCGAGTTTCATCTTAAAAAAGTTACTTGTGGTTACTTCTAGAACTTTCTAGAGGTCGGTTTGATGAATTGGATGCGCCTCCAGTTGGTTCATGTATCTTTATTAAGGGGGAACTTATCCCATCAATAAGGGAGCTATCCCACCCAAAGAGGGGGATTATCCCATTGATGGTGGACCTGAATAACCTCTTTACAGCACTATAAATAAAGACATTGAGCCAGAGGGAGGGGAGGTTGGAGCTATACATTTTCTTTGGGTAAATGCTGCAGGAATTAGGACTCCCATTTAGAACCTTGTGAGGAGAGATTGTCTTTGCTTGATTCTACTTGGAAGTGGGTGAGCTTTGTCAAAGTAGAGGAAAACCCTTGATGGACCCTGGGAGGAACTTGCACAACACCAAGGCTAGGTTGTAAGAGTTTCTTTGTTTTGTTATTAATACAAACTGGTTTATTTTTCTCAATAGCTTGTGTTAATGAGTTATTTCATGTGTTCCTTGGTCTGCATGTTGAATATATGTTTTATTATATGAAATGCAAGTGCTTGGTAATTGTTTGATTGTTTGTGGTTGCAGGAATTGACTTGAAGGAGGAGCTCATCCGGATCGACAAGGACGGACTACAACAACCGCGTTTTGGAATAAGGTAAGCCTAAACACTTGTAGTTTTCATGTTTTAAAAGGTATATTTAGAGAAAGATCACTCCATTTTGTCTTGTTTGTCGCTAGAGAGTTTAGACTCCTAGGGAGGTCAGTTGTGTCCGCACAAACGATTTTTTCTGCCACGACAAATTGGCGACTCCGCTGGGGAATCCATTAATGAGAAAGTCTTTTCCTTTGTGTGAACTTTGCTCTGAGAAAATCATTTTTATTTTCTGGTTTTTGACTGTGAGAATTAGTATTTGGGTGGCTTAGCTTTAGATTTAGTTAGATTTGGTTTTTCTTAACTTTTCCAGAAGGACGCACCCTCTGAGTACTGCACAGTGCGTCTTTGGACGCGCTGTTGCCGTTTGCACAGAGCGGGCCCGCGCCTGTTCTAACGGGTTGCCTGCGTCTTCCTGTAAAAATTTAGGAAAACTCCTTTTTTGCTTTAATTGCTTTTAGATTTTGGTTTTTCTTAGTGTTTTCTACCCAGATCCTTTAGTACCCTGTCAAAAAATTTTCACCTGAACTAGTTTCATTAGCATTCCTGCTTTTAGCTTTCATCAATTGGGTGTTTTGAGTCTCTTTCTTGAGAAATTCTTGATTTGATTTCCTTTGGTCATTACTTGGAGGTTTGTCTCAGTCCTTTCACAATTTTGCATCTTTTTGCTTCTGTTTTTGCAAAAAAATTTCCCCCTCATTCGCCGGGGGGGGCTAAATTGTGTATGAGTGTTAATCGCCTTTGAGTGTTTTTATTTTTTGATCTTTGGAACTCTCACCCAATTTTCTCGACTTGCACTTGATTGGTTCTTAGATCGCATTAGAATCGTCTTGTGTTTGAGAATTCTCTTGCATAGATCACATTTGCATAATTAGAGTTCTCAGTTTCAGAATAAGAATGAAAAATGTGCATAGATTACATTTGCATACTTTTCATGTGAATTGTGCATAGATTACAATTGCATAGTTTACATTCTGAAAAATCAATCGTAGATTTAGATCAGCTTTCTTTGATTTGAATTTACACAAAAATAAAAATAAAAATTGGTTTGGAATTGATTTGCATTAGTTTTTCTTGATGAAATTAGTGCATTAGAGAATTTGTTAAATTTTCTCTTAATGATCAATTTTTTGCATTGTTGGAAGTGAATGGAAACTCTCTCCTTACTCTAGTTAGGATTCATCGAATTGAAAGGATTGCATTATCATATTCGATTGCATTCAGTTGAGTTGGGTCATAACACCATTGGTTTCATCTCCATTTACCCATTTGAGTAATAACGGCCTTAATAACACAGCGCTTAATTAAAATTCATCTAGTAATTTTTACATTTCTAGGGCTCTGAAACACCAACATAGCTTAGGCTAGGGTCTTGGAGTAGGTGAGTACTTAACTCTCCAAGACTACAAAACCAAACAGATAGTTTATCTTGAGTAGAATAAATCCAATTGTTTCAATTGCACTCTGGGAAAGCTCCTCTTAAAGGAGAAGCACGAGCTCGTGTCCGAACCAGTGAGGGGATCATTCCCCCCTCGTTGGGAACGACGCCAGACAGTACGTATTACAAACGGTAAACCTCGGATTAACCATTGTCGAGGAGCCAGGGGTCACTTATCGGTAAACCTTGGATTATTGTCAAGGAGCCGGTAAGGGGATTGAGCTTGTTACTCTGCCCTTGCGTGCTGTCGGAGTTTAGACTGTTCCCCCAGGTGTAATTGTTGTGATTGGTAACTTTAGTGACCATAATCTTTAGGGTTCTACCGAGGTGACGGTGGAGGGAAGGTCCCACTGTACCTGGAGCAGACGTCGGTTATACTCACTTGGATTTTCCGGGGGGTTCACTTCACTTCGAGACGGTTAAAGTGGAGGAACTTGTGCCGGTCTATTCATTAAGCAGGTTGTCGGGGTAACTGTTCCACCCGCCATTTCTGTACTGAATTCTGCGAGGTTGGGCTTCATCACCAACTAGTGTTTTCGGTCCGGAGAGCTTACTGTTTGTGTGTGGTTTGAATCCTAGATTTGATAGCGCGTGTTAATTTGTTTGTTTTTACTTTTAGAGACCATAGGTGTGAATTGTGAATTTTAGTTGTTAAGTGTGAATTGTGAATTGTTAATTTTAGTTTTAAATTGTTAATAAAATTCACTGAAGTTGAATATAATGGCAAATGTTCCGGAATTTATCAACCTCGGAACCCCTCCTAATGAGAATCCTAGTACTTTTCCTTACTTTGGAAATGTTGGTCCTCCTTATATGGCTACTTTGTCATTACCTGGATTTACAATAGGTTTACCGATATGGTTATTTTCAACTTCGTTGGCCCAAAATACTCCAATTGTTCCATCTCAACCGGATGCTTCACCTCAACAGAGTTCACCATCTCAACATCACCAACCTTCTGTTGACCCTTTACCTTCTTCGCCTAATTTTTCTTCCTCCATTTCTTCCTCTTCGCCTGGTAAAAGCCTTGATGCTAGTAACCAGGAGGCTAAGAAGAAGAAGAAAGGGAAGAAGAAGAAGAAGAAGAAGAAGCAAGATAAGAAAGAAGTCAACCAACCAACCATGGCTGTAAGTGTTAGTTGTGTTGAGGAAAATTCCGACATGCATCGTAAACCCAAATACCCTTGCAGGCTTTGTAAGGGTGACCACTTCCTTGTCAATTGTCCTGGTATTCCAAAGGTCTTGGAAGTATGGTCAGAAAAATCTCATCAACTTTCCGTTGATCCATCAACCAGTGATAGTCAGGTTCCTGGGAAAAAGGGTAAAGTTAGGTTTCCTTGTAAGTTATGCAAAGGGAGTCATCAAACTCACATTTGCCCTCACATGGATGAAGCCTCAACATTGTTGGAAAAACTTACTGTTCCACAGCAAGAATTTCCAACTGGTTACCGTAAACTTTCTCCCAACCTACCGTCAACTGACGGAGTGATTGATTCAAATTCAAATACAGTCGGTCACACTCTCCCATTGGAGAGTGAAACTCATGTCACTCAGGTTGATGATCCATTAGTTGATCAAGTGGTCGATTCAATTTCACATTCGGTCGATCCCACTTTCCATTTAGAGAGTGAACTTCATACCGCTCAGGTTCTTCTTGTTACATCAAATTCTTCTATGCCGGGAGGCATTTCACCTGTTTCTACAGAACCCCCTCCAAGTACTGAGGTCTTTTCCTTTGATTGGAATAGACTGACAGAACCTCGTCTTCCTTCCTCCATCCCTTTCCAAATCATTGTCAAGGCTGGTGGTAGGGACATACATCGTACTCAGGTAGATGAAGGTGCTTCTGTTAGTATTTTATCCTCAGCTGTTTGGAAAGCTTTGGGTTCCCCTCAGCTTGCGCCTATTACGCAGAATCTGAAAGCTTTTAACAGAACAATTAGTGAACCTTTAGGGATCCTTCCTAAGTTTTCTATTACCTTGGAAGGTAAAACTGTTTGTGTTGATCTTATGGTAGTTCGAGGTCCCTTGGATTTCAATTTACTCCTTGGGCGAGACTATGTTTATGCAATGAAAGCTGTCGTATCGACACTCTTTCGCGTGATGTCTTTCCCTCACAATGGCAGTATTGTGACTGTAGACCAGCTTTCGTTCCCTAGTCTTTTTTCAACTACCAATAATATGACACCCCTAAATGTTCCTGATTCTAAAGTGGTATCTACCCTGCCACGGGTTAATTATGTGGCAACCGGTCCCATGATTTCAGTTACCGATGTAAGTGAGCCTCTCACTGTTTGCTCATCTTCCTTTGATTTAGATCCGGTAATTGACATGGAAAACTCTATGGGATTACTTGAACACGATGTTCTTATCCCTTTTGAGTCCCTTGACATGTGTTCCTTCCATAGAAGTGTTCTTCCTTCTGATGAAGACCTTTTGGAAGCCATGATCAAGGTGTGTCCATTGACATGTCTTTCTTCCAGTTGGAAGCCATGATCAATGTGACGAGGATAGTTTTTTCCTGTATCAACCTCGTTAAAAAATGAAATAGGCTGTAACGAGGAAAGTTCCTTTTACTGTGTCAACCTCGTTAAAAAATGAATCAGTCTGTACGAGGATAGTTTGTTCCTCTCTCAACCTCGTTAAAAAATGAAATTGGATGTTATGAGGAAAGTTCCTGTTACTGAGTCAACCTCATTAAAAAATGAATCAGGTAGATAGTAGGTTATATAGGAAAGTAGGATTAGCGAGGAAAGTTCCTTTTACTGTGTCAACCTCGTTAAAAAATGAATCAGTGTGTTCGAGGACAGTTCCTTTTCCTGTGCCAACCTCGTTAAAAAATGAAACAGGCTAGTATGAGGATAGTTCTTTTACTAAGTCAACCTCATTAAAAAATGAATCAGCTAGATTTTAGGCTATATAGATTGTAGAAAGTAGGGTTTTGAGGACAGCTCCTGTTACTGAGTCAACCTCGTTAAAAAATGAATCAGGTTTGAGGACAGTTCCTGTTACTGAGTCAACCTCATTAAAAAATGAATCAGGTTTGAGGACAGTTCCTGTTACTGAGTCAACCTCATTAAAAAATGAATCAGGTTTGAGGATAGTTCCTGTTACTGAATCAACCTCGTTAAAAAATGAATCAGGTATGAGGATAGTTCTTTTCTTGTGTCAACCTCTTTAAAAATGAAACAACTCCCTTTTCAAGTTAAATATTGAAAGTAAACCTTCATTTCATCCAGCCGGTTGAATGCAATGAAGCCTGGGGGGCATGTACCTCATTTCGCATCATTATGCTGGGGGCATGCGAACTTTTTGAGCATAGTTCCTTGTCTTGTGTCAAGCTCGTTAAAAAATGAAACAAGGTTAGGTTAAGTAGGTAGATTGTAGAGAGTAGTCATGAGCATAGTTCTTTGTCTTGTGTCAAGCTCGTTAAAAAATGAAACAAGGATTTTAGAGCATAGTTCCTTGTCTTTTGTCAAGCTCGTTAAAAAATGAATCAAGGTTTTTAGAGCATAGTTCCTTGTCTTGTGTCAAGCTCGTTAAAAAATGAATCAAGGTTTTTAGAGTAAAGTTTTTGTTAGGTAGATTGTAGAGAGTAGTTATGAGCAAAGTTCCTTGTCTTGTGTCAAGCTCGTTAAAAAATGAAACAACTCCCACAAGTCTTTCCAAGATCTTGAAAGTAAAGCTTCATTCCATCCACCTCATTGAATGCAATGAAGCTTGGGGGGCATGTACCTTGATTTGCATCATTATGCTGGGGGCATGTGAACTTATAACAAGCATAGTTTTTCGTTTCAAGCTTGCATAAACATGAAACTGAATCCGAGCATAGTTCTTTTCCTGTGTCAAGCTCGTTAAAAAATGAAACAAATCCTCCTCTAATTGAGTCGAGAGTTTGACTAGACCTCATAGATGTTAGGTTGTACGTTTAGGTTAGTTATTTCAGTTTTGCATAATTTTCTTACAGTTTTAGGTCGAGTCTTTCAAATGATCTCGTTCTTGAACCTTCATTTCATCCACCTTAGTTGAATGAAATGAAGCTGGGGGGCATGCGCTCTAACAGTTATGCTTAGGGGGCATCAAGCACAGTTTTATCTCTGTTTCAAGCTTGTGTAAAAATGAAACTAATTTGAAGCATAGTTTTTATCTGTTTCAAGCTTTTGTAAAAATAAAACCTATCTCGAGTCAATTTCAGTTATTTTCAAGACTCGTTAAACTCATGAAAATCCCGAGATTATTTTGCTATTTTTCATTCTCGTAAAACAAATGAAAATGCCGAGTTCTTTCCGTCTTTTCCTGCTCGTAAATTAAATTGAAAGTCGGTCATATGAGTACATTTTTATCCCTTTTTCGAACTCATTAAAATTTACGAAAAAGTGAAAACCATGAGTACATTTTTATCCCTTTTTCGAACTCGTTAAAACTTAAGAAAAAGTGAAACCTTGGAGTTCTCTTTTAAGCCCTTTTCAGACTCCTAAAATATGAAAAGATTGCCGAGCTTTTCTTTTACACTCGTTAAAACGGAACTAAAAGACGGTCCCCTTATAGCTCTTTTCTGACCGTAAAAACAGGAAAAGATTGCCGGGTTTTTGTCGTTTCAAACTCGATACGGAAATAAAACGACGTGTCCTTGACCGCTTTTTACTTTTCAGGTCAATGGCACTAATTATGAAAGTACTCCTTGGTCGCAAGATCAAGCGGTTCCCCCAGGTATTATTTTATACTTTTTCGGGCTTGAGGGACACAAATGTACGAAAAAGTTCAACGTGGAGTCTCCTTTAGTTTTTTCAGAAAAGTTCAACGTGGAGTCTCCTTTAGTTTTTTCAGACTCTCTAAAATTGAAAAATGCCGAGTTTCTCCTATACTGGGCTTGTTAAACTTTTACAGTAGAGGACCTGTTCAATTACAAACAGGAACGAACCACTCCTTCCTGGGGTTCGAATTTAAACTAGGTTGGACTCATCCGAAGGATGAGCTTATAATCAAGCATATGTTATCCTCCTCAAGCTTGTTAAAAATAAAGAGGTACTTGCCAGAAATGGTGGGGGAAAAGAGAGAAGAATGAACCTGTTTGTTACCTTTTGTCTCAAAAGAAACTTTATTACCACTCTTGAACACGACACTTTTCATTCACCTGGGTTGGGAAATCTTTTACCTCACAGTTGATCAAACCACTTTGAAAGTCTTTAGTCGGGTTCTGGGGATTAACTTTGAGTTATTCGTCACCAAGCCATCTGTCGTGTCATTATGTGTTCAAGAGGTCTGCAAGCAAAACTTTCATCTGCAAAATACTTGTCATCCATTTGACCATCCCTGAGTCAGTCCTTACAGCAACATTTCTTCAACTTGAACAATGATTTCGTGTTGCGGGCTTGCCTGCAACGGGTCGCTTTCTATCGACATCAGCACATTATCTAGAAAGATGACTTAGGAATCGACAGTACCTTGAAGTCTGCATGCATCAATGGCAGGTTTCTCGCCTTTGACGTCAGTTTACATCATTGACTTTCGATCAAAGGATTCCGTGAAGTGTTCGACATCAAAACATCTATTCACATTTCACGGGTTGTGCTTGGTACTTTGAGAACCATTGACATTACTGGTGGTCTCTCTCACGCTTGTTAACAGTTTACATCATCGACTGGTAATCAAGCGGTTTCTAACATGTTCGACATCAAATCATTTAATCACATGGCTAGAATCGTACCAATTCGGGAAGTAGAAGTGAAGACCCTGGATCTAGTTTCTAACATCCAGGCTACGAGGAGTTTTGTATTCATTATCTATGTAGACTAATCATAAACAGATGGCTGCGTCCATACTGTGTCTACAAAAGTCTATAAAAATGATGTACTGCAAGATCATTCCTGTATCAGAGTAGTTAGTCCATTAGTTAAAGTTTTGAATCTGAGTATGGGAATGCCTACCTCAGTGATGATATAATCTTATACATTTATTTTGTGTTGAAAATTGCAGGTTCCAACCAGGTCATCCACAAGACAATCCTTGAAATGATAAAGCGCTTCACCCTTCCTAGAATTACAAAACCCTAAATCTATTCCAGGCTTCGCACTTTATGGGGCAATCTGTTACACTAAAAAATGTCACCATGACCACTTACAGTTAGTATGGCTCAAATCAACAGTCATGCTACCCTCTTAGGCAAGTCTTATGCCTCTGATATCCATCTCAAACTCAAAGAAGAGAGAAAGTCTTGTCAAAAATATGTTTATCTCTGGGGTCGCAGGTTCTCTCTAGCCTTACCTGCGGGGATGCTCACAATGTTCACAAAAGGTGCGTCCTTGGACGCTCTGTATGTTAAGGGACAGGTGCGTCCTTCTGTAAAAGGCAAAATGCGCAAGTTTCATCTTAAAAAAGTTACTTGTGGTTACTTCTAGAACTTTCTAGAGGTCGGTTTGATGAATTGGATGCGCCTCCAGTTGGTTCATGTATCTCTATTAAGGGGGAACTTATCCCATCAATAAGGGAGCTATCCCACCCAAAGAGGGGGATTATCCCATTGATGGTGGACCTGAATAACCTCTTTACAGCACTATAAATAAAGACATTGAGCCAGAGGGAGGGGAGGTTGGAGCTATACATTTTCTTTGGGTAAATGCTGCAGGAATTAGGACTCCCATTTAGAACCTTGTGAGGAGAGATTGTCTTTGCTTGATTCTACTTGGAAGTGGGTGAGCTTTGTCAAAGTAGAGGAAAACCCTTGATGGACCCTGGGAGGAACTTGCACAACACCAAGGCCAGGTTGTAAGAGTTTCTTTGTTTCGTTATTAATACAAACTGGTTTATTTTTCTCAATAGCTTGTGTTAATGAGTTATTTCATGTGTTCCTTGGTCTGCATGTTGAATATATGTTTTATTATATGAAATGCAAGTGCTTGGTAATTTTTTGATTGTTTGTGGTTGCAGGAATTGACTTGAAGGAGGAGCTCATCCGGATCGACAAGGACGGACTACAACAACCGCGTTTTGGAATAAGGTAAGCCTAAACACTTGTAGTTTTCATGTTTTAAAAGGTATATTTAGAGAAAGATCACTCCATTTTGTCTTGTTTGTCGCTAGAGAGTTTAGACTCCTAGGGAGGTCAGTTGTGTCCGCACAAACGATTTTTTCCGCCACGACAGTATTATAAAAATGGAGATAAATGCACATCTTCAAAGACTATTTTTTAAACAATGCAAAGTCATGTTTTTGACATCTTTTTGTAGAAAACATTATGAACAGATGGAGCTAAATTTTTGGAAATTGAAAGAGGTTTATCTCAATAACATACTTATCTATAGTAAGCTCTTTCAATTTTCACATTTATATCTCGGATTGAGATATACAAAGGTATCATTGGACCCTAATTTTGTAGAATTTCTGGGGCAGAATGCACAAAGGAAAGAGGTAGTTAGTGAATTGGAAGCCTCATCATCAATTAAGAGTTGCTATCAAATTCAAATTTCTCTTGTTTTTCACCATCAATCCACAAATATAGTGCCAAATAGATTCATTAGTTTTGAGTGTCCTTTATTTAAGTTTTATTAATGTAAAATAGTTTGAGATATTTGTAAAACCAATCTTGATATTTTTTCAAGATATTTTAGTTTAGAATTTTTATAAATACTTCTTCATTTGAAGTGTTTTGGGTGGAATATTTTACATTTATAGAGTTATTTTGATATTAAAAGCTAAGGGTAATTGTACCATTTTCAATTCAACATACCAGAGCAAGTAATATAAAGCATTTCGCTACAGGATTCATGAGGTGAGCCATTTGCAATGAAGTATCTTCTTTGTGTGATTTTGTTACCTTCTTATGTTTTTCATAATCTTAAATGTGTTCTAAATTTGAATGAATTAATTGGAGGTATCACTCAAAAATTGTTTAAGTACACTCTGTTTTTCACAGTTAGCCATTTACATGTTTTCCTCTGATACCCGGATTTGAGAACCCTTAATTGCTCTCCCACCCTGGTTGACTTCTTTCATTCCTTCCAGAGTCTAGCCTAGGGAACCCTTAATTTCTTTCTCGATCTGATTTGATACCATTCCACCATTTAACCTTTGAGACCTACAGTAACTCATCTATATTTCCCTGTAGACATTAGATTCCATAGCCCAATGGTAAAATTCAAACCTCTGCTCATCTAAGTAAAGTGATCCCACCAAAAAATTTCAAAACAAAACCCAAGTGAAAGCAATAACTAGCCTAAAATCATCTTAACTAAAAAAAAAGTTAAATTATAAAGAGAGATCCCTCTCTCAGTATCAAGAAGGCTAGCTCTTGATCTTCAAAAGTAGTTTGTGGTTACCTTTGGCTTTTCTTTCTTCATATTTCAAAAGAAATATCAGAGTGATAACATTTCTAGCGACCATACTGGGGACAACTAACATTTTCTTCAGAAATATTTTACATGTTCAGATTTGATCTATGATGGTGGACAGTGATTAGACACACAAATATTAAAATCATCCACCTAGCGACTCCAAATAAATTTCAAAATCAAGACTCCACTGAAGGAATGAACCTAAAAGAACAATATTGGAAGATCAGGGTTCTAACTTGGATTGTTATCTAAGACATCGTGTTTTTTCTCATCAAGAAGGTTTTTCAACGTATATTTTATTTTAGGGAAGATATTATATTAGCTTTTTTCCTTTGAAAATTGTAAATATAAAATCTCCTTACACATTTGAGCAAAATTTTTCATAATCTTATGATGACCATTTTCCAGTCAAGAAATCTCAAATAATCAAGAATGATCTTACAATCCCTATACATAATCTTGTACCTTGGAAAGTTCCTGATATATATAAGCCACTCATCTTACCTCCTACACTCCATGTTTTCCCTAACAATTATTATAAGTATCTCACTAGTTTTGATGGAGAAGATGGTAAAATCATTGCCCAAAAACATATTCAAGGTTTTGAGAATTATCTGGAATTATTTGGGATTGATGAAGATGATGTTAGAATCAGAATTTTTGCTCTCTCTTTGCAAAGTAGAGTAAAGAGTTGGTTCAAAAATCTACCTATTGCAAGCATCTCAAATTTCCAATAGTTTGTCAAATTTTTCCTTGATAGATGCATAATTAAAGTCAATCTTTTTGTGATCATAGAAGAATGTAATCAGTTAAAAAGACAACCGAATGAAACAATACAACAATTTTCTGACAGATTTAATCAAATCTATTATTCAATGCCATCAAATATAAGACCTCCTCCTGATTCAGCTCTCTTCCATTATCCAAAATCATTTGATCCAGAGATAGAATTTCAGCTAAGAGAAAGAAACCCCTCAACACTAGAACAGATGCAGAACATTGTAGTAGATGTAGAAGTTAATATGCAAATTAGAAGAGAAAAGTCAAAAGTAGGGGCGGAGAAGAACAACATTGCAGAGGTAAAACTTGACATTTTGGTAAGAAAAATAGAGGAAAGGATATAGAGTATCACCACGAAATATAAACTTTTTGTTCAAAATAACCATGACATATTTATTTCACAAAAAGAAGAGGTTGATAGCCATGGATAAATTCGTCCTAATTCCAACTACCATAGATTAGAAGATATATTTATAGAACAATATGTGGAGAAGAAATCTATTGATCTAATGTTTATGTTTGATGACATTACTTCTTTTAATGATTTGCCTAAATATGATGAGTATGATGATAATTATGTTCTTCAAATCCAAAATAACTTTACAGAGCAATCAGAAACTAGTTTGGGAAATAAAGAAATTTAGTTTCAGCAGCATGAAAACAATGATCATCTTATTCATATCAGCTATGAAAGTGGGGAAGAAAGTGTACCAAATTTGGAAATAAGTGAAGCTTATTTGCCTCCTTGTTTTGCTTCATTTCAGTTCATCATAGAAAATTTTAAAGCAATAAAAAATCATCAGTCTTTAGGTATTGATATTCACAACAAAGAAGACAATGAAAATCTTAATCAGGATTCTTCAGTTTCACAAGTGCAGTTATCAAATTCTATTGAGAGGTCTGATCAGATGGCACATGAAAGTTATATACCACTATGTTTTGAATCATTTCAATTTTTAAAGGAAATATGGTATAATGTATCCAAAGAAAGGATGAACAGCATGCAGAAATCCATGAAGTCCCAACCCCATATGTAATAGGTCGTAGCAATCATTCGATGTCTTTTATGATCCAATAGCCGATATGTCAGAAAACCCCACAAATATTCACCCTGATTTCCCTTCGTGCAGCTTCACCATGCGACAGCCATTACATCTCTCACCCCCAGATCTGACGTCGTGTATCCATATCGTGCTCACTCCCTCTCCTACCTTTATCAGCCTGAGAGCACACGAGATTCATGGTTTTGCTTGGGACCAAATTTGTTACGTATCAGCCTTCGGCATAGATCGTGTTCCCTCGGCAAAATACCGCCCACTTGGCAAAAGCGGTGCGATGGCCTCCAAAACCACATCCCCGCCCAATGCGAGAACTGTCCACTATTCATAAAATACATTCCCCACCAAAATATAACCATTGCCCTTTAAAAGGCCGAGAATACCCATTTCATCCTTCTTCACTCATTTTTTCTGTAAGAGCTCAGCAATCTGTTTGCGACACCCTGAGCCTCTGCGACCAAAATTCGTTGCCATCTACTGCCCAAAGAAGCTCTACACACCCAATTTGAGCATCTAGTTCACGTCTGTAGTCATCGTACCCTCTGCAATCACCATTCAAACCAATTTGCAAGCCAATTCACCAATTTCCAGTTATTTTGAGAAAAAACCAGAATGTCCCTCTCATTTGAAAATGTAGAGTAAAAGTAAAAAGGTTACAGTGAAAGTCAAAAAAGCACAGTAAAAGGAAAAAGATAAATCAGCTAGATGAAAGAGTATTAGTAAAAGTGTATTATATTGAAAAGTAAAAGTGAATAAAAGGAGTGAGTGAGAAGAAAAACAACGTGGAAGACAGTTACAAAGCATACATATAAAATAAATTCATGTCAAAGTGAAGATAGATAATAAAAAAAATAGAGAAATCAAGGTAAATAGTAAATGTAAACATGGAGGCAGTAATGGTTGAACAGAGATGAAGACACTTTCACCAGCAACAATGAAGTTTATCCAAAGTAAACGTTAAAACAGTTAAAAGAAAATTAACGTTAAAAGATGAAATCAGAGTAGGAATGGTACATTTTCCAGAAATTTACTATTTAAGTCATAATTTTGTAGAAACTATTCTGGCCAATCCAAGATGCCTTTTGAGAAATTGGAGTTTTTGTTCCTAAAAGACCAATATACAAAAACCTATCTCACTTTTTACACAGGTGTTATAAAAATGGAGATAAATGCATATCTTCACAACCTATTTTTCGGACTTTGCAAAATTTTGTTTTTGACATCTTTGTACAAAGAATATTATGAACTGATGGAGTTGAATTTTTTGAAACTGAAAAAGGTTTATCTCACTACCATACTTATCTACAATACCCTCTTCCAGTTTTCACATATCTATCTCAGATTGAGATATACAAAGGTATCACTAGACTCTTATTTTGCAGAATTTTTGGGGCAAAATGCACAAAGGAAGGAGGTAGTTAGTGACTTGGAAGCCTCATCATCAATTAAGAGTTACTATCAAATTTGAATTTCTCTTCTTTTTCACCATCAATCCATAAATATAGTGCCAAATATATTCATTAGTTTTGAGTGTCCTTTATTTAAGTTCTATTAATGTAAAACAGTTTGAGATATTTGTAAAATGAATCTTGACATTTTTTCAAGATATTTCAGATTAGAATTTGTATAAATACTTATTCATTTCAAGTATTTTGGGTGGATATTTTACATTTGTAGAGTTATTTTGATCTTAAAACCTAAAGGTGATTGTACCATTTTCAAGTTGAGAGATTAGAGCAAGTAATATAAAGCTTTTCGCTACATGATTCATGAGATGAGCCATTTGCAGTGAAGTATCTTCTTTATGTGATTTTGTTACCTTCTTATGTGTTTCATAATCTTAAATGTGTTCTAAATTTGAAATAATTAACTGGAGATATCACTCAAAAATTGTTTAAGTACACTCTGTTTTGCACAGATAGTCATTTACATGTTTTCCTCTGATACCCGGATTTGAGAACCCTTAATTGCTTTCCCATCCCGCTTGAATTCTTTCATTTCTTCAAAAGTCTGGCCTAGGGAACCCTTAATTGCTCCCTAGATCCCATTTCAAACCATTCCACCATTTAGCCTTTGAGATCTGCAGTAACTCATATATCTTGCTCTGTAGACACTATTTTTAGAACTAAATCTGGTCTTGTTTGTCTGACATTAGAGTCCATAGCCCAATGGTAAAAGCCAAACCTCTATTCATCTAAGTAGAGTGATCCCACCACCAAATTTCAAAACAAAACCCAAGAGAAAGAAATAACTAGAATAAAATCATCTTAACCAAAACAAAGTTAAATTACAAAATACACAGCCCTCTCTGAGCATCAGGAAGGCTAGGTCCTAATCTCCAAAAGTGGTTTGTGGTTACCTTTGGTTTTTCTTTCTTCATACTTCAAAAGAAATATCAGAGTGATAACATTTCTGGTGACCATACTGGGGACGACTAACATTTTCTTATGACATATTTTATAGGTTCAGATTTGATCTATGATGGTGGACAATGATCAGACACACGAAGGTTAAAATCATGCACCTAGCGACTCCTAATCAAGACTCCAATGGAGGAATGAACCTGAAAGAACAATATTAGAAGATCAGGTTTCTAACTTGGATTGTTATCCAGGACATCATGTTTTTTCTCATCAAGAAGGTTTTTCAATGTATATTGTATTTTAGAGATCTTAGATTAGTTTTTAATTATTTTCCTTTGAAAATTGTAAATACAAAATCTCCTTACACATTTGAGCAACATTCTTCTGAATCTTATGATGATCATTTTCCAATCAAGAAATCTCAAATAATCAAGAATGATCTTACAATACTTGTACATATTCTTGTACCTTGGAAAGTTCTTGATAGGTATAAGCCACTCATCTTACCTCCTACACTCCATGTTTTCCCTAACAATTATTACAAGTATCTCCCTAGGTTTGATGGAGAAGATGGTAAAATCACTGCCCAAAAACACATTCAAGGTTTTGAGAATTATCTCGACTTATTTGAGATTGATGAAGATGATGTTAGAATCATACTTTTTTCTCTCTCTTTGCAAAGTAGAGTAAAGAGTTGGTTCAAGAATCTACATATTGCAAGCATCTGAAATTTCCAACAGTTTGTCAAATTTTTCCTTGATCGATGGATAATCAAAGTCGATCTTTTTGTGATCATAGAAGAATATAATCAGTTAAAAAGACAGCCAAATGAAACAATACAACAATTTTTGATAGACTTAATCAAATCTATTATTCAATGCCATCAAATTTAAGACCTCCTCCTGATTCAGCTCTCTTGCATTATCCAAAAGAAATTGATCCGGAGCTAGAATTTCAGCTAACCGAAAGAAATCCCTCAACACTGGAGTAGATGCATAACATTGCAGTAGATGTAGAAGTTAATCTGCAAATTAGAAAAGAAAAGCTGAAAGCAGGAGTGGAGAAGAACAACATTGCAGAGGTAAAACTCCACATTTTGGTAAGAAAAATAGAGGAAAGGATACAAAAAATCACCATCAAAGATAAATTTTTTGTTCAAAATCACCATGACACATTTATTTCACAAAAAGAAGATTTTGATTGCCATGGGAAAATTCCAGATAATTCCAACTACCATAGATCAGAAGATATATTTATAGAGCAATATGTGGAGAGGCAATCTGCTAATCTAATGTGCATGTTTGATGACATTACTTCTTTTAATGATTTTCCTAACTATGATCAGTATGATGATAATTATTTTTTTGAAATAAAAACTAACTTTACAGAGCAATCAGAAACTAGTTTGGAAAATAAAGAAATTCAGTTTCAACAGCTTGAAAATAGTGATCATCTTATTCATATCAGCTATGAAAGTGAGGAAGAAAGTGCAGAAAATTTGGAAATAAATGAAGCTTCTTTGCCTCTATTTTTTGCTTCATTTGAGTTTATTAGAGAAAACTTTAAAGCAATAAAAAATCAGCAGTCTTTAGGTATTGATATGGACAACAAAGAAGACAATGAAAATCTTAATCAGGATTCTTCAGTTTCAGAAGTGTAGTTATCAAATTCTATTGAGACGTCTCATCAGATGACATAGGAAGATTCTATACTTCTATGTTTCAAATCATTTTAGTTTTTAAAGGAAATATGGTATAATGTATCCAAAGAAAAGGATGAACAACATGCAGAAATCCATGAAGTCTCACTAAAACCCATATGTAATAGGTCGCAGCAATCCTTCGATGTCTTTTATAATCCAATAACTGATATGTTAGATGATGAATGCAATCAAAGATTTTCTCCATTAACTAACTATGAGATTCAAAATCAATATGATAAAGGTTTCACCAGACGGACATTTCAATCAGTAGAAATATCATCACAAAGCTCATCTGAAAATTTGCAGGGTGATAAAGATGAAAATGACATTTCACTTTCAGGGCATGGAGGCCATCCAGAAAAATTGTACAGTTGCTTAGATCAGTTAAACATTAGTGTATATATCCTGGAAGATCCTTTTGTATAGTTTCTAGAGTCAACAAAGGAAATCAATTATTTCCTTATCTTCTAATTTGTTTTTTTTTCCAAGGAAAAAAACGGTAACTTTTTATTAAAAAGATAATGAAAAGTTACACTAGCAGATGCAATGAAGCATTCTGTATGCTGCCACAAGGGCCCGAGTGCTTTCGCACCCCGCGCAACGTTTGAGGACTAACGTGCAAGAAGAATAAGAAAAGAGAAGAGAGAAGAGAGTATGAAAGGGGCAAAAACTGGAATCCGGTAGTGAGTAGTACTCACGCTTCAAGTTTTTCTCCCCTTTTTCTTTTCGACCTTGCGCCACTCTCCTTGTGTGGGCTCGATCGAAGCAATGACTAACTGTGTCTCTGTATTCTGTGGACCAGGTTCTTTATCTGAATCTGATTTATCTTCTAATTTGTTGACAAGGTTATAATTCATTTTAGAATCTTAGTTTTGATCACAAACACACAAATGCACAAAATACATCAAATTACATAATACTGGAATGGTTGCATTGGATATTTCATTTTACATAACCAACAATTGAACAACTGATTAGAGTAAGTAGGTAAGAATTTAGTTTATTTTAGTTTTTAGTTTTCAACAAGTTATAAAATAATTCTTTAGAAGTTGAAGCCCAGAAAAAGGTCCTAAAGATCTTGATGATCTATTAGTTTGGTTTGAGAATTGCAATACCTTCTTTCAGATTTAGATGAGATTTCAGTTTGCATAAAAGGGTGTATTTTCAGCTCAAGAATTTCGGTCACAGAGATTATACAACAAAGCATATACATGTTTGGGATTGGCCCAATGGATCAGGCTACTATTCGACGGTGTTCTTGACATCTCACAAGGAGATGCCATCCCCATGTGGAGCCACTGCTATGGTCTTATAATAATAGGATTCATAAGTTTGAATTGACTATGGTTAGTATTGTAATATTGTACATACCTTTGCTTTCTGCAAATGTATTCCCAAATTTAAAAATGTAAAGGGGGTATGCCCTAAAAGAACAATCAAAGAAAAAAAAGAAACAAAGATAAAAAAAAGGTGAAAAATATGAACCCCACAAAAAGAGATAAAAATAGATCATGAAAGTGTGCAAATTCAAATGCCACTACTATTTTACTTTTTCTACAAATAATGATTATGAGTAGCTTGTTTAAAATACCATAATCGATGCTAAGTCAAATAGGATAATATTGACTTTTCATGCTTTAAATTTAATGTTGATAGATAGAAAATAAAGATCTAGCCAAATAGTTTAATCTTGGCAGATCAATAGTTAAAATAGAGAATGCTAGGGAGCTCAACACTTTAACCTCATCTCCTAGATGAAATAAGGTTTTAATTAGTTAGTTTCCTGTTTCAAAGAAAAATGAATAAGGGTTTGCAAGCTCAAATGCACCCATGTAAATAAGGATTAAAATGTTAAAATAGAAAATGGGTAGGTACAAGCAATTTTTAAAATCATGGATAAACATCATTTGGCATATTACTAATTTCCCTCACCATAATGAGCTCCAGTACTAAAATACCTCAGTCATAAAGGCTCAGAGCATTCCTCTGACTTTTAGTGGGGCAGGACCCTTGGCTTAATGACTCATAGACCTCAAGTAACTAATTCCACCTTACTCAAACCCTTCTCATTCATGAAAACACCCTTTTCCCTTTATATCACTCATTTTACCCTACAAAATCCCCTTTTCCTAAGTTTAAAACACATTTTACCTAGGAAAGGTAAAACCCCCTTATCTAATTCCCCTCTCATTCAAAATACTGAAAAACCCACAAAAATTTCTTTTATCCTAAATATAAATGTTAAATGTTGATATTTGGCCACCACAGTGAAGAAATTTAAGCCAAACATCCTATTTTACATTATGCTTATTATATTTTACATTCCATGCATTCATTTCATATTAATGTACTAACCTAATGTATTAGCTCCCCAATATACCTTTTTCCTGTATTAAATAACTCCTTCATATATAATATCCAAACCACGATTTAATTATAGACTATAGTTTCATCCCCCACATTGTTTAAATTAACTCCCCACTTCATATTTCCCCAACATAAACCTATTAACCCACCAACCTTTGGTGACGTTAAAGAAAACCCCACAAATCTTCACACTGATTTCCCTCCATGCAGCTTCACCGCGCGATAGCCGTTAGATATCTCACCCACATATTTGATGACACACATCCATATTGTACTCACTCCATCTCCGACCTTTATTAGCCTGAGAGCACGTGAGATTCGTGGTTTTGCTCGGGCCCAATTTTGCTTCGTGTCAGCCTCTGGCATAGATCGCATTCCCTCGGCGGAATACCGGCCGCCTACCAAAAGCGTTGCGATGGCCTCCAAAACCGCCTCCCTACCCAATGCCAAAACTGTTCACTCTTCATAAAACACTTTCCCCACAAAAAATATAACCGTTTCCCTTTAAAAGGCCGAGAATCCCCATTTCATCCTTTTTCGCTTGTCTTTTCTGTAAGACCTCAACAATATGTTTGCGACACCCTCAGTCTGTGCGACCAAAATTCATTGTCGTCTACTGCCCGAAGAAGCTCTAGACACCTAATTTGATCATCCAGTTCACATCTACAGCCACTGTACCATGTGAAATCACCATTCAAACCAATTTGCAAGCCAATTCACCAATTTTCAGGTATTTTGAGAAAAAACGAAAACAACCCTCTCATTTGAAAATGTAGAGTAAAAGTCAAAAGGTTACAGTGAAAATAAAAAAAGCACAGTAAAAGGAAGAAGATAAATCAGCTAGATGAAAGAGTATCAGTAAAAGTGTATCAGATTGAAAGATAAAAGTCAATAAAAGGATCCGTCAGAAAGACAAACAACATGGAAGACAGTTACAAAGCATACAGATAAAATAAATTCATGTCAAAGTGAAGATAGATAAAAAATAGAGCAATCAAGGTAAACAGTAAAAGTAAACATGGAGGAAGTAAGGGTTAAATAGAGATGAATACACTTTCACCAGTGACAATGAATTTTATCCAAAGTAAACATAAAACGAGTTCAAAAGAAAATGAAGGTTAAAAGATGAAATCAGAGCAAGAATGGTCCATTCTCGAGAAATTATTTGTTTATGTCATAATTTTGCAGAAACTATTGTGGCCAATCGAAGATGAATTTTGAGAAACTAGATGATTTTTTATTCCTAAAAGACCAATGTACAAAAAACTATCTCACTTTTTACAAAGGTATTATAAAAATGGAGATAAATGCATATCTTCACAGCCTATTTTTTGGACTCTGCAAAGTCTTGTTTTTGACATCTTTTTGCAGAGAATATTGTAAATAGCTAGAGCTGAATTGCGAGAAACTAAAAGAGGTTTATCTCAGAAACATAATTATATACAATACCCTCTTTCACTATTCACATATCTATCTCAGATTGAGATAAAAAAAGGTATCACTGGACCCTAATTTTGAAGAATTTCTTGGGTAGAATGCACAAAGGAAGGAGGTAGTTAGTGACTTCGAAGCCTTATCATCAATTAAGAGTTGCTATCAAATTCGAATTTCTCTTCTTTGTCACCATCAATCCATAAATATAGTTCCAAATAGATTCATTAGTTGTGAGTGTCCTTTATTTAAGTTTTATTAATGTAAAATAGTTTGAGATATTTGTAAAACTAGTCTTGATATTTTTTCAAGATATTTCAGTTTAGAATGTGTATAAATACTTATTCATTTGAAGTATTTTGGGTGGATTATTTTACATTTGTAGAGTAATTTTGATGTTAAAACCTAAGGGTGATTGTACCATTTTCAAGTCAAGAGACTCGAGCAAGTAATATAAAGCATTTCACTACAGGATTCACGAGATGAGCCATTTGTAGTGAAGTATCTTCTTTTTGTGATTTTGTTACCTTCTTATGTGTTTCATAATATTAAATGTGTTCTAAATTTGAATGAATTAATTAGAGATATCAGTTAGAAATTGTTTAGGTACACTCCATTTTGCACAGTTAGCCATTTACATGTTTTCCTCTGATACCTGGATTTGAGAACCCTTAATTTCTCTCCCATCCCGGTTGACTTCTTTCATTCCTTCCAGAGTCCGACCTGGGGAACCCTTAGTTGCTCCCTGGATCTGATTTGTAACTATTCCACCATTTAGCCTCTGAAATCTGTAGTAACTCATGTGTCTTGCCCTCTAGACACTATGTTTAGAACTGAATCCAGTCTTGTTTGTCTAACATTAGACTCCATAGCCCAATGGTAAAAGCCAAACCTTTGTTCATCTAGGTAAAGTGATCCCACCACCAAATTTCAAAACAAAACTCAAGTGAAAGCAATAACTAGCCTAAAATCATCTTAACTAAAACAAAGTTAAATTATAAAGAGAGAGCCCTCTCTGAGCATCAGGAAGGCTAGGTCATGATCTCCAAAAGTGGTTTGTGGTTACCTCTGGTTTTTCTTTCTTCATAATTCAAAAGAAATATCAGAGTGATAACATTTATGACAACCATACTTGGGACGAATAACATTTTCTTCAAAAATATTTTAGAGGTTCAGATCTGGTCTATGATGGTGGACAATGATTAGACACACAACAGTTAAAATCATCCACCTCGTGACTCCAAATCAATTTCAAAATCAAGAATGCACTAGAGGAATGAACCTGAAAGGACAATATGGGAAGATCAGGTTTCTAACTTGGATTGTTATCCAAGACATCATATTTTTTCTCATCAACACGGTTTCTCAATGTATATTGTACTTTAGAGAAGATCTTAGATTAGTTTTTAATTATTTTCCTTTGAAGATTATAAATATAAAATCTCCTTACACATTTGAGCAACATTCTTTTGAATATTATGATGATAATTTTCCAATCAAGAAATATCACATAATCAAGAATGATCTTACAATTCTTGTACATATTTATGTACCTTGGAAAGTTCCTGATAGGTATAAGCCACTCATATTACCTCCTACACTCCATATTTTCCCTAACAATTATTACAAGTATCTCCCTAGGTTTGACGGGGAAGATGGTAAAATCACTGCCCAAAAAAATATTCAAGGTTTTGGCAATTATCTCGACTTATTTGAGATTGATGAAGATGATATTAGAATCAGAAATTTTTCTCTCTCTTTGCAAAGTAGAGTAAAGAGTTGGTTCAAGAATCTACCTATTGCAAGCATCTCAAATTTTCAACAGTTTGTCAAATTTTTCCTTGATAGATGGATAATCAAATTCAATATTTTTGTGATCATAGAAGAATATAATCAATTAAAAGGATAGCCAAATGAAACAATACGACAATTTTCTGAGAGATTTAATCAAATCTATTATTCAATGCCATCAAATATAAGACCTCTGCATGATTCAGCTCGCTTGCATTATACAAAAGTGTTTGATTAGATAGAATTTTAGCTAAGAGAAAGAAACCCCTCAACACAGGAACATATGTAGAACATTGCAGTAGATGTAGAAGTTAATCTGCAAGTCAGAAGAGAAAAGTTGAAAGCAAGAGCAGAGAAGAACAACATTGCAAAGGTAAAACTCGACATTTTGGTAAGAAAAATAGAGAAAAGGATACAGAAGATCACCATGAAAGATAAATATTTTGTTCAAAATCACCATGACACATTTATTTCACAAAAATAAGAGGTTGATAGCCATTGACAAATTCTTGCTAATTTCAACTACCATATATTAGAAGATAGATTTATAGAGCAATATGTGAAGAGGCAATATGTTGATCTAATGTGTATGTTTGATGACAATACTTCTTTTAATGATTTTCCTAAATATGATCAGTATGATGATAATTATGTTCTTCAAATCCAAACTAACTTTACAGAGAAAACATAAACTATTTCAGGAAATAAAGAAATTCAGTTTCAGCAGCTTGAAAACAATGATCATCTTATTCATATCAGCTATGAAAGTGAAGAAGAAAGTGAAAAAAATTTGGAAATAAGTGAAGCTTCTTTGCCTCTTCATTTTGCTTCATTTCAGTTCATCAGAGAAAACTTTAAAGCAATCAAAAATCAGTAGTCTTTAGGTATTGATATTGATAACAAAGAATACAATGAAAATCATAATCAAGATTCTTCAGTTTCACAAGTGCATTTATCAAATTCTATTGATTAGATGACACACGAAATTTCTATACCACTATATTTTGAATCATTTTAGTTTTTAAAGGAAATATGGTATAATGTATCCAAAGAAAAGGATGAACAACATGCAGAAGTTCCTCTTTGAAACTTTAGTCACTCCTGTTATCTTATATGGCTGTGAGGTTTGGGGTTGCAGCATCTCCAAAGAGTCATGGAGAAAGATTGAGCAAATCCAGAAGCGTTTTATAACTTATTACCTGAAAATTAAAAGTAATACACCCTATCCTATTCTCCTTATAGAAGCAGGTCTTTCCCCTATTGAGAGCCTAGCTATGCTTAGGTTTTTTTTGTACAAGCACAAACTCAATAAAATAGACGATCATAGACTTCCTAAGCTAGCTTTAAATTCGAGCCAAAACCACCTAAGGCTCAATCGAGGGTGGCATAAAGACACAAGGGCATGGTTAAAATATTGGGAGATCAATGAGAATGATGCATTGCAAAACATAAATAACATTAAAGATATTGTTACTTCTAAGTTCAAAGAAAAATTGTGGTGTGAGAAAGATTTAGCGGCTAAAAGAAAATTAAGTTATTATAAGAAGGTCATCAACCCCACCCTAGAAGATCAAAAGTATCTCTCTATTTTAACTAGCTCAAGGAAGAAAATTAATATAGCAAAGATTAGAACGAATTCTCATGAGCTCCATAGTCAAACAAGTTGTTGGGCAGTTCCTAAAACGCCATGGATGGAAAGGATCTGCCATATATGTGAGAATCGGAGCATCGAGGATGAAAACCACTTCCTCTTAGAGTGCCCTGCGTACAACCAAATTAGATCTCAGTTTCACAATCTTTGTTACAATACTGACCTTCCTAGCCTTTTACAATGTCAAAATTATAGTGAGCTCGGGAGGCTTCTCTCCAAGCTTGTTGAGCATAGGAATAAAATCTTAAATCAAAATAAATAATTTGTTTATTTAGGTCCGATAGATCATTGTTTGGTCTCAGTGGACATTAACCATCATCATCATCATCATCATCAGAAATCCATGAAGTCCCATTAAAACCCATATGTAATAGGTTGTAGCAATGCTTTGATGTCTTTTATAATCCAATAGCTGACATGTTAGATGATGAATGCAATCAGAATTTTTCTCCATTAACCAAGTATGAGATTCAAAATCAAGATGATAAAGGTTTCACCAGATAGACATTTCAATCAGTAGAAATATCATCAAAAAGCTTATCTAAAAATCTGCACGGTGATAAATATGAAAATGAAATTTCACTTTCATGGCATGGAGGCCATCCAGAACAATTGTACAATTTCTTAGATCAGTTAAACATTAGTGTATATATATCCTGGAAGATCCTGTTGTATAGTTTCTAGTGTCAACAAAGGAAATCAAGTATTTCCTTATCTAACCATTTCATGACAAGGTTATAATTGGTTTTAGAATCTCAGTTTTGATAAAAAACAAGCAAATGTAGCAAAATACATCAAATTACATAATGCTTGAATGGTTGCATTGGCTGTTTCATTTTACCTAACCAACAGTTGAACAACTGATTGGAGTAAGTAGGTAGGAATTCATTTTATCTTAGATTTCATTTTTAAGCAAGTTATGAAATAATTCATTAGAAGTTGAAGCCCTGAAAGAAGGTCCTAAAGATCTTGATGATCTATTAGTTTGGATTGAGAATTGTAGTACCTTCTTTCAGTTTCAGATGAGATTTCAGTTTGGAGAAGAGGGTGTATTTTAAATTCAAGAGTTTTAGTCATAGAGATTATACAACAAAGCATATACATTTTTGGGATTGGCCCAATGGATCAGGCTACTAGTCGACAGTGTTCTTGACATCTCACAAGGAGATGTCATCCCCATGTGGAGCCACTGTTAGGGTCCTATAATAATAGGATTCATAATTTTGAATTGAATATGGTCAGTATTGTAATATTGTACATACCTTTGATTTCTACCAATGTATTCCCAAATTAAAAAATGTAAAGAGGGTATGTCCTAAAAGAACAATCAAAGTACAAAAAGAAACAAAGATAAGAAAAGTGAAAAATATGAACCCCACAAAAAGAGATAAAAATAGATCATGAAAGAGTGCAAATTAAAATGCCACTACTATTTTACCTTTTCTGCAAATAATGATTATGAGTAGCTTGTTTAAAATACCATAATCCATGATAAGTCAAACAACTTAATCTTGAATTTTCATGCTTTAAATTTAATGTTGATAGAGAGAGAATAAACATCTAGCCAAATAGTTTAATCTTGGCAGATCAATAGTTAAAATAGAGAATGATAGGCAGCTCAACAGTTTAACTTTAGCTCTTGGATGAAATAAGGTTTGAGTTAGTTTCTTGTTTCAAAGAAAAATGAATAAGTTTTTGCAAGCTCAAATGCACCCATGTAAATAAGGATTAAAATGTTAAAATAGCAGATGGGTAGGTACAAGTAATTTTTACAATCATGGATAAACATCATTTGGCATATTACAGATTTCCCTCCTCACAATGTGCTCGAGTACTAAAATACTTCAATCATAAAGGCTTAGAGCATTTCTCTGACTTTTGGTGGGACTAGACCCTCGACTTAATGACTCATGGACATCAAGTATTGGATTCCACCTTATTGAAACCCTTCTCATTCATGAAAACATCCTTTTCCCTTTACATCACTCATTTTACCCTACAAAATCCCCTTTTCCTAAGTTTAAAACAAATTTTACCTAGGAAAGGTAAACCCCCCTTAACTAATTCCGCTCTCATTCAAAATACTCAAAAACCCACAAAAAATGATTTTATCCTAAGTATAAGTGTTAAATGCTGACATTGGGCCACCACAGTGAAGAAATTCAAGCCAAAAATCATATTTTACATTATGCTTACTATATTTTAAATTCCGCACATTCATTTCATATTAACATACTAACCTAACGTATTAGGTCCCCGATATACCTTTTTCTCATATTAAATAACCCCTTCATATATAATATCCAAACCCCAATTTAATTATAAAGTATAGTTTCATCCACTGCATTGTTTAAATTAACTCCCAGATTCATATTTCCCCAACATAAACCTATTAACCCACCAACCCTTGCTGTCATTAAAGAAAATAACACAAATCTTCACACTGATTTCCCTTTGTGCAGCTTCACCGTGAGACAGTCGTTAGATCTCTTAGAGTCAGATCTGACGATGTGCATCCATATCGCACTCACTCCCTTTCTGACTTTTATCACCCCGAGAGCATGCAAGATTCACAGTTTTGGTCGGATCCGTTTTTTCTATGTGTCAACCTCCACCATAGATCGTGTTGCCTCGGGGAAACACTACCCGCCTACCAAAAGTGGTGCGATGGCCTCCTAAACTACCTCCTAGCTCAATGTGAAAACTATCCGTTGTTCATAAAATACTTTCCTTGCCAAAATATAGTTGTTGCCCTTTAAAATACCAAGAACCCCCATTTCATCCTTTTTCGCTCATTTTTTTGTAAGACCTCAGTAATATGTTTGTGAGACCCTCAGCCTCTATGACCAAAATTCACTGCCGTCTACCGCGTGAAGAAGCTCTAGACACCCAATTTGACCATCCAATTCATCTCTGCAGCCACCGTACCCTCTGCAGTCACCATTCAAACCAATTTGCAAGCCAATTCACCAATTTCTAGGTATTTTGAGAAAAAACCATAACGGCTCTCTCATTTGAAAATGTACAGTAAAATTCAAAAGGTTACAATGAAAGTAAAAAAATCACTGTAAAAGGAGAAAGATAAATCAGCCAGATGAAAGAGTATTAGTAAAAGTGTATCAGATTGAAAAATTAAAGTGAATAAGAGCCAGTGGGAAGAAAAACAACATAGAAGACAGTTACAAAGCATACATATAAAATAATTCATGTCAAAGTGAAGATAGATAAAAAATAGAGTAATCAGGGTAAACAGTAAAAGTAAACATGGAAGCAGTAAGGGTTAAAAAGAGATGAAGACACTTTCACCAAAAAAAATGAAGTTTATCCAACGTAAAGGTAAAAACAGTTAAAAGAAAATTAAGTTTAAAAGATGAAATCAGAGCAGGAATGGTACATTTTCCATAAATTTCCTATTTAAGTCATAATTTTGTAGAAACTATTGTGGCCAATCCAAGATGAATTTTGAGAAACTGAAGGATTGTTTGTTCCTAAAAGACCAATATACAAAAACCTATCTCACTTTTTACACAGGTATTATAAAAATGGAGATAAATGCATATCTTCACAGCTTATTTTTTGGACTGTGCAAAGTCCTATTTTTGACATATTTTTGCAGAGAATATTGTGAACAACTGGAGTTGAATTTTGGGAAACTGAAAGATGTTTATCTTAGTAACATACTTATATACAATAACCGCTTTCACTTTTTACATATATATGTCGGATTGAGATATACAAAGGTATCACTGGACCCTAAGTTTGCAAAATTTTCAGGGCATAATGCACAATGGAAGGAGGTAGTTAGTGACTTGGAAGCCTCATCATCAATTAAGAGTTGCTATAAAATTTGAGTTTCTCTTATTTGTCACCATCAATCCATAAATATAGTGCCAAATAGGTTCATTATTTTTGAGTGTCCTTTATTTAAGTTCTATTAATGTAAAACAATTTGAGATATTTGTAAAACCAATCTTGATATTTTTTCAAGATATTTCAGTTTAGAATTTGTATAAATACTTCTTCTTTTGAAGTATTTTGGGTGGATTATTTTACATTTGTAAATTTATTTTGATATTAAAACCTAAGGGTGATTGTACTATATTCGAGTCAACATACTAGAGCAAGTAATATAAAGCATTTCGCTACAAGATTCATGAGATGAGTCATTTGCAGTGAAGTATCTTCTTTGTGTGATTTTGTTACCTTCTTATGTGTTTCATAATCTTAAATGTGTTCTAAATTTGAATGAATTAACTCGAGATATCACTGAGAAATTGTTTAAGTACATTCAATTTTGCGCAGTTAGTTATTTACATGTTTTCCTCTGATACCCAGATTTGAGAACCCTTAATTTCTCTCCCATCCCGGTTGACTTCTTTCATTCCTTCTAGAGTCCAGCCTAGGGAACCCTTAATTTCTCCCTCGATCCAATTTGAAACCATTCCACCATTTAGCCTTTGAGATCTGCAATAGCTCATATATCTTGCCCTGTAGACACTATTTTTAGAACTAAATCTAGTCTTGTTTATCTGACATTAGACTCCATAGCCCAAAAGCCAAACCTCTGTTCATCTAAGTAAAGTGATCCCACCACCAAATTTCAAAACAAAACCCAAGTGCAAGCAATAACTAGCCTAAAATCATCTTAACTAAAACAAAGTTAAATTATAAACAGAGAGCCCTCTCTGAGCATGACGAAGGTAAGGTCTTGATCTCCAAGAGTGGTTTCTGGTAACCTTTGACTTTTCATTCTTCATTAACTTCAAAAGAAATATCAAAGTAATAATAGTGTCCTTCCAAAACCATGGGCTGTCACACTTTTGATCTTGTATAAATTTTTCAATAGTCGTCCCATTAACTTTTCCTGTAAAAAACATCTTGCTAGAAGCCATGAAGAGGGTTTTAAAAAATCACTTACTTGGCGAAAATTTAAAATGGTCACAGTTCCATCAATATTGCTCAGAATCCTTACCATGACTTATTTTCGGAAATCGAACGACCATTTTGCATCTTCCCATGTGATAGAAATCCTGATCTAGGCACTAGAATTTCATTTTTGTGTTGCAACTGTCCCGCCGTCACAAAAAATTCTGAAAGAAGAGATGATTTTAAATCAACGATATCTCCCTCATCCAGACTACGATTCCACGATTTTTTTTAAAATTAGGTAATATTTCAAGAGGATCTCATATATACAATTAGTTTCTCAAAAGTCCCCTAGAAAACCACAAAAAATAATTGGAGATCCACCATCCACGAATTTTTGTCAAAATGTTTCTATAATACAGTTGATTTTTAAATCAATGATATCTCCCTCATTCGAACTCCAATTTGGCTAATTTTTTTTTTGAAATTGGGTATTTTTTCACAAGGAATCTAGATCTGCAATTTGTTTCTTCAAATTTTGCACCAAAAGTTACAAATCTGATCTTCAAACTTGCCACCGCAAAAATTTCCTGCAAAAAATTTAAAAAAGATATCTCTCTTCTTGCCCAAGCAAGTGCTATGATACCACTTGTAATAGACCTGACCTGCAAATTGTTGGATGTGGAGCCTGATTATCTTCTGTATTCAATGGTTTCAACCGAATGTATAACCCATGAAGACTATACACCCTTCCACGTGGACGGGTGCAGGGAGGACTTGTCCCCCCCGTGGGGGTCTGTGGGGGCTAATCCCCCCCAGCTGGGGGGTCTGGGGGCCAGTAGTCCCCCGGCGGGGGTTCGGGGGCATCGCCCCCAAAGCTAAAAATAGACGTAAAATTGCCTTGTAAAAGTCTAGTAATTTCTAGTCAATCTGAGTCGTTCATTAGGCGGATGATCTGATGGTAGAAGTTATGTTTAATTTAGGGTTTTTTTTCCCTAGAAGGAAACCCCTCACTAAATATGAGGGAATTGTATTGCGTCTATGATATCTGTATTCTGAGTGAGGAAGAGAGAGGAGATTGAGAGCGAAGAGGGTGTTACAGCAGATCTGTTGTAGGTTGTATCTCTTCAGTTTGCTAGATAATATAATAAAAGAAGGATTGGCTGTTTCTCCGTGGATGTAGTCCAAACAGGGTGAACCACATATATCTATGTCTCTATTGCTTTATGCGTTTTCTATGTTTATATTTCTGCAATATTTTATGTGTTCCATTTCTCCGTAACATATAATTTTCTAACAACTAGTATAAGAGTCGAAGGTCTATTTGGCTGATAAACCCGCAGGAGAGAAGGGTTCCTAGTTCAAGTGGGAGCAATGGCAGAAGATGGTAGGTTTAGGGTCGAAAATTTCAATGGCCAAAACTACCATCTGTGGAAGATGCAGTGTTATGAAACCAGCACAAGAAAAGATAGAAAAGATAGATCAACGCCTTAGAATTCAGCCTCTTCGAGGGGGCAACCTCCTTTACATTACATAAATGAACAATTCTTGGATGATTCAAATGACAAAACCTCCTTTCTATATACAGGAGTCTAAGGAGTCACAATATAATCCAGCCGACCTAACAATAATAATATAAAGCCACAAAAATAACAATAGAGGGATTCTATGGGCACATTAATAACAATATGGGGGCAATGGGGGCACAACAATATAAATAAGGGGTATAACTACAATAGTAATGGGGTAATCACTAGTATTATAGGGACCCAACATGCCCCTCTCCTTCAAAAAAGTGTTGTCCTCAACGCTTGAGTAGTTCTGGATATTTCTGCATAAAATTCTCATCCTCCCATGTGGAATCTTCAGCGGATAAGTTCTTCCACTTGATAAGGTACTCTGAAATTGATCAATTTCGTAGCTGTCGAGTTCTTGTTTCTATAACTGCTTCCGGTTCCAATATAATTTTTCCTTCCTCGTCATGTTCTGGCAATATTGTTTGAACTGGGAGCTTGTCGCCTATAACCTTGTTTAAGCATGAAACATGGAAAACTGGGTGCAATTGAGAAGCTGCAGGAAGCTCCAATTTGTATGCCATAGTACCAATCTTTTGCAACACCTTGTACGGACCATAATACTTTGGTGATAATTTATTATCCTTCTTAGCTTGCTTGAGGGACATTTGCTTATATGGTTGTAGCCGTAGGAATACCCAATCACCTACATCAAAACTTCTTTCACTGCGATGTTGATCTTCCTGTTGTTTCATTCTATTCTGTGCCAACACAAGGTTATCCTTTAAGAGTTGGAGGACTTGTTGTTGATGTTTGATGTGATGTTCCACTACCTAAACCTTAGAATTTTCTCTTAAATATGATGTGATGGATGGTGGTTGATACCCATAAAGTGCCATAAATGGGGTCATTTTTGTTTCTGTATGAAAGGAAGTGTTATACCACCATTCAGCCAGAGGCAACCATTTGACCCATTGTGTCTGTTTATCAGATACAAAGCAACGAAGATATCCTTCCAAACATTTGTGTACTATCTTAGTTTGCCCATTAGATTGAGGATGATAAGATGAGCTATGAGCTAACTGAGTACCAAGACGAGAAAATAATTCTGTCCAAAAATTTCCAGTGAAAATGGGATCTCTGTCACTTACAATAATCTTTGGGTTTCCATGTAGCTTTTGAATTGTTTCCATAAATGCAGTAGAAACTGTACTGGCTCTAAATGGATGTGATAATGCACAAAAGTGTGCATACTTGGTAAGTCTGTCAACTACCACCACGATGACACTCTTTCCCTCAGACTTGGGTAAACCTATGATAAAATCCATTGATACCTCCTCCCAACGTTGGCTTGGAATGGATAAAGGTTGTAATAGACCCGGTGTCTTAATTGTTTCAACTTTATTTTGTTGGCAAACCAAACATTCTGCCACAAACTTTTGAATATCTAATTTAAGGCCATCCCAAAAAAATTCCTTCTTAACCCTGTGGTAAGTTTTTAAAAATCCTGAGTGCCCTCCTAAGGGAGAAGTGTGCAATTCCATAAGAATCTTTTGTTTTAGCTGGGAATTCTTACAGAGGTATAAGCGATCTTTGTACCATAACGAATCATTTTCCAACTAAATGTATCAGACGTACTGGAATCTTGTTGTAGCTTTCGAATAAGTGCCCACACTTCTTCGTCATTCTTCCATTCCTCCCTTGCTTCATTTATCCAATCTGGTTGGATGATAGAAATAGCGCACAACAATGCTTCCACATCCTCATCCTTTCTTGAGAGTGCATCTGCGACCACATTTTGCTTCCATTTTTTGTAGATGATTTCAAAGTCATAACCCAACATCTTTGTGACCCACTTTTGTTGCTCTTCAGAGGATAATCTTTGTTCTAAAAAGTATTTAAGGCTATCATGATCCGTTTTTACCTTGAAGTGTCTTCCCATTAGGTAGGGTCGCCATTTCTTAAGTGCATGGAGTATTGCCAACATTTCCTTCTCATAAATAGCTTTTCTTAGAAACTTTCCCTTGATTGGATGACTTTCAGAAGCAATGGGTCTTTCATCTTGCATTAGAACAGCACCAATTCCATTTCCTGAGGCATCACATTCCACAATAAAGGTTTTTGTGAAGTCCGGTGTAGCTAAGACCGGTGCTTGGCACATTGCCTCTTTAAGATGTTCAAAGGCCTTTGTTGCTTCCGGTGTCCATGAAAATGCACCTTTCTTCAATAATGTCGTTAGAGGTGCTGCTATTCTCCCATAATTCTTAACAAACTTGCAAACTTGCGATAATACCCTGTCAACCCAAGAAATCTGTGCAAATGCTTTATGGATGTGGGGATTTTCCATTCCTTAATGGCTTTAATTTTGCTAGGGTCTACCTTAACTCCTTCATGAGATACAATATGACCCAAATATTCCACCTCCTGTACTCCAAAAAAACATTTGGATCTTTTGGCATATAATTGTTTTTCCTCCAATAGTTGTAGCACCTTGTCAACATGTTCAACATGATCCTTCCAAGACTTGCTGTAGATAAGTATATCATCAAAAAATACTAACACAAATTTTCTAAGGAATGGTTTGAAAATTGAATTCATCAAACCTTGAAATGTTGAAGGTGCATTGGTAAGGCCAAAAGGCATGACCAAAAATTCATAATGACCCTCATGAGTTCTAAATCCCGTTTTCGGAATGTCTTCAATCTTTATTCTGATTTGATGATATCCTGAACGAAGATCCAACTTGGTGAAGTAAATTGATCCATGCAATTCATCCAGTAATTCATCAATGACAGGAATGGGGAACTTATCTTTAATAGTGAGCTTGTTGAGCTCCCTATAATCCGGACACATGCGCCATGATCCATCCTTCTTGTGCACCAATACTACTGGAGCAGAGAAAGAACTTTGACTCGGTTGAATTATACCAGCCTCTAGCATTTCTGCAACCATACGTTCAATTTCACTTTTTTGGACATAGGGATATCTGTACGGCCTGATGTTTGGAGGAACACTTCCTGGAATCAGATGAATAGCATGATCATGATCACGCATAGGTGGGAGACCTTTGGGAGTCTCAAATACCTTGGAATGATTGTCCAGGAATTTTTGGAGATCTGGAGAAATAGATGATTCTAATGTGGAAACATCTAACGAACATAATTGTGCAATTACACCCCTTTGCTCCTTTTTTAGAAGCTTTGTCATACCATTAGAGTTGATTATCTTTCCTGGTTTCCCTGCAATACCCCTTAATTCAACTTCCTTTCCTTCCGTAGAAAATTTGATGAAAAGTTCTTGAAAATTAAAAGCTATTGTACCCAAGGATTGTAGCCATTGGACTCCTAGTACAACATCAGCACCTCCCATTGGAATGGAAAGCATTGGGCTAGTCAATACATATTCTCCCATGGATAGCTTGATATTATGGCACTTTCCAGAGAAATTTATTGTTCCTCCATTTGCAATCATCACTTGACACTCTGGTGCTAGATATAGGAAGCAATTCAATTCTTTTGCTACCCTACAATGAATAAAATTGTGGGTGCTTCCTGAATCAATCAACACTATTACCTTTTTCTTCTTGATTTGTCCTTCTATCTTGATGGTTTGAGGAGTGGTAATTCCCGCCAATGCATTACAAGATATGGTCGGATTTATTTGTTCTTCATCTAGGCTTTGTTCCTGGAGCATATCCTGTTCTTTTGACCTTTCTTGCTCCTTTTCTTCTTCCTCTTCACAATCTATGTAGAATAGTTTCTTCTCAGCACACTTATGACCTTTAGTGTATTTGCTATCACAACTATAACAAAGCCCTTTTGCTCTTTTTTCTTCCAATTGTTGTGGTGTCAACCTTATAGGTTGTGGAAGACTAGGGGCAACTGCACTTCCGTCTTTATAGTTGTGAGTGGTATGCTTCCTGGTTGCCATAATTTTGCTTTCCATTTTTCTTGCTAACCTGAATGCCTTCTCTAATGAATCAGGTTCCCAAATTCGAACATCATGTTGGATATTATCCTTTAAAGACCCTATGAACACATCAATCCTATGCTCCTCTGGAATATCTTTTACCCTTATGTTCAATTTTTGGAACTCCTCAATGTGCTCCATTATTGAACCCTTTTGTTTGAGACTTATCAATTGGCTAAAAAAAGTGTTGCTTTTTGTATCCTCATAATGTGCTATCAATTCTTCCGTAAAAATTGCCCAAGTGATAAATTGTTTACGAGAGCAAAGCCATTGATACCATACAAACTGATTTGGTTCCAAATATAAAGTTGCCATTCGTACCTTTTGTGTGTTTTGCACATTATTGAAATCGAAGAACTGCTCCATCTGTAATATCCATGTGGCGGGATCCTTGCCATCAAACTTCCTCATATCGATTTTTGGAATATGGTGGGTCTTCGATCCAACATTAGAGTCTATGGAATCATGATTAACATTTCTTTTGTTCACATCATGAGTTTCCTTTACAACCTTTTCACCATTAGTAAGTATTTCTTGTAGAAAATTTGTCAAATCTGTCTTCAAATCTACCATGTCTGTCTTCAAATTTGTCCTCAAATCTGCCTTCACATCATCCATCTTAGCTTCCATGCCCTTTATCTTAGATTCCACGCCATTTATCTTAGCATCTGTTAGCTTTTGTGAGCGTGACATTTGTTGCACTTGTTCTTGTAATTTTGATATATCATGTAGCATTTCTTCCTCTTCTTCATGAGTCATGCTAGAGCTTTCAGGTTCCTTACTAGGTGTTTGCATTTTCTTTCCTCGGGGCATCAGTTACCGATAATAATGCTTTACTATGCCCTTTGAATTCCTTCAAACCAAGCTTATGCAAAAATTTAAAAAAAAAACTACACACCTTTTCTTTCTTTGTAGAAGCCTGATATTGAATCTGATGTATCTCTGTAATTTCGAATCATCCAGTTCTGAAATTGTGACCTGTAGTAGCCTTCTATGTCCTCTTTCCAATGCCACTAGTCTGATCCAAATTTGATTCTCCAAGAAAGCATTATGCACAATCTCCCGCAGTGACCTGATTATAGACTAGTTCAGTAGAGTGAAATTGTATGAAGTGCCACGTGTCACTGTTTCAACCTTTGACTCTGAAAAATATATGAAATAAAACTACAGTCCGTCCTCTTTCTGTACCTTCTTACGAAATTTCAATCCGATGCTCAGAAAGAAAGTTATGACGATTTTCCCCAGGTCACATGTTTTGAGTGTAATTCAGGAGTCTGCAAAAAGACCAACTTCCTCAGATCATATCTCCGAAAATATCACGCGAAAAGCTCTGAAATTTGGACCCAAGGTTCAGCGTGATTTCTTCTCAAATGGGTTTTTCTTGCGACTTCTGAAACATCATAGAAAAATAGTTATAGCGAAAATGCCACGATGACCTATTTGGAGCAGCGAAACCCTAGAATCCAAAGCTCTGATACCAAATGTTATGAAACCAGCTCAAGAAAAGATAGAAAAGATAGATCAACGCCTTAGAATTCAGCCTCTTCAAGGGGAAACCTCCTTTACATTACATAAATGAACAATTCTTGGATGATTCAAATGACAAAACCTCCTTTCTATATATAGGAGTCTAAGGAGTCACAATATAATCCAGCCGACCTAACAATAATAATATAAAGCCACAAAAATAACAATAGAGGGATTCTATGGGCACATTAATAACAATATGGGGGCAATGGGGGCACAAAAATATAAATAAGGGGTATAACTACAATAGTAAAAGGGTAATCACTAGTATTATAGGGACCCAACATGCAGATGGAAGATTATCTGTATCAGAGAGATCTGTACCTACCATTGAGCGGAAAGACAAAGATGCCGACGAGTATGACAGACACATAATGGGATATTCTCGACAGAAAGGAACTTGGAACAATACAGTTGTGCCTAGCGGCGTTAGTAGCGTTTAATATTTCAAAGGAAATGACAATAGAGGGTTTAATGTTGGCATTGGCCAAACTATATGAAAAACCCTCGGCCTCAAATAAGGTATTTCTTATAAAGCATTTATTTAATATGAAGATGTCAGAAGGTGGATCTGTTGCAGACCATTTAAATGATTTTGATACAGTTACAAGTCAGTTAATTTCTGTTGGGGTAAATTTTGATGATGAAGTTAGGGCTCTGTTATTTCTGTGCTCATTGCCAGAAAGTTGGAATGCTTTCGTTATGGCCATTAGTAACTCTGTCTCTAGATCTAGTACTTTAAAGTTTGATGATGTTGTCAGTGCAATCCTTAACGAGGAAATGCAATGGCAAAGCTCCAATAAGACATCAGGTAATGCTTTGAATGCAGACGCTAGGGGAAGAAAAATGGAAAGAGGAAAGAGGCCAGGATATCGCAGTAAGTCAAGAAAAGGTAGATCCAAGTCCAGATCGAGGATAGTGTTCTGGAAATGCGGGAAGAAAGGACACCTGAAGAAAGACTGCAAGTATCGAAAGGGAAAAGAAGGAGACATTCAGCAAGAAACTAATCATGAAGCGAATGTAACAGGTGATGTGTTACAATATGCTTTGATTCTTTCACTAGAAAATATTATTGATGCCTGGGTGGTAGATTCAAGGGCCTCATTCCATGCCACAGCTGATAAGAAACATTTTCATGATTATGTTCAAGGAGATTTTGGATAGGTTCGATTGGCTGATGATAAACCCTGTAAAATCGTTGGAATGGGTAAAATTTTCATAAAACAGTAGAATGGAAATCAATGGCTATTGAAGGAGGTAAGACATGTTCCAAAACTGAAGAAAAATATGATTTCAACAAGGCAGTTGGGAGGTGAAGGTTGCCTAACTACTTTCACAGATAAAACCTGGAAGGTCACTAAAGGATCCCTGGTAATAGAAAAAGGAGAAAAGGTTGGTACATTGTACTTATGCAATAGTATTTCTAATTCTATTAATGCTTTAACCTCTACAGGAGAAGATATGGCATTGTGGCATCATAGGCTCGGGCACATGAGTGAGAAGGGGATGTAGATTCTTCACTCAAGAAATTTGTTGCCAGGTTTGAAGCATGTTGATTTAAAATTAGGTGAAAATTGTGTTTATGGAAAACAGAAGAGAGTCAGATTCCTTAGAGTTGGGAAAGGGAAGAAGAGAAAAAAATTAGAGCTTGTGCATACAAATGTATGGGGACCTGCTCAGGTATCATCTCTTGGTGGCTCTCGTTATTATGTTATCTTTATTAATGATGCAACCAGAAAAACCTGGATTTATTGTATTCGAAATAAATTTGATGTATTTGATACTTTCAAGAAAAGGAAAGCTTTGGTTGAAAATGAGACAGGGAAAAGGTTGAAGTGTCTCAGATCAGATAATGGAGGTGAATATTGCAGCAAAGAGTTTGATAGGTATTGTTCAGAGAATGGAATTCGCAGAGAGAAGACAGTTCCAGGAGCACCACAAGAAAGTGGTGTGTCAGAAATGATGAACAGGACAATCATGGAGCGTGCAAGGTGCATGAGATTGCATGCAGGATTGCCTTTACAATTTTGGGCAGATGTTGTAGACACTGTTGTTTATCTAATAAATAGAGGGTTGTTGGCTACTTGAATTGTTTATTGATTAAACAGTCGAGTACCACATTAATTTGTCAACCCGGGAAAATCCTTTTATTTCAAAGGTGACCTCGTACTGTATGTACTTAATTCTAAAAGCATTAAAAGCTGTAGTATACACAATTCTATTTTCTGTCAAACTCCTTACTCTATGTTATAACAGTTAAAGTATATTGAAATGAAAGCGGTTAACTAAGAATACAAATCTGCAAAGAAAAATAATGGTTGCTCTGTTAGCAGAGGATCAGGACCCTATCCTCAGGGTAAGGATGTTCAGCACCTGCCCCTGTAACCAGGTTGCTAATACACACTGCAATTCCAAATCACTGGTGAAGTATTCTTTTACAATATCAAGCAATTAACAAAACAGAGTATCAGCAAAAGGAAATTATCAGAGGTAATGCTCCAGAAATCAAATAGAGTACCAGCAAAAGGAAATTATCAAACACACTCACACACTACAGGAAATGAATGGGTGAATCTTGTGAAGAAGGTGGGCCCTGTCCCTCTCACAAGATTCCACAGAACACAAATGCCGGATTCGATGCTCAGAACAACCTTTTATTCATCTGCCAAAATGTCCAGTTACAATGAAGATTCGGACTTGCTTTTGTTTTTCAAAATTTCCCTTACAACTTGTTTCCTTTTCTCCCCTGTGTCTAATGTAGATGTCTCCTCTTTATAGAGGAGACATATATTACAGTAGACCGTCATAGTTCATTCAGTTAAACCTTTTTGTCAAAAATAAGAAATCCATCCTTGTTACAGGATGCCGTTACAACAGTGTGACGGTGTATTCTTTCTTGGGTCTCTTACTGTTACACAGCTGGTAAACAAACTTCAACCGTCTTCTTGGAATCCTCGTACTATCCTTTGCCGCTTCCCCATTGTTGCTGATTTAGTAAACTCATGCTGTTCCTGGTGTTTTAGCAACTGTAACCGTGTTTTACCCTTTCTGGACAGTTGCTGATCGTGTTGTGTCAGCATGGAACTCTGCCGATCTTCTGATAGTTGCTGTTTGTCATTTCCGGTATTCCAGTTGTTGCAAAATAACGTTTTCCCTGCTTTAGATAGTTGTTGTTGCTGGTGTTGCAGCAACTGCGTAGTTGCTGTTTCTGGTGTTGCAGCAACTACGTAGTTGTTGTTTCTGGTGTTGCAGCAACTACGAATTATAATTTCTGCAGACTTTAGACAGTTCAACGGTTACTTAGCAACTTGGTTAACTTCTCCAAAGATAATTATAAAGATAACATGAATATGTAATGAATAATTAAACATATAGTAATGCGGAGAGTTACTTCATACCTTGGAATGATTAGGTCATTATATAATCAAAGCTTTCAACTTATGGACTGAAGAGGGTAATATTATAGCAAAAATACAAGGTCAAAAGTGGTCAATTTGGAGTCCTAACATCCCCCCCAACTGAAAGGGTTGCATGTCCTCATGCAATGCTTACTCTGAATCTGAGTCGGAGTACTGGGATGAACAGTGTAAATTACTGATACAGTAGCTATGGAAAGTGTTATCAAACCTGTCTCTGAACCCACAGACAGTCTCTAGTTGCCTCCATGCTGCCACCTCTTCCTTTTTGGATGATCCAAACTGACCCTTGTATTGCTGACCAGATAACCATAAGAGGGAAAATTTAAATCTGTAGCCAATCCATTTTTCAGCACATTGTTCCATACATCTAACATAGTAAGGTACCCTTGAAATTGCTGCCTGTAGATTAGGGGGATTGTAGGGATGATACTCCTGTCTTTCCTTGGGACAGTTTTCCCAGAATAGGTTGTTGGATTTAATAGCCAAAGGTGCCTTTGTTTTCACATAGTGGTAGCAATCTCGCAAGACCACTGCTTGTAGTTGCCTAATGTGATCAGTCATTCCAGGTTCACTTAACATTCTTTGGTGCTGTGCAATGAAAGTAGCTGCATTTTGAGGTTCATCCCTAATCCACAGGAGGCAGTTCTGTTCATTATGTTGTGCTGAGATGAAAGCATTTTGCCAAGTGAGTTGGTTGGCTAGAAAGGAAATGAAAGCTCTGAGCTGTATGTCGCCAACAAGAGGGAGTATATTCATTTTTCTGTCTTCAGACATGGCTTCGTTGTGGAGATAAAGCTCACACAACAAATTCTGATCATTCTTGGGTGCCTCTGCAAAGGTTTCAATAAATTGTTCTGATGTAATCACCTCATGAGGTCTACCATCTCTAACTGCCTTTATCTGTAAGAATGTTAGTCGTTCCCTCAAAAATGCTGCATAGTTGAAGGAAGGTTTTCTTGTAGCAAGTATTCTTTGAACCAAATCAAAGATCTCGGACAGTCTGGCTTTTAGTTCCTTAATTTCTTTGTACTGACCTCTAGACTGCTCAAGTGCTTCCCAATTCTTATATGCATAATTGAACCAGATTCCCTTTTGCTGTTGGAATGCTTTCCCTTATGAAAGCTCATATTCTTTCCACCATATTCCCTTTAATTCCTGAAAACTAGTGGTCTCTATGCATGCATCACTGACAGAGGGAGATTCAGTTTGTGTAAATGCATCAACAAGAATTTTCTGTTCTATGATAATTGGAGTAGGCCGGGGTGGTTCGATGTCTTCTTCTCCATTTTCTGCTGATTCCTGTGTAACAGCCAATGCTTCTTCTTTTTCTTGTTCTGTAATTTTTGGGGAGCCTGCTGGTTCTTGTGTTACAGCAAGTTCTTCTTCTTCTTTCTTTACACTTTTTGGAGATCCTGCTGGTTCTTGTGTTACAGCAAGTTCTTCTTCTTCTTTCTTTACATTTTTTGGAGATCCTGCTGGTTCTTGTGTTATAGCAGGTTGCTCTGTTTCCACCTCCACTGTTTTTGTAGAGCCTGCTGGTTCTTGTGTTGCAACAGGTTGTTCTATATCAGCAGAGGGTTGTGGTGGTTCTGTTTTTGCTTCTGCAATTTGTGTAACAGCAGGTTCTTTCATTTCAACTACAACAGCAGAAGGTTCTGGAATGACTCCAGTCACTGGTACTGCAACTATCTTGTATCCTGCTTGAGTGTAGAGCTCACCACACTCGGCGCACATATACTCACTCTCTTTACTCCTCTCCGCTGCAGATGCTACCTGTGCTAAAATGTGCAGGTTGCTCTCATTTTGATAAGCTTCTTTGACCCTTATTATTTCCTCCTGATAATCCTGAATTTGGGATTTCAGAAATTCAATTTCTTCCTGCAGGGCAGATATGGTAGGCTGAACTTGTGAAACTGCAGGTTCCAGGGGAGGCAGAGGTTGTGTTTCAGCGTTCATTTGAACATTTATGCCCCCAACAAGTGGTTCTTGTGTGTCACCTGGTGGGGTAGTGGTTGTTTCTTGTGTTGCAGCCCCTTGGCCAATATTACCTTGGTTGTCGGCAGCTGGTTCTTGTGTGACAGCTACCTCAAAAGATAGTGTCACGAAACTGTGAACACTCTGCATCTCAGCCCCAGAGGATGAGGAAGGGGTGTTTTCAGGACTGGTGGGAGTACGGGTTCTTAACATGATGGGTGGAGAGCTAGGGAGAGTGGGGCTAGGGGATTTAGCTATTACAGACGACCGAGTCCTTTTCTTGGGTAGAAAAGCAGGGAATTCAGATATTTTTCTTTTTGGGCTAGCTTTCTTTAAAATAGGGGTAGTGGCGGAAATAGCAGCTGCCTTGACCGAAGCCCTAGTTCTTCTTCTTTTCGGTGAGGTTTCATTTTTCTGCTGCTTCTTTCGTTTGAGAAGGGTAATAGGGATGTTATCATCAGAGTCGTCGGTAGAAATACCAAGTATGGGAGTGGATGGGTCAGTTTTATTGGGGGATGGGGTTGTTTGCATGGGTATTTCTACTGCTGATTGTACATTTTCAGCAACTTGTGGGGGAGTTTTTTCAGTTTGCTGGGGAATTTCTTGGGGTATTTGCTCTGAAGTATCCTCTGTTTGTTGAGGAATTTCTTCATCCTGCTGAGGTATGTTCTCAACTTGATGAGGGATTTCCTCTTCCTGATGAGGAATTTCCTGCTCTGGCTGAGGGATTTATTCCTCTTGGTGGGGATTAATGAGGGGAGGGGGGTTATTTGCATGGCCTTTATTTATCAATAATTGAGCTAGATGGTGGTGTTTCAAGGAATGGAGTGGATGCTTTGCGTTGACAATATAACGTGACATATTTTTAAGACATCCCAATAGATAGTATGGCATATTTATCAACTGACCATGCCTCAAGTGATTCAACAAGATGAAATCGTGCTGGTAAATTACCTGGTACCGGCCTTCGCATGTCAGGTATTGCTTTACAAACTCAGCAACTTTCGGCCATGGTTGAGGCAGCGATTGAAGTGCTACGCCTCTGCCCTTTGGTTCCACCTACTCGCCTGGTTGAAGAAAATCCTGCTGCACGTTGAGGATCAGGTGCTTCCTACTGAACCAACACATGCCATTAGCTAGTAGCCCAGTAGCTTGGGCTATGACTTCCTCTGTGACTGGAATTTGTACTCCCTGCACGATGGAAAACCCCTCTGTTAAATTGCATGCAAACTCAAGGACTTGCTGTGCGTCGAAATCTGGAAGTCTCCTAAAATAATCTAGCCATCCCGCTTGCCGGAAGATTTGGTAGGCCTCGGGATAGAGCTCAAGAAGTGCTGTTGTGCCAGGTTCGTATGTGATGAGATTTCCACCCATAGCTGTTGTTTCAGTGAGAATTCTGAGTACAGAGCCGAGTTTCTGAGTTCAGTCCAGAGTAAACCGTTGCAAATGGTAACATGACACGATGAGGTGACTTTTACATATTACCGGGAGATTTAAGGGCGGCGGCAGTTGGCGTGCTATACAATTATGGCAGCGCTTTGGTAATCCCCCCCCGAAAGCTACGACTAAGTGATATGATTGGAAGTACGATTATTCGATAGTCCTATCAACATCTCCACATTAACTATTATTTAATATTCATGCATAATCATGTGTACCTTTATATTTTACCTTTTTAGTTGCTGCGTCGAAGAGTCTTGTCTTGTCTTTTGCTGGATTAATAATGATTAAAGCGGGTCTAAAAGTATGAGAATACTGGCGGTTTTTATTACCGACGGGAAGTAATAGTGGAGGATTGTAATCATCGTAGTGTATGGCTGGTTCTTTTGGTAGGAAATGGTATATTTTATGCAAATAATAATTCATTTCTTGGGGACTGAAGTGGAGAAACTGGTGCTCTTTTAGTATAAATGAGAGAAATACTTGAAAAAGGTATTATGTCATCGGAAAGTGGTGTTGCAGCAACGGGAGTTGGTGTTGCAGCAACGGGAGTTGGTGTTGCAGCAACAGGAAGTGGGTTGCAACCATAGGAAATGGTGTTGCAGCAACAAGAGTTGGTGTTGCAGCAACGGGGAGTTGGGTTGCAACAACAGGAAATTGTATTGCAGCAACGGGAAGTGGGTTGTAACCATAGGAAATGGTGTTGCAGCAACAAGAGTTGGTGTTGCCGCAATGGGGAGTTGGGTTGCAACAACAGGAAATGGTGTTGCAACAACGGGCAATGATGAAAGACTAATTTATGGTCCAAAAACGTTCCCAAGTCCGCAAAGTGATTCTTTTGAAGTTTTTGTTCTCCGCCATTTTCCAAAACTAAGATCTGCAAAATAATGAATTGTAATATGGCAACCCTTGGCAGAGATTATTAGTTGAAAATAATATCTAATCTTAAAAAAAATACATAAATGAACAGAAATTTAAGTGCTTTGAGGGACAACAAGTTCCCCCAGGAAAGCATAGTGTATATCTGCCATGCAAGTAGTTTTAAAATCTTCTTTAGAAACAGGTCGCTGATACAAACGGAGCCGATACCCATTCAGTAGTAGTGGAGTTCTGCTATCATCAATCGTTAAAAGTCTGACTGTCCCATTTGGAAAAACAGCATCTACTTCATAAGGCCCTAACCACCTTGTTCTTAACTTACCTTGGAAATTCTCAAAACGGGAGTCATAGAGTAGAGCCCAGTTACCTTTCTGGAACTTCTTTTGCTTGATGGTTCTGTCATGCTACCTGCTTCTTTGTTGTTGTATCATGGTTGTTTGATGGATGGCATCCAGTCTCTTCTCGTCTAATTCCTGAAGCTGCTGCAACCTGGCTATCTGTGCATCAGTCAAGTCAAGGTTAACAGCTAAAGCAGTTCTTAAAGTTTTGATTTCAAACTCTACAGGGAAAACAACATTTTTTCCAAAAACTAATTCTTAAGGTGAAAAGCCCGTAGTATTCCTCCAAGTAGTTCTATAGGCCCATAATACCTCAGGCAACCTTTGAAACCAGTCTCTTCTATTCTCCTTTATTGTTTTTGTCAAGATGGCTTCTATGACTTTAATGGTGATTTTTACCTGCCCATTTGCCTGGGGGTGATAAGGTGTAGTCATTTTGTGCTTAACATGATATTTCTGAAGTGTGTCCTTGAAGCCATGAGAGTTGAAAGGAGGTCCTCCATCCGTGACTAGTTCTCTAGGCAATCCAAACCTAACAAAGATCTCTTCAAATAAAAATGTTAGTACTGCTTCTTCATTAGCTTTAAGGAGTGCCTTAGCCTCTACCCATTTAGTCATATAATCTATGCATACTAATATGTACACTCTTTGATTGGAGGGGGGATTAATGGGACCTATAAAATCTAATGCCCATCTCTCAAAAGGTTCAAGAATTACCTGGGGATTGAGTGACATTTCATCCCTGTGATTAGGCTGGCCCATTCTTTGACAGCTATCACAGGCCTTCACATATTTCCTTGCATCTTTGAAGAATGAGGGCCAATAATAACCCATTCTGAGTACCTTGTGTGCTGTTCTTTTGTCTGCAAAATGCCCTCCACAAGGGCCATCGTGACAAGCTTTTAACACATCATAAATTTCATCTTCACCAATGCATCTCCGGATTTCTTGATCAAGTCCTGTGTGGAAAAGACACCCGCTTATCCGGCTGTACCTAGCACTTTGCTGGATGATCTTTCTTTTTTCCCTGTGTGATAGGTGCGATGGTAATTTTCCTGCAACTAAATAGTTGGCAATGTCTGCATACCAAGGTGAGTGAGCAGATACTGCAAATAAATATTCATCAGGAAATCATCTACTGGAATGTTTTCATCAGTTTTTAATCGAGAAAGGAAATCAGCAACTACATTTTCTTTTCCTGGCCTATCTACAATTGTGATGTCAAATTCTTGTAATAATAATAACCATCTGGTAACTCGAGCATTTGTAACTGATTTATTCATTAGATATTTAATGGCCAAGTGATCAGTATGCACAAAAGTAGTGTAGCCAGTAATATAATGTCGAAACTTATTGATAGCATAAATGACTGCTAGGAATTCCTTCTCAGTGACTGTATAATTCAGTTCAGCTGGTGTCATATTATTACTGATAAAATAAATGGCATAGGGAAGACTATTCTCTTCTTGGCCCAAGACAACTCCAATTGCAGTATCTGAGGCATCAAAGGATATATGAAAGGGTAGTGCCCAATCAGGTCCTCTCAAAATGGGAGCTGTAGACAACTGATGTTTAAGTTCATTAAATGCTTTTTCACAATCATTAGTCCGCTTAAATTCAGTATTTTTTGTTAATAACACAAATAGAGGAGAAGCTATTTTGGAAAAATTCTTGATAAATCTTCTATAGTATCCAGCATGTCCTAAAAAGCTTCTTACATCAGTTTGTGTTTTGGGGATAGGGAGGGTCTGAATTACCTGTATTTTGGCTGGATCGACTTGAATTCCTAGGAATGAGATGAAGTGACCCAATACAATACCTTGATTCATCATCATATGACATTTTTCAGTGCTTAAGGCAAGGTGTGCTTCTACACATCGCTTAAGTACTTTTTCAAGATTCTGCAGTGCATCCTCAAAAGTCACTCCATAAGGAGTAAAGTCATGCATAAATATTTCTAAGGAATCATTTAGCATATCAGAAAAAATCCATATCACTGCTCTTTGAAATGTTGCTGGAGCATTACATAGCCCAAATGGAAGAACCCTGTAAGCAAAGGTCCCCCATGGGCTAGTAAACGTGGTCTTGTCCTGGTCTTGGGGTGCAATCTTAATCTGATTATATCCACTAAATCCATCCAAAAATGAAAAGAATTTCTTACCTGCCAAATTATCTAATACCTGATCAATGAATGGTAAAGGGAAATGGTCTTTCTGGGTGGCTTTATTCAGAGCTCTGTAATCCACACATACTCTCCATTTGCCATTTTTCTTGGGTACAATTACAAGTGGTTGAACCCACTCACTATCAGATATAGGGTATATAAATCCTGCATTCAACAGTTTTTGAAGTTCTTCCTTCACAATTTCCCTTATATTGGGATTCATCCGTCGCTGGGGTTGACAGACTGGGCGAGATCCTTCTTTAATATAAATGCAGTGGGTGCATAGCTCAGGAGAAATCCCCTTCATGTCTGTATAATCCCATGCAAATGCTTCTTTATTTTCCTGGAGTAACTTTATTAACTGTTGTTTTTCATTATGGGGGCTTGAGGAAGAAGGGAATGAAGGAATAGGGGAATCGATTGCAGTCTGCGGGCTAGGGTTTGCAGGAGAAAAACGCGGAGAGGACTAGGAAGAATCGCGCGAAAGGGGAAACGAGCAGGAGAATCCGGGGTTGGAGCGGAGGAGATAGCAGAAATCTCTGCATAGGAGTGGAAGTTTCCAAAACAGACTGTGCTGAGGTCAACAATGGAAAATCGGCAAGGGAGGGGAGAGATCCCCTCCTATAAAAATATTGTTGCAGGAGAGGCAAGTGGCAGCAGAACCCAGAGCAATGCCAGGGAGAATAATAAAGAAGCACCAGTGATGGGTAATTTGTGGCAAATGAAGACCGGAGGAAAATGCTTACCAAGGGCTCAGAAAAAACCTAGGTACGTAATACCCAACAATAAGCTGGAGGAATATAACAGCTACATGAAAGATCATGCATTGATTTGCAAGTTTGTAGGGTATTGGCCAACTGAAAAAGAACTACACAGGTGGATTTACCAAAGATGGAGGCCAAAAGGGCACATTGAGTTGAAACTAGGAGCAAAAGGGTTCTTTACAGCCATATTTGCAAACCTGGAGGATAAAGAGAGGGTTTTTGAGGAAGGGCCATATTTTATGAATAATGCGGGACTGTTCATGAAGTATTGGGAAGAAAGATATAACCCTGAAAATGAAAAGATGCTGGCAGCCCCGATCTGGGTCAGACTGTTTGGATTACTAGTGGAATTTTGGGATCCTGAGATTATGGAGGGGATAGGAAACACGATTGGTGATTTTGTCAAGGTAGCGGAAGCAACGAAAAGAGGTAAGTATACATCATATACAAGATTATGTGTATACATGAATATAGCCGAACCTATGCCGGAATATATAGAGCTAGAATATCACGATGAAATATGGCAAGAGCCAATAGACTATGAGCATATCCCGTTCAGATGCAGAAGATGCCATGAGTATGGACACCTATACAGGCAATGTCCGTTAAACAAGGAGGAAGAATACACAAGGAAAAAAGAAGAACGGCAAAGGGAAGCAGAGAAAACTGAGGAGACAGAAAAGGGTTTCCAACAGGTTACCAGAAAGAAGAAAGCTGGAAAAGAAGGATTAAAAACACAGACACAAGTGAATCCTCTGAACATCGAAAGCTAGAATAAATTCAAAATTCTTCAGGAAAATAGTGAAGAGTGTGAGGACAAATTGGAAGAGGAAGAAGGTCTAGAGAATGAACCAATGGAAATAGTCAAGGAAAAAAAAGAGAAAGACACAGAAGTAAGAGAAATGAATGAAGAAGAAGCTGCTGAAAAGATAGAAATACTGACTAACCAAGCCCAAATGGAGACGGAAATCCAGAAGGAAAATGAGGCAGAGGAAGAAAGAATTATGACACAACTAATCCAGGAATGGAAAAACTTAGATGAAAGATTCATACCAGATAGTCAGAAACAATTATATAAAGAGGCATTTCAAAAATACAAAGATAAAAAAGGGGAGAATATGGATAAACAAGATACCACATCAGGAGAACAGGAAAGAAGTCAGATGGGAACTGGCGGTACTGGCAAAAGCAGCAGGAAAAGAGGGAGGAAAACGATGAATGAAACTATCCAAACAGTTGGCGAAATATTGATAAATTCAGGTAAAGTGATACCTCTGTCAGAGGTATTTTTCCATTCCTCCAAAAGTTTAAAATGATTATTATCAGTTGGAATATTAGGGGTCTGAATAGTAAGGGAAAGCAGAGATATATGAAAGAGAAACTTAAAAAAGACAGACCAAGCATTATGATCCTTCAAGAGACAAAGATTACCATGCAACAGATGGAAGGAATAATCAAAAACAACAAATTGCAATACGAAGTCATGGGACAAGATGCAATCGGATCAGCGGGGGGCATTGCAATCTTGTGGAATCCAAACGAAATAATTTTTGAAAACTGGACCAGCATGACCAGAATTCTTACAGGTATAGGAAGAATAGCGGGGACGAAGGAAAGGGTTATTATCTCAGGGGTTTATGGTCCTCACACTCCGGGAGAAAGAGAAAATTTCATTAAAAATATGCAAGCAACTCGAAGATTATATCCGGAGACAACATGGATTGTAGGAGGAGATTTCAATTTAATCCGGTCACTAGAGGAGAAAAAGGGAGGAATAAGAAAACCAGACCAGTATATGGAAATGTTCAATGACATGATATATGGTCTGAGGTTGGTAGATATACCAACCATCAACGGAGTTTATACATGGAATAATAGGAGAGGGGGAAGGAGTCAAATAGCGTCCAGACTAGATCGTTTCTTAGTATCAGAAACAATTATGAACAGAGATGTATTCATAGAAGCAAAGATCATGCCATCCCTTGGCTCAGATCATTGGCCAATTAGACTGGAAGTGGATATTAAAAATAACCTTGGTAAGAAGCCCTTCAGATTTGAAGCCTTTTGGCTTAGAGATCCAGAATTTATCAAAAAAATGGAAGAATGGTGGATGCAAAGCACAGTTCAGGGAAAAAGGAAAATGCATACCTTCCAACTAAAACTCAAAGAGTTAAAAGGGAGGATAAAGAAATGGAACAAGGAAGAATTCAGAAACATCATGGAGGAAAAACAGAAGTTAGAAGAAGAAATGGAAACATTGCAACAAAGGATAATAACTGAAGGAAGGACAGAGGAAAGTAGTAAAGAAGAAGGGATAATTCTAGGAAAATTGGAGGAGAGGAGAAAGCAGGAAGAAGTTTTATGGAGACAGAAATCTAGAATAAAATGGCTGAGGGAGGGGGAAAGTAACACTAAATTTTTTCACCAAGCAATGATACAACACAGGCAAAGACCAGGACTGGGTTGTACTAGTGAAATCAGTGCTTTGTTAAACTGGTTGTATTTAGTCTAACTGATCAATAGACTAAAGATGAGTTGGGTGAATTAGTTATTAATTAATTCACAAGTTATTAACTCATAATGCAACTATAGAATACATCAGTTAACTCAGTTGCATGTCAGTGCATGTTCAGTTCAGCAGGGACAGGTGTTAGAGGATCAGATTGCTATCAGTTGTGACTATAGCTGTGCATGATGATTTGCACAATCAAAGGATTGAGTATGCCAATGAGTTTTCTCACGTATCTTCATGATATTATAGCTGTTGCTCACGTCCAACATAGTGTGGTTGACTATTTTGCAGTGTAAAATCGAGTTTGGGAAGCTATTCTCATCAGTTCTCGAGCAGGTATTGAGCAGTGGAGGCAGGCAAGTAGCGGGGGAGATTTGGAGATCAGATCTGAGCTGTATTGTGTGTAACAGAGGTGGAGATACTTGTGAGAAGTATTATGCTTTGTATTGTTACATGATTCAATCAATATAATATATAGATAGTGCAGGGTTTTTAGCGAGATGCTTTCCCCGGGATACATACTGTGTTTATGAGTTTTATTGATGCTTCTATGTGTGCCTGTGGATGTTTCTGCTTCTGTAAATTGATGATCAACGTAGAGGAGATTATGTATTATACATGTTCCGCTTAAATTGTATGATCGGGATAATCTCTGTTGAATATGTGTCATATTATTCAAAATTTCTACATGGTATCAGAGCTAGATGATTTGTAGAAAAAGTTTCTACATGGTATCAGAGCTAGATAATTGTAGAAAAAGTTTCTACAGGCTGTACCACAAGGAGTCTGCACCAAGATCAGAGAAATTCTGAGGAAATTCATTTGGGGAGGATCGACTCAGCAGAAGAAATGGGCCTTAGTATCATGGAAGCACCTGACAAAACGAAAGGAGGAAGGAGGCTTGGGTCTGCGCGATCCTGAAAAACTCAACAAGGTGCTTGGAGCAAAACTTTGGTGGCGATGGCTAAGAGGGGGCAATGACCTGTGGAAAGCAATATGGAGACACAAGTACAATATGCCAAACACAACGGAGGGTATTTACCGGTTGAAGGAAACTCTGAAAGGCTTGGCAATCTGGGATCTAGCTCGACAAAACCGAGATATAGTAGAAAGGAATGCCTTCTGGGAAATACGAGGAGGAGGAGAAGCCAAATTCTGGGATGAGAAATGGAAACAAAGAGGAAAAATGAGCAGAATTCAAAAAATCCAAAACATACAAGAAAAAATAGGGGATAATCGAAAATATTTCAAAGATTACTGGAAAGAAGATGAACTGGATGGAATTTGGCGGAAATGGATAAGGCCAGAGGAATGGGATATCGAGATAGACCAAGAACAACAAGAAGCATTCATGGAAGAGGTGGATTCTAGGAAAATAAAAGCTAGAACGGGAAGGGATATTCTCAGATGGGGGAATTCCATGAAAGGATCCTTCACTGTTAAGGAGGCATACTATTTGGCAGACCAACAGGCGACTAACGATGAAAACCAAGACTGGAAGATCATCTGGGGCAGTAATTGGTGGCCGAAAATTACCTTATTTGCATGGCTAGTAGCTAAGGGAAAGATCCTGACTTGGGACAAAATCCAAAAGAAAGGGTTCAGTGGGCCTTCAAAATGTTACCTGTGTAATATCGAAGCTGAAACACAAGATCACCTTTTAATTAAATGTGCATATACCAGGAAGCTATGGATCGAAACGAGAAGACTATTCCAAAAACCTGAGAGGCTCCCTAGAGACATAAATGAAGTGATTTTTCAATGGTAGAAGGAAAAATTCCAATGTAAAGTAGTTCGAAAAGCCTGGGGTCTCATTGCAGGTTTCATGATTTCGATGGCTTGGAAAGAAAGGAACCGCAGAGTATTCCAAGACAAATCTAAAGATTCAGAAATAATATGGAAAAGAGTAGTGAACTTAACTAGAGAAACAATTCTGGTGGAAAAATGGGATGCGGATGATTGGAAAATGGATCAGAATGAGGAGCAAATTTTAAAGAAACTAAATTTGAATTATGAAATGGTGCATACCAAAAAAATCAGCAGAAATAGCACGAGAGCTCAAAGCTTAGACAAATTTGCATATCCCAGAGATAATTTTATGAAGTTGAACTTTGACGGGGCATCGAAGGGGAACCCAGGCAATGCCGGATTCAGAGGTATCTTTCGTGATAGTCAGAAAACCACTAGATGGATTTATGCAGAGTGGGGAGGGGAGATGACAAACAATGAGGCCGAGTTATGGGCGATCCACCAAGGCTTGAGAATCACGATTAGAAATGGCTATAGAAATCTGGAAATAGAAGGAGACTCTTAGATAGCAATAGAAATTCTGAAGAAACTTAACAACGGGAAGAATTGGGAGCAGATCACCACTAGTTGGAGAACTGCAAGGATTGTTCAAGAATTGGCTGACTTACTAAAAGGGATTGATTATAAAATCTTTAACCATGTGAAAAGGAATGGAAACCGAGCGGCAGATTTCCTCGCGAATTGGGGTTGTAAGGATCGAAATAGCAAAATTGACAATCAATGGAGAATGTTGCGACCCAACAGAGAATGGGAAGACCTGGCCGGTATCATTAATTATGACCATGAGCAAGCAACAAATGAGAATCGTAACATCTGTGCAACGGACAGGTGAGATGGATCGGAAATCCCAGAAATTAAATGATTGTCAGTCAAGGCGGGGGAGTGGCATAATGGGCAAGCAAGGTACATTACAGCAGAAGTGTGCGACGACAGGTAAGAAACAACCACCCCACAGCAAGATAATTAACTCATGCGATCGGAGAGGGGGAAAGAACGGTATGTCAGAGTCCAGAAATGGAAATGAGGATAGAAAGATAATTGATAGGAAAGGCAGCAGGCAAAATAACAGGTGGCAGCGGAAGGCTAAGTTGATAGGTAGGCAGATCAAAGCAAGGAGGATTATAAACGGGCAACAACGAAAGGAACGACGACGAGGAAACTTGTTTGGAAATCAGAGCACGAAGGGAAGAAAGGTGGTGGAGATTCGCACCAGAGAGAAATTGTGCCGAAACCTTACTGAGGACACCATGGAAACCAGGAAGAGAGCAAGGGCTGTAGAGGAATTGGAAGCCACGGAACGCAAAGACAGGGATAGAAAGGGCAAGGCGTTAGCGAAGGAGGAAACAGTGGAAGAGATATACGAAATTTATGATGATTCTGAGGATGAGGAAGACCTGCAAGAACAAGGCAGGCGCAGCAAGGAACGAGGTGGAACCGTAGGAGGCTGGGATACCCAGCAAACCAGTGAAGAGCAACAAGGACAGTGGGAGGAAAAGGTAAGCAATGCGGCAGACAGAAGGGAGGCAGAGGCGCGGGTAGCAGGCTGGATTCGGGTAGAAAGAGAGGCAGAGGACCGCACAGAAACAATGGAGAAAGGGGAGGAAGACAAGGGCAGAGAGGGAGACCTGTTAAAAGAACAAGTAGATCGTTAGATAAGAAAATCCAACAAGCAGAAAGGGCTTACAGTCAGAATACTAACCCAAGAATTAGGAGGATTATCTAGAACATGGAAGAAGATTCGCTTGAGGCTCAGTCTGACTCAGAGATGGAAGATTGGGAGGTTTTACTCCATGACCCTGGCAATACTAGAGGCAGAATGTCCCTATTTAAGCAGTCCCTGCATATCTACTGGGTGATGAAGAGATTATTGGCTAAAGCCTTGGAACAAGCTGCAACAGAGATGGCAGAACTGGCGCAAGGAGTCCCCAACCTAAGGAGGGAGCTGAGGATTATTCAGATTACATTGGAGATGCAAGAAAAGAAGCTTGAGGAAATTCAGCAAATGATAAGGGAAGGACAACAGGGTGCCAACAGGGAGACAAACCAGCGACCAGCGGCAGAAGCTGTTTGAGTATAGATATGTATTAATTTTGATGAAGCTGCATAGTATAGATAATTATAGTTTGCTTAAAGTATTAGATGAGGAAAATCGCTATATGCATACAAGTAGAAATAGAAATATGCAAGACTGTTTAGTTTATTTAGCATGGATAATCAGAATCTGGAACTTTTATTTTTGGTCGGCTATTAAGAACTTTAGGTGGCTGAAAAACTCGGTTTCCCCAAGAGGGCGAGTTGAAGTCAACCAAATATGTACTGTTTTGTTTTTGATTTAAAGTAATAGAAAAAGAAGAGTACCACCGTAGCTTACAAAAAAAAAAAAAAAATTGTTGTTTTTCATTATCAGTTAAGTTAGGATTTATATTTAATGTTTTGCCAGGCTCAATTTCTATTGTTGTACTTTTGGAGGAGCTGCCTACTATTGTCTGAGATAAATTTTTAGTTTTCAGGTTCTGCTGAGATTCAGATTCCAAGATTGCAGTGAAGTGATTATACATTTCTGGGCTGACCGAAGAAGGTTCAGAAATGAAGCTACTGATTAATTCAGCTTCGGTAGAGTCTTTGAAAGTTAAAGCTTGTCCGATAGTCAAGATAGGTTGGGTTTCTTCATCCTCATAATCTACCCATACAGAGTTGTCATTATTAATCATGGGTGTAGCATGAGGATAAAGGGTAAGTTGTTTGGTTTCCTGCCCATTAGAGATGGTCATTGATCCTGATCTACAGCTGATGAAAGCATCCCCTGTAGCTAGCCAAGGTCTTCCTAGAATCAGTGGATGAACCCCCAACTTTGTTTTAGTTTGTAACACCACAAAATCAGCTGGGTAATTCCAGGATTCTACAGAAATTATTAGGTCTTCAATGACTCCTTCAGTTTTAATTGTAGAGCGATCAGCCAGCTCTAGAATGGTTGGAGTTTCCCTCATAATGTTTTTTAACTGCAGCAATTGTGTTGTTTCAAGTGTCATAATGTTTATTGCAGCACCTAAATCTACTAAAACTTTAGAGACAAAAGTTTTTCCAACCTGAACTGTTACTGTAGGGTGACCAGGGTCACCATATTTCACAGGAGGATCTTTTTCTGTCATTAAAGCAGACAGTTCTCCCATCACATGAACTGTGAGGGGGTCCTTAGCTTTTCTTCCGGGTTTTTTTATGCAGATATCTCTAACAATCCTAGCATAAATGGGGACATCTCTTAGCGCTTGCAACAATGGAATTTTAACATATAAATTCTGCAGTTCGCCTAAAATGTTAAAAGCAGGTTGCTCAAGTGTTTTGGTGAGAGCCAGACGTTCAGGGAATGGCGGATCTGCTGTTTGAGCATTGTTGTTAGATGCTGATTCAACTGTTTGAGCATTATTGTTAGCTGATTTTTCTTTTCCAACTTCCTCTTTATCAGAGTCAGTAATGTCATCAATGATGGGTTCAACAATTCTCCCTGAATGAAGATGGATATCGTTACACTGCATGGGGGAGACAGGCTGATTTTGAATATCAATTACTTGCAGAGGTTTATTGTTATTTGGGTTGGGGTTGGGTTGCACAGGCAGCTGTGGTCTAATTTCTTGGTTATTCGGAGGAGTATTGGATGGTAAGGAAAGAGACTGTTGATGCTGAGGAAATGGGATCTGCTGGCCTGCCCAGTTCAGATTCCATTGATTAAAATACGATTGCTGGGGAGCCCAAGGATTCCATATGGTAGGATCAGGAAAAGGAAGACTTGGTTGCTGCATGGGTAGAAAATTCATCGTATTAAAGGGTGGGTACTGCATTTGGTTCATGGGTGGGTAATTTGTTTGAAAAGGAGAATGATTATTCCAACGACTAAATGCTGTGTTAGAATTCATACCTTGTCTTTGTGGCCATTGCCTCCTCTGTGTCATCAGGTACACTGCTTCAGCCTCTTCTTCAGTTGATTGCAATGCTGCTTTTATTCCAGGCAGAGAGGGGCATTGCTGGGTCTCATGGTCCTTTTCATAGATTGTGCAGACTAGTACCTTATCTAGTGGGCATTCCCTGAGTGGGTGTTTTTCTCTGCATTTAGAACAAAAAATAGCTAGGGCAGCTTCCGCTTCTGCCTGTTTCTTTTTTACCTGCAGAGCATCAATTTGTGAAGCAAAAGAGCTTAACATCTCAGTTTTAAATTCTTCCAACAAATTACCTATTTCAACCCTTTTTGCTCCTCCACTTGCTGACTTCTAGACTCTTGAATATACGTTGTCCCTGCTTTTTGATCTGCTTACTGCTCCTCTTGAACATCTCATACAGAGGTTTATAATTTCATCAAATGGTTCCTTGGAAATGTCCCCTTTTCCAATCATATTCAACATGTCCAAGCTGTCATCTCGTACCCCTTTCAACAGTATTTTTTTCAGAATATCTTTACTCATGGTAGGGTGGTCAGACCGCTACAGATTATACTGCAGTCTTTCCACAAAGTCCTCCAGATTCTCGTCCTCCTTCTGAACCATTTTAAACAACTCTTCCTTCCTCTCTCTTGTTCGGCAGTAATCCTGATATTTGGCCAGAAAACTTTCTTTCATCTGATCCCAGGTAGTGATTGCCTGAGCTCCTAAGCTCATAAACCACCTTAACGCATTCCCTTTCAGTGTTGCTGGAAACAATTTTAGTTTTTGATTAGGGCTCACATAATCATAACTCCTACATAGTATATCAAATTCAAAGAGGAATTCATCTGGGTCTTCAGAGGATAACCCATGAAAGTTGGGTAATGCTGAAAGTGGAATGTTCTTCATAGGGGTTTCTCCTCTCAGGAGTTCCCCAATAGGGAACTCCAGGGTAGAGAGTGATTTTTCCCCCATTCCTTCTGCTCTGTTATCCTCCATTGGTCTTTTTCCTGAATCGCTTGCTTTATCTTCTGTATCTTCTGTCTCTTCAGGTTCTTCTACCGGTTCCTTAGTGTACTCTGGTACTTCCAGCTTCCTTTCAGGTCCTAGTACTTCCTCCGTCTGTCGATCTGTTTGTGAGGAATACTGGATCTGAGGTCTCCGGGAACTCGTCCTCTGTGATGTCTCGGCCTTTGAAATAATTTCGTCAATGAAGGTCTTTCTTCCTTCCCCGCTTTTGCCGCCTGTGAAATTAGGTTTCCTGCGTCCTCTCATGCACCTGTTATTCTTAAAAAGAAATCATTAATGCTTTTAAAATCTCTAGTCGCCTTCCCCGGCAACGACGCCAAAATGTTGGCTACTTGAATTGTTTATTGATTAAACAGTCGAGTACCACATTAATTTGTCAACCCAGGTAAGTCCTTTTATTTCAAAGGTGACCTCGTACTGTATGTACTTAATTCTAAAAGCATTAAAAGCTGTAGTATACACAATTCTATTTTCTGTCAAACTCCTTACTCTATGTTATAACAGTTAAAGTATACTGAAATGAAAGCGGTTAACTAAGAATACAAATCTGCAAAGAAAAATAATGGTTGCTCTGTTAGCAGAGGATCAGGACCCTATCCTCAGGGTAAGGATGTTCAGCATCTGCCCCTATAACCAGGTTGCTAATACACACTACAATTCCAAATCAATGGTGAAGTATTCTTTTACAATATCAAGCAATTAACAAAATAGAGTATCAGCAAAAGGAAATTATCAGAGGTAATGATACAGAATCCAAACAGAGTACCAGCAAAAGGAAATTATCAAACACACTCACACACTACAGGAAATGAATGGGTGAATCTTGTGAAGAAGGTGGGCCCTGTCCCTCTCACAAGATTCCCCAGAACACAAATGCCGGATTAGATGCTCAGAACAACCTTTTATTCATCTGCCAAAATGTCCAGTTACAATGAAGATTCGGACTTGCTTTTGTTTTTCAAAATTTCCCTTACAACTTGTTTCCTTTTCTCCCCTGTGTCTAATGTAGATGTCTCCTCTTTATAGAGGAGACATCTATTACAATAGACCGTCATAGTTCATTCAGTTAAACCTTTTTGTCAAAAATAAGAAATCCATCCTTGTTACAGGATGTCGTTACAACAGTGTGACGGTGTATTCTTTCTTGGGTCTCTTACTGTTACACAGCTGGTAAACAAACTTCAACCGTCTTCTTGGAATCCTCGTACTATCCTTTGCCGCTTCCCCATTGTTGCTGATTTAGTAAACTCATGTTGTTCCTGGTGTTTTAACAACTGTAACCGTGTTTTACCCTTTCTGGACAGTTGCTGATCGTGTTGTGTCAGCATGGAACTCTGCAGATCTTCTGATAGTTGCTGTTTGTCATTTCCGGTATTCCAGTTGTTGCAAAATAACGTTTTCCGTGCTTTAGATAGTTGTTGTTGCTGGTGTTGCAGCAACTGCGTAGTTGCTGTTTCTGGTGTTGCAGCAACTACGTAGTTGTTGTTTCTGGTGTTGCAGCAACTACGAATTATAATTTCTGCAGACTTTAGACAGTTCAACGGTTACTTAGCAACTTGGTTAACTTCTCCAAAGATAATTATAAAGATAACATGAATATGTAATGAATAATTAAACATATAGTAATGCGGAGAGTTACTTCATACCTTGGAATGATTAGGTCATTATATAATAAAAGCTTTCAACTTATGGACTGAAGAGGGTAATATTATAGCAAAAATACAAGGTCAAAAGTGGTCAATTTGGAGTCCTAACAAGGGCCTTCAAGTTCCTTGGATGGTGGTATTCCAGAGGAGGCATGGACAAGTAAAAAGGTAAACTACTCATTTTTAAAGACTTTTGGTTGTGAAGCCTTTGTCCACATTAATAAAGAAAATAGAACAAAGCTTGAGGCAAAATCAAAGAAATGTACCTTTATTGGATATGGTGTTAATGATTTTGGTTATCGCTTACATGATTATGAAAATCACAAAATCATTAGGAGCATAGATGTAATATTCAATGAAAAGGTCTTTCATAAGAATCAGTTATAGGAAAAGAAACAGGAAAAAGAAAACAAAGAATACACAGTGGTTGATGATATCATAGGAAAAGTGACGGTGCCTGAAAATCATAATGATCAACAGCTAGAACAACAACCACAACAGCAACAAGCACCTCAAACACTTGAAAGTGGTGTTAGAAGATCTACTAGGATAAGTAGACCCCCTGAACGATACTCTCCTTCATTATATTATGTATTGTTGACTGATTCTGGTGAACCAGAATGTTATGAAGAAGCAGTGCAAGTAGAAACCAGGAAGAAGTGGCAACAAGCCATGAAAGAAGAGATGGACTCCTTAGCACATAACCAGACTTGGGACTTAGTCAGGTTGCCTGCAGTTAAAACAGCATTGAAGAATAAATGCGTTTATAGGCTAAGGGAAGAATATGGAGGTAGAAAAAGGTACAAAGCTAGACTTGTGGTGAAGGGGTTTGCACAGAAAAAGGGTATAGACTTTGATGAGATATTTTATCCTGTTGTGAAAATGACTTCAATTAGAACTCTTTTAAGTCTAGTAGTAGTTGAAGATTTGCATCTTGAGCAGTTAGATGTAAAGACATCCTTTCTCCATGGGAATTTGGAGGAAGAGATATATATGCAGCAGCCACAAGGATATGAGGTAAAAGGGAAGGAGAAACTAGTGTGCAGGTTGAAGAAGAGCTTGTATGGTTTAAAATAGGCTCCAAGGCAGTGGTATCTAAAATTTGACAGGTTTATGTCTGAACAAGGTTATACTAGATGTCACTTTGATCATTGTGTTTATCTCAAAAGGAAAAATGATGGCAGTTATATTATATTGTTATTGTATGTAGATGACATGCTTGTTGCAGGTTCTAACATGTAGGAAATAAATGTTCTCAAAAGGAAATTGGCAAACACATTTCCAATGAAGGATTTGGGTGCTGCAAAACAAATCCTTGGTATGAGAATAACTAGAGACAGGAAGAATCACAAATTAACATTGTCTCAAAGTGAGTACATAGAAAAGGTGTTGAAAAGGTTTAATATGCAAAAGGCAAAACCAGTTAGTATACCTTTGGCTAGCCATTTCAAATTAAGTAAGGAGACATGTCCCAAGACTCAAGAAGAAATGGCTCATATGTCTAAAGTTCCATATGCATCAGGAGTTGGAAGCTTAATGTATGCAATGGTTTGCACAAGGCTTGATATTGCACATGCAGTGGGAGTTGTAAGCAAGTACATGAACAATCCAAGAAAAGAACATTGGATGGTGGTGAAGTGGATTCTCAGGTATTTGAGAGGTACCACAAATCAAGCATTATTCTTTTGTGGTTCAAACATTGCTCTACAGGGATATGTTGATGCAGATATGGTAGGTGACAGAGATAACAAGAGGAGCACTACAGGATATGTATTTACTATAGGTGGAATAGCTGTCAGTTGGGTTTCAGAAATCCAAAGTCTTGCTGCACTTTCAACAATAGAAGGAGAGTATGTTTCTGCTACAAAGGCTAGTAAAGAAATGATTTGGTTACAAAGGTTTCTGGATGAATTGGGTAAGAAGCAGGAGTTGGGTAGGTTATACAGTGACAGCCAGAGTGCCATACATCTTGCAAATAACTCTGCATTTCATTCCAAGACTAAACATATACAGATCAAGTACCATTTCATATGATCAGCATTGGAATATGGACAGTTGAAGTTGGAAAAGATACACACTAGCTAGAATCCTACAAATATGTTAAGAAAAGTTGTAACTAGGGAGAAACTGAGAATCTGCTCAGTTTCAATTGGTCTTCAAGTACGATGAAGAATATGAGAAACAACCAGGTCCAAAGTGGAGTCAATGTCTAGAAAATGAAGCAGCGGTGGGGTTGCTATAATCAGTCTCCAAGTGGGAGATTGTTGGGTGTGGAGCCTGATTATCTTCTGTATTCAAAGGTTTCAACCAGATGTATACCCCAGGAAGACTGTACATCCCTCCACACAGGGGGGTGCGGGGGGGACTTGTCCCCCCCACGGGGGTTCGGGGGGGCCAATTCCCCCCGCCTAGGGGGTCCGGGGGCCAGCGGTCCCCCAGTGGGGGCTCGGGGGTAGTGCCCCTGAAGCTAAAAATAGATGTAAAATTTCCTTGTAAAAGTCTAGTAATTTCTAGTCAATCTGGGCCGTTCATTAGGCGGATGATCTAATGGTAGAACTTATGTTTAATTTAGGATTTTTTTGCCCTCGAAGGTAACCCCTCGCTATATATGAGGGAATTGTATTGCGTCTATGATATCTGTATTCTGAGTGAGGAAGAGAGAGGAGATTGAGAGCGAAGAGGGTGTTATAGCGGATCTGTTGTAGGTTGTATCTCTTTAGTTTGCTGGAAAATATAATAAAAGAAAGACTGGCTATTTCTTCGTGGATGTAGCCCAAACTGGGTGAACCATGTATATCAATGTCTCTCTTTTTTTATGCATTTTTTGTGTTTATATTTCTGCAATATTTTACGTGTTCCATTGCTCCATAATATATAATTTTCTAACAGGACTTTCCTCCTCAATCTAGAATGCATAAATAAAAATTCTAACTCGAAAATAAATGCTTAGCTGGTGAGCTTATTTATGTACAGTACTACTTATGCACAGTGCTTAATTCATCTAAGTATGTTAAACTCTCCAATAGAACCATGCAAACATTAGCTTACTAGACCACATGCCTTCATACTATTGAAAAAACAAAATCAAAGTCATCATCCACCAATAATATTCCAGCTCCATTCCCATCTTTTGAGTTTTCTCCATCAAAGTATAATTTCCATACTTCATTTTCATTTTCTCATAAGTGCTCTGACTACCCTGTCAGGTGTACTGATGTTTCCTCTAGGAAGGTCTCATCCTCTTTTAGTAACAGATAGGAGATGTCACTATCCTTCCCATGCACTAAGGAGTTTTCCGAGCCTTTAGCTGGGGTCACGGTTTTCAGAAACATGGATTCTCTGTATAGCCTCCTTTGCTCACCTCCAAAAGTGGGAATGATGACATAATTCAGATTTAGCTTGATAGAGCCACCCACCTTGGAACCCCAAGATTTGAATAAGAGCATTCCAAAGCGAGGAGGTATATCAACCACCACTATATCCATTACCACACTCTTCACCAGGATCTGAGATAGGTTTACCACCAAATCCTTTATCATGCCTAAGCATTTGACTCTCTTGGAGTCAAAGGAGTACATGCCCTTGTATGGTTTGGTGATCTCTAAGCCCAGTTGTTCCATTACTAATAGTGGCATGAGGTTATGTGAGGCCTCAAAATCCAACATGCAATTATGCAACATAATGTCATGATCACCAAAGTCACATAGAAAGGTGTAGTAGAAGTGTCTAACTCTTCCACATGTGGACCAAAAACAACCATGGGCCTCTCCTCTTGAAGGTTCAAACTATCATGGGATGGTGTAGACATGGCTGGGTGAATGAATTGAGAGACTTGAGATTTTTAATGAGGCTTCTTTAGAAGCTCAGTTAGAGGAACAAGAATTTTTACCTCCTTCTAGAGATTGAATGTATGTTGGGCCTTTTCTTGTATCTCATGGCTCTATTCTTTCTCCCTTCCCGCTAGAAGTTGTTAGCAAAACATGTGCCTCCTTTTCTGTGTGCCCCTTAGGACCATTTTTCTCCTTATTTGCAAAGACTCCTATCTTGGGTAGGTCAAGATCGAGCTTACCTTTCCCTTTGTCTGATGCTGGAGGAACCACTTGGGGAGAAACTTCCCCTTGTTGTTCTAGTTCTCTCATCCTCTTCTTTGAAGATCTTAAATTATAGTTATGTTGTGGTTGTGTTTTCATGAACTATGCAATATATTTGCAATAATAATCCATATCTTCCTCCTTGGCTGCTGCTTCTCTATGAGGAATGACCTCTTGGTGAGCCATATTCTCATGTTCTTCTTCAACAAAACTAGCATATATATTTCCTTTCATCTCCTATGTATCTGATAATCATTTGTCCGGATCATCTTCCAAGTATAAGGGATGAGGGATTTGATCAATCTTCTCCTTTATTTCCCTTGGAATTAGTTGCAATGGAGGTCTTCTATATTGCGTGTCATAGCCCCGGTTGTTGACTTGAGCATTTTTCCTGGAAAGGTTCTTGTTCTCGATTTTGATTTCAAGCTTTCCATCCTTTTCTAATAAACTCTTGATGAGTTTGTCTAGATTGTCCCACTTCGGGTCTAATGATTCTCCATCTCAACGAGATGAGGATGCCTCTTCCTTCCATATTTTAGGTTCAACAGGTTCTTTCTTTGCCCTCGACTTCCCTGCTAGGGCCATATTTTCTTCCACTTCGTGGGCATTGATCTGAATTTGGTCTAGAGTGGTAGACTTTATTTCCCTTAGGGTAAATCAAACATCAGACTCAAACGCTCCCAAGAAAACTGCACGAGCTGCAGCTCGGGGAGGCTCTATGTTAGCTGACAGGTTGTTGAATTGCTTATTGATTCTTTGTTAAATTCTAAAGTATCCTCTTTTAGATTTTTTTCTTATGGCATTAAACTCAGTTAGGAGGTACTCATGATTCCTTTTTTCTCCCCATTTCTGGCTAAAAGCGCCTTCCAGCTCCTCCCAGGTAGTGATAGAAGCATTTGGTAGGCCTTTTGAACCATTTTTTGGCCTCTCCATCGAGGGATTTCACAAAAAGTCGCATGACCACATCCAGTTGTTCCATGTTTATGTTCTTGACAAATGCATTGAAGGTTTCAATGTGACTCTGTGCCGATTTATCATCTTCCCCATTGACCCTAGGCAGATGCTTTAGGTAGTCTTGGGGAATTTCACTTAAGGGCTAAGTTAGATCAAGAGGTACATACATGTTTAGAAAAAAGCCTGGAAGAGCCATCTAGATTAGCGGAGGGCAATTAAAATTTGCTTTAGGAACTAGGATCAAGACCATAGTGTTTGGAGGGGAAGGAAGACATGCCAGGGCCTTAGGATTAAGTCTTGAATAATGAGAAGCAACAAGCTAAGAATTGGATGAGGGAACTTCAAAGGCTAGTGAGATGGTAGCACAGTTAGGGGGAGTTTTCTCTTTCTATACTTTCTTGTAAATAAACTTTTCTAGGTCAGATACAAATGGGGCTTTCTGCTGAGATGTATCTGAGCGAGTATGTGTCCTTCTAAAAGCCAATGTTATGAATGATAATGAAGGGGGTGTGTAGTCCCAAAGGTGATGTGAAGGAAATCAGAATAGACTTCTCTCACGTCTAAAAAGAGTGCTCAACTTGTCGTATGCCAAGAGAAAAATCCTTCAATAAGTTCCCCGGTAGCGACACCAAAAGATGTTGTAGCTCCCAGAGACAACCTTGGATTGCTTACAATACCAGTGCCTGAGCACATCTAAATTGGTGTGTCTCAAATTATTTTCAAGAAGCTCAAGACATCACTTAGGTGCTATAGATACCTATATATAGGAAATGGGTTGGTTCATTTATCCAAAGAAATAAAACATGGATTTCTGGAACTTCCTCACAAGTTCATATCTCAGAAATATACATGAAAATAGTTTGGATGAGTAATTCAAGGGATTAAATCTTAATAAGATTTTGCAAAGCATATGAGAGAGGACAAAGAGAAATAGAAACTCATCACATAGAGCATAAGGCTTCAAGAATTCTAGACTTAACACATAGAGCTTGAGGCATTAAGGATTTCTATACTTATTTGCATTACAATTAGAAATAATGGATGAAGGAGGGGCAGAATACTATGATTCACGTGTTGCAGATTTAAAGATATGATTTCAATAGCTCACACAGGTATATGTATCAACAATATTGAGAGAAGTGAATCTATGATATAATTACAGGCACTTGCATTCACATATCAATACAAATAAATCTATGAGGAAGCTTGAAACATTGCTAGCAACTAGAATTTGCATGAATACAGAGAGGAAAGATGAACATAAAATGAGATTGACAAAGGGAACACATATTGTAATACTTGAAGGGGGAATCACCACTGTTTCCTTGATATTCTGAAAAATATCTGAATTACAAAGAGATACAATGTAAAAATAGCATGCAGTTTTTTCTATAGAATTTCAAACCTTTTCTAAGTCTTACTTTCCCCTATTTATCTATGGGAGGGTAGAAAGAACATACATTACATAAAAAATATCTATGGTCTAGATTCAACTGTCAGGTCGACTAGCTGTATCAGTCATGAATGCCTTATGGCCCAAAAATATTACAGAATTAAAAGCCTCCTTGGAAGGAAGGCATGTTATAGGACGAAAATAAGTAAATAACCATACATAAAAGTAAATGAAAGTCTCTATGTCCATCCTGTGATCGCCTCTACCTCATGCTATAATTTGTTCATGGTATGGCCTCCTATGCTACTCAACCAACCCCATCGCTTCTATCTTTATTGCTACGATGCCTTGTTTTGTTAAGCAGGGGTTGGGTCAACTGTAAGTGCCCGTGTTGATGGTATTTTGTTTTCTAGAGGGATGGGGTTTGATGCTGAGCCATTAATTGTCCTGAGTCCTATGTACTGCTCCAATGTTGTGCCATGCTTGCTCTATTTAAGTCTTCTAGCTACTGACCCATCTGCCCATTAAACCTATATACTACACTATCGTAGCCTTGAGGTAGTGGGTGATATGCATTCTAGTGTAACAGCAGAGTCTCACAAGCACGCGATTTTTTCCTTTAAAACAAGTGAAATGGGAATTTTAAATTCCCCCCTTAGCCCCCTTTATTATAGCCCCTCGTGTCACTTTCCTCATATTACCGGGGGCTAGAACTAGGGGTTTAGCCCTCAGGCGCTAAGGCCTTCAGACCTATGTCTGGGAGCCTTTTCCTTTGTAATGAAAAATCCCGCATATCCCTGTGAGTGGTGACATGTGGACTCGGTAATGGCCCCATTTCACCCCTAAAAATGTTGAAACTGAGTGACACGTGTCTCCCATATGACCACGTCACCTTATGATTGCGCCATGTGGAGGAGAGAGAAGGGGGGTGGCTCAACCTTTTTTTTTTCCATGCTTTCCTTTGTTAACCCTTTTCGGTCCTTCCCCAACAATGTAAAACTATATCTCTAATCGGCCCCTGCACGGTCTTTGGAGTTTGTTGTGACTGCGGGACTGCGGGGTTGCTGGGATGAGAGGTTGCGGGAGTGTGAGGTTGTGCCACATGGATGAGAGAGAAGGGAGGTGGCCTACTCTTGTTTTTTTCTGTGTTCCCTTTGTTACACTTTTTATGCCTACCCCAGCAATGTTACATTATTCTATAGAATTGGCCCCCGCAAGGTCTTTTAAGTTTAGAACGTGCTGATCTGCCAATATGCTGAGCTGTGAGACTACAGGGTCGCCGAGATGCAGGATTGTAGGAGTGCAGGATTTTACTACATGGAGGATGGAAAGAGGGGGATGCCCACCTTGGTTTTTTTCATGCTTTCCTTTTGAACCCTTTTCGACCCTCCCCCGACGATTTCACATTATATCGCAAGATCAACCCCCTCAAGTTTTGGAGTTTTCTTTAATTGTAGGACTGTTGTGATAGCCAATTTGTGGGATGCAGGATTTCCCTTATACTTAGCCATTTTCTAGGTTTTTGAGGCTTTCTAAGGCAATCTTCAACAGACTCTAACTTCAGATCCAAGAGTCCTTTTTTGGACTTCTATATACCATTGGAAAGCTCTACCTAAGGACTAGGAACTGAAGGGGTTTGATTAAGCTTTGAGATCTTCTGTGACCTAGGAAAGTGGCTCCAAACTTCACTTCTCCTGGGAAACCTTGACCAAATGAAACCCACAATGCAGTGAGCGACAACACCATCAAAAATATAGAAATATACAGTGAATTTTAAAAAACCCTAAAAAGTGTCGCGAGGTAACAAACCATGGACATCTCTAAAGAGTTGTGACACAACTGCCATAACTTCTTTTAGAAAAGGGTAAAAAGGGCTAGGGCACAATATGGTTAGTTGTCGCAAATGAGGGAGAGAAAAAAAAGGAGTTAAGAGTTGTTGTAGAAAACTGACATCTATCTATAGACATGTAGTGGTGCTTTGTGCCTCACCACAATCGGGTTAGGATGTTCATTGCAAGAAAGGAGGATATGGATGTTGGAAATGACCTAGACCTTACATTGTTGGGTTGGAATAACCATCATACCAACAATCAAAATGGTCGAAGCGACACCTTCGTCGAGACGGCTGGTAGGTGGAAACCCATGGAAGCAATGCAATCAATATTTGAGTCATGGAATGAGGCAAATAAAGCAAAAAGAAATGAAAAAATATGTCAAACCATGTTTTAGGGTTTGGAGACCTTCCAGAGTTTGGTTATTGTTTCTAAACCCTTACTGTACCAAAACTCCAACTCAAAGTAGATAGGGAGCACCTCTTTTAGTGAGAATATAATTAAATAATCTCTCAAGAACATGCTTCAAATTTGAACACATCAGAGCCCGTCAAGAGGGATATAGCACGTCTCAAAAATGAAAACCTAAAATTTAGCATAAAAAAATGTAGATTTTTATTTTCGCAGGTTTTAAAAAAAAAACAATATAACAAAATGTCCTAAGAAGGGTCGGCTGCTGGCATAAATTTCCATATATCTTGGTTGTTGAACTCATGGTTTCGTTGTTTTAGAGACGTACGTAGTACGCAACTAGCATTTTATCTGTCAGTATTTTAGCAATTACTTTGAAGACACATTAAAGGGCAACAATTACTATGAAGACAAGTTAAAGACAACTTTATTTATGCAGAAAAGCTGAAAAGGGTTGTAACTTGGGGCATGGAAGTCCATGCTTGTACCTATTCAACTATAACTCTCTCACTAAAAAGATTATCCACCATTACCATTGATTCCCAAGATTTTTATTTTTATTTATGATATATCTATAGTATGACGCTGATACATATATAGTACAACTAGGGTCTGTTTATTACATAAAAGAAGCTTCATATTACATGTTATCTTAAACACCCATGCTAGCTAAAACACCATATCTTTGTCAGAATTTGACTAATAAAAAAACATGTAATTTGAACAATTGGTTATTAGGATTGCAATTTTGATATTATGGGTTAATTTGGAGGCTTGAAAAATTTCTAGTCATACCTCGGAATGGATGAAACTGCAATATTGTTGTGGTCAAATTACAAGATTGAATTCCAACAGAAAAATGATAGGAAAAAAGGGTCAGTGTAGAAAAAAACTATCAAAATGTGCGGTGTTTAAGTTAGCCTTTATACCATGGCATGAAGTTACCAATAAAACTTGAAATTTAAAAATTGGATTTCCATTTTTTTCTTTAATATGAAAAGTATAATTTTATTCTTTCAACATATTCCTTTTAGTATTTAATTCCATGTTAATACCCTTTCAAATGGAAATGCATCAATTTCAAAATAATAGTGCTCAAGATCTAGTATCAATTTCAAAATAGTCATGCTCAATATCTAGCAGTTCTAAAGGAAATTTAACATTCATATTTGAAATATATAAATAGAATAAATATTAAGAATCAAGTCCAATATCGATAGTCAGATATTTTAGAAGTACCAAGCACATGGGACATGCAAAGATTTAATTGATACCATAAGTTGGGTACTTGTGATACAAACTACAAAATAAAAAAGAGACTTCCTTGTAAGCTCTCCACTCTATAACCCATTAGAAATAAAAATAGAGACATAAATGGCTATAATTTTCTCTGGATATCTTATTTCCCATTAAATTAAAATAAAGATAGAAGCAGGGAAAATTTTAAGAACCCCCCCTAAATTTACATGTATAATAAATGGGCCAATCTCCATGGTATATAGGAAAAATGGAAGGTGATTTTATCAATAATATGATATGTATATATAATTTTTCGGTGAATCTCTCACCAGGCATGGTGAATATTTTACTCAATTATAACATCTTGTGTTTATTGAATACACAAATGAAATCATTGCATTTCTTTAAAATATCTTTTGAAATCAAAATTACCGAAATAACATATCGATAACCTAGTGGGTGTAGGATAAAATTCACCCACGCCATTCACCGAAAGCATGAGAAAAAACCTAATACTATATATAAAACCAAGAAATATTCAAATTCATCACTTCTAGGGACCTCGTAACCACCCTACCAATACACAAGTATGTTCCTGTTTGCAATTAGAAAAATTACCCAAATTACAATCTATTTACTCCAGCATATGTTGGAAAGTTATAGAAGGATGACTAGTGCAATCAATCCATTCCTTTTAGCCCTGGATTTGTTTCAGTTTAAAACAGAAGTATACAAATATACTGGTCCAATGTCTGTGCTTTAACCATTCACCTTAAGATGTTTTTACAATATAATTTCCTAAGTCTATTTAATATCTTCATTATCATAAAAACCAAGCTATATCCATCTTAACTCCACATCTACCACTCTTAGGGGGATGAAATCTATTTATCCCTCTGAGAACTTGGTAGACCCAGAATTAAGATGGATCTAAGATGATAGAATTTCCCCTTTAAATAGTCTATGCTCACATGAATACCATGGTATTACCATGGGTCAATACCATGGGTTATCATAAACCTGGAGCTTAAAAATTACTATTAGTAATTTATAAAAATTAATAGTTGATTTTTATTTCATTTTTTATTTTAACCAAGCTAAAATGTTTAACATACATTAAATTACAACATCCATTTTTACTCTTGATCGGATCAAATATTTTTTCACTCTATGCTAGTTTTCATATCACGATATTTGATACCTCTTGTAGATCCAGAGTAAAGATGGATCTATGCTGGTTTAATTCCCCCATTTAAATAGGCTACATTCCAGGTGAATACCATGGGTCAATACCATGTGCCATTTTGGTGAATACCATGGGTCAATACCATGTGCCATTTTTATTTTTATTAATACTAATATTAGGGTTAATAATGTTTTTTTCCATGGTATTTGTCCCATAGTATTTGTCCCATAGGTTTCACCTAAATATAACGCATTTTTTGAGTGTTCGTAAATATAAGGTGACTTATGGAGTAAATATAAAAAAATGTTTTATTTGTTTACCATACCTCTCATTTATTTATATTTTTATTAATTTACCATACCTTTTTTACAAATATGGTATTTGGCCCATAGGACTCACTTAAATAAAACCTCTTTCTTGAGCCTTCATAAATAGAACAAGGGTTATGGACTAAATATAAGAAGGGGTTTTATTTATTTACCATGCGTCTAGTTTATTTATATTTTTATTTATTTACCATACCTTTTGAGTAAGTATAAAAAGACGTTTTATTTATTTACCATACCTCCACTTTACTTATATTTTTATTTGTTTACACCCTTGCATGTATATAAGGTGACTGATGGAGTAAATATAAAAAATGTTTTATTTATTTACCATACCTCTCATTTATTTATATTTTTATTAATTTACCATACCTCTTTTATAAATATGGTATTTGGACCTTTGGCCCATAGGATTCACTTAAATAAAACCTATTCTTGAAAATGGGCGAATGGATTCACTTAAATAAAACCTATTCTTGAAAATGGGCGAATGGAAGCTTGTAACTCCTGATTTCAAGGGCTAATTTACCTTTTATACCCTCTCCCTTAAAATAAGGTGGGCTATTTGAGGTGATTTGTAAAAATGTACTATGATACAAAATATTGGCCCACTAAAAATTTAAAACCCCTTAATTTCGCCAAAGGGCGAACATTCGCCCCTAAAATTTTCTATGGATATAAGGTTTCATAAGCAAATCATTGAGATATAGAATCCACATCTTTGAAAAAAAAAGTTCAAGTTTTCAACCAAATCTTTGATTAAATTGGATGTTCAATTTGCGTTATGCTAGAAAAGGTCTTATAACCCAAGTAGGTCTCAAAAGGAAATTAAAAACAAAAGGTATAAATCAAAAGTGTTTACCATGATAGAGAAGATCGCATTCACTAATTAAGTGGTCATTTAAGTTTTTGGGACACGTTTGTTAAGTAATATAGATTTAGGATATATGTTTTAAGGATAATAGTTGGAGATACATACATGTAGATTTAGGATAGATGGTTTAAGGACAACAGTTGGAGATACATACATGTAGATTTAGGATAGATGGTTTAAGGACAACAATTAGAGATATAGGGAACATGATGGGAAAAAACACTAAGTACCCCTTTGTTTTGGCGATGGAATGTATTATTTCATTTTGAAAAAAAATTAATACAATTTATCAAGTTTGTTATTATATGAGTGTGCATTCTTAGATTTAACTATGTTATAGTAATGTAATCTTTTTTACCTGCCATGTAGTTTTGATTGAAAATGAAATGTTTAGATCATATACCATTGTTAATTGAAATGAATTTTTTCTGTAAAGGTTTTCATTATAGAGAGGTTGCATGAGTATATACCCTTCTAATTGAAAATAAGGCGGGCCCTTCAAATTTGATCACTGCTTGGGAGCCCCTAAAGGAGCTACCCTAACGAAACTCACTTGAATCAAAACCATTCATTTCGAGAGGAAACAAATGTAAGGCCTAAATCGCAAGTCACAATAATACACCTCCTCGAATTGCTAAATAGTGTATTCGAGAAATCTCAAGAAGATTTCGCACCAATACTTTACAAAGTGTGTACACTAAATAATTTAATTTGTTAAATCTAGACCTTCCAAGGTATTTATAAAATCATAAAAATGATGTTGTCATTTTAATCATTGAAATAAAATTGATGATTTTACCTTTGTACATAAAAAATAGTTTTTAACAATAATTACTTTAATTACATATTTAAAATTTTTAGTTAGCTCTAATTTAATCATTTTTATTTAATTTCTTTTTCTTTCTAATTATTTAAATACTTAATCTTTAGGATACTTTATTAAAAAAATTATAACAATATTATTGAACATTCTCATTTTTAGATGGAAGATTCCTTGAAAAAATTTTAAAGATTCAATTTTTATTAAAATATTATAGGAAATTATTAATCATCTCATTTTTAAAAGAATTTGAAACTATTTTAAATTAAAAAAATATTAATCATATTATTTTCAAAAAAATTATAATTATTTTAAATATTCAAATTTTATTTAAAATTTTAAAACAAAAATTATTAATCATTTATTTTTAAATTATTAATTTTTATCTATTTTTAATATTTTTTATTAAATATATATATATATATATTTTTAATGAAGATGTTATTAATCATTATAACACTTTCTTTAAAATATTATAATATTTTCTTAAATTTTTTTATAGCAAAGTTATTAATTTTTAAAAACAATAGTTTTGATGATTTTATAATCTTTCTTGAAACCATTGTAAATGATGGTAGTTGTGAACGAATAAAAAGCACTAGACCAATAAAATATTGATTTGCACATAGCATGCATCTATGGAATGGTGGACATACTAGTGTTGTTGAAATTATTGATAAGAATTATAATGTCATTTTTTTGGATTATACTGCAATGTGAATTTTTATTGTATTCGTTTATTTCAATGTAATTTCTATTGCATGGGGTTTTAGGTTTATATATAGGAAAAAAATTATTGTTCATAATTTTGCTAGAGGATGTTGGATCATACGTTTGAATAAAGGATGTTGAATCATTTTTTATATACACTTTAAGTAAGTAAACCAAAAAAATCTTATAATGCCATAAATGTTTATTTGCATAGATATGACTATTAGTGATATGTGTTTAAAAGGCGAATATTGATTTCCTTGGAATGAGTTGATCGTTTTGTTGCTTTGTTCTCATTTTGTTTCTTGAATATTGTTTCCTTGTGAAAATGTTCATTTGGTGCAAAATGTTATATTATAGGAAATATTTGCATGGGAAAGCCAAAATTTAGTAACTATATACATAATCTTTCTGAGAATATTATAAATATTTTTTAATGAATCCAATGTTTAATATTATAGCGCTTGTGATTGAGAGGTTGTATGTTTTTCTTTGCAATAAAATATGCATCATATCCTTTATTTTCAGCAACGTTGTCACTTTTACCATGAATCCAACTATTTGGAAGTTTTTTTCATTTGATATTAGTGAGATTATTTTTCATTGGCTTCCTTTAGCTTTTTTGATGGGATTTAAGATGGTTTGTAAATAGTGGAGTGTAATCTATGCACCTACAAAGAATTTGGAATTATTGCTTTGTAAGTTTGCATGACCCAAGGCTGCTTTGTTGGATCATACCTTAGTGATAAACAATAGATATCTTCCATGTTCTTTCAGTTTCTTCATTCTAGCTACAATATTCAATGTACAGTGGGATCAACGATTTTGTTCAATGGGCCTGGAAGTTATTTGTGTTCAAATAATTATTTTGTTGTGAACCCTTCTACAAAGATGTTTATAAATCTTGGAGTTCTTCGTCTTGGGGAGCGGGGATTATTCTATTTATTGGAGAAATTAAGTCAATGAAAATATGATTGCATTTTTCTAAAACATGTATTCAACAAGATAGATCCACATCTTTTAATTTGTAGTAGTGTTGACATGGTGTGGAAGAGGACATAACTTCCTTATGGCGGCATGTCACCGCTAAATCAGGCTACCTTATATAAATGAAATATTTTATGTCTCTATTTAGAACAAGATTATGATGATTACCATGCATATGGTTACACAATCTATTGGTTGGATCTTGAAGGAGACAATTGGGGTTTTTCATTTATCCTTATTTCTTACATACAATGTATGTCATTAGGTTTATACTGGAACAAGCTTGTTTGTGTTGTTAATAATGGTGCTACCTTTGTTTGGTCCCTTGAAGAAATAGACAATTTTGAATTTGGTCAACCTTGCAATGAAGGAAGCCTAGAATATTTTGAGGATGATTGGGAGTTCAGATGGAGGTTGTTCAATACTATCTTTATGGATATTAATAGTAAATGCATGGGGTACCTTCCTTTTTGTGCTACTGAAGGAAAAGTACTTTTGTTGGTTGCACATATGTCAAATTAAAGGTATATGATTTGGTGACTGGATTATGCATGCACAATAGCAATTTTTGACGTTGTCTCCATGATCGAAACAACAGGGATCCATGTGTGATCAGTTAGTGATTTCAATAATTTGATTGAAAATGGAAATTTTTTCTAGCTTATTCCAAATGTAGATTCTATTGTTGACATAGCTCAACTTCCTGTGGATATTGTAATTTATCCTTTGAGGCATCAAGATGTTTGCTATTGCACATTGTTACAGATGCCAAGTTTGTTTAATCTTTTCAATCACTTTTTGGAGATCATTGTAGTGCGAATTATGAAGTTGTAATGAAAACATAATTATGTAAGTTTTCAATGTGTTTGTTGGGGAGAATTTGTATTATTTGGTTATTTCACATATTCCACAATGCACTTCATATTTTTTGTCTATTGTGATTTGTGAAAATGCAAATGTTTTCCCAATTATTCAGATGAAATATTTTGTTGGAAAGAAACCACAAATTGCTAAGGATGTGATTGTTTGGACTTAAAGCATTGAAAGTATTTGGTTTTACAAATTTCCATATATGATTTCTTTGTACCATCTCTTTCATTATCTGTTGGGAATAATTTTTTTGTTAGTTCCAAGTATGTGTTGGAAAATATAGTCATGTCAAGTTTTGTTATGTTTCTATGGATTTCATGGAGTATTTTATTGTTTGTTATATGTAATAATGTACTTGATGATTGTTATTTTAATTGTATATTTCAAATATTGTTTTATATGTATGTTAGGCCCCTATACTACTGGTGTAACCCCTTATTGTTATTAGTACTGTTAGCACCTAAATCTGCCTTAGGCTGAAGGCAGGCAAAAATTAGGGTAACCACAAACCATGCTCAGTCTGGTAGCTAGCCCTACCAGAGCAGGAGAGGGCTCTCTCCGAGTCACGCTCAGTGAATAAATGATCGAAAATGGTCTGAGATGACTTACAATACCATGTTTACCTTAGGCTAGTAAGTGAATAGGGATTCTAGAAACAATTTTATGAAATGACCGAGCTTCTGGGATGTTATGGGACTGGCGCTCAGCAAAGAACAGAGAATTGAATATGAAGGCACAGATTATTCCGTGAGGCAAGGTAGGCGGAAAATGTAACAATTTAGTTTGAGGTATCACGGCATGAATAGATTGCTGAAGAAAGTGAAAAGGTCATGGTGACATGAATCCTTTTCAACAGAAGAATAACACTGAAACATGAATTTTTCCCACAGGCAGAGCAATAAAAATTTGATTCTACCTAACCTCACTCAGAAAATTTCACTGGAAATGAGCATGAAATGAATTATGAAACATAACTAAATACATATGAACACATAAGAAATACATTTGCTACACTAACAACCACAAGAATCTCATGAAACAGAGCCGTTGCCTTTCATTAATTCTCTGTCAAAAATACACATTGAAGAAATAGAGTTTCTTTCCCACAGTCTCCCAGAAGTTACAAGCCAGCCAACCCTTTGCAAATAACTTGCATACAATATATAGAATGTGTGAGGAAGAGATAGAATGCCCAAGGGTTGGGGAGTTACTTGAATCATTGCAAAATGGAGATGGAGAGCCAACCATCAGCTATAGGTGCAGCGTTCCAAACATGACATTTGGCTTTGGGTGACTGTTTGCCTTCCTTCACCACTTGGATGGAAGCCCATCTGGAGCAAAAACTCTCTAAATGCAACCTTTGGTGCCAAGAAACTGAAGTGTAGATGAGCAGGCCCACTTGGAGAAGTCGTGACCTAAAATTTCGCGAAACGGAAGCAAATTGGCAATTTTTTACTCTGTGCGCCGCGCCATTTTCTCTGTGCATTGCGCTACTTTGGGGCCAGTTTTGGGGCACTTGTAGGTGTCCAAAATGTGTCCAAGTGGGCTTGATGGAAATCCTGTCCTGTCTACTTACTAACCCAACTAGAATTTTCAAATTTGGTGCTCATTTGCCCCTCCAAATCTTCATTCTCCCAAGACTGCTTTCTGTGTGTCAAAAAAGTGGCAGACAGGCCATTTTTGGGTGTTTTTTGACCTTTAGGAGACCCAAATCTTTCCCAAATCTTTTTCTCGGACACCAGTAGTTGTAATTTTCGATGCTGAATCCAAATATGCAAGCCATTTCTCAATTGGAGCCCTAGAAATTTAGCGTCGCGCCAGTGGCGTGGCGCACAGGGAGGAAATCCCTGTTTTTTACCCAAAAATTTGCCAAGTGACCAAAATTTCCCCAAATTTTTTGAAATTTGGGCTGGATGTTCCCTATGAAGTGCTATGCTATGCCAAGGAAGCCTTAGCCAAGATTCAAAGCCGATCTTTCTCCTTTGCCTCCTTTGCCTCCTTTGTTGCTTTGCTCAATTTTGCCTTTAGGCTCCTGATTCTTACTTTGGAGCTCATGTTTCGGGCCATGTAGTGGTGAGTCATGCACCTTAGCATGTCTTTTTCCCTGTTAGCCTTATCCAACTGCTGCTCCAAATGGACGTTCACTTTCTCTAACACATACTCCCGGTCCTCATCTCTTTGCTCCATAGGTCTCCCTTGTGCTGCCATGATGTGTTGTCGGTTTTCCTTGATCATTTGCAACTCTATCTCAGCTAGCCAACCCTCAAGTTGCTTATTCCTCTCCAGATATTTCATGTTCCACTTGGCCCTCTCCAAGCCCAGGGATAAGTTCTGAATCACTGATTGCTGCTCCTGAATGATCTCTCCAAGCACATCATTTGTAGGTTCTGCATCTGTCTCATCATCCTGGAGGAGAACGAATTTTATCTCTCGTTCACCTGATGGCTCACTTGAAGGCCCCTCATCATGCACTGGCTCCTTACCTCTGCCCTGCTCCTATGATGCCGATGTCTGAAGCGAGGCCCCTTCCACCCCGGGTGGAGATAACGCTCGCTTTGCTACTGCAAATAAGGGTCTACTGCCTTTCTGATAGGTGACATATACTGGCATAGTGGCAGTCTCATGTCGCTCATACTGATGAGATGGGCCCCCCACCTCATGCTCAGCCTCTAAAACCACCTGTGGAGCGCTAAAGAAGTCACGGGAGATGAATTCCTCCCAAGCAATACCCTGCAATCCCAACTGATGGTCTACCAAAATCCGGATAAGGGAAAAGTGATACACACTGTTGAGCTGCTGTCGAGGGGTCTTGTGCTGCATGAAATTTCTCATCCTCTCTATGTTCCCATGGATGAAGAATGGGAGGTTCATCATCCGCACCCTGGTAAAGTGCATGAGTAACCTGATGTGATAGGCATAGAGGCGAGAAAACCTCCCCTCGCAACTGAAGTACTTCATGATCAATTTCATGAGCGGGGCATACTCATCTTTCAGAAATCTGAACGGAAAAACTCTCGTGAGGTGGCTCAAACAATTGTCTTTGATGTAAGGCTCATAATGATGCCTCTCCCCCTTTTTCTTTTTATGCCACTGCTCTCCAATGTTGGGTATGCCTGTTGCCACTGATATGGTCTTGGGTGTCAATGTGAAAGTGACCCCAGCCAAGATAGACTGTCCTCCATGTAGGTGAAGTGCAAAAAGTTGGGCCAACTCATGATGAACTCTGACATTTGCCACCCTCTAACAAAATTCAAAACATCCTAAGTGCTGGAAGCAAGACATAGCAAGAGGGTATCCCTGCAACTCGGTGAGGGTGTTCGGCTCGTCTCTAAGATGTCTGCCACTCCGGTGATGTCTCCTTTGGGCCCTTTCTCCCGAAGCTATGTCACTGTGGGTCTCCTCCTCATACTCTAATGAAACTTCTAATGCCATTACTACTGTTTGTACCCTAAATTTTATGTTGCCCTTGAATTCCAATGAAGCTGGTTGTTGCTCTGAAAATCTGCCACTAAGGGGACAATAAAATAGGGAGTATTAGGAGGGGAATGATGAAATAGGGATGGGGTTTAAAGGGAGAGATTTATCATGGATTTGGGAGTAGCTTGGGTATAGCGTTGATGGGGTAGGTTTTGAACATATTGGCAACACTATCACTGTAGCATAAACCCTAGGATCAATGATTTCTTTGTTTCCCCTTTGTTTGCTTAATGAAAAAAAAATTGCATTTGATTTCTACCCCTACAACCATACTATCCCTTTTAATTTTGGTGTAATAACTAAGGTAGGTGGCCTACCTTTCAAAAGGTGTGTGCCTCTAACAAATTTTAGGGAGATTGAATAATTTTTGGGCTTTATATTTCTGTGCACCGCGCGCTATGCCCAGTGAGCCGCGCGCCGGGTATCCGCCGCGCCAGTGTTGTAGTTACACAGTAGGCGTGGCCTTTGTGCACCGCGCGCGCTATGAAAACACTCTAAGCCACTCCTAATAGTTTGACTCTCGGACTCTTCGGCCACACACCCGTCTCCCACAGCTTTGCTTGCCCAATGAGCTGGTCCTATGGTGATTTTGCATTAACCAAATAGTGGAGGAATAGGGGGAGGGTATGGTAGTGACTTAGGGCAGGGGTTTAGGAAAAATGACAAGGGAGGATGGGGAAAAAATGATAGGTGAGGGGGATAAGTGAATGGAGTGAAACCTTGGCAATATCGACACAAATTTACAAACCCATCCTTCGTTTTCTTGTTGATTTTCTCATGGGTGACATTATGCATTTTGGGTGACATTCAACCTCTTCACAAACACCATATCCTTGACAAAACTTGATGAGCAGGCGATGGCATAAGGCTTACCTCTCAATTTGATAGCCTTCCCCAAAGTTTGAAGTGGTTTGGCACCGTTTCTTGGCCGCTGAACTGTGTGCGCCGCGCAGAATTCCCAGTGCGCCCTGCGCCTTGTATGTGCTGCGCTTGTGCAATACTTCAACGGCGGGCTGGTTGCGTGTGCGTCGCGCCCCTGGTTATATGCGTCGCGCGCTCCCAAAACCTTCCTCCAATCACTCAAACTCTCCAATCTCACTCTCGCACGTTTGAAATGCTTTCTCCAAGTCTTGCAGGAGCACAATACTTTTGATTTGGGTCAAAACGTGTATTTATAGCCTTGGAGGAGATGGGTTTGATTTTTGCCTCCGTGAAAACCCCCTTTATAATGTTGAGTTCTGCACTTTTTCATTGACCTTCAAACACACTGATTTTAACTTTCCCTTTGACATTTTGGCTCAAATGATGAAATTTTCGGCACCTCTTTGTAGGGACTGTATAACAGAGCATTTGGCCATGTAAATCATAACAGCATTTGAAAAGTCAACTGGTGATTTTTTGGAAAATTTTGTCATAATTGACCTTGTTTTACTTTTCCTCAAAACAAAGTTTTGAAGAAGAGTCAATGTCTCTCCAGGTGATGATGAAGCTCTCTGAACCACAGTTGTATAAGGGCCTTCCTCTGGCCTGCATGGCTTGTTCCGGACATGTTTCAAAGACCAAATTGATGAATTCCTAGACCAAAACATAAAAATGACTTTGTCCTATAATAGGACTAGACCTTGACTGTCATGAACTTCAGTGATTATGGACAAAGACCTGAGCCAGCAGGAGCCAGACACGAGGGAAAATGATTAGCATGACTTTCTCCGTCAGATCATGGCATGCCCCTAGCGAAATGCAGCTGAGTTAATGGAGCGGGACACCTAAAATTGAAATGCACAAAGAGTTTTGATCTCCGACGTAGGGCTAACCAGACCGACTCTAACATTGGCTCCAATGGGGGATGGTAGCTCCTTGGAGGTGCCAAGAACAATAGATCTCTGGAGGAGCTAGACAGTTCCTTTTGTCCATTGGGCTATGGAGTCATCATTTTGATAAACGACATGCAACTCTTGACTCATTTATTGACTGAAACTTGACTCGGACTAACTCCAATTTGTACCTACAATGACTGAAAAAACGACTCAGTGTAAAAGGAAATGACTCATGACTGACTTAACTAAAACAAGAACTGACAAAACTTATTCAATGGCAGCAGTCCATCAAAATTCCAGGGTTCCAAATCATGATGACAGCCACCTACGTACTAATGCGATATGTACAGTCATGTGTAATGTGTCTTCCAATGTAACCAATCAAGTAGATGCCTCCTTGATTGATTCTCCAGATTAGATCTTCTGGTCAACAACAAATTTTGGTAACTGGGCTTCCAAAAACACAGTTGACCATGATCTCCTTCATCACTGAATACTGCAATAATCACTATCACTGTTGACTGTAACAGATTTTCCATTGGATCATGAAAAACATGAAGATTGACCTCCTACGGAAAAAACAAGGTGTCCACTTCTTGTGATGTTGATCTCTGTTCACAATATACTTCAGAAGAAGTATGCTCCTGGTCCTCAAAAAATTCTGAACAAGAAGATGAGTGGATTTCCTCTTCAAAGAACATTTCAATACATGAAACATAGGAAGAAGAATCTGAAATGGCATCCTGAATGGTCGTATCTTCGGTAGTTTGAACATCTTGCAGGTTATCTTCATATGATATGACAACCAGATTCTCGTTACATTCATAAATCATAAGAAAAGAAACTTCAAATGCTTCGTGAAACTCAAGCATGACCTTTCTGTCCTCTATCATAAATTCATCCAGAGAAACTTTCTCACCTACTTGAACAAAGATATCCTCTTGCTGCTCATGAATTGACTGAATTACCTCATTAGGAAGGTTGTGTTCTGATGAGATGAGGGCAGTTAGGTCTGTAACTCTGTCTTCTTCATTTGAGGCGGCCTCAACAATGCAATTCTCTTCTATGAGATCCAGAACAACATGTTTTTCCTCATCACAATCCATTTCTCGATCTGGTTTATCATCATCATTTTCTGAGATTGGAACATCATTTTCCTGCGTATCCTCATTTATTTCAACCAGATCTGAAATAAAACTTCCTCTTTCCTCATTTTTGGCCATATGGAACTCTTCAACCTGCTGCTCTATTTCATGTAATTCATGTTGACTGTCAAGATGAAAAATTCCTTCATTTTCCACTGTACAAAGATCTTGATTCTGCTGCAAATTTTCCTGAGCATCTTGATGGGACTCCTCTAGTTTCTCTTCATGTTGCTGAAATGGATTCTCGTACAAGGCTTCCATGATCTCATCATCCATAAAATTATCATCCTCATAGTATTTTTCAAGGCTCTGAATGAAAGTAGAAGCATGTTTGCAACAGTCATGAACTAGATTTAATGATGGATAAGAGTCTTTATATCTTTCAATGAACAGGGCATGAAAATATTTTAGACAGTAAATACAAGCAGGTGGCAAACTTTCATACAAAGATCCAGCTTCATCTTCCAGGGTAGCCATAAACATTTTCATCAAACAGTCTTCAGGAAAATTGATCTTTAATCTATGCACATGAATGTGAAATTTCACCAGATGAAGAGCAGCGTCATTACCTTCTACATTTCTGAACACAGGCAAATTCTTTGACCAATCTACCTTGGGCATTTTATTTGGAAAACCTAGGATGTGATCTCGGCTCATGGGAGCGTATCTTCTTGCAATCCGATCCATCTTAAAAATTTCAAAGCTACTGATCTCTCTGCAGTGGAGTCACCATGAAGCACTGATTGCTGGATTCTTCAGTGAATGGAGTCGCCAGGTGAATGCTTTCAGCCTTTCCAGTGTCTCATCGTCGTCCACCATCAACAATCAGATTAGAACTTGAGATATGAACTTGGGGCATGACAATCTACAAGTAAACTTGGTCCCCAGTATGGTCCCCACTATGTTAGCACCTAAATCTGCCTTAGGCTGAAGGAATACAAAAATTAGGGTAACCACAAACCACGCTCAGTCTAGTAGCTAGCCCTACCAGAGCAGGAGAGGGCTCTCTCCGAGTCACGCTCAGTGAATAAATGATCAAAAATGGTCTGAGATGACTTACAATACCATGTTTACCTTAGGCTAGTAAGTGAATAGGGATTCTAGAAACAATTTTATGAAATGACCGAGCTTCTGGGATGTTATGGGACCGGCGCTCAGCAAAGAATAGAGAATTGGATATGAAGGCAAGGATTATTCCATGAGGCAAGGTAGGCGGAAAATGTAACAATTTAATTTGAGGTATCACGGCATGAATAGATTGCTGAAGAAAGTGAAAAGGGCATGGTGGCATGAATCCTTTTCAACAGAAGAATAACACTGAAACATGAAATTTTCCCACAGGTAGAGCAATAAAAATTGGATTCTACCTAATCTCACTCAGAAAATTTCACTGGAAATGAGCATGAAATGAATTATGAAACATAACTAAATACATATTAACACATAAGAAATACATTTTCTACACTCACAACCACAAGAATCTCATGAAACAGAGCTGCTGCCTTTCATTAATTCTCTGTCAAAAATACACAGTGAAGAAACATAGTTTCTTTCCCACAGTCTCCCAGAAGTTACAAGCCAGCCAACCCTTTGCAAATAACTTGCATACAATATATAGAATGTGTGAGGAAGAGATAGAACGCCCAAGGGATGGGGTGTTACTCGAATCATTGCGAAATGGAGATGGAGAGCCAACCATAAGCTACAGGTGCAGCGTTGCAAACATGACATTTGGCTTTGGGTGACCGTTTTCCTTCCTTCGCCACTTGGATGGAATCCCATCTGGAGAAAAAACTCTTTAAATTCCACCTTTGGTGCCAAAAAATTGAAGTGTAGATGTGCGGGCCCACTTGGAGAAGTCGCGACCCGAAATTTCGCAAAACGGAAGAAAATTGGCAATTTTTTCCTTTGTGTGCCGTGCCATTTTATCTGTGCGTCGTGCTACTTTGGGGCCTGTTTTGGGGAACTTTCGTGTGTCCAAAATGTGCCCAAGTGGGCTTTCTAGAAAGCCTATCCTGTCTACTTTCTAACCCAACTATAATTTTCAAATTTGGTGCTCATTTGCCCCTCCAAATATTCATTCTCCCAAGACTGCTTTCTGTGTGTCAAAAAAGTGGCAGACAGGCCATTTTTGGGTGTTTTTTGACCTTTAGGAGACCCAGATCTTGCCCAAATCTTTTGCCCGGACACCAGTAGTCATAATTTTCGATGTTGAATCCAAATCTACAATCCATTTCAATTGGAGGCCTAGAAATTTAGCGTCGCGTCAGTGGCGCGGCGCACAAGGAGGAAATCCCTGTTTTTTACCCAAAAATTTGGCAAGTGACCAAAATTTCCCCAAATTTTTTGAAATTTGGGCTGGATGTTCCCTATGAAGTGCTATGCTATGCCAAGGAAACCTCAGCCAAGATTCGAAGCCGATCTTGCTCCTTTGCCTCCTTTTCCTCCTTTGTTGCTTTGCTTAATTTTGCCTTTAGGCTCCTGATTCTTGCTTTGGAGCTCATGTTTCGGGCCATGTAGTGGTGAGTCATGCATCTCAGCATGTCTGTTTCCCTATTATCCTTATCCAACCGCTGCTCCAATTGGACGTTCACTTTCTCTAACACATACTCCCGGTCCTCATCTCTTTGCTCCATAGGTCTGCCTTGTGCTGCCATGATGTGTTGTCGGTTTTCCTTGATCATTTGCAACTCTATCTCAGCTAGCCGATCCTCAAGTTGCTTGTTCCTCTGCTCTAGATATTTCATGTTCCACTTGGCCCTCTCCAAGTCCAGGGATAAGTTTTTAATCACTGATTGCTGCTCCTGAATGATCTCTCCAAACTCAGCATTTGTAGGTTCTGCATCTGTCTCATCATCCTGGAGGAGAACGAATTCTGTCTCTCGTTCACTTGATGGCTCACCTGAAGGCCCATCATCATGCACTGGCTCCTTACCTCTACCCTGCTCCTGTGATGCCAATGTCGGAAGCGAGGCCCATTCCACCCCGGGTGGATATAACGCTCGCTGGGTTGCCGCAAATAAGGGTCTATTGCCTTTCTGATAGGTGATATATACTGGCATAGTGGCAGTCTCATGTCACTCATACTGATGAGATGGGACCCCCACCTCATGCTCAGCCTCTAAAACCACCTGTGGAGCGCTGAAGAAGTCACTGGAGATGAAGTCCTCCCAAGCAATACCCTCCAATCCCAACTGATGGTCTACCAAAATCCGGAGAAGGGCAAAGTGATACACACTGTTGAGCTGCTGTCAAGGGGTCTTGTGCTACATGAAATTTCTCATCCTCTCTATGTTCTCACAAATGAAGAATGGGAGGTTCATCATCCGCACCATGGTAAAGTGCATGAGTAACCTGATGTGATAGGCATAGAGGCGAGAAAACCTCCCCTCGTAACTGAAGTACTTCATGATCAATTTCATGAGCGGGCCATACTCATCTTTCAGAAATCTGAACTGAAAAACTCTCGTGAGGTGGCTCAAACAGCTGTCTTTGATGTAAGGCTCATAATGATGCCTCTCCACCTTTTTCTTTTTATGCCACTGCTCTCCAATGTTGGGTATGCCTGTTGCCACTGATATGGTCTCGGGTGTCAGTGTGAAAGTGACCCCATCCAAGATAGATTGTCCTCCATGTAGGTGAAGTGCAAAAAGTTGGGCCAACTCATGATGAAATCTGACATTTGCCATCCTCTGACAAAATTCGAAACATGCTAAGTGCTGGAAGCAAGACATAGCAAGAGGGCATGCCTGAAACTTGGTGAGGGTGTTTGGCTCATCTCTAAGATGTCTGCCACTCCGGTGATGTCTCCTTTGGGCCCTTTCTCCCAAAGCTGTATCACTGTGGGTCTCCTCCTCATACTCTGATGAAACTTCTGATGCCATTACTGCTGTTTGTGCCCAGAATTTTATGTTGCCCTTGAATTCCAATGAAGCTAGTAGTTGCTCTGAAAATATGCCATCAAGGGGACAATAAAACAGGGAGTATTAGGAGGGGAATGATGAAATAGGGATGGGGTTTAAAGGGAGAGATTTATCATGGATTTGGGAGTAGCTTGGGTATAGGGTTGATGGGGTAGGTTTTGAACATATTGGCGGCACTATCACTGTAGCATAAACCCTAGGATCAATGATTTCTTTGTTTCCCCTTGTTTTCTTTACAAAAAAAAAATTGCATTTGATTTCTACCCCTACAACCATACCATCCCTTTCAATTTTGGTGTAAGAACTAAGGTAGGTGGCCTACCTTTCAAAATTGGTGTGCCTCCAACAAATTTTAGGGAGATTGAATAATTTTTGGGCTTTATATTTCTGTGCACCGCACACTATGCCCAGTGCGTCGCGAGCTGGGTATGCGCCGCACCAGTGTTGTAGTTACACAGTGGGCGTGCCCTGTGTGCGCCGCGCACAATGAGTGCACCGCGCTCCTTGCTGTGTGTGCCGCACACTATGAAAACACTCTAAGCCACTCCTAATAGTTTAACTCTCGGACTCTTCAGCCACACACCCGTCTCCCATGGCTTTGCTTGCCCAATGAGCTGGTCCTATGGTGATTTTGCATTAACCAAATAGTGGAGGAATAGGGGGAGGGTATTGTTGTGACTTAGGGCAGGGATTTAGGAAAAATGACAAGGGAGGATGGGGAAAAAATGATAGGTGAGGGGGATAAGTGAATGGAGTGAAACCTTGGCAATATCGACACAAATTTTACAAACCCATCCTTCATTTTCTTGTTTATTTTCTCATTGGTGACATTATGCGTTTTGGGTGACATTCAACCTCTTCATGAACACCATATCCTTGACAAAACTTGATGAGCACGCGATGCCATAAGGCTTACCTCTCAATTTGATAGCCTTCCTCAAAGTTTGAAGTGGTTTGGCACCGTTTCTTGGCCGCTGGACTATGTGCACCGCGCGGAATTCCCAGTGCGCCGCATGCCTTGTATGCGCCGCGCCTGTGCAATAATTCAACAACGGGCTGGATGCGTGTGCGTCACGCCCAGTGAGTGTGTCGCGCCCCTGGTTATATGCACCGCGCGCTCCCAAAACCTGCCTCCAATCACTCAAAATCTCCAATCTCACCCTCACATGTTTGAAATGCTTTCTCCAAGTCTTGCAAGAGCATAATGCTTTTGATTTGGGTCAAAACATGTATTTATAGCCTTGGAGGAGATGGGTTTGATTTTTGCCTCTTTGAAAACCCCCTTTTCTAATGTTGAGTTTTGCACTTTTTCATTGACCTTCAAACACACTGATTTTCACTTTCCCTTTGACATTTTGGCTCAAATGATGAAATTTTTGGCACCTCTTTGCAGGGACTGTATGACAGAGCATTTGGCCATGTAAATCATAACTGCATCTGAAAAGTCAACTGGTGATTTTTTGGAAAATTTTGTCATAATTGACCTTGTTTGACTTTTCTTCAAAACAGAGTTTTGAAGAAGAGTCGATGTCTCTCCAGGTGATGATGAAGCTCTCTGAACCATAGTTGTATAAGGGCCTCCCTTTGGCCTGCATGGCTTGCTCCGGACATGTTTCAAAGACCAAATTGATGAATTCCTAGACCCAAACATAAAAATGACTTTGTCCTATAATAGGACCAAACCTTGACTGTCATGAACTTCAGTGATTATGGACAAAGACCTGAGCCAGCAGGAGCTAGACACGGGGGAAAATGATTAGCATGACTTTCTCCATCAGATCATGGCGTGCCCCTAGCGAAATGCAGCTGAGTGAATGGAGCAGGACACCTAAAATTGAAATGCTCAAAGAGTTTTGATCTCTGACGGAGGGCTGACCAGACCAACTCTAACAAGTACAATAATATAATAAGGGGGTTGTATTAATAACAATAAGGGGTTACACTAGTAGTATAGGGGCCTAACATACATATGGCAAGACCTACTTTCTATATATAGGAGTCTAAGGGGTCATAATATAATCAAAGCCAACATAACAATAATAATGTAAGGGCACAATAATAACAATAGTGGGCTTCTATGGGGCACAATAATAACAATATGGGGACTACATGGGTACAATAATATAATAAAGGGGTTGTAATAATAACAATAAGGGGTTACACTAATAGTATAGGGGCCTAACAATGTACATCTAGGAAATATGAGAGGTTGGTTGTGATTATTTAAATCTATATAATCTTAAAGTTTGGTTGATGTATAGAGTTAAAAAAGTTTAAGAACTTAAATTTTTGAAGGTGTGACATTGGATTTTAACCTCTTTGGGAGTTGAAAAAATAACTTTAAAGCTAGAGTTTAAATTTGTTGTAGAAATGTTGAGAAAATGAAGGAACAGGCATGCTATGAAAATATCTTTCTCTCTTGGTTCACGTGAGAGAGAAAATGAATATCTGCCACAATGGTATTGACACGATAAGGATGTTATAAAAGCACATAGAAGAGTTACTTACCAGAAAAATAAAAGAGATTCAATAAGTCATCAAGATGATGAAGTCGACAATTGTAAGTATGAAAAAAAGAGTAGTGTGATGGGGGGAACATTTCTTTGAGTTTCTGATGGCTTCTATCTCAACAAACCACAATGTTGTTACAGGATCTCTCAGCAAACTACAACGTTGTTACAGACTCTCCCAACAAACATAGTGTTGTTGCAGGAGGAACAACAAATCCTTTCTCTCATAGCAAACTACAATTCTGTTACAGGATCTCTCAGTGAACTACTGTGTCGTTACAGGCTCTCTCAGCAAACTACAGTGTTGTTACAGGACGAACAACAAATTTTTTTTCTTTCCAACCACGGAGTCTATAAAAACATAGTTTAAATATTCCTTTGTAACTCCCCAACCAAGGATATTTTTGGGAAATTTCTCACAAGTTACCAAATTGACCCTACTCCGCACAAAACCCAGATGCTGTAATTTTGAATTTCGTCTTCCTTTGATAAAAAATTGACCTGCAAAATTGATGACAATTTTCCTTTATGAATTTTCTTTCTTCTATTTGCTAGATACATAGTCCTCTGTATTCTCAAATCTATAATGTAAAATATCTCTTTCCTATTTACAATCTTAGATGTAAAAGTACTGGATTAGAAGATTAACTGAAATATGATTCTACGGGTTCTCATTGAAATGTAAATAACAAAGAAAATATAGTGCAATAATTCCTCATTCAACACAACAATTTAAAGACCAAATCAATCTCAATCTCCATATATTAATATTATGGTTCACAAACATCACAAACACATATGCAAATAACTATCTCAGACACACTTACATATTCGATTTGCTGATACAAAAAACCATTGGTCTAAGAAATGTTGTTCAATTAACTTCAATCTCACACCAAAAATTCTAGCACCCAAAAATGTTCCTCCTCTCTCCCTCAAAACTAAAAACAAATGTCCAAGAAAATGAGTTCATCGATGTGAACCAACTTTCCTTCGCCCTAACTACCTACTAGCTATTAAATCATTTATTTTCATTAGGTATTCCTAAATAATCTTAATTGAATATCAAAACCTTTTTCACAAATAAACTTTAAAATGTCCTAGCCTTGACATGTGATTAATCCATCACATTGTTGGGTTGTTAGTCTGACTTTAATAACTTATCATTATTATGTGCTCGGCCTAATGCACCTGCATCAAACTCCCCAAGAAAGAAAATTTTATGAGCTCCTCCTCATAAGATATTCTATAGAATGATGTAGTTTGTGTAGTGTTGCTTCATCCATCCAAGTAGAATCCTCCATCGGATGGTCTTTCCACTTCACAAGATATTCCAAGTATTCTTTCCTTCTAGTATTCTTGGAAGCACGTGTATCCAAAATCTATTCAGCCTCTAAACTCTATTCCACAGGCCTTTGCTTTAGCCACTATTGTTCCTTTCCTTCATCCTAGTCAAGATTCCCAGAATCTTGATCTGCATCACCAACTATGTAGGGATACAAATCTACTACATTAAAAATGGGTGAAATGTTAATTCCTGGAGGTAACTCCAGCTCATAAGAATTCACTGAAAACTTGTGGAGGACCCTACAAGGTCCTATCTTCTTCATTTTCAATTTTTTATATTCTCCCCTTGGAAACCTCTCTTTTCTTAGGTGAGCTAGGACCACATCTCCCACTTCAATGTTTACCTCTTTCCTATGTACATTTGCTCGTTTCTTGTAGTTGTTTTTTGTATCTTGTAATCTTTGTTTTACTTGCTCATGCAACTCACTCATGGCTATTGTGAAATCCTCTCCATCAACACTTCTATGCTCAAGCTTTCCCAAGTCTCTTAGCTCACAAATTTCCCTAGGATGCATGACGTACAAGATATGAAATGGACTCTTTCTTGTGCTCCTGTTTGGTGAGTCATTATATGCAAACTCAGCCTGGGCTAGCAAATGATCCCACTCTTTTGGTCAGTCACCTACTAAACTCCTCAAAAAACTACCCAAACTCCTGTTTACAACCTCTGTTTGCCCATCACACTATGGATGATAAACTGAGCTAAAATTTAGCTTACTACCAAGCATCTTCCATAAGGTTCTCTGAAATGTCTGGTGAATCTTGTGTCCCTATCAGAGATTATATTTTTTGGCAGACCATGCAACCGAACAATCTCATAAAAAAACAAATTAGCCACATGAGTAGCATCACTAGTTTTGAAACACGGAATAAAATGAGCCATCTTAGTAAATCTATCCACAACTACAAGGATTAAATCATTACCTCGTTGATTTCTCGGTACACCCAGAACAAAGTCCATACTCACCGAATCCCAAGGTTTTTTGGGAATGGGTAATGGCATGTATAGTCCAACATTCTGACTTCTCGCTTTCGTATGTTGACATACCATGAACTTACTCATGTACCTTTGTACATCTGCCTTCATCTTAGGCCAAAACTAAAAATGACTGAGCTGCCCAAATGTTTTCTCAACACCAAAGTTTCCATCCAACCCGCCATTATGCTTTTCCTGGACCAAGGTTTCCCACATTGAGCAATTGGGAATACATAGTTCATTGTTCTTGAACAATAGCCCATCGTGCAACATAAACTCTTTCCATGGACTATTTTCCCTTTTGACTAGATTTTTACATGCTGTAAAAGCTTCTTTAAAATCAACATCAATGTCATATAATTCCTTCAAATAATCAAAGCCTAAAATTTGTATTTGACTTTCCTGCATGATTAAGCATCTCCTACTCAAGGCATCGGCAACCTTATTTTCCTTCCCACTAATGCGCTTCAGAAAAAAGTGAAATTTTGAAGGAACTCCACCCACTTTGCATGTTTATGATCTAACTTATGTTGCTACATAATGTATTGTAAGGCAGAATTATCCATGTATAGAACAAACTCGTTAGGCATCAAGTAATGCCTCCAATGCTTCAAAGCTTAAACCAACAGATAAAATTCTTTTTCGTAGGAAGAATATTTTTGTTTTGAGATATTTAACTTCTCGCTAAAATATGAAACAAACTTATCTTCTTGGCTCAGTACAGCTCCAATGGTTGTCCCACTAGAATCACATCTCATTTGAAAGGGCTCATTGAATTCTAGAAACTTCAACACTGACTTCTTAGTGATCTTCTTCTTCAATAGTTTAATTTTTATTTTTATTTTTTTTTTCACTGTTGTTGTCCAATAAAATGGATACCTATTCTTCTTGAATGTGTCAATGATAGGTGCACAAATGCCACTGAAATTCTTGATAAATATTCTATAGAGGCTGGCTAATCCATGAAAACTTCTCACCTCAAAAGTATTCTTAGGTGAGGGCCAGTTTACAATTGCCTCTGTATTTTCTGGATCCATTTTCAAGCCATCCTTAGAAAAGAAAAAACCCAATTATACAAGTTCACTCTTCATAAAATAACACTTCTTCATGTTAATTAATAGCTTTTCTTGATGCAATATCTCTAAAACATATTTCAAATGTTTTAAGTGCTCTTCTTTAGTTTGGCTGAAAATTAAAATGTCATCCAAGTAAACAATGACAAGATTACCAACGAACTCCTTCAAGACTTGATTCATCAGTCGCATAAAGGTACCAGGTGCATTTGACAAGCCAAATGGCATAACCATCCACTTGTACAAACCTTCTTTGGTCTTGAAAGTTGTCTTCCACTTGTCTCCTTCTATGATCTGAATTTGATGATAACCACTTTTCACGTCAATCTTTGAGAAGAAAGTTGCTCCACCCAAGAAATCCATCATATCATCCATCCGTGGCAATGGAAACCTATAATGAATGGTGATCTTTTGGATTTCTCTAGAGTCAGTGTGCATTCTCTATTCTCCACCCTTCTTTGGACTTAATATAGTAGGTACGACACACAGACTCAAAATTTCTCTTATTAATCCTCTGTCCCACAATTCTTAGCCTTGTTTCCTCACTTCCCCATTCTCTTTGGCTCTCACTTGATATGCAACCTTGTTCGAAATACTTGCTCCAGGTATCAAGTCTATGTGATGATTGATGTTTCTTTTGGGTGGAAAGTCACTTGGCAATTCATCAACTACAATATCATGAAACTCATGCAACAACCCCTGAACTTCAATAGGTAAATCTATAATTTCAGTGTGCAAAAGTACTACCTTTGGCTTGCAAATCACTGCTTAGCTTACCTCTTCTTATTCCATCTGTTGTAGAAATTCCTTTCCACTAAGCAGCACTGCTTTTGGGCTACTTGTTTGTGTTGTACCTTCCTCTTTCAATGGCACAAGAGTGTGCTTCATGCCATCCTTTTTAAAATTATAAAAATTTCTCTCCCCATCATGTGTCACCTTCCTACCAAACTACCATGGGATACCCAAAAGAATGTGACAAGCATCCATTGACATTACATCGCAAAGCACCTTGCCTTTATACCTGCCTATCTGAACTCAACTTCACTTTGTTCATGCACCAACAATTGGTGTCCCTTTTGCAACCATGATACCTTATAAGGTGTGGGGTGCTTAATCTTTTCGAGTCCTAATTTTTCCACCATTTCTTGGGAGAATATATTGTTTGTACTTCTGCTATCAATCACAAACTTGTAGGAGTTGCCTTTTTCCTTACACATTGTCTTGGATAAGGATTTCCTTTGGACACAGTCTCCTTTGTTGGTTTTAACAGGACTTTGTGCATCATCAACACCTCTTGAGTCTCTGGCACATTCTCTACCTTAGGTACTTGTGCCTCTACTGCTATGGTTTGAGCTATGTATGCACCTTGTTGTCCCGTATTTTCATTCTTAGGACATTCAAAAGATCGGTGACCCAATTTATTACATCTGTAACACCGGTAGACAGTCTCTCTACCTCTTCCTCTACCTCTAATTCTCTGGTAAGGTCTTCCTCCTGTGTTGCCACCTTCTTTCTATGACTAGCCTTACTGATTTGAGTTGCATTCATCATTCTTTTGCGCATGAAACTTTCCTATTCCATGTGTTCGTCCTTTCCCTTTGGAAAAACCACATCCACTGCCAGAGCTTTGCTTCCTAATTATCTTCTCCTCTTCCTTCAAAGCGCACTTGAATGCTTCCTCTATTGTCAATGGAGAATGTATGTTGATTCATTTTAAATATCTAACTTCAAACCATTGATATAACTTGTTGTCCTTTCTAGGGTATCTTCTACATATCCTGCTCTCAAATTCACATTGTAAAACTCTTCGGTGTATTCTCTCTCTGTCATTATCTTTTGTTTAATATTTTTCATATGTTTGTAAATATTTAGCTCATAATCCTTTGGCAAGAACTTACTCTTCATCTTCGCCACCATTTTATCCCAGCTCTTGATCAATGGTTTATCCTTCTTCCTTATTTTAGCCTGTACATTATCCGACCATATTGCAGCATGGCCTTTCAACCTTGTCACAACAAGCTTGACTCTCTTATCCTCATCAATTTCCTCATACTCAAAATACTTGTCCATCTCACTAATCCAATCTAGTATATTCTCATCCTTCAAACTGCCATTGTAAATAGATATTTGTGGCTTTGGCCTTGAACTTGAGCCCAATACTGCTCTCAAAAAAATAATCTCAGCAGCTTCTTCAACACGTGGTGCTCCTTCTTCTTCAAGTTCCTCTTTGGCCTAACTAACATCTCGACCTTCAGGATGCCATTGTCTCCCTACTTCCATGGCTTCTAACCGAATTTACAGTCTCCTTGTCTCTTCTCGGAATTCTGCATTTCCCGCGGGTCTGCCTCATAGACCTTGTGCCCTTCCTCCATGCCTATTCATCTCTCTATACTATAGAGACCAACAACGTTAAGGCTCTAATACCACAAATTGATGGCTGCTATCTCAGCAAACCACATTGTTGTTACAAGATCTCTCAACAAAGTACACTGCTGTTATAGACTCTCTGAACAAACTACAATGTTGTTATAGGAGGAACAACAAATCCTTGCATTGATAGCAAACGATGGTGTTGTTACATGCTCTCTTAGCAAACTACAATGCTATTACAGGCTCTCTCAGCAAACTACAGAGTTGTTACACGATGAACAACAAACTATTTTTTCAGCCACAGAGTATGTAAAAACACAGTTTAAAGATCCCTTCATAACTCGCCAAACAAGGATATTTTTTGGAAATCACCTGGGATTTACTAAATAAACCCTTCTCTCCACAAAACCCACTGCGAGAATTTCGAATTTCGTCTTCCTTTGATCACAAATTGACCCGACAAATTGATGATGGTTCTCCTTTACGAATCTCCTTTCTTCTGTTTGTTGGATACAAAGTGTTGTGTATTTTCAAATCTGTAATGTAAAATGACTCTTTCCAATACACAATCTTGGATGCAAAAGTACTTGATTAGAAGATTAAATGAAATACCATTCTCAAGGTTCTCATTTAAATGTAAAAAACAGAGAAAATACAATGCAAGAATTCCTTATTCAACACAACAATTTAAAGACCAAATCAATTTCAATCTCTACATATTAATATTATGGTTCACAAACCTCACAAACACATATGCAAATAACTTTCTCACACACACTTACATATTCAATTTTCTCATACAAAAAACCACTAGTGTAAGAAATGTTGTTCAATGAACTTCAATCTCACACCAAAACTTCGAGCACCCAAAAATGTTCCTCCTCTCTCCCTCAAAACTAAAAATAATTATCCAAGAAAATGAGTTTATCGATGTGAACCAATTTTCCATAGCCCTAACTACCTACTAGTTATTAAATCATTTCTTTTAATTAGATATTCCTAACTAATCTTAACTGAATATCAATTTCTTTTTCACAAATAAACTTTATAATGTTCTAGCCTTGACATGTGATCAATCAATCCATCACATTGCTAGGCTCTTGGTGTGACTTTAATAACTTGTCATTTTTATGTGCTAGGCCTAATGCACCTGCATCAATTTCTTTTGATGGTTGTTGAGTGTATACAAAAAATTATTTCTTTCCAAACTTTTCTCACAATAGTATTCTTTGGGAACATCATGTTTGCAATGAGAGTGGTCATACAAGCCACAACCATGAGTCATTTGGAAACAATGGAAGAAATGAAACATTGAAAGATGGACACAACGATGTCAATGAACAATTTGAGGCATGTGGTTTTATTTTTTTATAGTGATATGGTTCGTGGAATGGTTGACAATTTGGAACATTCTATTGGAAATGTGGGTTGGAAAATTCCTAATAGCAACTATATAGTGGAACCTTTGCATACTCTCTCTGGTTCAACAACAAATATACTTCAAGTATTTTTCTTTTCATGTCATTTTGTCATGTTGATGAACAAATATTTATTGTTGTATCATATTTTTTGTTTTATCACTTGTTGTAGAACATTGTGGCACTAAATATTGGTGTACAAATATATTTGAAAGTAGTGCAACCTTTATCCATTCTTGAAATTCAGCGTCGACAATTAAACTATGCAATTCCAATAAATGGTGAAACTAATGGTCTCCTTAAAGGTGATTATGGAACCTTTGGTGTTTTGTGGCAAGAATATTCCATTCAAATGTTGACATCTGTTGTTTTTGTGCATCTCCGTATTTTTCCACTCTTGTGAATATTTCCTCACATCTATCTTCGTTGTGAAGATTATATTTACATGGGGGGCACTTCAAAGACTTGAAAACGGTGAGTGCTCTAGAAATGATCAATGAAATGGGACAATGGAAGGTAGGTGGAATGATGCCATTGAACAAGTAGTTGCACCTGATATTTTTTCCCATAGTAACATGCTTTCTAGGATTGATGAAAATTTGCTACATTTTGTTGGGAATGTTGGAGCCAATTTTTCTCTATGTAACTCTATAAACAATATTCTTGGCTGCAGAGAATTTCTTCATACTTGTACTATTGGGACAATATAGGTTCTTGATTTAATTCTACTTTCAAAGGGTTTTAAATCTTGATTTAATTCTACTTTCAAAGGGTTTCTATATTTGAAAGTAAAAATTTTGTTGTTTTATTCAACTTTTATTTTATGATTTTTTGCAGAACACTATTCAAGTGAATAGTGGTTGGAAAATAGATTTGCAATGAGGGAAACCTATATCAATTCCTCCCCTTGCACATGGACTATGCAACAATTAGGAAAATGTATATGATTTCTATTTTCAATTTGTTGTTCACTTCCAAAATTTAACTTTTCATTCTTTAAATCTTTGTTTTTGACATTATGCTTTAGATTTTTTGCATACAGAAAGTACTCAACTTCAACCAATCTAGAAGAATGGATTCCCATAATTTTATTGAAAGAAATGATGCAGCAAATGCCCAAATTGGATAGGTTATTTCAAATTATCGTGAGCCTTGTTGGTGTTTGGTAAAGGAGGAAAAGATATTCACTATCATTTGAAGAGACACATGATTGAAGTTCATAGAAAGTTTCTCTCCAGGATTGGTAATTTGTCTGTTGTGAAAACGTGCCAAGTGTGGAATGAATGTTATCTTGGTATACAAATTGTAAGATGGCATGAAGGGCCCATTTGTAAGGTGTAAGAGTGAGAACCACTATCATTTTTTTTCTTTCTTTAACAACATGGTTCCAAGTGAACAACAAGAGGTTCTAAGAGTTTTGAAAAGGGTTGAAGAGATGTTAATAGCACACTTGAATATAATATTTCAAGTGACACATGCATATGGTGGTGAATATGAATATAACATGCATACAATAGGTTTTCCAAAAGATATTATCTTCAATTGCAAAGAAGCTTCCATGATGTGTTGAACAACTTGATTTTGTAATTGTCAGAACACGTGGTGTTGAATCAAAATATTATGAATGTTATGTGAGGAGACTACATGTCATGGATGCATTGCTTGACAAAATCTAGATGGATAAATATTACACGGATGTTGAAATTGATATGGATTTAGTTCCTAGAAAGACCTACCAATGTGTCCAATAGGATACAATATGTCAATAGTGATATTTATGAAATAGGCAGAGATGATGAGGACATTGAAAGGGACGGGGATAATTCTTTGCACTTGTCCATCATCGTTTCCTTCTCTCTTTCAAAAAGAATGCATGAAGTGGATGAAATAAGAAGATTTATTGAAAATGCACCATGAACCTTTGGAATGGCTGGATATTGGTATGTCTCCCATTAACTAATACAATACTCAAAGTTTTTTAGACATGGAATTCCCCACTTTATTCCCCACAGATGTTGATTGGTTGCATCCAAATATTTGCAATGTTGAAATGCACAAATATGGTTTGCATCTACTTAGATATTATGCTCAAAGATTCAGAATTCATCCCCGCTTTCAATATTTTGTATTGAATATGATCATGTGCCATCTTAGCCAAAGAACAACATGTTTTTTTTTCAAGAATATTCTTGAAAATGCACCTACGTTCAAGAGAAGTGTCAACAACTTTGCGATCTCTCAACTAATAAATTGGATGAAAAATTAATTCATTTTAATTCTTCTCTTAGGGGTACAAGGGCATATTGGAAAAAGTTTCATTCTAAACTCATTGACATGATTACCCAGTTAGGTTTCCCTACCTTGTATTTTACATTAACTACAACCAATAAAAAGTGGTCTGACTTACATACTCTTATGCCTTGCCTTTGAACAACCATTGTCATAAACAACATGAACATGAAAAAAAAAAATTGTTATTAAGTATTCACTTATAGTTGCTAATTATATCCTTAAAGAATCAATATATTTAGTCAATTAGTTATACATAAATATATTGGTGCCAAAGACTTTTGGTATAGGTTCATTCTCGTTCCATTTTTTCATGTTGTACAAGATTTTGAAAAAAACCTTTATTGTTGTTGTTATATATATCTTAATTGCATGTTTATTTTTGTTAGGTATGAGTAGAAGCATATAGGTTCGATGCACGGTTTCTTCTGGTTGCCCGAAGTTCCGAATATAAAAATACTAGATTGGTCCAACCCAGCTTTGCAAATCGAAGCAACAAGTGTTACTTTGACAAATATGTAATAGCCTAGAATCCATGTGACATGCACCGTCGAACTGTGAATGATGATCCATGCCTTGTAAATACTCAACAAACTTTTTCGTGCAATGTTGAAGAGGATTATTAGCATTTGGTGAACTCTGTCCAAAGTCACACGAAATGCAGTGTGGATTCATGTTTATGAAAATAGGGGTCAATCCTTTCCTTTTCGCTATGATGCTCCATTGGAGGTTCGTGCTAAGTCAATTTTGTTCATGCTATTGTTAGTGTCTAGCCACAATTTTATGTTGTTCCCAAGGATGAGCCAAAAGAATTTGAAACATTTTGTTGGACTCAGTTGCTTTTGTACTAGCCATTTAGTGACATCACTTATATAGGGCTTACAAGTGAAACAATCATTGAGGATTATAGGAATTTAAGATATCATATGTCGCATGTTGGTGGAACTCTTTTTCCTAATGAAAGCACAGAAGAAGATGTTAAGTCTTTTATACATAAAGAAAATGTTGATGGAGATTTTTATGTATCTTACTACCACTAGACCTATTTTATGTATTCATTGGGTTTGATTTCTAAAATCATGCAAGTCCAAGTAAGATTCATTTTGGAACAACAAAAAGAATTTTGAAGTATGTGGGTGGAAAAAAAAAAACTGGTATTTGTATAATTCAATAGATAATTTTGGGTTGCTTGTTTATACAAATAGTGATTGAGTTGGATTTCTTGATGTTAGAAAAAGTACTTCAACTTATGTTTTTAGCCTAGGATTAGGTATCAAGGTTTTCAAAGGAACAAACAACTATTTCAGTACCTTCTACAAAGGCAAGTGCATTGCAACAACAACAATAACAACATGTGAAGCAATTTCATTGAAGAGAATGCTAATAGATCTGAAGCAAGAAGAACATGATGCCATAGTTTTTTAACCTATCTACCATTGCAATAAGTAAAAAATTTAGTGTTTCATAGTAGCACCAAACATATTTAATCAAATACTATTTATTAAGGGATTGTGTGGTAAAAGGAAAAATTGAAATAAGGTTTTGTAAAATAAATGATCAACTTGCTACATTTACCAAAGCACTACCTAAACAGAAGTTTCATTTTTGGAATCACCTCATTAAGAGTGTCAAGGGAGTGTTGAAGATAATGCTTAATTGATTGATTTGTTACATGTCCTCAAAGTAGTGTAAACATAAATTAGGATTCAACCAATTAAGTTGGAGTCAACAACAATAACAATATATCAAGCAATTTGGTTGAAGGGAATCTTAGCAGATATGAAGCAAGAACAAAAAAATTGCATAATTATTTATTATAACATACTATTTCAAGAAGGAAAAGTCTAGTATTTCTAGTAAAAATCCCAAAATCTGATAATCAAGGGAGATCTGTTGTTTGACCCCTACCAAATCAACATTAGTTCAAAATTGAGTTCAATTGTTTAACCTATTTCCATTCCAGATAAGTTCAAGATTTAAAGGATAAATTGAGAATTGATAATAAATTTATACATGCCTTGTGTTTTGAATTGTGTTTATAACAACTAAAGCCAATGCTTCTAGAAATATGATCCATTATTGAATTTATATATACTAGTCATTTGGCTACCTTAACAAAAGAAATATAGAAACGGAAGTTATTTTTATTCTTAGTGACTTTACTTAAATGTATATATATATATATATATATATATATATATATATATATATATATATATATATATATATATATATATAATCTCCACACAAATATTTATATTTTGTTCCAAATTAAAAGTAATCTTTCCTATAGCAATGACAAAGTAGGTGAAATGATGAGGAGAGAAATACAATTAGAAACATACCAGAAGTAATGCAAATCTTTTAAGCTCAAACTTAAAAAATAATTCGTGACCACATCTTATGTGGATAGCAGATTCCATAAATATGTAAGAGTTATGGATAGGAGATTCCATAAATATGTAAGAGTTATGATAGAGAAGAAAAGTGAGATATATAAGTGTATGCTCTTAGAATGCAGATGCATGAGAAAGATTTCAGATTGAATAAATATCACAGAATTATGACCCAGAAGAAAAGTTCAACCTATTCATAAATATCTCAGAATTATGACAAAGAAGAAAAGTGAGATTTCTAAGTGTGTATGCTCTTAGAATGCAGATGCATAGGCAAAATTGCAGATTCCTGAAATATCCCAAAATTATGCCCAAGAAGAAAAGTGAGATTTCTAAGTGTATGCTCTTAGAATGCATATGCCTAAGCAATAAACGACATGTTGCCCTAGTAATCCTCTTCAAGTAATTCGGGCAACGGTGAAGCAGCCTGCTGCTAAAAACCCTTTCTCAATTCTGACTGAATGTTACCATCGTTGTCATCAGTATCAAAGAAATCCAGAGGAAGCTCCAGAAAACCTAGCTCCTCTGGGGCCTTATCTTTTGTCATATTAGCAACAAATGAAGGTACTTTAGGAGTTTCCACATTGCAATCCCCGATCCATTCAAATGATGGAGAATTGCATTGTTGGGAGGTGTTGTCCTTCTCAACGTCATTATCATTATCATCTGGGTGCAATGACGATAAAACTCACAATAAAAGGGGATCGTCTCCTCCTCCATTGGGATAATGATTCTCCTTCCTGAAAGTCCTAGGGGAACCTCTCGAAAACCTAGTTCCACATTGTAGTCCGTGATCCAGGGGAAGCTCTGGAAAACCTAGTTCCACATTGCAGTCCGTGAGCCACTCAAATGACGCAGAATTGCATTGTTGGGAGGTGTTGTCCTTCTCAACGTCATTATCATTATCATCTGGGTGCAATGACGATAAAACTGATGATAAAAGGCGATCGTCTCCTCCTCCATTGGGATAATGATTCTCCATCCTGAAAGCCTTACCAGCTTCTGAATTCCACATCTTCAAGAAATAATCAGCAAGTGGATTATTGTTAGGCATTGTTGTCGTTTCCATTGTACTACCATTAGTGTGGTAGGACATAATCAGTGATTCCCTCGAGAGGAGAGCTTCTGCTTCGAGTCTTGCATTTTCCCACTGTACCTTGTGCCTCCTCACAGCCCAGGCCTTGTACTCGTGTGGAGCATTGGGGTTGCTTTCTTCTATGGGCTTATGTGTTGAGGGATCAAGTCCCATCTTCAACAAATGCTTCTTCAGCTTGGAATTCCAGAAATTCTTAATCTCGTTATCTGTTCTCCCCGGCAGGTTGGAGGCTATCACAGACTGTTGGGAATTTTTCTGGTAAAATTCCAAAACAAATAAACTGAACACAGAGACAATGCTCTGTTTTTCCCCACAGGATCTTAGCACAGGGAAGCTTTTAAAAAAAAAAATCTGAGCAGATAGAGTTTTTCCTCATACAAAATAAAACTTGTATTCATTAATCAAAGACAACTTCAGTTACAAATTTCTTCCTCTCTCTCAGAGGGATTCACCAAGAACATTTCAACAAAAATTACTCTGTCTCCTCCTGAGATTTTACACTGCTGTGTGTAAAAATCTCTTTTACATTCACTGCTGTAAAAACAAACTTCAACTACAGAAAATTACATTCACTGCTGTGTAAAAACAAAATCTTACATTTACTGCTGTAAAGAAAAATTTCTTTTACATGTGTTGCTGCCCATTACATTTTGTTTCTTCAACAAAAAAAATCTTCATGCTGCTGCATTTTTCATATTCACACTGTTGTGTGAAAAAAAACTTTTACATTCGCGGGCTGCTTCCCTTTTTTTTACTTTGCAATACAATGCGTTTTCATTTTTCATATATTACATATACGATAACAAAAAAAAACATAACATATATGTTTTCTTGTGCCCACACTTCCGTAGTTAAAAAAAAACATTAAAATTAAAGATCTTACCAACATTTTACCTATCACAATTAATTCATTAAATTACTTCGCTGACAAAAACTTGCGGTCAAACAAGGTTTACTTCACACAATGTTCATGTGCACGACTTTGGCTTTAATCAACGGACATCATCCATCCTTGCAATCAGACGAATATTGCTTGCCCAAACAAAACGAATGTTACGTCCCGATAAAAAGTGGTTTTTGGAAAAGTACTGTGGACACGCGTCGAAAGGTGTACAGTAGCGGAGCCCCTCGGAGGAAAACCGCTTGCTGAGCAAAAGCGGTGCGATGGAGGTTTAGTGGTTTTCTGAATTAAATGCGCACGGTTCAATAGTTGCGCAGTTGAAATTATTAATATTTCAACACTCCCCTTTAATTTCAACTGCTGGGTTATCAGTCATACCCAAACATTTCCTCAAAAATTCAAAGCTTTTCTGGTCCAATGGCTTTGTCAGAATGTCTGCAACCTGTTCCTGAGTCCTGCAATGTTTTAAAACAATTTCTCCATTTCTTACCAATTCCCTGATGTAGTGAAACCTTGTGTCAATGTGTTTTGTTCTCTTATGAAACACCGAATTCTTGGATAATGCAATAGTTGAGCTATTGTCACAAAAAATCATAGTTCCTTTCGTTTGCTCTTGGCATAAGCTCCTCAACATCCTTCTCATCCATACTGCTTGACATGCTGCTGTTGTAGCTGCCACATATTTAGCCTCTGCTGTAGACAATGCTACAATAGGCTGTTTCTTAGAAGCCCATGAAATGGCTCCTGAACCCATGTGAAAAACATAACCGGATGTGCTTTTCCGATCATCTACACTTCCAGCCTAATCACTATCAGTGTATCCAATTAAATCTGAACATTCTGAGACAGTATATAAAATGCCAAACCTTTTAGTACCTTTAACATACCTCAGAATTCTTTTTGCTGCGTGCCAATGTGCTTCTTTTGGCCTTTCCATGAATCTGGAAACTAAACTAACAACAAACATTATGTTTGGCCTAGTTGCAGTCAAATACATTACGCTGCCAACTATGCTCTTATACAAGCTAGGATCAAAATCCTTGCTGCTGTTCTCTTTGCTGAGTTTTAATCCCATCACTGTGGGGGTGATTGTTGCCTTGCACTCTTGCATATTAAATCTTTCCAACACTTCATTAACATATTTTTCTTGTGAGATAAAAATCCCATTTTCATTTTGATCTACTTCTATTCCTATGAAGTATTTCAGCAAACCCATGTCAGTCATCTCAAATTCTTCTTTCATGACTGTTTTGAAATTTTCAATGAGATATTCATCATTACCTGTGAAAATAACATCATCAACATACAACACAACAATTAAAATTTTACCATCCTTTTCTTTGATGTAGAGGGTGGGTTCTCCCTCACATTTTTCAAATCCATTTTCCAGTAGATAGGAATCTATCCTACTGTACCATGTTCTTGGTGCTTGCTTCAGCCCATAAAGAGCTTTTTTCAATCTGCACACTTTGTGCTCTTGGCCTTTCTTCTCATAGCCTAGAGGTTGTTCAATGTGGACATCTTCCTTTAACACTCCATTTAGGAATGCTAACTTCACATCCATTTGGTAAACTTTCCACTTGTTTTGTGCTGTTGTGGACAACACTGCTCTCACTGTTTCCATTCTTGCAACCAGTGCGAAAGTTTCATCATAGTCTCTCCCATACTGCTGCTTGTATCCTTTGACAACCAGCCTTGCCTTGTGTCTTTCTATTTTTCCTTCAGCATTACTCTTGGTCTTGTAAACCCATTTAACTCCAATGACTTCTTTTTCCTTTTGGTAGTTCAACCAAATCCCATGTCTTGTTTCTTTCTATGGCATTAATCTCCTCATCCATAGCTTCTATTCATTTCTTATCCTTAATTGCATCTTCGAAATGAATAGGGTCATCAACATGACAATATAAAGCAAACAAGGAATTCATACCTTCATCATAAATATCACTTAAATTTCTGAATTTCTTACATTTTTCATTTGGTGTACAAGTGCTTGAAGAAGCACTTGAGTTTCCTCCTTGTGGTGTGCTTGGAGAAGCACTTTCATTTCTTCTCAAGGGTGTCTCTTGCTGTCCTTGTGTTGGCACTACTGTTTTGGGATGTATTTCAGCCATCTTCTCATCATCTTCATCATGAGACAAATAGTTTTTAACATTCACTGTTTTCTCTATGCTTCCATCCCAAGCTTCCTCCTCAATGAATTGAACATCTCTGCTCACAAAAAACTTCTTGGTAGATGGGATATACAACCTGTAAGCTTTGGATTCCTCACTGTATCCAATGAAAATACATTTCTCCCTTTTGCTGTCCAACTTCTTCCTTAGCTGATCTGGAATGTGTGCATAAGCCACACATCCAAAAACTTTCATGTGGGTGACTCATTGCTTTCTCCCACTCCATGCTTCTTCCGGCACTTTGTTTATCACTGCTTTTGTAGGACATCTATTCAAAATATATACTACACAGTGTATAGCTTCAGCCCAATAATCATTTGGCAAATGCTTTGCCTTTAGCATACTCCTCGCCATATCCATGATGGTCCTATTCTTCCTCTCGGCAACTCCATTTTGCTGCGGGGTGTACCTAGCTGTAAACTGCTTATGAATTCCATTTTCTCTACAAAACCGTAGAAATTCCTTGGAGATATACTCACCTGCTCTATCAGTTCTCAAAACTTTGATATGCAGCCCGATTTGGTTTTCCACAAGTGCCTTGAAATTTTAAAAATTTTCAAACACTTCACTTTTGTTCTTTAGGAAATAAACCCAAGTCTTTCTCGTGAAATCATCAATGAATGTTAGAAAATATTGGCTGCCTTCTAGTGATGGGGTTTGCATTGGTCCACATAAGTTTGAGTGGACAATCTCTAAAGGTGCTTTTGTCCTTATGCTTTTCCCTAATGGAAAACTTTCTCTGTGTTGTTTCCCCAAGATGCAACCTTCACAAAGGATGTCTAGTTTCTCTATCAATGGTAATCCTCTTACCATTCATTTTCTACTCAACAAGTTAAGACCTCCAAAGTTGAGATGTCCAAATCTCAAGTGCCACAACCAATTTTCATCTTTTGGTACGCTTTGGAAAGCCTCTTGGGTAACTGCTGCAATTACTTCTTTTTTTCAAATCTGCCCTTATTCTGAGAGGGAACATCCTGTTCCTTGTCATCTTCACTTCAGCAATACATCTTTTGCTAGGTGCTCTATCCATGATGGTGCATACATCATTCTCAAAGAAAACATTGTAACTCTTTTGAACAAGCTGTCCAATACTTAAGAGGTTACACTTCATTCCAAGAACATAATAGACATCTGCTATGGTTTTCTTTTCACTTTTCTTTGTAAATATTTTAACTTCTCATTTTCCCATAACAGAAATTTTTCTATCAGTCCCAAGTGTGACTTGTGACTTCACACTCTAATCTAAAGCAGAAAACAAGGCTATGTTTCCTGTCATATGGTTGCTCGAACCAGAGTCTAGAAACCATATATCATCACTCTTTGTTTTAGCGATATTACAAGCTAACAACACATTATCTTGGCTGATATTTTCTCTAATGATATTTGCACTAGATCTATTACTCATATCATGCTGCTTCTTCCTACATTCGTTTGCATAATGCCCATATTTTTTACAATAATAACATTGGACATTGGATTTTTCATACCTTTGTCCTTCAGCATGATGTTGTCCACTTTGTTGGTTGCTGCCTTGGCCTTGGTTATGATGTGGATTGCTGCCTCTTCCTTGAGCGTCTGCTGGACTGTTTCTTCCACCTCTGTTTTGGCTTCTGTCTCTTCCTCTCTTGCTTCCCCTGCCTTGATCTCTTCCTCTTCCAAAGGACATCTAGGTCTTAAAGGCTTGTTCTAGAGATGAGTTTTCATTTCTACTCAACCTCTGCTCATGTGTTATCAGTGATGCATGAAGTTCATCAATTGAAAAGTTTGTGAGATCCTTTGTCTCTTCTATGGTGGTGACAATCACATCAAACTTTGAGGGTAGGACCCTCAATATTTTCTCCAAAATCCTCCTTTCTTCAAGAGTTTCTCCATGAGATCTTATTTGTGTGACCACACCAATCAAATGTGTGAAGAATGAGTCAATATTGTCTGACTCGTTCATGCACAAATTCTCAAAATCTCTCCTCAGCAACTGTAGTTTTGTTGTCTTCACTTTCTCCATGCCTTGATAGGTTGTCTTGAGAGTTTGCCATGCTTCTTTGGATGTATTGGCTGCTGCTATCCTTGGAAACACACTCTCATGCACTGCTTGATACAAAAATACGAGGGCTTTTGAATCCTTCTTTTTATTTCTCTTCAAGAGATCTTTCTCTCTCTGAGTTAATCTATTAAACTCATTTTCATCTCGTGGTTATTCAAACCCATATTCAACAAGTTCCCATAAATCTTGTGAGGCAAAGAGGGCTCTCATGGTTATTGCCCAATAGTCATAGTTTTTCCCATTAAACTATGGGAGTTGAGTATTAAAAATACCCATGCTAGTGCTCGTGCTGGAGCCAGCCATTCCTTGCACTCTCAGCTATGATTCAAATACTTGACTGTATATTTAAAAATCACTGAGTGTCTTCAAGAGCAACACAAAGAAAAACATTGAGAAATACCTAGATCCTTTCTTGACTGAGTCTTCACTCTGCTGGAGAAGCTGCAGCAAGAAAATCCTTCCCTTAAGCTTCTTTGACACCTTCAAAGAGTCTTGACAAGCTCTCATACCACTCATGGGAATTTTTCTGGTAAAATTCCAAAACAAATAAATTGAACACAGAGACAATGCTTTGTTTTTCTCCATAGGATCTTAGCACACGGAAGCTTTTAAAAAAAAAATATGAGGAGACAGAGTTTTTCCTCATACAAAATAAAACTTGTATTCATTAACCAAAGACAACTTCAGTTACAAATTTCTTCGTGTCTCTTAGAGGGATTCACCAAGAATATTTCAACAAAAATTACTCTGTCTCCTCGTGAGATTTTACAGTGCTGTGTGTAAAAATCTCTTTTACATTCACTGCTGTAAAAATAGACTCTTCCTCTCTCTCACAGGGATTCACCAAGAATATTTCAACAAAAATCACTCTCTCCTCGTGAGATTTTACACCGCTGTGTGTAAAAATCTCTTTTACATTGAGTGGTGTAAAAACAGACTTCAACTACAGAAAATTACATTCAATGCTGTGTAAAAACAAAATCTTACATTTACTGCTCTAAAGAAAAATTTCTTTTACATGTGCGGCTCATTTCATTTCTTCAACAAAAAAAATCTTCATGGTGCTGCATTTTTTATATTCACACTCTTCTCTGAAAAAAACTTTTACATTGGCGAGCTGCATCCCTTTTTTTATTTTGCAATACAATGGGTTTTCATTTTTCATACATTACATATACGATAACCAAAAAAAACATAACATATATGTTTTCTTGTGCCCACACTTCCGTAGTTAAAAAAAACATTAAAATTAAAGATCTTATTAACATTTTACCTTTCACAATTAATTCATTAAATTACTTCTGCAGTCAAACAAGGTTTACTTCACACAATGTTCATGTGCACTACTTTCCATCTTTGTATATCCCAATAAAAAGTGGTTTTTGAAAAAGTACTGTGGACACACGTTGAAAGGTCCCGATAAAAGTGGTTTTTGAAAAAATACTTTGGACACGCGTTGAAAGGTGTACAGTAGCTGACCCGTCAGAGGAAAACCACTTGCTGAGCAAAAGCGGTGCGATGGAGGTTCAGTGGTTTTCTGAATTAAATGTGCACGGTTCAACAGTTGCGTAGTTGAAATTATTAATATTTCAACACAAACCATCTGAAACCATCACACAAATAAATAAATTGTGCCAAAGTATTCCATCGTGAGAATATGCAATAAGTATTTTGTTTATTTGTTACCTGCTACCTAAAATTCCATGCAACTGAATGCTAGTCCGCCCTTCCTCTTATGTAAAAGAACCTCGCTTGATATCAGGTCTCAGATAATTCATCCATCGTAATCGACAACTCTTACTGCAACGAGGAAGCCCTGCATATTACAAAATTGAAGTTTATATAAATGGAAATACCTTGTAAACATAAATGAGAATATCAGAAAGTATATTTATATTAATTACAGACCAGCGAGTTGGGGAACCGCACGCCAATTGTCATGCCCATTTTTGAGAATGTAATTGACAAGAATTTGATCCTCTTCAGGAGTCCAGGGGCCCTTCTTTAACCCCCTTTTCTCACACCACCCCTACCCATGTTCCACCTCTGCAGATCCACAGCAAAAATTCTCTCAGACGTCCTGCAGATGACCAGTATATTGAAAGCTTGCAGATCAGCCATATATTGATCTCAGAGGTTATTGAGGTGGCTTAGGAGGACAACTGGGGCCAAGAACATTAAACGACCCTTCACATCAATTGAAACGGAAAGCGATTGTTATTACTTTGTCATGAGAGAGCGATAAAAAAAATCTAGCAGCGTATTAATAGGAAACATAATTGAAGATGTTTCTATAAATTTTCATGTTTACTGATTTGCTATTTAAAATTGGTTGGTTAAAAGAATTTCAAAAAATCTTGTGGATGCACTGTTTGAATTTGAATCATGTTTTTTATGGTGGAAATAGATTCAGCACCATCAAGATACCTAAAATTATGAATTTTGACAGCTTTTACTTGGATTTAACTTTTAGGGTAAATAATCATAATACTAAGGCAATTACAAAGATTGATGGCATTGAGGAAACACCACAGGAGCATGTTTTCATTAAGTGAAATATCATATAACCTACAGAAAGCTGGGCCATAGTGCATATAACCACATTACCCATGTATAAGTAGAATTTTATTTTTTGAATTTAGGTTTTTGTGATCCATATTACATTAATTAATATGGCAAAATTTTCTCCTATCCTATTTTTAAGGAAAAAAATTCTTAAATTTTTATTCTTATTCTTATTTTTTTAAATTGAGAAAAAATGGTTGAAATTATAAATTTGACTTAATGAAATCTATGAAAGAATTGTGTGGGATTATAAATATTGTTAATTTAAAAATAAAATGATAAAGCTAGTTTATCTTTAAAAATATAAAATAATTATTTTATTAATGAAATTTATTAGGTAAAGTATTTATTATTATTAAAATTATTAAATATTGATGATTAACTTTTATTAAGACAAATATGGTCTATCCATTTAAATAAAAGAAAGTAAGAAATTAGTTAAGATACTTCAATATTTTCTTTTCATGATTGAAAAAAATAGGTAGAAGTCTTCCTAGATCACCATAATTTTGGTCACTTAACAAGTTAATAAAGTTGGCATTGTGGGAAAGCTTTTGGAAATAAGAAAGGATGTGACTAAGAGACTCAAGAGAGTGTTTTCATCTCCAACCCTCCTATAGGGGAAAATGTAACAAACTCTTTACTGCCAAGGTGTTTTGCGAATTGACCAAGTCTCATTTTCACTTTGAAGGTCATGAGAATTAGTTCTTATTTTGGCAATGTTCATTTTATTCTTAGCACGAGTGAAATATAGTTCTAGTTATCTAGATTGCGATTGATCACCTCTTTATAATACCTTAACTTCCTTTTTCTCTCTAACGCTTTATCCTCCCATAACTTGTCCTTAAATTTGGAATTAATAATATTTTTAATATTATCCTCATTCTCCAACACCATCTCCTCCTAATTGTGCTAGCCTTGCTTGAGCTAAAGCTGGGATTTTGGCTAGAGTTTAAACAATTTTTGGGACCCTCTTTGTTTCCATATTGTAGAGCCTACATGAGATACCAAATCATAGTCATGCATTCAATGGAATAGAGGCTAATTTCAATGAAGAGGATAGGGTAGGGAGTATTTCCTTCAATTACCTAGATATAGTGCAACCCCAAATCTCACATCCATATAAAATAACATGGGTGACAATAGTGTCAAAGTGAAACTTTCTTTTACTCCATTTTCGAGGAAAAAAAAAGCATAATTGTATTTATATAAGAAATATAAAAGAGTCAAAATGTAGATTCATTCGAACATAGAATATGTCCCAAAAGATCTGAAACTTCACATAAGAAGAGCCATATTTAGAAAATAGCAAGATGAGGCCTATAAAACCGTGGAGATAGAGCAACTTTCTTTTACTCCATACCCAAAGCTTTGATGACTTACAATTGTTTTCAAGCTCATAATAAGTTTTCCATCCCCAATTATCCTTTTCTCAATCTTATAATTCTAATTGATAATATTGATATATGTGTCCAAATAGTTATTATGACACTTGATAGTTTTAGATTTTTTTATCATGATTTTAGTCTTGTCAATATTAATAATCATACTCATGTGAGCAATAATCTTGGAGAATTTTAAGCTACTTGTTGTCTAGACATCCTTATTCAAATAATAATTTTAATTCAATTTTAATACTAAATTTCCTTATTTCATACTTAAACATATACCAAAAAATATTTAAAAATTAAAATTCAATAAAAAGTTATAGAATAATAAAACCACATAGAGAAAAATCATTGTAAATACTCCTAAATTTTAAGAAATATGTAACCACAACCTTCCCTATCTTTAAAATAAGATTTTGAATGCATAAATAAATGAATCATTATGCAAAATTTACATCCTAATAAATTTGTAACAAAATTTGTTCATAAAACCTTTTTTTTTTAGCAAATAATTACATTTTTTTCCTATTAAATATGATTTTTGCAATTAATTACAATTTCCCCTATTGATAATCATAAATAACTATTTAATACAAATGATTTCTCTTCTCTTATGTAACTAGGAGAAATAATTTAGGGTAACACCTTTGGTACCTAATAACCAAATTGTAAAAGTAAAGTTATGTACATGCATGGATTGAATCATTAAAGTTTAGTACTTGGATTTTTCTATTAAATATGATTTTTGGAAATAATTACAATTTTCCATATTGATAATCATAAATAACTAATTAATACAAATGATTTCTCTTCTTCTATGTAATTAGGAGAAATAATTTAGAGTTACACCTCTCACACCTAATAACCAAATTGTAAAAGTAAAGTTGTGTACATACATGGAAATAAAAATAAAATAAAAATCATTGAAAACTTAAAAGGAAAATGATGGAATTTTCTTGAACAAGAAAATGGGATTTGAAAGGAGTTTAAAGAGATTATAAAATTAATAGTAATTTTAAAGTATTATAAATATAATTATGGAAGTTGTTTTTAGTAATTTTATAGATATTTTAATATCTAAATATTTTTATAATCAAACTATTTATATATATATATATATGAATTTTAAAATTTACTATTAAAATTTTATTTATTTTTATTTTTTAAATGTAAAAATCATTTCTATAATGTCATTTTTATTCTTTGTTACATATTGTTTTAAATATTATGGTGGTCTGGTTAGAATAGCTGTAGCTTTATTTGTTAGGTATTGTTTTAATTACTATGATGAAATCATTAAAATCTTGTTTTAGCTGTTTTTTTTTACTTAACAGCATAGCACAATTCAATAATGTTCATTAATATTATGACTCACAAATGCTAGGCGTTAGAATAAAATACTAAATGAATATTTTAATAAATATAATACATTTTTATTATATCTGTCAATAAGTAAGCTATATTGTAACTATTTTATAGTAAAAAAATTTGATTTTAATGCAAAATACGTTTCTGTTAAAAATTATTTGAAGGATTATAGTGACCTACTTAGAATAGTTGTAATTTTATTTATTAGGTATTGTTTTAATTACTCTGATAAAATCATTAAAACCTTGTTGTAGAAGTTTTTTCTTAACCTAACAACATAGCACAATTCATTAGTGTTGATTAATGTTATGACTCACAAATGCGACCGAATAATTGTCCGCCCTAAAATTCCATGCAACCGAATGATTGTCCGCCCTTCCTCTTCTGTAAAAGAACCTCGCTTGATATCGACAGCTCTTACTGCAACGAGGAAGCCCTGCAAATTACAAAATTGAAGTTTATTTAATGGAAATACCTCGTAAACATATAAATATAAATGAGAATATCAGAAAATATATTTATATTGATTACAAACTGCGAGTTGGGTAACCGCACGCCAATTGTCATGCCCATTTTTGAGAATATAATTGACGAAAATTTGATCCTGAGTCCAGGGGGCCTTCTTTAACCCCCTTTTCTCACCCCACGGAGCCTACCCATGTTCCACCTCTGCAGATCCACACCAAAAATTCTCTCAGCCGTACTGCAGATGACCAGTATATTGAAAGCTTGAAGATCAGCTATATATTGATCTCAGAGGTTATTGAGGTGGCTTAGGAGGACAAGTGGGGCCAAGAACATTAGACGACCCTTCACATCAATTGAAACGGAAAGCGATTGTTACTACTTTGTCATGAGACAGCGATAAAAAAAATTAGCAGCGTATTAATAGGAAACACAATTGAAGATATTTCTATAAATTTTCAAGTTTAATTACTATTTCAATAAAGTTAAAAGTGGTAGGAATCTGAGTAAAAAATTTTCAAAAAATCTTGTAAATACGGTGTTTGAATTTATGGTAGAAATAGATTCAACACCATCAAAAACTTTTAGGACACCTAAAATTACTTTTTTCAAAATATGACTAGAATTTCCATAAATTTCACTACAAAAAATCATTACGAAAATTGATGACATTGATTACCACTAAACAACACAACACGACCATGTTTATAATAATGTACGGAAAGCTGGGCCATACTACTTATAACCAGATTATTAGTCAGTAAATAGAAAGACCATGTCTTTAATGTTTTTATTAATAATGGTTATATTATGCACCTTGGTCAGAAAGCCTTCCTCAAAGCCTTCCTCAAAGCTAGCAAGAGATCATTGGTAGAAAAAGACCCTAAAGATTGAGTCCTTGGGTTTCATCTCCTTTTTGTCCAAGGGACCAATTATAAAATTGCAAGGATTGTGACAAAGCATAATGTTCCCTCTACCTTTACCTTTAGACCCCTTAACACTATATGGATGCCAAAGAGATGAAAAGCATCTATGTTATTCATTGTTCCTCTGGAATCCCCTAGGTTGGTGAGACTATTTGTTCTGTTAATCCTAGCACTCAGCAGACTTAAAACATGTAAAACATGTGAGGACCCATTCTTTTGAAGAACATGCTAAAAAGACAGAAGGTCATGTATGTATTGAGGAGACCCGTGTTATTGCTAAGGTTGTGCAATTTCATCACCTAAAGTTTAGGGAAGCCATTGAGATTGAAAAAAAAGGCCCAACAATCTCAATAAAGATGATGGCTGGAAAATAATCAGTTTCTAGATCCTTGCCCTCTCCTCTTAGTAGATCCCTATGGTGTTCTTCTGTGTAAATTCCTTCATGAATAAAATCCCTCTTGTTAAACCAAAATTTAGTTGAAAAAAAATGAAAACAATTCATAATTAACTTCGAGTTTAAAACAATTTAATTTCTCTTTAGCTCCTCATTATCCTATTATTTAGAAAGTCCTTGATATATCTAGCCTAATTAGTTATCCTTTTAATGAAATACTCTTATATTATTATTGACTCAAAAAAATAAAAAACAAAATATAAATAAATCCATACTTTTAGTTTATAACTTAATGGTCTAAATTTATGTAATAGTTACAGGTTATACAAACTATTAATCCATTATATTATTTAATTATATTAGCCCTTTGGATTCATATTAAGTAAATACATACTTAGATATACAATTATTTAACAAAAGTTTTATTAATAAACTTCAATATGATATTTAGATTTTATTAATAACTATAACATAACTAAGTCACAATTAACTTTTTAATTAGATAATATTAGCCCCCTTTTATTTCATATATGATAATTAATTGTTTAGTTTCACAACTTGTTAACTTTATCATAATATTAACTAATTAATTTTATAGCTTGTGATATAAAAACTTTTTAAATATATTACTTCATTTACATATAATACTAGTTATGAAACTAACTTATATTAATTATTTAAGTAAAATCCTTTCGGTAATTAATTTATTCATATTATTATATTATATAATCTTATTTCTCCCACCCCTATCCCATAGTCCTATCTAGTTAGCCTTTTCCAATCAAATATAGCCTTTAGAAAGTTTGGTTGACTAATCCAATATAGTTGTTGGTGGATGATCTGCTCTGTTCTTCAACTTGTCCTCACGATGAACCACACTCGTTGGTTTGAAATGCCTCGACAAAAGAATTCCAATGTGATTTGCACCGAAGAATCTCCTCTCAAAACAAATATGGTCTATCAATTTAAATAAAATAAAGTAAGAGATTAGTTGAGATTCTTTAACATTTTCTTTTTATGATTGAAAAAAATAGGTAGAAGGCTTCCTAGATCACCATAATTTTGTTCACTTAACAAGTTAATAAGGTTGGCACTATAATTTTGCTCACTTAACAAGTTAATAAGGTTGGCACTATGGGAAAGCTTTTGGAAATAAAAAATGATGTGACTAAGAGACTCAAAAGGTAACAAACTCTTTACTACCAAGGTGTTTTGGGAATTGACCAACTCTCATTTTCACTTTGAAGGTCATGATAATTAGTTCTTATCTTGGCAATGTTCATTTTCTTCTTAGCACTTGGTCAAGAGTGAAATATAGTTCTAGTTATCTAGATTGGGATTGATCACCTCTTTATAATACCTTAACTTCCTTTTTCCCTCTAACTCTTTATCCTCCCATAACTTATCCTTAAATTTGGAAGTAATAATATTTTTAATATTATCCTCATTCTCCAAGACCATCTCCTCCTAGTTATGCTGGCCTTGCTTGAGTTGAAGGCGGGGATTTTGGGTAGAGTTGAAACAATTTATGGGAACCTCTTTGTTTCCATATTGTATAGCTTATATGAGATACCAAATCATAGTCATGCATTCAATGGAATAAAGAATAATTTCAAACAAGAGGATAGGGTAGGGAGTTTTTCCTTCAATTCTTTAAATATAGTGCAACCCCAAATTTCACATCCATATAAAATAACACGTGTGACAATAGTGTCAAAGTGCAACTTTCTTTTACTCCATACCCAAAGCTTTGTTCAATTACATTTGTTTTCAAGCTCATAATAAGTTTTCCATCCCCAATTATCCTTTTCTCAATCTTATAATTCTAATTGAGAACCTTGATATATGTGTCCAAATAGTTATTATCATAAATAAAGTTATCATAGTTGATAGTTTTAGATTTTTTATCATGATTTTAGTCTTGTGAGTATTAATAATCATACTCATCCTGAAGCAATAATCTTGGAGAATTTTAACCTACTCGTTGTATAGACATCGTTATTCAAATAATAATTTTAATTCAATTTTAATATACTAAATTTCATTATTTCACTTAAACATATACCAAAAATAGTTAAAAATTAAAATTCAACAAAGAGTTATAGAATAATAAAACCACATAAAGATGTTAATATTATGGAGAGAAAAATCATTGTAAATTGATGCAGGAGAATTCACCCGAAGGAAAATCATTGTAAGTAGTAGACATAGGGGGGTCATGTGTTTTTGGGAAATTAGTTTCCTAAGTCTCAAGTCAAGTTAATATTTAGCCCTTAAGTGTGATTTAATTAGATGCTCTCAAAACAAATAAATGAGAACATGAGTAGTTCCATGATCCTAGGAGCAAGGGAGAGCTTTTAGGCATAAAAGGGAGAATAGATGTGGACCATTAAGAAAAATAGGGGACTTTTTTATTTTAAAACAGAGAAAAGATGGAGTGGATGAAGTCTGCCATATATATATATATATATATATATATATATATATATATATATATATATATATATATATATATATATATATATATGCATGAATGTAGAGCGTTACAGCTTTATTTGAGTGATTTTAGGAAAGGATGGGATTAGTAACCCAATCCCAATTTCCATATAAAGAAATGTAAGTCTACGGGAAGAAGGGAGGCCACAAGTGTTGAGAATCAGGCCTGTGTGAGAGACCCAGAGTCCCAATTGTAATCAATTACTTTTATGTTTTAATAGAGAGTAGGAATTCGATTCTGAGTGTGCATATGTGTGAATTGAGTCTTTACGATTTGATTTCATGTGAATTATGAAGTCGTAGGTTTTGTAATGAATTGCAGGGAGAGTTCTGTAGTACGCAGGGGCGTAACATTCTCAGAGATGAATCACAAGGAATCATTCAATCCTAGTGAAAATCAGAGTTAGCTTTGGAGGGGAATGTGAGCATCAAAGTGGGTAGCAGAAGTAGTGAAGGGTGAACCTTTAAAGAAGAAAATCACTGAGAAATTGAAGAAACAATGTAAATTTCCTACGCAAAGGAATTGCAGAGAAGTGCAAATGATGCTCAGCAGTCGTTGGATCATCAATATCAATGACTGAGATCAAATCGCAATGGCATAAGACCCTTTAGAGTTATCGGGATAAACCTTGGAAGTTTGCAAAGAGTAAGGGTGATTAATCGTGGACCGTTGGATCATGGCCAGATCAACAGTCATGATTAAATTGCATTATCGGCGATCGGAGGTGCCAAGGGTCAGCAATTTAGTGGGATTTCCATATCCGTGATAGCGATATCGGCGATCATCATTGGCTTTGCATCAGAGATCAGAAGGTTAGGCTATCGGAGAGCGCAAAGGCAGCGTAGAGGAGACAGACCCGATGTTGTTATAAATGCGGGTCTATACAATTTAAAGTCCAGAGTATATGGTTCAATAGAAATTCCTTTGTATTCCAAAAATATTATAACACCGATAGTTTATACGATGTAGGCCTTTTTAACACAGAAGCATGTTTCTCCGATTCGATAGTCATATCGGAGTCGGAGGAAGGGTGAAGGTATATATATGTATGAACCGTGGAACATGCGATGGCCAATTGCAATGAGGTTTTAGCCTTGGGAACTGTGTGACTCTGTACAGGAAGGTGGAAAAGCTAAGAAAAGCGGAATTTTCCTTTGTAAAGGTATGTTTCCTTTATAAATGGTTTTTAAAAGGGAAAAAGTGTCGATATATGGTTTTATGTTCTTTATATATATATGACCCCATGTTATAAGGGGAAGGACATATATATATGTGTGAATGAAATGTTCCGAAGGGTTTAAAAAGTTCCAATAGAAAGATTTAAAAGGGAGCATTCATTAAAAAGGATAATGAATGTTAAAAGTGTGTTTTAAGTCCCGATAGAGGATTACAATGGGGTGATTGGTTATGATACAAAGGAACGGCTATATAAAGGGGCCTTGACAATTAAAGGTCTAAAGATTTAACTCCATTTTAGAGTTAAATATCCTAGGACAGTTGTGGATGCATTTTTAATATGCATAATGTGGGTATGTGTGGGTGTAGCCCTGCACCATTAGTGGTATCAAAGCAGATTTGTAATCTGTAAAAGGAGAACTTTTGACGTTCTTGGAAGACTATAGCAGTCCCAGCAAAGGTTTGGAATAGCAGGAACAGAAGATTCCTTAAGGAAGGAGAAAGAAAGATTGCTTAATGAAAGTTCTGAAGGAAATATGACTTGGAAACCAACCAGAGGACAATCCATTCAAAGTGTAGAAGAATAGGTGAAACAAGATCATGCTGAGATCTTGAAGGTATGTTCTATTTTAAATTAAGAATGTGTGTTTTTATATATTAATGCACAGGTGACAACAAGAGAATCTATGAGAGAAGAAAAGATGTGTTCTTGAAGACAAAGTAAGGAGAATACTCTAATAGGAGAAGTGGTAATGAACTTGAAGAATCAAACGAGATTGGACAGAGAGGATAGTTGAAGTGTTCTGAAGAGAAAGTGAGAGATTGCAGAAGCCTAGAAGGAGAAAAGGTGTTGCTCTAGAAGGGGAGGTTTCAGACAGAGGATCTATACTTACCAAAAGACTGAGTGAGGAGAGTTTAGTGAGGTAAGATTGTAGTCAGGAGGACTAGTTGTTGTAGAGGCTTGTTGCAAAGGAGCTCATGAAGAAAGAAGAGAAGAAGATGACTACTGATAGTCATAGCAGAGGTTCAAAGAGAAGCTACAGTAGAGGATATAAGAAAGATGATGCCAAAGAAAATGGCAAGAAGATGAGTCAAGAAGAAATTGACAAAGAGGTTGTTGAATTAAAAAAACAACTCAATACATTAAGGAGAATGCTTGAGGAAAGTCAGAGACTAGGTTGGGTCTTAAGGAAGAAGCCAGTAGAATGGCATGATATGCAGAGAAGGATGTAGCAAAAGAAAGTGAAGTGGTTGAAGGGAAAACTTAAGGAAGTTGAGTTAGAAATGGAAGAATCCATTTGTGAACCAGAACAAGGAGAATTTCTGGGAGATAGTGAAGATGAAGACTTGAAGACTGAAACTTCAAGTAAGGCCAAAGGGTCACATGGTTTTAAATCTGACAATTTGTGTATGTTTGCAGGTGAAGGACAATTGGCTGATATTGTCATGAAGAAGGAAAAATACCAGCAGAATCAAAATTCTGTTCTGGAAGAAGATGAGGTAGATAGATCTCATATATAGCTGATGGAAGATGTCAAGCAACTAAGTGAAGGGCTTGAGGAGATTGAAGAAGAGACCATCGAAGAATTTATTAATCATATGAATGATTTAGAATAGTAAGGAGATATGATGGTTGAACCATCAAGTGAGACCATAGGGTCTTATATTTTTAGAATTGATAGTTTGTGTATGATGGCAGATATTGTAGGAGAAAAGTAGCCATTTGAAGATATCTTCAGAGGAGACAAACAACAAGGGACTGAAGGCAAACTTTAGGAAGAGACTATGTTAGCTGAAAGCATAGTAAGGATCATCAATTCACTATGATGATAGGCAAGTGGAGATAGCCATGGAAACTCTTGAGACAAATAGTAGGGAAGAAGAACATCTACTAAAAGATGTTAAGGAAGAGGAAGTCTAGGGAAAGACTCAATAAAGAGAAAAGGAACACTAACAAAAGAATGTTTTGAAGAGGATGGATAGTCTTTTCAAGATATCGAAAGTCTCGAGGAGTACTCTAGGAGAACATAGTATGATGTAGAACACCTCTTGAAGGAGGGAAGTAGTGATTTTCTACGACAGAAAGACCTTGAGATTACAAGGGTCAAAGGAACACAATATTTTAATACTGTAACACAGCATGTGAAGGATGAAGCTGGAAGAAGAGAGAATTGTGATGAAGTGCTTGCTAAGTGTGAAGAGGAAATTAAACTATTGGAGAAACTGATGAGAGAACCTGACATAGAACAGAAGTTGTAGTTATAGTTTATGAAGAATAAGATGTGTCTCAAGTAGCCATGGAGACATGAAGGTGTAATAATTTGTTTGCAAGTTCATTAAAGAGCATGAATAAGTATGAGTATGTGATCAAAAAGATTAAGCATAGGTTGTTTCAAGATAATAAAGAGGTAGTAGGAATCAAACAATTTCAAAGTGAAGATAATCAGCACCAGGTTAAGGGAGAAGAAGTTCAATACTATGAACCCAAGCAGGAAGACATCATTAGAACAGATGATGTAGAAGAGAGATTACCAAACAGCCTCATGAATTTTGTTGAGAATTCGAATCATCATACTGATGTGTTGACAGAGGACAATGAGAAAATAGAGCAGCAAACTAAATTGTTGCCAAAGGAAGATAAGGCACAACAACTTTATGTTTTTAATTTTAACAAGTGTTTTGTGAATGCAGGTTTTGTTGTAATTGCTGGACGAGATTTGGCACTGGTGAACTACCAAATAAAGGTGAAAGAAGAGAATTCTATGGAAGAACTCAATCCATGGAATAGAGAAGTTAATTTGCTGGAAAGAATGCTGAACAATCATGATTTAATCATGAAAGAAGGTAAGGATGATAGGGAGGCAGTCAGTAAAGCAAGTAAATCAAAAATGGCCACAAGTAAAGTAAGAGAAAGTAAACCAAAGAATGAAGCAAGTAAAAGAAAATTTAGTATAGAAGACAATAACAGTAACCTGAAACAAAGATAAGAAGGTAGAAGTAAGAAGCAGAAGATGAACCAGCCCAAAGATATGCTAGACAATTGAAGAAATATGGTAGCAGATGATGAAGTAATTCAAATGGAGGAAAATGGTAGTAGCAGCAAGCAAGATCAATCAGAATTTGAATCTGATTGACAAGAAGAAGAAGACAACAAAAATGCAACAGCAACAAAGGAACAAGGCATCTGGACAGTTACATAACAAAGTATGGGATTGAGGAAGACAAAGATCATAAGGCACATGATCATGAGATCATGAATATTTTCTACTTTGGGAGTATGATGCAGGAGCATTTAGTCCAAGGAAAATCATTGTAAATAGTAGACATAGGGGGGTCATGTGTTTTTGTGAAATTAGTTTCCTAAGTCTCAAGTCAATTTAATATTTAGGCCTTAAGTGTGATTCAATTAGATGCTCTCAAAAAAAAAAAATAAGAACATGAGTATTTCCATGATCCTAGGAGCAAGGGAGAGCTTTCAGCCATAAAAGGAAGAATAGATGTGGACCATTAAGCAAAACAGGGGGTTTTTCTGTTTTAAAACATAGTAAAGATGGAGTGGATAAAGTATGCCATATATATACATATATATGCATGCATGTAGAGCTTTAGAGCTTTATTTGAGTGATTTAAGGAAAGGATGGGATGAGTAATCCAATCCCAGTTTCCATATAAACAAATGTAAGCCTATAGGCAGAAGGGATGCCATAAGTGTTGAGAATCAGGCCTATGTGAGAGACCGAGAGTCTCAATTGTAATCAATTACTTTTATGTTTTAATATAGAGTAGGAATTCGATTCTGAGTGTGCATATGTGTGAATTGAGTCTTTATGATTTGATTTCATGTGAATTATGAACTCGTAGGTTCTGTAATGAATTGCAGGAAGGGTTTTGTAGTACGCAGGGGCATAACATGCTCAGAGATGAATCACAAGGAATCATTGAATCCTAGTGAAAATCAGAGTTAGCTTTGGAAGGGAATTGGAGCATCAGAGTGGGCAGCAGAAGCAGTGAAGGTTGGAACCTTTAAAGAAGCAAATCACCAAGAAATTGAAGAAACAATGTAAATTTCCTAAGTAAAGGAATTGCAGAGAAGTGCAAATGATGCTCAACAGCTATTGGATCATCAAGATCAACGGCTGAGATCAAATCATAGCAATGGAAAAGCCTTTAGAGTTATCGGGATAAACCTTGGAAGTTTGCAAAGAGTGAGCGTGATAATCATGGACCGTTGGATCATGGCCAAATCAACAGTCATGATTAAATCGCATTATCGGTGGTCGAAGGCACCAAGGGTCAGTAGTTTAGCACGATCACGATATTAGCGATAGCGATATCAGCGATCGGTGTTGGCTTCGTATCGGCGATCGGAAGGTCAGGCTATCGGAGAGCATGGAGGCAGCAAAGAGAAGACGGACCCAATGTTGTTATAAACATGGGTCTATAAAATTTAAAGTTCGGAGTATAGAGTTCGGTGGAAATTCCTTTGTATTCCAAAATATTATAACCTCGATAGTTTATATGGTGTGGGACTTTTTAATGTGGAAGCATGTTTCTCCGATCCGATAGTCATATCGGAGTTGGAGGAAGGGTGAAGGTATATATATATGAACTGTGGAACATGTGATGGCCCACTGCGATGAGGTTTTAGCCTCAAGAACTGTGCGAATCTGTACGGGAAGGTGGAAAAGCTAAGAAAAGAAGAATTTTCCTTTGTAAAGGTATGTTTCCTTTATAAATGGTTTTTAAAAGGGAAAAAGCACCGATATATGGTTTTATGTGCTTTATATATATATGACCCCATGTTATAAGGGGAAGGATATATATATATATCTATATATATATATATATATATATATATATATATATATATATATATATATATATATATAGATATATATAGATATATTCCGAAGGTTTTAAAAAGTCTCGATAGAAAGATTTAAAAGGGAGCATTCATTTAAAGTGATAATGAATGTTAAAAGGGTGTTTTAAGTCCTGATAGAGGATTACAGCGGTGTGATTGGTTCTGATACAGAGGAAAGCTGTATAAAGGGGCCTTGACCATTAAAGGTCTGAAGATTTAACTCCATTGTAGAGTTAAATATCCTGGGACAATTGTGGATGAATTTTTAATATGCATATTGTGGGTATGTGCAGGTGTAGCCCTGCACCATAAATACTCCTAAAGTTTAAGAAATATGTAACCACAATGATGGTCCCTATCTTTAAAATAAGATTTTGAATGTATAAATAAATTAATCGCTATGAAAAATCTACATTCTCATAAATTTGTAACAAAATTTGTTCATAAAACTTTTTTTTTTGCAAATAATTATAATTTTTTCCTATTGAATATGATTTGATCTCCAAACCTCCTATAGTGGCAAAGATAGCAAACTCTTTACTCCCAAGGTGTTTTGGCAATCGACCAACTCTCATTTTCACTTTGAAGGTCATGATAATTAGTTCTTATCTTGGCAATGTTCATTTTCTTCTTAGCATTTGGTCAAGAGTGAAATATAGTTCTCGTTATCTAGATTGGGATTGATCACCTCTTTATAATACCTTAACTTCATTTTTCCTTCTAACTCTTTATCCTCTCATAACTTGTCCTTAAATTTGGAGGTTATAATATTTTTAATATTATCCTCATTCTCCAAGATCATCTCCTCCTAGTTATGCTAACCTTGCTTGAGCTGAAGGTGGGGATTTTGGCTAGGGTTTAAAAAAAAATTGGGAACCTCTTTGTTTCCATATTGTATAGCTTACATGAGATACCAAATCATAGTCATGCATTCCATGGAATAAATGCTAATTTGAAACAACAGGATAGGGTAGGGAGTATTTACCTCAATTCCCTAAATATAGTGCAACCCCAAATCTCAAATCCATATAAAATAACACGTGTGACAATAGTGTCAAAGTGGAACTTTCTTTTACTCCATACCCAAAGCTTTGTTGACTTACAATTGTTTTCAAGCTCATAATAAGCTTTCCATCCCCATTATCCTTTTCTCAATCTTATAGTTCTAATTGAGAATCTTGTTATATGTGTCCAAATAGTTATTATCATAAATAAAGTTATCATAGTTGATAGTTTTAGATTTTTTTATCATGATTTTAGTCTTGTCAGTATTAATAATCATACTCATCTTGAAGTAATAATATTGGAGAATTTTAAGCTACTTGTTGTCTAGACATACTTATTCAAATAATAATTTTAATTCAATTTTAATACTAGATTTCATTATTTCATACTTAAACATATACCAAAAAAATTTAAAAATTTAAATTCAACAAAGAGTTATAGAATAATAAAACCACATAAACATGTTAATATTATGGAGGGAAAAATCATTGTAAATACTCCTAAAGTTTAAGAAATATGTAACCACAATGACGGTCCCTATCTTTAAAATAAGGTTTTGAATGCATAAATAAATTAATCATTATGAAAAATCTACATTCTCATAAATTTGTAACAAAATTTGTTCATAATTTTTTTTTTTACAAATAATTATAATTTTTTCCTATTGAATATGATTTCATCTCCAACCCTCCTATAGTGGCAAAGGTAACAAACTCTTTACTACCAAGGTGTTTTGGGAATTGGCCAAATCTCATTTTCACTTTGAAGGTCATGAGAATTATTTCTTATCTTGGCAATCTTCATTTTCCTCATAGCACTTAGTCAAGAGTGAAATATAATTCTCGTTATCTAGATTTGGATTGATCACCTCTTTATAATACCTTAACTTCTTTTCCCTCTGACTCTTTATCCTCCCATAACTTATCCTTAAATTTGGAAGTAATAATATTTTTAATATTATCCTCATTCTCTAAGACCATCTCCTCCTAGTTATGCTAGCCTTGCTTGAGCTGAAGGCGAGGATTTTGGCTAGAGTTCAAACAATTTTTGGGAACCTCTTTGTTTCCATATTGTATAGCTTACATGAGATACCAAATCATAGTCATGCATTCAATGGAATAAAGGCTAATTTCATACAAGAGGATAGGGTATGGAGTATTTCCTTCAATTCCCTAAATATAGTGGAACCCCAAATGTCACATCCATATAAAATCAAGCGTGTGACAATAGTGTCAAAGTGGAACTTTATTTTACTCCATAACCAAAGCTTTGTTGACTTACAATTGTTTTCAAGCTCATAATAAGATTTCCATCCCCAATTATCCTTTTCTCAATTTTATAATTCTAACTAGGAATCTTAATATATGTGTCCAAATAGTTATTATCATAAATAAAATTATCATAGTTGATAGTTTTAGATTTTTTTATCATGATTTTAGTGTTGTGAGTATCAATAATCATACTCGTGTTGAAGCAATAATCTTGGAGAATTTTAGGCTACTTGTTGTCTAAAAATCCTTATTTAAATAATAATTTTAATTCAATTTTAATACTAAATTTCATTATTTCATACTTAAACAAATACCAAATTTTTTTTAAAAAATTATAATTCAACAAAGAGATATAGAATAATAAAACGACATAAACATGTTAATATTATGGAGAGAAAAATCATTGTAAATACTCCTAAAGATTAAGAAATATGTAACCACAATGACGGTCGCTATCTTTAAAATAGGATTTTGAATGCATAAATAAATTAATCAGTATGAAAAATCTACATTCCGATAAATTTGTAACAAATTTTGTTCATAAAACTTTTTTTGCAAATAATTATAATTTTTTCCTATTAAATATGATTTTTGCAAATAATTACAATTTTCCCTATTGATAATCATAAATAACTAATTAATGCAAATGATTTCTCTTCTTATATGTAAGAAGGAGAAATAATTTAGGGTAACACCTTGTAGCTAATAAGCTAATTTTAAAAGTAAAGTTGTGTACATGCAGGGATTGAATCATTGAAGTTTTATTTTTTTTTCTAAGTAAAACTATTCTATTGGTATGAAACAAAGTATAATTACATCGAGGCTCAGGCCTCAGCAGTGATGAACATCATTTACCAAAAAATATAACTGTCTAATCTCGACTGCCCCAACGATGGGGAAACTAGTCCATGGAGGCGAAAAAAACTCACACAGGGGTTATGAGTTTTAACAAAAAACATATCAAACATTGCAAAAAAATAACCAGGAAAGTTTTGACAGAACAAATCATAACCAAAATTATCCTGTCAGCAGTAAAATCCACCCAACTGGTAGAAGGGCGACACCTGGCTACCATGTGTCGATTCTAGAGGTTCTCTGGGGTAGGCTCTTCCTCGATAAGACATGCGTACTAGTACCACTCCTCCTCCTCTGCTGACGTGCCGCTCTGAATTCCACGAGCTGGTTGAGCACCAATAGAGCTGCTAGCTACTGCATGTGGGCTGGACATGTCTCCCACTCTGCAACCTGGTGCCTGCATGTATTCAACTCTACCTTCATCAGCTGACTGCTAGCCAACTCCTTCCCATGCGGGGTGGAAACATCCTCAACCAGCCGCTGCTTGCCTGGGTCATGAGTGCTTCTGTTCCTTTGAGCAGCCCTCTGTTGTTCACTATTGTTCTCTGTCTGAGCTTCCTGTGGGTCATTTTTCTTAGATAAAGTGATGGTGACGGTGGTGGTGATAGCAGGCCTATGCAGGGGCTGTGGAATTGAAATTGCATTGTGTGGGGAGTGGGGTGAGGGGGAAGGGGAAAATCGGTTGTATGAACAGTGGCGTCCCTCCTGCTTGCACCTTGAAGTTGAGCTCATCCTATGTCGCTGCAGGTATCAGGATACCGGCTAGAGAAGGAGCCATAAGGATTTGGGATATCAGGAGAGGAGGAGGGGGAGGCAGAATCTGGGCTGGACATCGTAGGAGAACGAATGCCTCTGCCATGACTGCCCCCTCTCCAACTACGCATTTGGTGGTGGATGCGAGCCATGGCGGGATTCGAAGCAGAGCTTGTAGTTGGGAGATTAGCGGAATGGCTGAGCAGAGAGTGAGTGAATGAAGTCTGAGCGGGAGTCAGATTGCAGAGCCTAGTGTAGGAGAAATGATACCCATTACCCAGGTCTATACAACTGAGCAGCCAACAGCGACTTCCCATGACTGTGCGTGAACAAGGCTCCACTGCCTGAGGAGGGAAAATGCAGTGGAGCAGGGGAGAAGGAACAATGTTATGGTCTGTGGAGGCCATTGCTATGAGCATGATGGTGAAATCTCGACTAGAGCACCCATTTAATGTCACCTGCAAGGTGCCATGAATTCCCTTCAGGTTTCCATAGGAGAAGATGTAGGCGGCCATGTGGCCAGCCCTCCCGCTACCCGTCTGTCTAATCGCCAATAATTGCGTGGTTATCACCCACATCCGGGTGTGCTTCTTCACCGTATACCATTTCAATTTGCACCAATTAATGATAATCCTTTGAGTGGAGTGCAGTGGCAATAGTGTTAAGCAAGTCTGCATGTAGGTTCCTTCCACTATCCACACCTATGTTAGCTAAAAGATCAGCCACTTTGTTGCCATCCATACGAATGTGTAATGATTTTTGCAAATAATTACAATTTTCCCTATTAATAATCATAAATAACTAATTAATATAAATGATTTCTCTTCTTATATGTAGCTAGGAGAAATAATTTAGAGTAACACTTCTCGCACCTAATAACCAAATTGTAAAAATAAAAATGTGTACTTGGTTTGGTATGGAGTGATATTTAAAACCTAATTTTATTAATCAAAAATATTAATAAATTAAATAAATTTAACATTTAAATAATAAATTCAATAATATCAATAATAAATAATATTATTAATTAATTTTTAATTAAAATAATTAAAAAATATTTTTATAAATTTAAATTTAAATAAAATAAAAATCATTGAAAACAAAAGGGGAAAATGATTGACTTTTTTTGAACAAGCAAATGGAATTTGAAATTCCACACTACTCGAGAGTTCCAAGGTTGATAGTGTGGGCATTGGAAATCCAAAGTGCAATAAAGATTAATACTGAGTAAGGAGTTTAAAGAGATTTTAAAGTTAATAATAATTTTAAAGTATTATAAATATAATTATGAAAGTTGTTTTTAGTAATTTTATAGATATTTAAATATTTAAATATATATATAGATTGAATTTTAAAATTTAATATTAATTTTTTTTTTAAATGTAAAAATCATTTCTATAATGTTTTTTGCTTAAGCAAGAGTAGTTCCTTCTATTTCATTAACTCGAGAATAAATTTATAAAATATACATAAACCCTGAACTCCAAGAGGCGAGAGGGAAACCAAGGGCATGATGCCAACGTAAAGCATCACCCCACTACAACAGACATCTAATTTTTTCATTCCAAACTTTAGGATGAACCATATAAAACAAAAGCCTGATCTATGGAAAACAAACATCCACGTTACTCATGCGATAAGCCCGTCAAGCCTCATGGCCCCACCAAAAATCACCAACAGATCTGACGGTTAATACAACCCCATGAAATCGGACGGCACCCTGAAATATCACACCACCTAACATGTGCGAAACTTAACTTGCGATGGAGGGTGGTATCTTCACCCCGCTCTGGCCACGTGGCAGTAGTCTAATGGTATCACTCCCAAACAAACTAAACCACTTACCATCCCAAATCACCGCGATCACCCGTAAACCACTTTATCTTGGTTTTCCGACTGGGAAGAGGAATGAAGGGGAATCGTCATCGTCGGGAAACAGAACAAGCCACAGAGACCTCCGTTGACAGTGGATAGAACCTGTTGAGCAATCTAAAGAGGAAGGGGCCTGGTCCCTTTCCACCTGGGAGAAATAAGACAACTTTGAACCTGTCCGTCTACCCATAGCCTCCCCAAGAACTGAGATTGAACTTGATTAGACCTCATCATACCTTTGCTTTCCTTTAGGCCCAATTTTTGAAAAGTTCTCTATCCTCAACCACTTGTTCCTCACAAAGAGCTTTTACTCTTCCGAGAGACATTTCCTTCCATTTCATCTCAAATCTGTTTTCTGTATTAAACACTCCTTGATTGGCAAGAGTATATGCTAGTTTGTTGGCTTCTCGTCTAACATGTCTGAAACTAACAGTTCTTAGACTTAGGAGACGTTTCTGTATTCTTTGATACACTTGTATTAGTCTCCAATGTTTTGAGACCTTCTCTGGCGCTGCTCCACAACTGATTCTTCTCAGAGCTTTTATAGAGATTTTCGAGTCTGCCTCTATGATGACATTTGAGTTATGATTTTGATTCAGTAGTTCCAGGCATTGTTCCAAGGCCATTAATTCAACCATGTTATTTGTGGCTTTACCTAAGTGGTAGTGGAAAATGAATCTTATGATTCCTTCTTCATCTCTTAACACTCCACCATAACCAGCCATTCAAGGGTTGCCTTTCTAAGCCCCATCTATATTGCATTTCAGGTAGCCTTTCGACGGAGGATGCCACAAATCCTTTTCCTTTCCCAAAATTCCTTCTTTTCTTCTGAGTCCATTGATAATGGTCTCTTGCAATCCTAGTTGCCTGAGGGTTCTCATCTCATTTATAGTGGGCTACTTTTTGGGAAAACTGCGAATAGTTGTACCAACTGTCTCTCTAATCTGCTTCAAAATCAGATCCAACAGGCAAAGAGGACTGCATTTTTCATCCTTGAAAATTCTTTTATTCCTCTCTTTCCAAACATTCCAGATGATGAAGGTAGGTGTAAAGGACCATGCCAGATTGAGAATCTCATTTTCCGAAAAGTTCCTTCTCCACTTGATCAGGGTATTTGTGATGCTTTCTTTATCTCGATCTGTCTGTTGAAAAATGGTTGTAAAAGAGTCCCACACCCAAGTGGTAAAGGTGTAACTATTAAGAATATTCTCCATTGTTTCCTCTTGAGCTTCACATAGCTCACATCTAGAGGACCCAATAATCCCTTCTTTCCTAATGTTGTCCTAGGTTAAGATTTTCTTATGGTGCACTAACCACATGAATAGCTTGATCTTAGTAAAAATCATTTCTATAATGTTATTATTACTCTTCGTTAAATATTGTTTTAAGTATTATGGTGGTGTGGTTAGAATAGTTATAATTTTATTTGTTAGGTATTGTTTTAATTACTATGATAAAATCATTAAAATCTTGTTGTAGAGGTCTTTTTCTTTTACTTAACAACATAGCACAATTCAATAGTGTTCATTACTGTTATAACTCACAAATGCTAGACATTAGAATAAAATATTGAATGAGTACTTTGATAAATATAATACATTTTTATTATATTTATCAATAAGTAGGTTATATTGTTTTTTTGGACCATTGTAATTTTTTTATGAAAGCTTTGTGAAGTTGTGTAGGAGAGAAAATGTCACAACTATATTGATCGGACAACGGAGCTCTGGAGATCGCTGCTAGGGTTCTGCACCGCGCTCAGATGACGCAGACTGATCTGCGCAGACAACCAACAAGGACCTGACTATTCGAACAGGCATCTCTAAACAGTGGTGTAAGAGGGCGCAGGGCACATGGGCGACCCCCAGGGGGGGCCTCGGCAACCTCCCCCATCGCACACGAAGTGCAGCACCAAAACGAGAGAACAATACGGTTTGGATCGATCCATGAGAATGTCATCAATCAAGAAATCCCGCGCCAGAATGAGCGCAAAGGAAAAGAAAACCTGGAAGCAAAGGTAAATGGAGAGAATGTGAAGCAAAACCAAACAGATGGTACCCAGAGGGTCTCTTCAACCACCTGCAAACCAATAGCTACAGATCGACCCAGAATCGAACTGCCGGGGGAAAAAATAGAAGCAAGAATCCAATACATGATGGATCATGCACTCATTGGGAAATTCATAGGGTTTTGGCCGACGGAAAAAGCCCTCTACAGTTGGATTGCAGCGAAATGGAAACCTAAGGGAGATGTGACTCTGCAGTTAGGCCCAAAAGGATTCTTCACAGCGATCTTTTTTTGTTTGGAAGACAAATACAGAATCCTGGTTGAGGGTCCTTACTTCTTCAACTCAGCTGGCCTATACTTACGGGACTGGGCTCCCAGATTCAACCCGGATCAGGAGGATCTCACATGGGCACCGGTCTGGATAAGACTATACTCATTGCCAGATGAATACTGGGATGAGGATATTCTGAAAAACATTGGAAATGGTTTGGGGGAATACATAAGGACTGCTGAAGAAACGAAACTACGAAGATATACATCTTACGCCCGCATATGCGTCTTCATGCGCCTTGACAAAGCCCTGCCAGAATCGGTAAGTCTCTCTCACCGTGACTATGAGTGGATCCAGCCTTTAGACTATGAACATGTTCCGTTTCGCTGCCGCAAATGCCATGCCATAGGGCATCTCTTTAGAGACTGCCCCCTGAATGCTCAAGCTAAAACCCCCTCCCCCACCGATTCTCAGACCAATGATGGCTTCACCAAAGCCCCTACCCGCAAGCGAGCGCATAAAAAACCATCAACAGGGAAGAAACCCAAACAGAACACCGCCTCTGACCATGTTGTCAGGAACAGCTTTGGAATCCTGGCACATGTCACGGACGAGCATACCACTTCCTCTCCTCCAAGCGCTGACCTCCCCTCATCCTCTTCCCAGCCACCTCCCGCGGCCCCTCCATCCAAACCCCCTCCCTCTAAAGATCCCCCAGCCCACAACAAGGAGAGCAAAGAGAAGCAGCGGGAAAAAGACAATGAAATGGAGGTTGATGGATCCTCAGGCCCCTTCCAGGGTCCAGAAATACCCACGGAAGGAGATAATCAGGTGCAACAAATGGAGGAAGAACCAGAAAGTATAGATCTACATGGATTAGACATACTCGAACTAGAAGCAGCATGCAAGAAGAAAGCATATGAAAGCATCCCAGAGCTACAGCTTGACAAACTGGAAATGGTCATTTCCAGGGCCTATCATCAAAATCAGCTTGGCATCCAGCCAGGAAGTCAATGGGATTTAAGCCAAACCCCAAAAGATTCCAAAAAAAGGGGAAGAAGAACCGACCTCCAAAGAACAATAGCGGTCGGGAAGATTCTGGTAGACTCCGGTAGGTATGCTAAGCTTACGAAGTACTACAAGCCCTCCACCAATAGTGACTCATGAAGCTCATTTCATGGAACCTTAGAGGGCTCAACGGCCCAGGAAAACTCAGAATGCTTAAAAATATGGTAAAAATGGAAAAGCCACAAATATGTTTTTTCCAAGAGACAAAATGTAACAGTACAACTCTAGAAAGGATACTCTCTAAAGCTTGGCCAGGATGTCAATCAGTTGCTGTAGATGCATCCGGCGCTTCTGGGGGATTAGCCATTGCATGGAACTCTCAAGCACTCACTCTGTCAGACTTTCATGCTTCACACAATCTAATACAGGCTACCTTCCACATAGTTGGCACAAATATTCATGGGAATCTCTCGAATGTATACTTCCCTCAGGAAGCAAGGGAAAAGATTGCTCTCCTCCATACCCTAGAAGCTCTTAACGCCAATAGAAGGCACCCACTATGGATAGCTGGAGGGGATTATAACATGATAACAAAATTAGAGGAGAAGATTGGCGGCAGAAACAAGTTGGAACAGGAAAACACCCACTTCAAAAACTTTATTCAGAATGCATCCTTGATAGACTTACAGTTCTGCAATGGCACTTTTACGTGGAGCAATCGCAGAGCAGGCATACATCAAATAGCCTCCAAGCTGGATCGCTTTCTCATCTCAGATAACTCGGTCCACTTGGGGGGAGATTTCTCGGCGGCCATTCTTCCACACTCTGGCTCTGATCATTGGCCGGTTGCCCTTCAATGGCAACGTCCAGGCAATAACATACGAAGACCTTTTCGCTTTGAGGAGTTTTGGTTCACTCATCCCTCACTCAGAGACTTCGTTAACTCCACGTGGACATCCTTCAGCCCTCCAGAAGGATCCAAGATGTTTCAGTTTCAACAGAAACTCAAACATCTAAAGCTTAGCCTCAAGAGATGGAACAGAGAGACCTTTGGAAACATCTTCAAGGCACAAAATGATCTTCAAAAAGCCCTGGAGGATTTGCAAAGAGAAATAAGTACATGCGGCCACACAGAGAGAACTCTCGAACAGGAGCAGCGCATCCACAATCAGCTTGAAGAAAGAAGAAAGCAGGAGGAGATATACTGGAAACAGAAATCAAGAATCAGATGGCTAAAAGAGGGAGAAAGAAATACCAAATTCTTCCATAGAACCACAGTGCAACGCAGAATGGGCAACAATATCCCTTACATTCAAAAATCAGGGGGAGAAAAGGTGGAGCAACATGAGGATATTGAGAAGGAACTCCTCGAACACTTTAAGCAGGTCCATCAAGAACCCGACATCAACAGACATCCGGCAATTGAAAGAATCACCCGCAATATACCAAAATTAATCACAGCGGAGCATAATGAACTCCTCCTTAGCCCAATTCAAACTCAGGAAGTGGACAATGCAATGACTCAGCTTAAAGAAGGAAAAGCTCCCGGCCCGGATGGATTTACCACTACTTTCTTTCACAAGTTTTGGGATTTAATAAAGCTGGAAGTCTGGGAGGTGGTGGAGGAGTCGCGAGTTTCTCACTGGCTGCTTCCCTCGCTCAACACCACCTTCATAGCCCTGATTCCAAAAGAGGAGGACGCGCTCAAACCGGACAAATTCCGGCCAATCGCACTATGCAATGTTATATACAAAGTCATCTCTAAAGTCATTGCAAACAGGCTAAAGCCCCTCCTGCCCATGCTCATCTCTCCGGAACAGTCAGGTTATGTGGAAGGCAGACAGATTTTGGACGGAATCATCCACACGCATGAGATCACCCACACTCTCAAGCATTCAAAGCAGGCAGGTATGCTCCTTAAACTTGATCTTTCCAAGGCTTTTGACAAACTCAGTTGGGATTATATACAGCAAATGTTATCTGCTTTTGGATTCAGCCCCACCTGGATTCGCTGGATCATGAGCCTTATCTCCTCTACCAGCTTCTCCATCTTAGTGAATGGGATCCCCTCTCGCCCCTTCTCCCCCTCCCGGGGTATCAGGCAAGGTGACCCCCTTTCCCCCTTCCTTTTTGTTTTGATGGCTGAGGGCCTGGGACGTCACATTAAGAATGCCCTCCACTCGCACCAGCTCAAGGGTATCTCCATCCACCACCTGCCTGCTACTTCCCATCAGCAATTTGTTGATGACACGATGCTGTTTGGGTACCCATCTGTTCAAGAAGCCTCCATATTTAAAGCAGTGCTTAATGATTTTACCGAAGCCTCAGGAACTAGCATCAACTGCTCCAAATCGCAGATCTTCTTCTTCAACACCCCCCCGGTAGTCAAGTCTGCCATAGTCCGCATTCTGGGGTTCCCCATAGCCACCCTTCCCTCTAAGTATCTCGGTGCTCCCCTCACTGCCTCAGCCATCAACCATTCCTCTTGGCGCAATTTAATTGAAAAACTTGAATCACGTCTCAATCAATGGACTCACAGAACTTTGAATTTAGTCAGCCGGGCGGTACTTATTAAAGCCATTCTTCAAGCAATGCCGCTGTACCTTTTCTCCATCCTGGCAGCACCAAAATGGGTCCTAAAAAGACTAAGGAAAATTCAGAGAGATTTCCTATGGGGAAGCAATGCAACCAATCGCAAATGGGCTCTGGTAAAATGGAGCACAGTATGCAAACTGAAGGAAAAAGGAGGAATTGGTCTAAGAGATCCGGAGCACAGCAATGCCATCATGGGAGCCAAGATCTGGTGGCAGTGGCTCACCAATGCAGGCAAGCCATGGGTCACATTATGGACAACAAAGTATGCCAATCAGCGACCCCAGGAAGAGCTTATCAGATTGGAGCCCAGTGACAAAGGATCACTAATTTGGAATGCAGCCAAAGAACATTATAAAATGATCCAGCAGCATAGTTTCTGGGAGGTAAGAAATGGCAATAATGCTAGATTCTGGATGGACGCATGGAATCAAATGCCTACCCTCAGCAATGTTCTGAACCTGCCTCTAAACAACATGGAGGAGGAGACACAGCAAGTCAAGACCAGGCAGTATTGGACCCAGGAAACGGAGAAAGGCTTCAGAATCTGGAAACCGGGTAACCAAATCCTCACAAACGAAAATCGCCAAGCTTCTATAGCATTGGAAACGGAGCTCAGCAAAAGAAAAATCAGGTGTGACGAAAGGGAAGATATCCTAAGGTGGGGATATCAACCAAAAGGAGCGTTCACTACGTCTGAAGCATACAAGATAATCTGCAATGACTCTGCTCCTCAGGATCCAATCTGGGGCCAAATATGGAACTCTGGCTCCTGGCCCAAGATCTGTCACTTTCTCTGGTTGGTAGGGCATCAGAGAATCCTAACATGGGACAAGCTCCGAAGAAGAAATTTCCATGGTCCCTCCATCTGTTTTAACTGCAATGCCCATGAGGAAACGCTTCAACATCTGTTGGACTCTTGCCCCCTAGCCAACCAGCTATGGGAGAAGGCAAGCTTTCGATGTCAAAGAAGATGCAGACTTGAACATGAAATTACGAATTCCATACGACAGTGGCAAAAGGACCCGTACAAGAGCAACATCCTCAATCATCTATGGCGATTGATTCCCGGGCTAATTCTATGGAGTATATGGAAGGAGCGAAATAAGCGCATTTTTAAAAATCAACGCTCTTCGATGGACAATATTTGGCATATGCTATGCAAAAATATTCAAGAAACTGTGATGTTAAGACCCTGGAAGGAGGAGGACTGGCCTACACTAGCCAACGAGAAAACTATCATGGATAATTGGCAAATCAGCTGCACTAAAAGCATGCACCAGCAGAACCCCTCTGCAGCCAGCATTGAAAATCAAGTCGCATGGAAGCCTCCGCCAAAGCACACATTCAAACTCAACTTTGATGGTGCCTCAAAAGGGAATCCCGGGTTAGCAGGCTTTGGAGGAATAATTAGGAATCATGAAGGTGTTCCCATGACACTATACTTTGGAAACATTGGCTGGGACACCAACAACTCAGCTGAATTGGAAGGGCTATGGCAGGGACTTCAACTTGCTGGGGAGCTCAACCTCCACCCTCTGGAGGTAGAAGGAGACTCCCAAATCCTCATCAATAAGGCCAAAAAAATCCTAAATGGATCTCAGGCTAAAAAAATAGCCACCAGTTGGAGGCTTGAAGCACGACTGGAGGCAATAGAACAGAAGCTTCACAGCAACAGAGCCATCACCTTCACACACACAAGGCGGGAGGGAAACAAGGTTGCGGACTTCATGGCCAATGTTGGGGTGGGGAGTAATCACTCTTTGATCACAGGACAGCTGAATACTATATTATCGCATGTGGAAGCTCAAGAATGTTCTCGACTGGTCCAAAAGGATGCAACTCCCCTGGATGCGGGTGATTTGTGAGACGGGACAGGAGTGGGTGGCTGGACACATGCCGCCCCTCGGCCATCACGTGGCACCCACAGCGAACAGTTGGAAAGGATGAGGGAGGTTTAAGGCGAGGGTACTTGGGACAGTTAATGCCCGGAGAACGTATTCGACCCAGCGGAAGGCAACAGTAATGGCGGATGGGATCCCGAGCAGGGTAGGTGAGGAGGCTGAGAATAAAACAGGGTATGAGCAGGGAATGTTGGTAGTTATGCAGTCGGTTGGCCTCTCTGTCATTGTTGAGATTCCTTCTCAGACGGACGGGTTCATCACGCGGTCGGCTCTGGCAGCAGAAAGTCTGGTTCATTTTGTGGTCTGCTGGAATTCTCATCCCTCAATGGTGAGACCTCGACAGCGTATGCTCAGCCGTCGAGGCTCTTCCAGAGGAGGGGTCTCACGCAGGAATGAAGGGGACAGTGCTGGGCATTGTTGCCACTGCAATCTTGCCAGCTCTATTGGAGCCACCCCCCTACACTCCAGTCAATTCATGGATGCAGGGGCATCAGGCTCGGCCACCTTGCCAGCCTTTGGTTCCACCATCTTCAATTTTACCAGCTCAACAAATAACCCAAGGATCAACGCGCATGTTTCAATTCTGTTTATTGAGAATGCTCCAGATGATGACGACCCCATGGAGGTTCAGGGGCAAAGGATGCAAGTCAACCCAGGGGAAGCAGAGCAGGCTCCGGAAGCTGATATGGAGCAGGAAGCAAAGGTACCGGCTACAGACCCGGAAAATGCCAAGCATACTCAGAATGTTCCAAAGGCGGAAATTGGGGAAGAGGCAGCGACCTCTCCAACTGATGCTGAACGGGAATACTATGGATGGTGCCCAATTGTGGAAGAGCAACCGGATGAATGAAGGCGCCCGCGCTCAAGGTTCGCCTGGTCGCTCAAGGTTCAGTTATAGTCTTTGGCGTTTTCTGTTTTGTTATCTCTGTCATGTAATTTTTGTTAATGATGTGGGCAAAAGCAGTCTCCCCTGCGAGGGAGGAAATGGATGGCACCCCTTTTTGTCTGATGCCCCTGCGTGGGCCTACGTCTATGGTCAGCCTTGGTTTTTTAGATTGTCGCCCCTGCGCGGGCTTGCAGCGATGGTCAGCCTCAGTCTCGGTCTCAATCTGGTGCCCCTGCGTGGGCTAGAGCATGCTTTTGTGTCTGATGCATTATCGGCTCTCGGGTGGGATACCCAGAGCCTGTCTCACACTGGTTTCGCCATGATGTATTTTCGACCTTTGTATATATTTTAATAGATTAGTTTTTTTACCGAGAAAAAAAAAATAAGTAGGTTATATTGTAACTATTTTATAGTAAAAATAATTTGACTTTTTTTAATGTAAAAATCATTTCTATAATGTCATTTCTTCAATATTGTTTTAAGTATTATGGTGGTGTGATTAGAATAGTTGTAACTTTATTTGTTAGATATCATTTTAATTACTATGATGAAATCATGAAAACCTTGTTGTTACCCTTTTTTTTTACTTAACAACATAGCACAATTCATTAGTGTTCATTAATGTTATGACTCACAAATGCGAGACAGTATCATAAAATATTGAATGAATATATTAATAAATATAATACATTTTTAATATATTTGTAAATATGTAGGTTATATTGTAACTATTTTATAGTCAAAATAGATTGACTTTTAATTAGTTTCGAATATTTTGAAAATAAAAAATAATTTTTGAAATTTGTGTTTCTATTTTCTTGTTGGGAAATGACTAATTTTATCGAGTTATAAATAGAATTTGTGAGAAATAAAATATATTCTAAAAATCAAAAATAAAAATAAAAAAAATCTATATACCATCAACTGTCATAATAGTACATACATCAAAGCTCAATATTTATGAAAAACAATACACACATTAAATCTGAATATTCAAATCTCAATATTTATGGAAAAGAATACACACATCAAATCTCAATATTTATGAAAAACAATACACACATTAAATCTCAATATTCAAATCTTAATATTTATGAAAAATAGTACACACATCAAATTTCAATATTTATGAAGATTTCAATTCTATATATATGTGTGAAACTCATGCTTGACTTATAACTTATCTCTAACTTTTGAAAATAATTTACAATGTTTACTAAAGTTTTTGAAAAATTTTCACAATCACATTTTTACTTTTATTTTATGATATTTTTTTGTGGTTATATATATATATATATATATATATATATATATATATATATATGGTATTTTAAATGTGAAATTATTTGATATGTAATTTTAACATATATAATCTACTTAATATAAGAAAAATATCTAAAATTATTAAGTTATGGGAAATCTTTAAAAAAATCTCCTTTAAGCCTTACCCTTGTTATATAATAATGTTATTTTCAAGTTTGATTCCTTGGAAGTTGGATAATTGAATTATTTTTCATCAATGATTTTGTATTAATATTATTGTTCAGCACATAAATTCCTTATAAAACTTTATTTAGTGAGTTATTACATTATTATTGTTATATTAAGATGAAGGCCATAAATTTTCAACTCTTATATGAGTATGTAGGTCATAAATTTTGGTTACAATTGTGATCTTTTCTTTGATATTTAGGTTAATAGGCATGTCTATTTTGTAATAAAGTTTTTAGAGTTTTAATTTAATTATTAATAATTATTAAGTGGATGGTAGGGATTTAACCACGATGGAATATTGTAGAATATTCTTAGTAATATTTATAGGTTGAAATTTATTTGAAGAGATTTAGACTAGTTAACATTCCATAAGGAGTGTGAGATTTGAAAATCAACTGTAAATCTTAGATTAAGAATTGGTTTCATGATTTGTGGAACTAGAGAGGATCCTTCGAGATTAGTTGAGTCAAAAGTGGACTTAGAGGATATTTAGGATTTAGTTCAAAAGATTAAGGATCTAAACCGAAATGGGTTACAAAACCTTTTGTATAAATGTATGCCTAAAACGCATAGAGAGAGTTAGCTAGTTAGAGAGTTACTAGTTAGTTAGTTAGAGGATTTGATTGTAAGCCTACGAGAAAGAAAGGGAAAAGTCCACTGATTAGAAAATCAGGACAAAGAGAGAGAGAGACTCATTATGTAATTATTTGTTTATATATACACAGAGACTTTGATTGCTAAGTGTGTGATGAGTGTTGATTGATGGAATTATAGATTGTGTGTGAATTAAAGTAATTCTGCATAGTATATGTATGCAAGTGGAATTAAGCAGAACACGGAGAAGAAGTGGAGGATGAAGGATCCTGATATGATCGTTTGAATCCATTTGAAGGATCAAAGTTGAAGCTCAGGAGTGATAGTGTTTAAGAGTATATGGAAGAATGTTCAGGAGGAAGTTGTGTTGCAAAATAACCAAAGACCAGAAACCTTAGGGAACGCCTAATACACAAAAGAACAGAAAGCGGATAGTACACAGAGGAGGAGTACAATAATAGGAAGTGATTGAACAAGTTCAGAAGGGATAAACGCACAAAGGAAAATATAGGCGAGTCAGTTGAATAGACCAAAACACTGAGAAATCGCATAAAGACAAAGGAAAGGAAAGGCACAAATAAATGAAGTAACCATGCATAGGAACTGTTGGATCAGTCAGATCAACGGACGAGATTGTGTGAGATGAATGGTAGAGATCTTATCATGTAAAATAAAGTCAAGAAATGAAGGGATCAGATTAAGCCACATGTTACCTGAATAGTGGCACAGTCTTCATAGGCAGTAAGTAGTTTCTCGTGTGGGCTCAAGGCTATAAATAATATTTCTGAATTCTACACGATTAGCCTTAGGGGTTGACACGCAGCACATGGTTGGAAGAGAAAACCGCTTTTCTCGCGTTCTCTCGGTTTAATATCAATCGTACATGTAATCTGCGTGAGATTACACAATCACCATTGGATTGAGGTAGGAGGAGTAAATGGTGGAGATTTAATGTGCTAAGGAGTCAGTCTGTAGAAATGAGCAAACAATGTGATAACCGTCGGGTCAAGGAGACAGATCAATGATGCAGATTGAACATGATAAAGGGAGCATCGGTATACATGAAAAAGGTCTATGGAAGGGTGGAAATGTAAGGATTAAGTTGGTTTATGGAATATTTCTATAATAGGAGAGTTATAATAGAAATGAGCGGAATATTGTATTATGAGTTAAGTTGAGTTTAACCAAAGTCTAAAGACCGTGATATGCTTAATATGCACGTGTTATTACTGAAGGGTTAAGTTATAAGGATTAAGAATTAATCAAAGGTCTATTAAAGTTTAAGACTTTGAATAGTTAATTAAACAATTTCTGCATAGATTTTAATTAAGAACATTAAACCTTGGTTATAGAGGGTTTTCACCATCGATCAGGTGATTAATATTGGGACACAGTGTGACATGCAATTTTATTTGCATACTGTGGGGAAAGATGTGGCTTTGTTGCATCATTTTTGGTATCAGATCTGAATAAGGAGATTCTGTATGTAAAAGTTCTTTGAGAAACATAGAACATAGTTATGTTTTGAAGGTGTGTATACAAGTGAATGGTGATGAAAGAAGGCAAGAGGAGATCAAATTTTAAATTTGACAAACAATAGGCACACAAAGATAGAGTGTAGCAGAATTTGTAGATGCAAATAAATAGAGAACAATCCATTCAAAGTGTAGGTGAATGGTAGAACAAGATCATGCAGAGATCTTGAAGGTGAGGTGATATGTTTTTTTCTTTTCTTAATTTGGTTTAAAGATTGTGGTTGCAGAATTCAGGTTGTAGATGAAAGAAGGTATCTCAACAAAGAAGCAATAATGAAGAAAGTTGGTAAGAATTTCTGAGTGAAAGAAGAGGTGGCCAGAACTTAGTATTTCATCTATGATTGAAATACAAGAGGACAATTGTGTTCTTAAAAGGTGCAAATGAGTTGAAGCCTAGAAGGAGCAGAGAGAAGTGCTCAAAGAGGTTCCAGAGATAGAGAACCAAGTGATTGTCAAAAGGCCAAGTAGAGAGGAGAGCTTCATGAGGTAAGTGGCAGTAGGAAGGACTTGTTGTTACAGAGGCTTAGTACATCTCATAGTAAGTAAGTGAGGAGCTCATTAAGATAAAGGAGAAAATTACTACTGATAGTTATAGTAAAGGTTCTGAGGAAGACCACAATAGAAGAAAGGTGAAGAAAGAGAATGCCAAGGTAAATTACATACATAGACAATTAGGTGAAGAAGAATATGAGAGGGAGAAGTTTGAGATTGCAGTGCATATTGAGTTATTGATGCAGATGTTGCAGATGAATAAGGATGACCAGAAGCATGGTTATGTCATGAGGAAGAAAGTAAAGTGGAAGAGGTTACAAGAGAAGAGAAATCAGGAGTTGAATATGCAGTTAGCAGAAGAGCTGAAGAAGCTTGAACAAATAATGAGTGTTCAATTGAGATCTGAAGAACTCAGAGAAGCTGAGTTGAAAATGGGATTTTCCATTTGTGAAGCAGAACAAGGTGAAGTTTTGGGTGAAGATGAAGACTGGAGATCTGTGAAAGATCTCATGAACTATTGTAATAATCCAAGATAACAAGAAGTTTACTTTGCTGAAGAAGGAATTATTGATGATTTTCTCAATTGTTCCATAAATTTTGATCAGCACAAGGATATAAAACCTTGTATATTTGAATCTAAAAATTTTGATGTAATTACAGGTTTTGCAGAGGATGAGCAATCTTTTGAAGCTGTCAAAAGTATAGAAGAGTACCTTTCAGAAGATAAATACTCTGAAGTAAAGAAGGATGGAGAATTTCTCTTGAATGAGAAAAGTAGTGAATTATTGCAGCAGAAAGAATTCAGTAATACATTGATTTTTGAAAGTGTTACAACACAAGAATAATTTCTTGTGAAAGAAGGAAATGAGATTCATTCTGAAGAACTGATATGTGAGGCAACAATTGAGAGTGTTGAACCTTGTAATTCTCAAACTGATAATTTGTTTATAAAGCAGGAATTACAAGTGATGATGAAGTACTGATGAAGTGTCATAGAGAACTTGAATTATGGAATATTTGTTGGAAAACTCAAGAGTATGATAGTGTGATTGCAAACAAAAGAGTTCACTACAATGGACAAGAGAAGAAAAACATCATTAAAGCAGATAGTGTGGAAGAGAAACTTGCTCACAATTTCGAGAGTCCTTTGGAGGATTTTTTAAAGAGGTTGAATCAACATACTAATGTGCTGATAAAAGAGGAAAAATCATAGCAAAATAGTGAAAGGTTGCCAAAGGAAGAAGAGGCATGGAGCCTTTATGTTTTTAATTTTAATAATTGTTTTGTGAGTGCAGGTTTTGTTGCAGATGCTGGAGGGAATTTGGCACATATGAGCAACCAAGTAAAGATGGAAGAGGAAGATTCTGTGGAAGTATTTAATCCATGGAACAAAGATATTATGTTTCTGGAAAGAATATGACACAGGGTTACCCCTGCTTTACCCACACTATGCATAAACCTATGTAATAAACCATTTTCCACCCTGGAATTTATATGACCATCCGGTCAAAGATTCATTATAAATGAACAATTGGTCAAGGCCCCCTTTATTAGAATTCATGTGGAATGATTTATTTATTAACTACAGAGTCTAGCCCTTCCAATCCTTTCTATTGGGATTTAATACATCGTCATAACCCTTTATTAATTCCTATGGCCGCACATATATCCAAACCCCACTTTATAACTTTGGGTTATAATTGGAAAACCATTAAAACCCTTCTATCGATGCTTTATTCCATTATAATTCTCCTATAAGAGAATACACATAAAAACATGCATAACGTACCTTTTTTCCGCCTTTCCTTAGCATTTGCAAATTTCCCGAGGCTCCCTTTACTGCAATTGATCATCACAGTCTTTTGTGCCTCACTACATATCATCCGTTCCACATATGATATGCGACTATCAGAAGTGTTTAAATATGCTCTTAGGCCTTTAAAATCCAGGACACAACACTTTCTCGCAATACAAGAAATACACGGGAAAACCCACTCTGAGCCATTAAGCCAGATCTCAAATATTATATAACCTGCCCTATAAATATCATCGGGTTCGTTTCCATCTCAAACCTTCCGTTGTGCTACTCCTCTTCTAATCTCTAATCTTCGATCGCCTTCATTGGCTTATCGACGATATCGCAATATTGCTATCGGCACATTGCCATTCCACTGCTCGGTGTTATTTGACTTTGAAAAAATGTGATCGCTGATCAAATCTTGACCATCGATCTAGATCCCGATTCGACGGTTGTTGATTCAATCGATCAACAAACTTACTCAATAGATCCTTTGCCATTTATCTACACTTCATGGATCCAACGGTCCACGAAAACCGCCTGAAAATAGCGGTTCACTTGAAAGAGCGGTTTTCTCTTTCCACCTGAGTGCTACATGTCAACCAATAAGTGGGATCCGGTGAACTCCTCTAAATACCACTTATCACTTTTTCTCCACCCGATATACCACTTTTGTGTATAAATCCTTCGATGTGATATTCCTCTATCTCCTCTATGATTGGATCTTGTCCGTTGATCTGCTAGATCCAATAATTGTTGTTCAATGATACTTCATTCTTTCGTTTGCTTCATTACTTTGATTTTTCACTGTTTCTTCAATGTTTACCGTGGTTCTTGAGTTTTCTTCAGGTTCTAGTCCTTCGGCTGTTCCACTGCGTACTCCCTCTTGAGCTTGACTTTGATCCTTCTAATGGATTCAACAATCCATTATGATCCTCCTCATCATACTTCCTCTCAGGGTAATTGCCGCACTCCACCTACAATTATGATTTGAAAAATACACTAACTCACTCATCATTCGCCATTGATGCTTAACAACACACTTATACAAATGGAAATTGAAACTTTGTGCATATATATATCAACAAACAATTACATAATGATATATTAATTTATTCATATTAATATATTGTATAATCTTATTTCTCCCACCCCTATCCCGTAGTCGTTTCCTAGTCAAATATAGCTATTAGAAAGTCTGGTTGACCAATCCAATATAGTTGTTGGTGGATGATCTACTATTCTATTTAACTTGTAGCCATGATCTAGTTCTTCAACCTGTCCTCACGATGAACCACACTCATTGGTTCGAAGTGCGTCCACAAAAGCATTCCAATGTGATTTACGCCAGGAATCTTCTCTTAAAACTTGATATGGATCACAGAAGCCAAAATTCAATAATTGAGACCATATTTGTCTTAATAAAAGTTAATCATCGATATTTAATAATTTTAATAATAAAAATTACTTTAGCTAATAAATTTCATTAATAAAATAATTATTTTATATTTTTAAAGATAAATGAACTTTATCATTTTATTTTTACTTTAACCATATCTATAATCTCATAAAATTCTTTCATAGATTTAAATAAGTCAAATTTATAATTCCAACCATTTTTTTCCCAATTTAAAAAAATAAGAATAAGAATAAAAATTTAAGAATTTTTTTTATTAAAAATCCCATAGGAAATTTTTTTTCCATATTACTTAATGTAATATGGATGACAAAAACCTAAATTCAAAAAAAAATATCTACTTATACATTGGTAATCTGCTTATACGCAGTATGGCCCAACTTTCGGTACATTATAAACTTTGTCGTGTTGTGTTGTTTAGTCATAATCAATGTCATCAATTTCGTAATGATTTTTTGCCGTGAAATTTATGGAAATTCGAATCATATTTTGGAAAAAGTAATTTTAGGTGCCCTAGAAGTTTTTGATGGTGTTGAATCCATTTCTCTTGTTTGAATTGGGGAAATGAAGAAAGAAACTACACATTCAATTATACATTGACCAAGAAAAGCATATATCAAATTTGAAAACTGAATTCAAACACACGCATAAACACACAGGATTTACGTGGTAAAACCTTAACAGGGTGGCAAGGAAACATCCATAGGGCAAGGGATTGGAATCTCTATTAATTCAACAATTATTCTCCGCGATTACATTTCTCAGGCATTCACTAGTTTTATACAAGCCTCCTCCATTACATAACTGCGATTTCGGTATAAAACTAACTAGTTACATTTTTACCCAAATTTACATAATTCATTGTCAAACTTCCAACAAACTCCACCTTGACAACAATTTTCCTAATCCCTTGCCCATGCCCATTCATCATCTTTTCTGCAAGCCAAGAGAAGCTAAACACCAAAGTAGCTTGTCCACTATAACTCGCTTTGTGAATATGTCTGCGCAATTCTCTCGTGTATGGACCTTATGAAGAGCTACTTTTCTGCCATCGATCACATGTCTCAGAAAATGATACCTTACATCAATGTGCTTGGTTCTGCTATGATAACCAGGATTTGTAGCCAAGTGAATAGCACTTTGACTGTCACAAAGTACATTCACTTTCTCCTACGTCCTTCCAATCTCATCGAGTAGACCCTTTAACCAGATTGCTTCTTTACTGGCATGTGAAGCAGCTATATATTCTGCTTCAGTAGTAGATCTTCTTTTGTCCAAATCACCTACATAGTCAGCATCTACATATCCACAGACTGAACCTTCACTACCATTAAAGACAATGTAATGGTCACTTGTGCCTCTTAGATATCGAAGCACCCATTTCACTGCTTGCGAATGTTCTTTACCTAGATTTGCCATGAACCTGCTGACAACTCCAACTACATGTGAAATGTTAGGTATTGTAGATACCATCACATACATTAAGTTGCCTACAACATTTGCATATGGTACATAAGAAATATACTTCTTTTCTTCATCAGTTCTAGGACTCAAAACCGAAGAAAGCTTAAAATGTGAAGCTAGTGGAACATTAAGAGGTTTCACATTGTTCATAGAGAACTTTTCAAGTACTTTCTCCACATACTTTTGCTGTGATAACCAAAGCTTACCATTTTTCCTGTCTTTGTGTATCTCCATGCCCAAGATATGTTTTGCTGCTCCAAGATCCTTCATATCAAACGTCTTAGAGAGCTGAGCCTTTAACATGTTGATCTCTTCCATGCTTTTGCTTGCAATAAGCATATCGTCAACATATAAAGCTAAGATAATGAATATGCCATTGAAACTTTTGAAGTATACACAATGATCATACTCACTTCTTATAAGGTTCTGGCTCACCATGAAGGAATCAAACTTCTTGTACCATTGTCTAGGAGACTGCCTCGGACCATACAATGGTTTCCTGAGCTTGCAAACTAATCTTCTGTTGTAACCTTGTACAAAACCTTCTGGTTGTTCCATATATATCTCTTCATTCAAATCACCATGTACAAAAGTTGTTTTAACATCTAACTGTTCTAACTCAAGATTATGTAACATAGTTAGTGCCAACACAGTACGAATAGAAACAAGTTTTACAACTGGAGAAAAAATATCATGAAAGTATATACCTTCAACCTGAGAATACCCTTTTGCTACCAATCTTGCCTTATACCTTTCGATACTTCCATCAACTTTCCATTTCAGTTTGAAGACCCACTTGCATCCAACAACATTTCTCCCTTCAAGAAGCTCTGCAAGATACCAGGTATTGTTTTTGGCTAAGGAATCTATTTCTTCTTCCATAATCATTTTCCATTTTTCCCTATCTGTATCATCTAGTACTTCCTAATAACAAGAAGGTTCCCCATCTTCAGTAATCAAAGAAAAGGATGAAGCAAAATCTTCATACCTTTTGGGAGTTTTTCTTTCCCTTGTAGACCTTCTTAGAGTGACTAGTTGTTGAACTGGTTCAGAAACTTGAACTGGTTTAGAAGCTTCAACGGCTTCCTTTGTGTCTTCAACACCTTTTTCTCCAGAAGTCTCTCCTTCCTTTTGACTGTCACTGAAAGGTCTAGCCTCCAACTGAACTCGTTGATTTGGCAATACTTGTTCCTATTCAATTCTTCCAACATTTGATTTTAAAATAGAAGATTCATCAACTGTTACATCTCGACTAATGACTATCTTCCGCAATGTAGGATCCCACAACATGTATCCTTTCACTGCATAATCATACCCAACAAAGACATAACACTTTGATTTTGGATCTAATTTTGAACGCTGATTTTTAGGAACAAGAGAATAAGCATCACAGCCAAATATCCTCAAATGTGAATAATCACAAGACTAACCTGTCCAAACTTCTTCAGGAATTTTACAATTAATTGCTACTGAAGGTGATTTGTTAACTAAATAAGAAGCAGTAGATATTGCTTCTACCCACAACTCCTTTCGCAAGTCAGCATTGCTGATCATGCTTATGGCTCTTTCCATAAGAGTCTGATTCATATGCTCAGCAACACCATTTTGCCGAGGTGTATAAATAGCAGTTTTGTGTCTAATAATTCCCTCATCCTTACAATATTTTTCAAATTCAATTGAAGTGAATTCACCACCATTGTCAGTTCTTAAACATTTAATAGATTTGCATGTTCTTTTCTCTACCATTGCTTTAAATTAGTTAAAGACATTGAATACATCAGCTTTCTTTTTTAGCATAAAGACCCAAAGTTTATGGGAGAAATCATCAATAAAAATTAAAAAATATAGAGCACCTCCATATGACACAACATGGATGGTCCCCACAAATCGAAATGAATATAGTCTAAAATATCTTTACTATTATGACTTCCAACTTTAAATCTCTATTTACACTGTTTTCCATACAAACAATGTTTACAGAAATCTAACTTCAAGGATTTCAGACCGGGAAGAGATTTACGTTTCATCAGTATCTGAAGACCTTTCTGGCTCTTATGACCTAATTGTTGATGCCATAGACGAGTACCTGCTTCTTCCTTTTCTAACGCAATAGCTGCTTCACTAACCTGAGTACTTCCTTTTAACCTGTAAAGATTTCTGACCTTTTCTACTTTCATAACCACTAGGGCTGCTTTAGAGACTTTCAAGACACCATCCTGATGTGTAAACTTATAACCACCTGAATCCAACACTCCCAAAGAAATCAAATTTGTCTTCAAATCAGGTACATGTCTAACACTAGTTAATGTTCTAAATGTGTTATCATACATCTTAATCCTGATATTCCCCATCCCAACAGTCTGACATGACACATTATTACCCATAAACACAGAACTGCCATTTACATTTTCATACGAAGTAAACCAATTTCTGTGTGGACACATGTGATGAGAAGCACCAGAGTCTAACACCCAGCTATCTAAACCTCGAGAGACATTACATTCACGTGAAGTTTCATCTATCATACATAATTCTTCAGTAGATAAAACTTCTTCTATCATACCTGAATCGACCTGATTCGCTTCCTTCTTCGGGTTATCGGATTCTTTTCATTTCCAACAGTCTTTCTTCAAGTGTCCAATTTTATTGCAGTGCCAACATTTTGCCTTACACTTCTTTCCCTTCGATTTAGATCTGGAAGACCCCCTTGGTTTTTCTCCTCTTTCCTTTGAGCGTCCTCTTGCTACCATAGTTTCTGATGCCACGGTTTCAATACTGGATTTACTTCGTACTTTTTCAGACAAGAGAGCTCCCATGAATAATTCAAACTGCAAAGAATTAGCAGTGCTCAAGCTGATTGAAGTTATGAAGTGATCCCATGATTCGGGCAGAGAACACAGCAAGGTTATGGCTTTATCTTCTTCCTGAATTTTAACTTCCATATCTGTTAATTGACATATAAGTGTATTAAAAACATTCAAATGTTCTGTAACTTTTGAACTTTCTTTCATTCGAAGACTATACAACTGTCTTTTCAGATAAATTCTATTGGTTAATGACTTTGTCATATAGAGCCTTTCCAGTTTTTCCCACAATCCTGAAGCTGTAGTCTCTTCAACAATATTGAAGAGGACTTCATCTGCCAGGAATAACCGGATGGTACTGAGAGCTCAGGCATCCAAGTCCTCCCAGTCTGAAGTAGTCATGGTTGTAGGTTTCTTAGTTGCCCCATCCAATGCCTTGTGCAACCCTTGTTGCACAAGCAGATCCCTAACCTTCAGTTTCAAAAGAGAAAAATTTCTCTTTCCGGTGAATTTCTCCACCTTGAATTTCACATTCGACATCTTGGCCATTTTGTTCTTCTCCTAGGCTTTTAATCTTTCAGCTAGGGTTTATATTTTTCTTAAAAAAAACTTTTGTGCAAAGAAAATAATTCCCAAAAAAAATAACCCTTCAACAATTTTTTTTTTATTTGCAAACCCTTTCCTTCATTTCAAACCCTTTGTTTCTTTTTTCTTTAATTTAAATGAAATATTTCCTTCAATTTAAATAAATCCACCCTTTACAAATTTATGGAAAACTTCTGAAAAAAAATCCTCTCAAAATTTAAGGAAAAATTACTTAGATCCACAAGCCAGGCCTCTGGCAACACGCAGGCTCCTCCACTGAAGCAGTGTTGCCCTTCACACAAGGGCAGCCTTCATATGCTCTTTCACACACAGGTGGCCAGCGCGCTGAGAATGGGCCACTTTTATAGCCACACATGGAGCAAACGGCTCTGGCAACGCAGAACTGAGGTTCAGGCAACAAGGTTCAGGTGGCAAACCGTTCCATGCTCCTCCTTCCTCGACCAACCAACACGAGGGCACTCCGGTTCTGCTTGACGGGGATAGTGAGCAGCTTCCAAGCAGTGAGCAGTTTCCAAGCTTCTGGACAACAACATGCACAGGGTTGGGCGGCTGCAACTCCTCCACGTAAGCCTTCAGACAAGAGTACGCAAAGTGTAAATGTGTTAGAAAACCTGCACAGATGAATCTAGCTAGTAAAGGTTGAACACACAGCTTTTCAGAGCAAAAACACTAAAAGAAAATTGAAAGAAAAAAAGAATGATTCATTAGAAAATAGGTTACAATGCTCATGATATAGCATTACTGGGTGAATATCCCAAGGTAATGCACCATAGTGGTGATCAATGAGGAGACTCAACACCGACAACAAGTTCCGGAGAGAACTAGCTAGTTGCAGAGTGAAAGAAGGAGCAAATCATGGAGTAAATCATGCAGAAGGAATCTTGCATGCAGTCCCATGCTCTAACTAAGAGTCTGCATGTAGGTGTGTAGTAGTTCCAACACCCCCCCTGAACACCACTATGGGGAAAAATAAAAAATGGGCCGTGGCAACTAAGGCCATAGGTCACCTAAAATACAGTGCAACTTGTACTAAAATTGAGGAAAGAGGGAAAACCTCATGGGAACCCCCCCCCCCTCAAAATACAATGTAATCAAAAGAAAAGACAGTTGCTAAGCAACTGTGTCCTTCACGCCAAGACGATCGCGCAGAGAGCGAAACTTCTGCTCAATGAATGTCTTGGTGAAGATGTATGCAGTCTGTTCTGCTGAAGGACAACACTGCAAATCAATGACCCGATCATGTACTAAGTCTTTGATGTAGTGCATATGGATCTCTATGTGCTTCGTCCGCTGCTGCTATACTAGATCCCTGCAAAATTTGAGGGTGCTCTGGCTATCACACCAGATGACAATGGGCTGGTGGAATTGGATGCCCAACTCAGTGAGGAAGTGTCGTAGCCATAGAGCCTGAATGGTGATGTTGACTACTCCTCTGTACTTGGCCTCAGCTGAAGATAGAGCAATAGCAGCCTGCTTCTTGCTCGACCAACAGATAGGGCCAATTCCTAGACTGAGTGAATATTCGGAGGTGGACTTGCGATCAATGTTGTCTCCTGCCCAATCAGAATCTGTGAAGCCAAGGAGATTCAATGCATTGCCTGCTGCATAGTGAATCCTGAAGCTGATGGTGCCCTGCACATATTGGAGGATGCGCTTGGCAGCATTCTAGTGTAGCTCATGCGGCTCCTGCATGTATCTAGAAACTACCCCTTGTTGGTCACTTTAATTGCTTATTGATTTAAACAACAAAGTGCTACATAGATTGTCAACCCAGGGAAGTCTTATTATTTCAAAGGCAACTGCGTACTATATGTACTCAATCCTAAAAGCAACAAAAGTTGTAGTAAAGACTAATCACACTTTGTCTTAAGAAAACTGAAGCTCCACTCTGAGTTACAGCAAAAACAACCTATTGCAGACAACTACCAAAGAACGCTTAAAGGAAGTAATTTAAATAATCAATCTGCACAAGAGAGTGCTCGTTATGCTGTAACAGAGAATAGGACCCTATTCCCAGAGTGGAAATCTTCAGCACGTGTTCCTGATTATCAAGCTGCCACCTTGCTCTGTAAACTTAATTGCAACACACATGAATTAACTGTTGATAAAATAACACTACAGCAATCAATTGGAAGGTAAACAGAGTTTCAGCAAAATGATGTTCAGTGAACAATACTGTTAACAAAGCATGAATAAAAGACACACTTAACACACTGCAGAAATATAATGGGTGAATCTTGTGATGAAGGTGGGTCCTGTCCTTCTCACAAGATTCCCAGGAAACAATAACTAGAAAGAAATGTTCAGAACAAAATTTTATTCATCTGACAATAGGTCATGTTACAGAGAAAACAGATTCCAGTTCTGTTCCTTCAACTAAGCCTCCTTCCATAGTCTGTTCGTCCCCTTTCTAATGTAGATGTATCCTCTTTTTAAACAGGAGACATTTATTATAATAGATTACATTGTAAGTCCTATTTTAACCCTTTGTACAATAATAGGGAATTCAGTTTTCCGTTTAACAAAATGTTGTTACAAAAATACTATCTTTAGATCATGATCGTTGCATCTAGTGTAGCAACTCCTTTGGTGATCTTCTTTTGCTGCTGTCAAATCTAAACTGCAGATCACAACTGTTAAACCACGAGATTTGTGCATCATTCCTGCTGTTTTAGAAACTGTGGAAGTAATCTTGCAATCTCCAGGCAGTTTCAGCAACGTGAACTACACATTGTTCTTTAACCATTCATCAATTATCAATTCAATGGTTAATAATGAAGATAGCGTAATTATATGTAAAATAATTAAACGTATAGTGATGAGAAGAAATATTGTGTACCTTTGGGATACTTGGGTTAAAACAATAAGAAGAACTTTAGATATAAGTTGAAAAAGGGTGACATTATAGCAAAATGTATGGTAGAAAAGAGACAATATGAGGTCCTAACATCCCCCCCAACTGAAAGGGTTACATGTCCTCATGCAACTTTTACTCTGAGTCTGAGTCCGAGTACTGGGCTGTATAGTGCAAGTTGCTTAGACAGTAAGTATAGAAGGTGCTATCAACCAAATCTCTGAAACCCTGGACATTCTGTATTCTCTGCCATGTTGTGAGGTCCTCCTTTTTGGACAACCTGAAATAAGCCTTATACTGCTGTCCTGGCAACCATAGAAGAGGAAAGTGAAAATGATATCCTAACCACTTTTCAACACACTGTTGAATGCATTTCACATAATTAGGTAGCTGTGAAATTGTTGTTTGAAGATTCAGAGGGTTAAAGGGATGATATTCCTTTCTCTCCTAAGGGCAGTGTTCCCAAAATAGATTGTTTGCCTGTAAGGCAAGAGATCCCTTGGCTTTGACATAATATTGGCAATCTTGTAACACTGTTGCTTGTAGTTCTCTCAGATGCTCAGTCATTCATGGTTCCCTTAAGAACCGATGATGTTCGGCGACAAAAACAGCAGCATTATGTGGTTCGGATCGAATCCACGGAAGGCAATTATCTTCATTGTGTTTGGCTGAAAGGAAGGCATTTTTCCACGTGAGCTGATTAGCCAGGAAAGAGACAAAGGCTCTAATCTGAATGTCCCCAACCAAAGGAATCAGATTAAGTTTCCTATCCTCAGGCATGGCTTCATTATGGAGGTATAGTTCACAAAGCAATTTTTGTTCACTAAATGATGCCTCTGTGAATGTTTTGATGAACTCTTGAGGTGTAGATACCTCATGAGGTCATCCATATCTGATTTCCTTTGCTTGGAAGAACGCTAGGCATTCTGCTAGAAACATAGAATAATTAAAAGATGGTTTCCTGGTAGCCAGTAGTCTTTGAACCAAATTAAACATGAGGGATAACTTAGTTTTTAACTGTTTAGTTTCCCTGTGCTGTGCACAAGACTGTTCCAACACTTCCCAATTTGCATATACATGATTTTTCCATGATTATTTATGTTCTTGCAAGATACTTTCCCGTGACTCGACATATTGCTTCTTCCATGCATCCATTTGTGCTTGAGTGCTTATGGTCTGAGTGAAGACAGTCTTTAACTGCCGAGGTTTAGTCTGGGTAAACACAGTCTTTGTAGGCCCTGTTGCAGGACTTTCAATTTTAACAACCATAGTAGGCCAAGATATTTGAGGCTTCACTTCTTTTTCAAAAATCTTTGAAGGCCCTACTGGTTCTTGCGTAACAGCAGGGTGTTCCTTCTTAACTATAACAGGAGTCGATGCAGGATTGGCTCCAGGCAATGGGACTTCGACTATCTTATAACCAGCTTGCTGATAAATATTACCAGATTGGCTGCACATGTATTCACTATATTGATCTTTCTCTGTACTTTTCTTGGCTGCAGATGCTGCATGAGCTAAGGTGTACAGATTAAGCTCTCTTTCATAGGCTTCCCTTGCCATTATTGGTTCCAGCTTATAAACCTTAAGCTCTGATTTCAGAAACTCATTTTCTTGTAAAAGGGACGCCAAGGTGACTGGGCTTTGTGCAGCAGTCACCGTCTCAGTAGCTGATTCTAATGAATGGAAAGGTTGTTGTTCAGTAGCGGCTTCATTGCTTGCAGCCTCAGCAGGTAGTTTTTGTGTGACATCAGCTGAATCATCGGTTGGTTCTGTAGCTATTGTATCATGTTGTGCATCCACATTTTGCATATCAGTAGATGGTTCTTGTGTGACAGCTGCTGACTGCAAAGTTGGCTCCTGATTATCTATATTCTACTCATTAGCAGGTGGTTCTTGTGTAACACTTGCTGAGTTAGTAGCTGGCACGGCTACATCCTGGTCATTTATTTCCTGGACATCAGCAGGTGATTCTTGTGTGGCAACTGCTGAGTCAGTAGCTGGTTCTTGTGGGGCAGCAACATATAGATTATCTGTTCTAGCGACATCAGTAGGTGGTTCTTGTGTAGCACCTGCTGAGTCGGTAGCTAGTTCTTGTGGGGCAGCTACATCTAGGTCGTCTATTTCCTGGACATCAGCAAGTGGTTCTTGTGTAGCACTTGCTGAGTCGATAGTTGGTTCTTGTGGGGCAGCTACATCTAGGTCATCTATTTCCTGGACATCAGCAGGTGGTTCTTGTGTAGCACCTGCTGAGTCGGTAGCTGGTTCTTATGGGGCAGTTACATGCTGTATATCATCTTGGGTATCTACTTTTGATGGATCAGCAGCAAGCTCTTGCGAAGCAGCTGCTGAATCAGTAGCTGGTTCTCGTGTAACAGCTACGTTCTCTGAAAGAAATGATGTCACAAAATCCTGTGCATTTTGCATTTCAGTACCCGAGGGTGAGGTAGGTAAAGATTCAGGGCCTTGGGATTGTGGTGGGGTATTGGGTTTTAGGATAATAGGTGGAGAATTTAGGGTAGTGGTTTTGGTTGCTGCTTCAGAAGACATCCTCATTTGTCTTCAAGGTAACGAGGCAGGAAGAATAGTGCTTTTTCTTTTATGGGTAGCCTTCTCTAGGGTAGGAGGGTCATCAGAAATGATGGCTTTTTAATTGAGGCCCTTGTTCATCTTTTTGGTAGGGGCACAACCTTTTCTTGCCCTTTTCTTTTCAACTTAGCAATGGGAATGTTGCCATCTGAATCATCACTGGGGATATGGACAGTGGGAGTGGATGATTCAGCTAAATTATGGGGTGGGTTTGATGCAATGGAAGGGTCAATTGGACTAACTATCACGGGTGGCAGGGGATCTTCAACATTTAATTGGGGAGTTTTGGTTGCTGTTTGAGAGATTTCAGCAGATTCCTAAGGATTTCCGGCTGCTTCTCGAGGAACTTCAGCAGTTTCTTGGGGATTTTCGGCTGCTGCTTGAGGGATTTCAGCATCTTCATGGGGTTCTAGGGGTGGATTGTTAAGGAGAGGGGGATTCTGATGAGCAAAGCCCCTCTGAATTAGAAGCTGAACAAGACGATGGTGAGTGAGGGAAAGGAGTGGGTACTTCACATTCATGGAATAATGTGACATATTCTTTAGACACGCAAGTAGATAATACAACATATTTAACAAACGACCATGTCTTAAATGATTCAACAAGACAAAATCGTGCTGATAAACTACCTGGTAACGCCCTTCATAGGTGAGATAGTGCTTTACAAACTCGGCAACCTTCGGCCATGGAGGTGGAAATGAATGAAGTGCAACACCCCTGCCTTTAGGCTCAACCCGCTCTCCCGGTAGAAGGAAGTCCTGCTGTGCGTTCAAAATGATGTGTTTGCGACTGAACCATCGAATGCCAGGGGCCGGTAAACCTGAAACCTATGCTATATCATCCTCTGTTACTAGAATTTGGACTCCTTAAACGGTAGAGTAGCCTTCCTGTAGATTGCGTGCGAATTCAAGGACTTGCTGAGGATCAAATTCTTGGAGCCTTCGAAAATAATCTACCCAGCCTACCTGCTGAAAAATCTGATATACTTCTGAGTGCAATTCCAATAGAGCTGTTGAGTTGGGTTCATTTTGAATAGCGTTGCCTCCCATAGTTACTTGCTTCAGTAAAATGCATAGTACAGAGCCAAGTTACCGCACCCGAAACAGAGTAACTTTTGGAAATAAGGTCGTGACATAATAAGACAAAGATGGGGTGACGGCACATAATCGTGGTAAAAAAAACGATGGTGATTGGCATATCGTGAAATGATTACAAAATTTTGGTATTCCCCCCCCGAACTGCAGCTCAAATGATAAGTTTGAATGTACGGTTATTGCGGTAATCATGTCACAATCTTCTCATTAACTATAGTTTAATATTTACACATAAAAAATGCATACCTCATGTTTACCTTTGATTGATATTCGAAAATGTCGTTGCTAGAAGATCACGAATGGTTATGAAAAGGGTTTTGTAATTTGAGGGTATTTATATGAAAGGCTTTTATAAACATAGGAGGAGGTCATGAAATAATAAAGTTATAAGGATAAATAGATATTTCTCACAATGAAAATTAATATGTATCCATTCTTTTGAGAAGAATTAATGTTTCAATTAGGGGAAAAATGGAAAAATTGGTGTTTTAGGGAAAGATGGAGAAAGTCGGTGTTTCAACAATGGGAAAAATTGGTGTTTCGGCAACGAGAAAATGGTGTTTCAGCAACAGGGAAAATGGTGTTGCAACAACGGGAAAATGGTGTTTCAACAACAGGGAAAAAAAGGAGAAATGTTGTTGTAAAGCAAAATAGGAAAGTGTTGATTAGGGGTAATGTGGGAAAGTGAGCTATGAATTGAGGTGAGATGAGAATGCTTCCCACAATGAAACTTGATCTTGCTTGCAATACAATTGTTCTTTCCAACCAGCCTCCCAATCTGAGATCTACAAAATAATAAATTATAACATGGAAACCTTTGACAGGGATTATTAGTTGATTAATCTAATCTAATAATAATAAAAGAATATATAATGTAGAGATTAAATGCAATGAGGGGCAGCAGGCTCCCCCAAAAAGATATAATGTGAATTTGCCATGCAAGTGGCCTTAAAATCCTCCGTAGAAATTGGTTGCTGGTATGGACAAAGCCGATACCCATTCACTAACAATGGTGTTCTAGAATCATCAATTGTTAGGAGCCTTACTGTTCCATTGGGAAAAACAATAATTATCTCGTAAGGTCCCAACCACCTTGTTCGCAATTTCCCTTGAAAATTTTCAAACCGGGAATCATACAATAGAGCCCAATTATCTTTTTGGAACTACTTGTGCTTAATAGTTTTATCATGCCACCTGGTTCTTTGTTGTTGAATCATAGTTGTTTGATGGATGGCATCCAACCTCTTTTCATCCAATTCCTGAAGCTGCTGCAACCTAGCTGTTTGTACATCAGTCAAATCAAGGTTAACATCTAAAGCAGTTCTTAAGGTTTTGATTTCAAATTCCACAAGAAAAACAACACTTTTTCCATAAACCAATTCATAGGGTGAAAAACCTGTAGTGTTCCTCCAGGTGGTTCTGTAAGCCCATAATGCCTTAGGCAGCCTTTGAGACCAATCCTTCCTATTCTCCTTCACTGTTTTTGTTAAAATAGCTTCTATGACTTTATTTCTACTTTCCACTTAACCATTAGCTTGGGGGTCATAAGGTGTAGTCATTTTATGATTGATATGATATTTTTGAAGCGTATCTTTAAAACCATGAGAATTGAAAGGAGGTCCTCCATCTGTGACTAGTTCTCTAGGCACTCCAAACCTAACAAAGATTTCTCCAAATAAAAAGGTTAAAACAAATTCTTCATTAGCTCTAATAAGTGCCTTAGATTCCACCCATTTAGTCATATAATCTATACAAGCCAATATATAAACTCTTTGGTTGGATGGAGGATTGATGGGTCCTAAAAAGTCTAGAGCCCATCTTTCAAAGGGTTCAAGTATTATCTAGGGGTTCAATGGCATTTCATCTCTATGATTAGGTTGGCCCATTCTCTGACAATTGTCGTAGGCCCTGACATATTTCATTCCATCCTTGAAAAGTGAGGGCCAATAATAACCGATCCTGAGAATTTTATGTGTTGTTCTCTTATCAGCAAAATTCCCCCCACAAGGGCCATCATGACGAGCCTTCAATATATTGTTGGAAATAATATTGAGAGGGGGGGTGAATCAGTATTATCAAGACAATTCTTTTCAATTCTTTCATAGATTTTTATACGCTACTTTAGTTAGGTAAACCAGCGTATATACGCAACTTCAGTAAAGGAAAACTGTGTATAACTTACAGACTTGTAATTTAATTATTCTTTATATGTTGATTTTAAATCTGTGTGTCAGAACCATAGAAACAATAACCAGGAACAGGAAAATGCAGACAGTCACACACAAGAACACAAGATATAAGGTGGAAACACAATGTGGGTGAAAACCACCTGTTGCAATATGTCTCTATATTTTTTAATTAGAAACTTCTTTTTACAATGATTCTGTACTGGTGCAGTCCTTTACCAGTACGCAGGCTACAACCTGCAAAGAGCTACAACCCTCTCTCGTTCTCCAGCTTCTCCTAGAAGGGAGCTACAACCCCCTTAGATCTTGTACTAGCCGAGATACTAGTACATAGGTGCTGACCTACAGAAGGCTACAACCTTCTCTTTCTTCCAGGGACCACGTTTCATAAATTTTCAGACTAGATCCATGAACATTAATCAAACATCAAGAATTTATGCATCAAACAATCTCCTTTTCACCAATTAAAACTGAATCAAATAGACATTTTACTCACAGTTGTACCCATAACACAGTAATAGTAACCATACACCAATACTGAACCCAAATCACTACAGTAATCAACAGAAGCAGCTAGAACATAATTTAAGAGACGTATGCTACTTCTATATTCAGAAACCTGCGTGCATATGCTTCTGTGTTAAGACCAACCTGCGTATATGCACTTTTGACTTATAGAAACAGCGTGTATACATGGCTTTGCTTCACTGAACCTGCGTACAAATATATAAAGATAATTCACTCCTTCAAATATTCAGACATTAGTTAACCCAGATTATCAGATTTATAGATCAAGTGAGCACCACATATAATAGATCAAAATCACACAAAGATACTATTACTCAAGCCTTAAGATTTTGACCCATCAATATAACTTATCCTTTTCTTTGTGCTTAGGTTCCTCCTTCATTCAGATATAGCTCTGCATCATAACCCCAATCACTAGTATTCCAGATCTAGCACTTTATCAGATATTCAATAATTCAGATTGTGACCTTGCCTAATGATCTCCTTCCTCTTTTATAGTCTTAGGCCTTTCACAATACGACGGTCCAAAACCATAACAAATCAATACCATGGACCCAATACCTAGGATCAACACTTCGGATGAGATACCATGGTCGAAAACCATAGGTTCAAATACCAAGGACTAAATACCACGGACCAAACATAAGTTCTCCCACATGTACGCACTTTTCCTTGCGTGAAATTGCGTGTATACGCATACACATCTTTGGAATGTCTAACCCAGGTGTATATGCAGCTTGGTCACGATGAACCTGCGTATATATATTTTTCCTTCATTCTGAGAGCCTGAACTGAGATCTGTCACCACAGTGGGTTTCCATAACCTGTGCGATAGCACCAAACCTATGTCATAATTCCAACAATCTTCCCCTTTGGACTTGATGGCAACCCCAAGATCCTCAAAGTCATTCTCCCCCTTTGTCATCAAGGGAAAAGGGTTATGCTCCCCCTGAGTACATGCTGAAATCTCTGCTTTGCTGTACTGACCATGCTCCCCCTGACTATAGGAAAGATCTGCAAAAAGATTTTCTTCAAGAAGAACCATGACTTATACATCATAAAAGACTTTCCTATCACCAATATACTCTATACAAACATCCATCACCCAAACAAGTGGGGATCATCCACCCAAACAAGTGGGGATACATCAAAATTTTACACATGATAAAACAAGAACATTACATCATCCATCCCAGGCATAGTGGGGAAACCAACATAGGCCGTTACATGACCTTGACAATACATGACATAGAGACGAAAAATTTAGAGCAAGATAAATATCAGCAACATCTGTCAATCACTATTCAGATCAGCAACCATGTTCTCCTTCTGTTCTCCTTCCACCCAAAACAACTTGTGTACTCGAACCAAGAGCTTCTAATGTAATGCCAACAATGCATTATTAGAAGTTTATCTGTTCCCCCTGAACCTGTGCCAGATGGTCTCTGTCAGACCCATATCAGACTTTTCTTCAACCAGAGTCTGTCCCCATTGATTTCCTTCAAACCACCATATACGCGACTGTATCTGCATAAATCGGTGTATGTATGTGGATCCTCCTCATGCAACTCGCGTACAACCACATTTCTCTGAAACAAACAGGTTTCAATAGCAAGATGATTCATCAACTACTCCCAGCTTCTGTCTGAGGTACTCAAATGTTTCCCTGGGCAGTGGTTTGGTGAGTATATCAGCAACTTTTTCCTTAAAGGGAACATACTCCAACTTGACCTTTTGTTCCAGCACTTGTTCCCGGAGAAAACAATACTTGATCGGTATATTCTTAGTCTTTGAATGCATGACAGGATTCTTTGAGATACTGATAGCACTTATATTATCACAAAAAATGGAGATAGGTGGAGTACAAGTGATTTGAAGATCTTGCAATGTTTGCATCATCCAAAGGATTTGTGTGCAACAAGACGCAGCAGCTACATATTCTTCTCCATCTGTGGATAAAGCAATAGAACTTTGTTTCTTGCTGAACCAAGATACTAATCTAGGACCCATGAAGAATGCACCACCACTAGTGCTTTTTCTATCATCCACGCTTCCTTCCCAATCCGCATTTGTATATGCATGAAGTGTGAGATTTGTATCTCTAGGATACCATAAGCCATAGTTTTGAGTTCCTTGAAGATACTTGAAAATTCTCTTAATTTCCTGAAGATGAGTTTCCTTTGGATTTGCCTGAAACCTTCCAACTATTCCCACTACATGCATAATGTCTGGTCGGGTACCTATTAGATAGAGTAGGCTACCAATCATGGATCTATTGGTTGGTTGATGTACTACTGCCGATTCATCATTTGCGCTGAGGCTACATCCTGTCACCATAGGGGTACATACTGGTTTCAAATCCTCCATCCCATATTTCTTCAATATCTGCTTGAGATACTTGGTTTATGATAGAAATATGCCATTTTTGTTTTGTTGGACTTGTAAACCAAGAAAATATGCGAGCTCACCAAGCATAGACATTTGAAACTCTTTCTGCATTACTAAGGCAAAAGTTTGACTCATGTCTTCTTCATTGCTACCAAAGATGATATCATCAACATACACAACAAGTATTAGCAAATTATCATTGTCAATTTTTATATAAAGATTGCTATCAGTTGATCGTTTTATAAAACCTTGTTGATGGAGATATTTATCCAGGCGATAATACCAAGCCCTTGGAGCTTGTTTAAGGCCATAGAGAGCCTTTTTGAGTCTGCATACAAGCTTTGGATCATTTCCAAGGATAAACCCATCTGGTTGCTCAATATACACTTCTTCATCCAAGTCTCCATTTAGAAAAGCAGATTTCATGTCCATTTGAAATACTTTGAACTTCTAAAAACTAGAGAGAGAAAGGAACATTCTGATGGCCACAAGTCTAGCAACGGGAGCAAAAGTATCTTCAAATTCGATTCCTTCTTGTTGAGCATACCCTTTACAAACAAGTCTGGCTTTGTTTCTAATAACTTCCTCATTTTCATTCAACTTGTTTTTGAATATCCATTTTGTCCCTATGACATTCTTATTTTTAGGTCTAGGAACCAACTCCCAAGTGTTATTCTTTTCAATTTGCTCAAGTTCTTCATCCATTGCCTTGACCCAGCATTCATCTTTGCATGCCTCTCTTACATTTTGTGGTTCAGTGGAGGAGAGTAATGCCAAATAGCTTGAAGCTTCTGCAATTGTTCTTCTTGTTTGTATACCTGCCTCTTTTTGCCTCAAAATTTGAGATTCTGGATGATTCTTTTGAATGTACCTGGATGGAGTCTTTTCTTCTATCTTTATCTATTCTTCTGGTGCCTCATGGGTTTCTTCTTCATCATGAATCTGATTTGATGTTGACGGATAGTCCTCATCATCTTCGAATTCTTCAGATTTTACCTGCCTAGGAGTGCTTTCTTCTTCATCGACCACTACATCAATACTTTCAACAATTTTTGCAAGCATTTTATTGTAACACTTGTATGCTTTGTTGTGGGGAGAGTAACCAAGGAGAATGCCTTCATATTCTCTAGGTTCAAACTTTCCAAGATTTTCATCAGTATTTTTGATGTATCATTTGCTCCCAAAAATTTTGAAGTATTTTACCGTGGGAGTCTTACCATACCATAGTTCGTGAGGAGTCTGAGTGTTGTTTACCCGGACGTTTGTCTTGTTGAGAATAGTAATTGTTGCAAATGCAGCTTCACCCCAGAAGGTTGCGGGAGTTCCAAACTCATCAAGCATAGCACAAGCCATTTGTTGAACCGTTCTGTTCATCCTTTCCACTACTCCATTTTGCTGAGGAGTCCTAGCTATAGAGAATTCCCTTCTTATTCCATGTTCTTCACAAAAACAGAAAAATTCATTTGAGGTAAATTCTCCTCCTCGATCAGACCTGAGGCATTTGATTCTACGATCTGATTCGTTCTCCACCAAGGCTTTGAATGATTTGAACTTTTCAAAGGCTTCGTCTTTGTGCTTCATAAGTCCTATCCAACACATCCTTGAAAAATCGTCAATGAATAATATAAAATATTCTTCTCCTCGAGGTGACCTTTTCCTAGATGGACCACATACATCAGTATGGACAAGTTCAAGTGGCTTGCTAGTTGATCCTTCCTTCTCAGGGAAGTTACTTCTAGTTTGCTTGCCAAACTAACATGATTTGCATATTGTATTGTCTAGAATTCTGATGTCTGGAAGACCACGAACTACCTAATATTTACATGCTTTCCTTATCTGAGAGAAGCTTAGATGCCCCAATCTTCTGTGCCATAGCCACTGTTCATCATTCTTGCTCAGATAGCATTGTTGTTGTCCTCCCTTGAGAATGTATAGATTATTTGGATTCCTTATTCCTTTGCTCATTGTTTCTCCTGTATCAAGCTCACGAACAATACATCCATTTGATCGAAATATCACCTCATGTCCTTGATCACACATTTGACTGACACTCAATAGATTATGCTTTAAGCCATCAACATACATAACATTTCCCGCTTTGAACTTTTCTTTTAAAAGAATAGAACCTTTACCTTTTATGAGTGCACGGGTGTCATTTCCAAATGAGACCTTATTCTCCTTTTCTAAGGCACTATATGACTGAAGTTTTTCTTTATCACTTGTCATATGTTTCGAACATCCACTGTCGATGTACCATTGATTTTCCTTCCCTTCCACATATAAGGCTATACCACATCTTTCTGGTTGCGGTTCTTTCATTCTCCAAGTTTTGGCACTTGAGGCTTGTTCCTTCTGAGTTGTCTGCCGAAACCTGCTCCTGCATTTAGAATCTTCATGACTGAAGTTGTTACAAATAGAACATTCTATTTCATTTTCAAGAGAAGAAAAGTTATTGTAGGTCCTTTTCATGATCCCAGTCATAATTCTTTGTTTTTGAGCTTCTCTAGTCATGATTGTCTTATAGGCAACACATTGAGCTGCTTTGTGACCAAATTTATGACAAGAGAAACATTGGCCATTGAAGAAACTCCTGTGATTATTAAATCTACCAACCAAATGATTGTAGTTTCTATTGACATCCATTCTTGAGGCGAATTGAGAAGGCTTTACCTGTGGCTGGTTATAGTTTCTGCTCATCCTTAAAGTAGATTGCCCCCGATTTTCCTGGTAGTATTTGTTCATTCTTGAGGTAAATTGTCCCTAATTTACCTAGTGATCTCCATTGGGCATTTTCTCACTCCTACTTGCTGCATCAAGATAACTTTTGGAGGTGGATGGTTTTTGCGCTTGAGATGCTTCTTCATTATATCCCAAACCTGTCTTGATTAGTGGAGAACGCTGCAATTTGATAATCTCATCTAAAGTTTCAGATCCTTTAACAAATCTAAGATTAAGAGCTTTTGTTTTCTCAATCTCTTTTCTGAGTCCCACAATTTCACATTCTAACTTTTCATGATGTTTTTCCCTTTTAGCTAGTTGGAATTGTAGAGTATCAATAATCATATTTTTCTCTTCTAAACAAATTTTGAGTTTAGAAATCTCTTCATAAAGACCTTCTTCATCTATAGCATCCAAGAAATCATCATCTTCAAAAGCCATTAAAAGTCTATAATTATTACCTTGTTCATCTTCATCACTATTTGAAAGTCCATCACTGTCTTCATGAGTGTAATAGCTTTTCTTATTTACATTCTGTTTCTTGTTCCATCTAATTGGTTCCTTACCTTTGTCAAGCTTATCTTTATGAGGACACTTGGTAGCATAGTGACCGACTCTTCCACAAGAAAAGCATTTGAAAGGTAACTTACCTCTGAATCTTCCAGCACCCCGTTGAAGGTTTTTGACAAAATTTGATTCTTCCTCTTCTTCTGGAAAATATCCTGAGTAATAGGAATATCCTTTTCCTGAGTCCTTGAATGTGGCTTCTCTTCTGTCTGATGGCCCCCCTTTCCTCATTTCATAAGCGGTTAGAATTCCATGTAGCTGCGACATGGTAATGCTCTGTAGATTCTGTTTTTCTTCTATTGCAGAAACTTTTGATTCAAACTTAGAAGACAAAGATCTTAGAACCTTTTCAACCAAAATAACCTCTTTTATTTCTTCACCCAAGTTTTTCATACAATTAACAATCTCATCTATACATAGGAAATAGTTAGCCACACTTTCATCATTGTGCATTCTGAGATTTTCATACTGAATTCTGAGGGTTTGAAGTTTTGCTTGTTTTACCTGTTCATCTCCTTCATAGCTCAGAATGATCTTGTCCCATATTTCTTTTGCAGTTTTGAGCTGCATGACCTTGACGAATTCTGTTTGAGATAGACTCCCTAATCGAGTATTAACAACCTTTGCATTTGTTTCATACTACTTCTTCCCAGCTGGATCTGTAGGAGTTGCTAATGGAAATGTGTACCCTGTATCTATAATATCCTAGACTTCTGTACCAAGAGATTGAAGGTAGGTTGTGATTCTTACCTTCCAATAGACGAAGTTGGTCCCATCAAAAATTGGTGGCCTGATCGATGCATCTCTCTCGTAGTTGCTCATGATGATAGATCTTCCTTCAAGCAATCAAGCTTCTTCTAAAGGACCTGCTTTGATACCAATTGTTGGAAATAATACTAAGAGGGGTGGTGAATCAATATTATCAAGACAATTCTTTTCAATTCTTTCACAGATTTGTATACGCTACTTTAGTTAGGTAAACCAACGTATATACGCAACTTCAGTAAAGGAAAACCGCGTATAACTTACAGACTTGTAATTTAACTATTCTTCAGATGTTGATTTTAAATCTGTGTGTCAGAACCATAGAAACAATAACCAGGACCAGGAAAATGCAGACAGTCACACACAAGAACACAAGATATAAGTTGGAAACCCAATGTGGGTGAAAACCACCTGCTGCAATATGTCTCTATCTTTTTCAATTAGAAACTTCTTTTTACAATGATTCTATACTGGTGCAGTCCTTTACCAGTACGTAGGTTGTAACCTGTAGAGAGCAACAACCCTCTCTCATTCTCCAGCTTCTCCTAGAAGGGAGCTACAACCCCCTTAGCTCTTGTACTAGCTGAGATACTAGTACATAGGTGCTGACCTACAGAAGGCTACAACCTTCTCTTTCTTCCAGGGACCACGTTTCATAAATTTTCAGACTGGATCCATGAACATTAATCAAACATCAAGAATTTCTACATCAAACAATCTCCTTTTCACCAATTAAAACTAATTCAAATAGACACTTCACTGGAAGCTATACCCAGAACACAGTAACAGTAACCATACACCAATACTGAACCCAGATCACTACAGTAATCAATAGAAGCAGCTAGAACATAATTTAAGAGACGTACGCTACTTCAATACTCAGAAACCTGCGTGCATACGCTTCTGTGTTAAGACAAACCTGCGTATACGCGCTTTTGACTTACAGAAACAACGTGTATACGCGCCTTCGCTTCACTGAACCTGCATACAGATCTATAAAGATAATTCACTCCTTCCAATATTCAGACATTAGTTAACCCAGATTATCAGATTTATAGATCAAGCGAGCGCCACTTATAACAGACAAAATCATACAAAGATACTATTACTCAAGCCTTAAGATTTTGACCCATCAATAGAACTTATCCTTTTTTTTTGTGCTTAGGTCCTTCGTTCACATCCAGCTCTGCATCATAACCCCAATCACTAGTATTCCAGATCTAGCACTTTATTAGATATTCAATAATTCAGATTGTGACCTTGCCTAATGATCTCCTTCCTCTTTTATAGTCTTAGGCCTTTCACAATACCGCAGTCCAAAACCATAACAAATCAATACCATGGACCCAATACTTGGGATCAACACTTCGGATGAGATACCATGGTCCAAAACCATAGGTTCAAAAACCAAGGCCTAAATACCACAGACCAAACATAAGTTCTCCCACATGTACGCGCTTTTCCTTGTGTGAAAGTGCGTGTATATGCATACGCATCTTTGGAATGTCTAACCCACGTGTATACGCGGCTTGGTCATGATGAACTTGCGTATATATATTTTTCCTTCATTCTGAGAGCCTGAACTGAGATCTGTCGCTAGAGTGGGTTTCCATCAAGGACAACACCTGTGCCATAGTGCCAAACCTGTGTCATAATGCCAACATATATCATAAACCTCATCTTCTCTAATGCATCTTCGGATTTCCTGATCAAGTCATGTATGAAAAAGACACCCACTTATCCAACTATACCTAGCACTTTGTTGAATGATCTTTCTTTTCTCCCGATGTGATAGGTGTGATGGTAGCTTCCCTGCAACCAGATAATTGGCAATGACTGCATACCAGGGTGAGTGAGCAGATACTGCAAACAAGTATTCATCAGGAAAGGAATCATCTACTGGAGTATTATCATCAGTTTTTATCCGAGAAAGGAAATCAGCAACTACATTTTCCTTACCTGGTCGATCTACAATTGTAATATCGAATTCTTGTAGTAAAAATAACCACCTGGTAACTCATGCATTTGTGACAGATTTATTCATTAAATACTTGATAGCCGAGTGGTCAGTATGAAAAAAAGTAGGATAACCAGTAATGTAATTTTGAAATTTATTAATAACATAAATAACTGCTAAAAATTCTTTCTTAGTAACTCTATAATTAAGCTCAGCAGGGGTCATATTCTTACTAATGAAATAGATAGCATAAGGAAGATTATTCTCTTCTTGTCCCAAGACAACTCCAATTGCAATATCCAAAGCATCAGAGGATATATGAAAGGGAAGTGCCCAATTAGGTCCCCTCAGAATAAGAGCTGTAGACAACTGATGCTTAAGTTCATCAAATGCTTTCTGACAGGCATCAGTCCACTTAAATTTAGCATTTTTCATAAGTAACACAAACAAAGGAGAAGCTATTTTAGAAATTTTTTTGATAAATATTCTGTAATATCCAACATGTCCTAAAAAACTTCTTACATCAATTTGTGTTTTAGGAATAGGAAGGGTCTGAATTACCTGTACTTTGGATGGATCTACTTGAATCCCAAGGAATCAAATGAAGTGTCCCAATACAATTCTTCGTTCATCATCATATGACATTTTTCGGTACTCAAGGAAAGATTAGCTTGTATGCATCGTTTAAGTACTTTCTCAAGGTTTTGTAATGCATCTTCAAAAGTCACACCATAGGGAGTGAAGTCATCCATAAATATCTCCAAAGAATCATTAAGCATATCAGAAAAGATTCCTTTCACTGCTCTTTGAAACGTTGTTGGAGCATTACATAGTCCAAATGGGAGAACTCTATAAGCAAAAGTCCCCCAAGGACTAGTAAAAGTGGTCTTGTCTTGATCTTGGGGTGCAATTCTGATTTGGTTATATCCACTAAAACCATCTAAAAAGGAAAAGAATTTCTTCCCTGACAAGCTGTCCAGCACCTGATCAATAAATGGCAAGGGGAAATGATCTTTTTGAGTGGCTTTGTTTAAGGCTCTATAATCTACACACACTCTCCATTTCCCATTTTTCTTGAGTACTATCATCAACGAAGAAACCCATTCACTGTCAGATATGGGGTATATAAACCCTGCATTAAGCAACTTTTGAAGTTCTTCCTTAACAAGTTCCCTCAAATTGGGATTCATTCGCCGCTGGGGTTGACAGACTGGTCAGGCCCCCTCCTTAACATAGATACGATGAGTACATAATTCAGGAGAGATCCCCTTCATGTTTGTGTAGTCCCATGCGAATGCTTCCATGTTTTCACGAAGTAACTTCATTAGCAGTTGTGTTTCAGCATTTGATAAATTGGGGTTTATGTTCAATGTTTTGCCAGGTTCGATTTATACTGTTATGCTTTTAGAGGAGATAGCAGTTGATGTTTGAGGTAGATTTTCAACTCTAAGCTTTTCCTGTGTTTCAGGGTCCAGAATTGTAGTTAACTGACTATACGTTTCAGAAGCAACTGAGGAAGGTTCAGAAATAAAATTACTAATTACTTCATCTTCTGTGGTGTCTTTAAGAGTTAAGGCTTGTCCAATGGTCAAAATGGGTTGAGTATCATTATCCTCATAGTCTAACCATATAGAATCATCATTGTTAATCATAGGTGTAGCATGAGGGTACAGCGTAAGCTGCTTAGTTTCACATCCATTAGAAATTGTCATTGAACCTGATCTACAACTGATAAAAGCATCTGCTATATCCAGCCAGGGTCTCCCCAAAATCAGAGGATGCCCCCCCCAACTTTGCTTTAGTCTGTAATACAACAAAGTCAGCTGGGTAATTCCAGGATTCAACTGAAATGATCAGGTCTTCAATAACCCCCTCTGGTTTGATTGTGGAACGATCAGCTAATTCCAGGATAGTTGGTGTCTCTCTAATTACATTTTTCAACTGTAACAGCTGTGCAATTTCAAGGGTCATAATATTTATAGCAGCACCTAGGTCTACCAGAACTCGTGAAGCAATAGCTTTTCCAACCTGTACTGTGACCGTAGGGTGACTAGGATCACCATATTTTACAAGAGGAACTTTTCCTGACATTAAAGCAGCTAGATCACGCATCACATGAATTGTAAGGGGATCTTTAGCCTTCCTACCAGGTTTCTTGAAGCAAATGTGTCTCACGGTTCTGGCATAGATTGGTACATCTCTGAGTGCTTGTAAAAGTGGAATTTTAACGTAAAGATTCTGCAATTCCCCTAGAAGATTAAAAACAGGCGGCTCAGGTGTCTTAGCGAGAGCTAGATGTTCAAGGAATGGTGGCTCTACTGTTTCAGTAGTTTTATTAGAGGATGGCTTGACTGTTTCAACACCCTTATTATTTAAATTATTCTTTTCTGTCTCTTCTTTATCAGAGTCAGGAGAGGTAATATCGTCAATAATCAGCTCAACCACTCTCCTGGATCGTAAATGAATATCATTACATTGCACAAGAGATGTAGGTAGGTTCTGAATGTTGATGACTTGCATAGCTTTATTATTATTATTAGGATTAGGGTTCGGTTGTACAGGGAGCTGGGGTTTCATTATCTGATTATTCGGTGGAGTACCTGACGGGAGAGAAATTTGTTGCTGAAACTGAGGAAATTGGTTTGGGAATGGAGTTTGTTGAGCTCTCCAATTTGGGTTCCATTGATTAAAATAAGATTGTTGTAGAAGCCAAGGAGTCCACATTGCAGGGTCTACAAAGGGAGGGTTTGTATGCTGCATAGGTGGGAAATTCATTTCATTAAAGGGTGGGTATTGCATTTGGTTAAATGGCGGGTAATTTGCTTGATTAAAAGAAGGATAATTATTCCAATGATTAAATGGCATACTAGAGTTCGTACCTTGTCCTCATGGTTGCCATTGCCTCCTTTGTGTCAGCAGATAAACTACTTCAGCTTCCTCCTCAGTTGGTTGTAACGCTGCCTTTATCCCTGGTAAACACGGGCATTGTTGAGCTTCATGGTCCTTCTCACAAATGGTGCAAATTGGTACCTTGTTCAATGGACATTCCCTTAGTGGATGTTTTTCTCTGCATTTAGGATAGAAGATGGCCAAAGCAACTTCTGCCTCTGCTTGTTTCTTCTTAACCTACAAGGTATCAATCTGTGAAGAAAAAGAACTTAACATTTCAGTTTTGAGTTCCTCAAGTAGATTACCTATTTCAGCTCTTGTTGCTCCTCCACTGGCTGATTTCTGGACCCTTGAATAAGTATTATCCCTTGTCATGCGGAAAGAGTCAATTTTGCAGACAAAACTGACCTCCCTAGAAGCTAAGGCTTTCTAGTGACAAACAAGACAAGTAAACACTACCTTTCTCTAAATATGCATTTAGAATACAAGTAATCAGGTGTTTATAACATACCTTTAGTCCAACGCTTTGTAGTAGTCCAGCCTCGCCGATCCGGATGAGCTCCTCCTTCTCTTCGAAACCTGCATTCACTAACAAGCCAAAAGATTACATAGCACCTGATAAACTTATAAAATAAAACATATTCATCATACAGACCAAGGAGTATATGAAACAAATCATGTATAACAATCTGTTGAGAAAAGTGAGCTTAATTGTATTAAGTGGAAACAAAAGAAACCATTACAACCTGAGCCTTGGCGTTGTGCAGGTCCCTCCTAGGGTCCAGCAAGAGTTTTCCTTTACTTTGATCAGCTCACCCACTTCCAAATAAGGCTAGGAAAGGATGGGAATCTCTCCTCTCAAGCTCTATAAGGGAGTCCTAATTCCAGCAGCATCTACCCTTAGGAATGTTCAACTTTCAACCTCTCCTCCCTCTGGCCCAATGCCTGTATTTATAATGCTTTGGAGGAAGTTAATCAGGTCCACCATGAATGGGATAAGCCCCTCTTTCAAAGGGATAGCTCCCCTCTTCATGGGATAAGTTCCTCTTTCATTGGGATGCATGAACCATCTGGAGGCGCTCAATCCACGTCAAACCATCTTCTAGAATGCTCTAGAATCGACCACAAGTAACTTTTTTGAAGTAAAACTCGCGCCTTTTGACCTTTACAGGAGTACACACCCACCCCTTTACAGACAGAGCGTACAAGTACGCAGGTATTGTGAACTTGAGGTGCGTACACGCAGGTAAGGTTAAGAGAAACTGCGTAACCAGAGTTAATTGACTTTTTAAGGACTTTCTCTCTTTCTTGGAGTTTGACATGAGGAGCAAAGGTATAAGACTTGCCAAGGAGGACAGTATGACAGTTGATGGAGCCATACCGACTGTAAATAGTCATGGTGACAAATTTTAGTGTAACAGATTGTCCCCTAAAGTGCGAAGCCTGTAGTAGATTAGGGTTTCATATCATCTAGGAAGGGTGAAGCACTTTATCATTTCAAGGATTATCTTGTGGAGAGCCCAGTCAGAACCTGCAAATATTCAACACAAAATACATATATAAGATCATATCATCGCTGAGGTAGGCATTCCAATACTCAGATTGAAAACTTTAACTAACAAACTAACTACTGCTCTGATATAGGAATGATTTCGCAGTACATCATAATCATCGACTCATGTAGACACAGTATGGACGCAGCCATCTGTTTATGATTAGTCTACTGTATAATGAATACAAAACTCCTCGCAGCCTGAATGGTGGAAACTAGATCCAGGGTCTTCATTTCTACTTCCCGAAAAGGTACGATTCTATCCATGCGAATAAATGAGTTGATGTCGAGCATGGTAGAAACCACTTGATTACCAGTCAATGATGTAAACTGTTAACAAGTGTGAGAGAGACCACCAGTGATGTCAATGGTTCTCAAAGTACCCAATACAATCCATGAGATGTGAATGAATGAGTTGATGTCGAACATTTCACGGAGTCCTTTGATCGAAAGTCAATGATGTAAACCGTCGTCAAAGGCGAGAAACCTGCCATTGATGTATGCAGATTTCAAGGTACTGACGATTTCTAGGTCATCTTTCTAGATAATGTGCTGATGTCGATAGAAAGCGACCCGTTGCAAGCAAGCCCACAACACGAAATCATAGATCAAGTTGAAGAAATGTAGTTGTAAGGACTGACTCAGGGATGGTCGAGATGGATGACAGGTATTTTGCAGATGAATGGTTTATTTGCAGTGACCTCTTGAACACATAATGACACCACAGATGGCTTGGTGACAATTGACCCAAAGTTAATACCCGGAACCGGCTGAAGATTTTCAATGTGGTTTGATTAACTGTTAGGCAAAGGATTTCCCAACCCAGGTGAATGAAAGAAGTGTCGTGTTCAAGAGTGGTGATAAGGTTTCTTCTGAAACAAAGGATAACAAATAGGCTCATTTTTCTCTCTTTTCCCCCACCATTTCTGGTAACTACCTCTTTATTTTTTACAAGCTTGAGGAGGATAACATATGCTTGATTATAAGCTCATCCTTCGGATGAGTCCAACTTAGTTTAGATTCGAACCCTAAGAAGGAGTGGTCCGTTCTTGTTTGTAATCGAACAGGTCCTTTACTGTGAAATTTTAACGAGTCCAGTATAGGAGAAACTCGGCATTTTTCAATTTTAGAGAGTCTGAAAAAACTTAAGAAGACTCCAGGGTTGACCTTTTTCGTAAATTTGTGTCTCCCAAGCCCGAAAAAGTATAAAATAATACTTGAGACAACCGCTTGATCTTTACGACCAAGGAGTACTTTTCGTTATTAGTGCCACTGACCCGAAAAAGTAAAAAAGCGATCAACGACACGTCGTTTTATTTCCAATATCGAATTTGAAACGACAAAAATCCAGCAATCTTTTCATGTTTTTACGGTCAGAAAAGGGCTGTAAGAGGACCGTCTTTTTAATTCCGTTTTAACGAGCTAAAAAGAAAAACTCGGCGATCTTTTCATGTTTTAGGAGTCAGAAAAGAGCTTAAAGGTGACTCTAAGGTTTCACTTTTTCATAAGTTTTAACGACTTCGAAAAAATGATAAAAATGTACTCATGGTTTTCATTTTTTCGTAAGTTTTAATGAGTTCGAAAAAATGATAAAAAATGTACTCATATGGCCGACTTTCAATTTAATTTACGAGCAGGAAAAGACGGAAAGAACTCGGCATTTTTCATTTGTTTTACGAGAATGAAAGATAGCAAAATAATCTTGGGATTTTCATGAGTTTAACGAGTCTTGAAAATAACTTAAATTGACTCGAGATCGGTTTCATTTTTACAAAAGCTTGAAACAGAGAAAAACTATGCTTCAAAGTAGTTTCATTTTTTACACAAGCTTGAAACAGAGAGAAAACTGTGCTTGATGCCCCTAAGCGTAACTGCTAGAGCGCATGAAGCCTGGGAAAAATGAAACAACTCCCTTTTCATTTTTTAAATAACTATGAAAGCCTGGGAAGCAGAAATGAAGACCCTGGATCTAGTTTCCGCTATCCAGGCTGCGAGGAGTTTTGTATTCATTATACAGTAGACTAATCATAAACAGATGGCTGCATCCATACTGTGTCTACATGAGTCTATGATTATGATGTACTGCGAAATCATTCCTGTATCAGAGCAGTAGTTAGTTTGTTAGTTAAATTTTTGATCTGAGTATGGGAATGCCTACCTCAGCGATGATATGATCTCATATATGTATTTTGTGTTGAATATTTGCAGGTTCCGACTGGGCTCTCCACAAGATAATCCTTGAAATGATAAAGTGCTTCACCCTTCCTAGATGATATGAAACCCTAATCTACTACAGGCTTCGCACTTTAGGGGGCAATCTGTTACACTAAAATTTGTCACCATGACTATTTGCAGTCAGTATGGCTCCATCAACTGTCATACTGTCCTCCTTGGCAAGTCTTATACCTCTGCTCCTCATGTCAAACCCCAAGAAAGAGAGAAAGTCCTTAAAAGTCAATATAACTCTGGTTACGCAGTTTCTCTTACAGAGTTCACAATCTTAACATCACCAACCTTCTGTTGACCCTTTACCTTCTTCGCCTAATTTTTCTTCCTCCATTTCTTCCTCTTCGCTTGGTAAAAGTCTTGATCCTAGTAACCAAGTGGCTAAGAAGAAGAATAAAAAGAAGAAGAAGAAGAAGAAGCAAGATAAGAAAGAAGTCAACCAACCAACCGTGGCTGTAAGTGTTAGTTGTGTTGAGGAAAACTTCGACATGCATCGTAAACCCAAATACCTTAGGTTGATGATCCGTTAGTTGATCAAGTGGTCGATTCAATTTCACATTCGGTCGATCCCACTTTCCCTTTAGAGAATGATATTCATACCGCTGAGGTTCTTTTTGTTACATCAGATTCTTCTACGCCGGGGGGCATTTCACCTGTTTCTACAGAACCCCCTCCAAGTACTGAGGTCTTTTCTTTTGATTGGAATAGACTGACAGAACCTCGTCTTCCTTCCTCCATCCCTTTCCAAATCATTATCAAGGCTGGTGGTAGGGACATACATCGTACTCTGGTAGATGAAGGTGCTTCTGTTAGTATTTTATCCTCAACTGTTTGGAAAGCTTTGGGTTCCCCTCAGCTTGCGCCTATTACGCAGAATCTCAAAGCTTTTAACAGAACCATTAGTGAACCTTTAGGGATCCTTCCTAAGTTTTCTATTACCTTGGAAGGTAAAACTATCTGTATTGATCTTATGGTAGTTCGAGGTCCCTTGGATTTCAATTTCCTCCTTGGGCGAGACTATGTTTATGCAATGAAAGCTGTCGTATCGACACTCTTTCGCGTGATGTCTTTCCCTCACAATGGCAGTATTGTGACTGTAGACCAGCTTTCGTTCCCTAGTCTTGTTTCAACTACCAATAATATGACACCCCTACATGTTCCTGATTCTAAAGTGGTATCTACCCTGCCACGGGTTAATTATGTGGCAACTGGTCCCATGTTTTCAGTTACCGATGTAAGTGAGCCGCTCACTGTTTGCTCATCTTCCTTTGATTTAGATCCGGTAATTGGCATGGAAAACTCTATGGGATTATTTGAACACGATGTTCTTATCCCTTTTGAGTCCCTTGACATGTGTTCCTTCCAAAGAACTATTCTTCCTTCTGATGAAGACCTCTTGAAAGCCATGATCAAGGTATGTCCATTGACATGTCTTTCTTCCTGTTGGAAGCCATGATCGGTGAGCGAGGATAGTTTTTTCCTGTATCAACCTCGTTAAAAAATGAAACAGGCTACCACGAGGATAGTTTTTTCCTTTATCAACCTCGTTAAAAAATGAAACAGGCTATAATGAGGATAGTTCTTTTACTGAGTCAACCTCATTAAAAAATGAATCAGGTAGATTTTAGGATATATAGGTAGAACGTAGAAAGTAGGATTTTGAGGATAGTTCCTGTTACTGAGTCAACCTCGTTAAAAAATGAATCAGGTATGAGGATAGTTCTTTTCTTGTGTCAACCTCCTTAAAAATGAAACAACTCCCTTTTCAAGTTAAATATTGAAAGTAAACCTTCATTTCATCCACCTGGTTGAATGAAATGAAGCTTGGGGGGGCATGTACCTCGCTTTGCATCATTATGCTGGTGGCATGCGAACTTCTGGAGCATAGTTCTTTGTCTTGTGTCAAGCTCGTTAAAAAATGAAACAAGGAGTCTTGAGCATAGTTCCTTGTCTTGTGTCAAACTCTTTAAAAAATGAAACAAGGGTAGGTTAAGTAGGTAGATTGTAGAGAGTAGTCATGAGCATAGTTCCTTGTCTTGTGTCAAGCTCGTTAAAAAATGAATCAAATATTTTAGAGCATAGTTCCTTGTCTTGTGTCAAGCTCGTTAAAAAATGAATCAAGGTTATTAGAGTATAGTTTTTGTTAAGTAGATTGTAGAGAGTAGACATGAGCATAGTTCCTTATCTTGTGTCAAGCTCGTTTAAAAAATGAAACAAGGGTTTTGAGGATAGTTCTTTTCCTGTGTCAACCTCACTAAAAAATGAAACAACCCCCACGAGTCTTTCCAAGATTTCGAAAGTAAAACTTCATTTCATCTACCTCATTGAATGCAATGAAGCTTGGGGGGCATGTACCTCGTTTTGCGTCATTATGCTGGGGGCATGTGAACTTATAACAAGCATAGGTTTTCGTTTCAAGCTTGCGTAAACATGAAACTGAATCCGAGCATAGTTCTTTTCCTGTGTCAAGCTCGTTAAAAAATGAAACAAATCCTCCTCTACTTGAACCGAAAGTTTGACTAGATCTCGTAAATGTTAAGTTGTATATTTAGGTTAGTTATTTCAGTTTTTTGCATAATTTTCTTACAGTTTTAGGTCGAGTCTTTCAAACGATCTCGTACATGAACCTTCATTCCATCCAGCTTGTATTTAGTTGAATGAAATGAAGCTTGGGGGCATGCGCTCTAGCAGTTACGCTTAGGGGGCATCAAGCACAGTTTTCTCTCTGTTTCAAGCTTGTGTAAAAATGAAACTACTTTGAAGCATAGTTTTTCTCTGTTTCAAGCTTTTGTAAAAATGAAACCTATCTCGAGTCAATTTCAGTTATTTTCAAGACTCGTTAAACTCATGAAAATCCCGAGATTATTTTGCTATCTTTCATTCTCGTAAAACAAATGAAAATGCCGAGTTCTTTCCGTCTTTTCTTGCTCGTAAATTAAATTGAAAGTCGGCCATATGAGTACATTTTTATCATTTTTTCGAACTCGTTAAAACTTACAAAAAAGTGAAAACCATGAGTACATTTTTATCATTTTTTCGAACTCGTTAAAACTTACGAAAAAGTGAAACCTTGGAGTTCTCTTTTAAGCCCTTTTCAGACTCTCAAAATATGAAAAGATTGCCGAGTTTTTCTTTTTAAACTCGTTAAAACGGAACTAAAAAGACGGTCCACTTACAGCTCTTTTCCGACCGTAAAAACATGAAAAGATTGCCGGATTTTTGTCGTTTCAAATTCGATATTGGTTATAAAACGACGTGTCATTGATCGCTTTTTTACTTTTTCAGGTCAAAGGCACTAATGACGAAAAGTACTCCTTGGTCGTAAAAGATCAAGCGGTTCTCTCAAGTATTATTTTATACTTTTTCGGGCTTGGGAGACACAAATTTACGAAAAAGGTCAACCCTGGAGTCTTCTTAAGTTTTTTCAGACTCTCTAAAATTGAAAAACGCCGAGTTTCTCCTATACTGGACTCGTTAAAATTTCACAGTAAAGGACCTGTTCGATTACAAACAGGAACGGACCACTCCTTCTTAGGGTTCGAATCTAAACTAAGTTGGACTCATCCGAAGGATGAGCTTATAATCAAGCATATGTTATCCTCCTCAAGCTTGTAAAAAATAAAGAGGTACTTGCCAGAAATGGTGGGGGAAAAGAGAGAAAAATGAGCCTATTTGTTATCCTTTGTCTCAGAAGAAGCCTTATCACCACTCTTGAACACGACACTTTTCATTCACCTGGGTTGGGAAATCCTTTGCCTAATAGTTGATCAAACCACATTGAAAATCTTCAACCGGTTCCGGGTATTAACTTTGGGTCAATTGTCACCAAGCCATCTGTCGTGTCGTTATGTGTTCAAGAGGTCACTGCAAATAAACCATTCATCTGCAAAATACCCGTCATCCATTTCGACCATCCCTGAGTCAGTCCTTACAGCTACATTTCTTCAACTTGATCTATGATTTCGTGTTGTGGGCTTGCCTGCAACAGGTCGCTTTCTATCGACATCAGCACATTATCTAGAAAGATGACCTAGAAATCGTCAGTACCTTGAAATCTGCATGCATCAATGGCAGGTTTCTCGCCTTTGATGACGGTTTACATCATTGACTTTCGATCGAAGGATTCCATGACATGTTCGACATCAACACATTCATTCACATCTCATGGATTGTACTGGGTACTTTGAGAACCATTGACATCACTGGTGGTCTCTCTCACACTTGTTAACAGTTTACATCATTGACTGGTAATCAAGTGGTTTCTACCATGTTCGACATCAACTCATTTATTCGCATGGATAGAATCGTACTATTTCGGGAAGTAGAAATGAAGACCCTGGATCTAGTTTCCGCCATCCAGGCTGCGAGGAATTTTGTATTCATTATATAGTAGACTAATTATAAATAGATGGCTGCGTCCATACTGTGTCTACATGTGTCTATGATTATGATGTACTGCGAAATCATTCCTATGTCAGAGCAGTAGTTAGTTTGTTAGTTAAAGTTTTCAATCTGAGTATGGGAATGCCTACCTCAGCGATGATATGATCTCATATATGTATTTTGTGTTGAATATTTGCAGGTTCCAACTGGGCTCGCCACAAGATAATCCTTGAAATGATAAAGTGCTTCACCCTTCCTAGATGATATGAAACCCTAATCTACTACAGGCTTCGCACTTTAGGGGGCAATCTGTTACACTAAAATTTGTCACCATGACTATTTGCAGTTAGTATGGCTCCATCAACTGTCATACTATCCTCCTTGGGCCAGAGGGAGGGGAGGTTGAAAGCTGAACATTCCTAAGGGTAGATGCTGCTGAAATTAGGACTCCCTTATAGAGCTTGAGAGGAGAGATTCCCATCCTTTCTTAGCATCATTTGGAAGTGGGTGAGCTGATCAAAGTAAAGGAGAACTCTTGCTGGACCCTGGGAGGGACCTGCACAACACCAAGGCATAGGTTGTAATGGTTTCTTTTGTTTCCACTTAATACAATTAAGCTCATTTTTCTCAACAAGTTGTTATACATAATTTGTTTCATATACTCCTTGGTCTTTATGATGAATATGTTTTATTTTATGAGTTATTCGGGTGCTATGTAATCGTTTGCTTGTTAGTGAATGCAGGTTTCGAAGAGAAGGAGGAGCTCATCCGGATCGGCGAGGCTGGACTGCTACAAAGCGTTGGACTAAAGGTATGTTATAAACACCTGATTACTTGTATTCTAAATGCATATTTAGGGAAAGATAGTGTTTAATTGTCTTGTTTGTCACTAGAAAGTCTTAGCTTCTAGGCAGGTCGGTTTTGTCCGCAAAATTGACTCTTTCCGCATGACAAAATAATCTTAAGTTATTCAACCCTGGAGTCTTCTTAAGTTTTTCAAACTCTCTAAAATTGAAAAACACCGAGTTTCTCCTATACTGGACTCGTTAAAATTTCACAGTAAAGGACCTGTTCGATTACAAATAGGAACGGACCACTCCTTCTTAGGGTTCGAATCTAAACTAAGTTGGACTCATTTGAAGGATGAGCTTATAATCAAGCATATGTTATCCTCCTCAAGCTTGTAAAAAATAAAGAGGTACTTGCCAGAAATGGTGGGGGAAAAGAGAGAAAAATGAGCCTATTTGTTATCCTCTGTCTCAGAAAAACCTTATCACCACTCTTGAACACGACACTTTTCATTCACCTGGGTTGGGAAATCCTTTGCCTAATAGTTGATCAAACCACATTGAAAGTCTTCAGCCGGTTTCCGGGTATTAACTTAGGGTCAATTGTCACCAAGCCATCTGTTGTGTCGTTATGTGTTCAAGAGGTCACTGCAAATAAACCATTCATCTGCAAAATACCTGTCATCCATCTTGACCATCCCTGAGTCAGTACTTACAGCTACATTTCTTCAACTTGATTTATGATTTCGTGTTGTGGGCTTGCCTGCAACGGGTTGCTTTCTATCGACATCAGCACATTATCATAAAACCATTGACATCCTGTTTCATTATCCTGTAAGCCATCTGTTGTGTCGTTATGCGTTCAAGAGGTCACTGCAAATAAACCATTCATCTGCAAAATACCTGTCATCCATCTTGACCATCCCTGAGTCAGTCCTTACAGCTACATTTCTTCAACTTGATTTATGATTTCGTGTTGTGGGCTTGCCTGCAACTGAATTCGAGCATAGTTCTTTTCCTGTGTCAAGCTCGCTAAAAAATGAAACAAATCCTCCTCTAATTGAGTCGAGAGTTTGACTAGATCTCATAAATGTCAAGTTGTATATTTAGGTTAGTTATTTCAGTTTTTGCATAATTTTCTTACAGTTTTAGGTCGAGTCTTTCAAATGATCTCGTACATGAACCTTCATTCCATCCAGCTTGTACTTAGTTGAATGAAATGAAGCTGGGGGGCACGCGCTCTAGCAGTTACGCTTAGGGGGCATCAAGCACAGTTTTCTCTCTGTTTCAAGCTTGTGTAAAAATGAAACTACTTTGAAGCATAGTTTTTCTCTGTTTCAAGCTTTTGTAAAAATGAAACCTATCTCGAGTCAATTTCAGTTATTTTCAAGACTCGTTAAACTCATGAAAATACCGAGATTATTTTGCTATCTTTCATTCTTGTAAAACAAATGAAAATGCCGAGTCCTTTCCGTCTTTTCCTGCTCGTAAATTAAATTGAATGTCGGCCATATGAGTACATTTTTATCATTTTTTCAAACTCATTAAAACTTACGAAAAAATGAAAACCATGAGTACATTTTTATCATTTTTTCGAACTCGTCAAAACTTACGAAAAAGTGACACCTCAGAGTCATCTTTTAAGCCCTTTTCTAACTCCTAAAACATGAAAAGATTGCCAAGTGTTTCTTTTACACTCGTTAAAACGGAATTAAAAGACGGTCCCCTTATACCCCTTTTCTGACCGTAAAAACAGGAAAAGATTGCCGGATTTTTGTCGTTTCAAATTCGATACTGGAAATAAAACGACGTGTCCTTGATCGCTTTTTACTTTTCAGGTCAAAGACACTAATCATGAAAGTACTCCTTGGTCGCAAGATCAAGCGGTTCTCTCAAGTATTATTTTATACTTTTTCGGGCTTGGGAGACACAAATTTACGACAAAGTTCAACCTTGGAGTCTTCTTAAGTTTTTCAGACTCTCTAAAATTGAAAAACGTCGAGTTTCTCCTATACTGGACTCGTTAAAATTTCACAGTAAAGGACCTGTTCGATTACAAACAGGAACGGACCACTCCTTCTTAGGGTTCGCATCTAAAACTAAGTTGGACTCATCCGAAGGATGAGCTTATAATCAAGCATATGTTATCCTCCTCAAGCTTGTAAAAAATAAAGAGGTACTTGCCAAAAATGGTGGGGGAAAAGAGAGGAAAATGAGCCTATTTGTTATCCTTTGTCTCAGAAAAACCTTATCACCACTCTTGAACACGACACTTTTTATTCACCTGGGTTGGGAAATCGTTTGCCTAACAGTTGATCAAACCACATTGAAAATCTTCAGCCGGTTTCTGGGTATTAACTTTGGGTCAATTGTCACCAAGCCATCTGTTGTGTCGTTATGTGTTCAAGAGGTCACTGCAAATAAACCATTCATCTGCAAAATATCTGTCATCCATCTTGACCATCCCTTAGTCAGTCCTTACAGCTACATTTCTTCAACTTGAATTATGATTTCGTGTTGTGGGCTTGCCTACGACGGATCGCTTTCTATCGACATCAGCACATTATCTAGAAAGATGATCTAGGAATCGTCAGTACCTTGAAATCTGCATGCCTCAATGGCAGGTTTCTCGCCTTTGACGACGGTTTACATCATTGACTTTCGATCGAAGGATTCCGTGAAATGTTCGACATCAACTCATTCATTCACATCTCATGGATTGTACTGGGTACTTTGAGAACCATTGACATCACTGGTGGTCTCTCTCACACTTGTTAACAGTTTACATCATCGACTGGTAATCAAGTGGTTTCTACCATGTTCGACATCAACTCATTTATTCGCATGGATAGAATCGTACTATTTCGGGAAGTAGAAATGAAGACCCTGGATCTAGTTTCCACCATCCAGGCTGCGAGGAGTTTTGTATTCATTGTATAGTAGACCAACTATAAACAGATGGTTGCGTCCATACTGTGTCTACATGAGTCTATGATTATGATGCACTGCGAAATCATTCCTGTATCAGAGCAGCAGTTAGTTTGTTAGTTAAAGTTTTTGATCTGAGTATGGGAATGCCTACCTCAGCGACGATATGATCTCATATATGTATTTTGTGTTGAATATTTGCAGGTTCCGACTGGGCTCTCCACAAGATAATCCTTGAAATGATAAAGTGCTTCACCCTTCCTAGATGATATGAAACCCTAATCTACTATAGGCTTCGCACTTTAGGGGGCAATCTATTACACTAAAATTTGTCACCATGACTATTTGCAGTCAGTATGGCTCCATCAATTGTCACACTGTCCTCCTTGGCAAGTCTTATACCTCTGCTCCTCATGTCAAACTCCAAGAAAGAGAGAAAGTCCTTAAAAATCAATATAACTCTGGTTACGCAGTTTCTCTTACCCTTACCTGCGTGTACGCACCTCAAGTTCATAATACCTGCGTACTTGTACGCTCTGTCTGTAAAGGGGTGGGTGCGTACTCCTGTAAAGGTCAAAAGGCGCAAGTTTCACTTCAAAAAAGTTACTTGTGGTCATTTCTAGAGCATTCTAGAAGTTTGTTTGACGTGTATTGAGCACCTCCAGATGGTTCATGTATCCCTATGAAAGAGGAACTTATCCCATCAAGAGGGGAGCTATCCCATTCAAAGAGGGGCTTATCCCATTGATGGTGGACCTGATTAACTTCCTCTAAAGCACTATAAATATAAGCATTGGGCCAGAGGGAGGGGAGGTTGAAAGCTGAACATTCCTAAGGGTAGATGCTGCTGGAATTAGGACTCCCTTATAGAGCTTGAGAGGAGAGATTCCCATCCTTTCTTATCTTCATTTGGAAGTGGGTTAGCTGATCAAAGTAAAGGAGAACTCTTGCTAGACCCTGGGAGGGACCTGCACAACACCAAGGCACAGGTTGTAAGGTTTCTTTTGTTTCCTATTAATACAATTAAGTTCATTCTTCTCAACAAGTTGTTATTTATAATTTGTTTCATATACTCCTTGGTCTTTATGATGAATATGTTTTATTATATGAGTTATTCAGGTGCTATGTAATCGTTTTCTTGTTAGTGAATGCAGGTTTCAAAGAGAAGGAGGAGCTCATCCGGATCGGAGAGGCTGGACTGCTACAAACAGCGTTGGACTAAAGGTATGTTTTTAAACACCTGGTTGCTTGTATTTTAAATGCATATTTAGGGAAGGATAGTGCTTGATTGTCTTGTTTGTCACTAGAAAGCCTTAGCTTCTAGGGAGGTTGGTTTTGTCCGCAAAATTGACTCTTTCCGCATGACAAAATGGCGACTCCACTGGGGAATCCATGGATTTGATTGATTTCTCTTTTGTTTGCTACTTTGATTTGAGAAAAGTCGATTTCTTTCTGGTTTTTGACTGTTTGACTGTGAATTTGGGTGGAATAGCTTAGGGTTAAGTTAGTTTTTATTTTTCTTGGTTTTGAGAGCAGTACGCACCCTCTGCGTTAAGCACAGTGCGTACCTGTACGCACTGCAGCTTTGTACACAGAGCGTGGCCGCACCTGTGCAAACAGGCTGCCTGCGTACCCTGTCAAAACTTTAGAAAATTTCACTTTTTTCTTTTTTACCTCTTAGATTTTGTTTATAGCTTATTTGTTGCTGCCCAGATCCACTGGTTACCTGTCAGAAGTTTTCATCTAGGCTTGTTTCATTGGCATTCCTGCTCTAAGCTTTTATCAATTGGGTGTTTTGAGTCTCTTTTTGAGAAATTCTTGATTTGATTTCCTTTGGTCATTACTTGGAGGTTTGTCTCAGTCCTTTCACAATTTTGTATGAGTGTTAATCACCTTTGAGTGTTTTTATTTCTTGATCTTTGGAACTCTCACCCAATTTTCTCGACTTGCACTTGATTGGTTCTTAGATTACATTAGAATCATCTTGTGTTTGAGAATTCTCTTGCATAGATCACATTTACATAATTAGAATTCTCATTTTCAAAATATGAATGAAAAATGTGCATAGATTACATTTGCATACTTTTCAAGTGAATTGTGCATAGATGACAAACCAAAGATTCTTCTTAAGTTTACTTTACAGAGTTTGTCAGTTGTGGCATTAGGGTTTCATATCATCTAGGAAGGGTGTACGCAAAAACCTATCCTGAATTGTGCATAGATGACAAACCAGAGATTCTTTTTAAGTTTACTTTACAGAGTTTGTCAGTTGTGCCATTTTGTCATGCGGAAAGAGTCAATTTTGCGGACAAAACCGACCTCCCTAGAAGCTAAGGCTTTCTAGTGAAAAACAAGACAAGTAAACACTACCTTTCTCTAAATATGCATTTAGAATACAAGTAATCGGGTGTTTATAACATACCTTTAGTCCAACGCTTTGTAGTAGTCCAGCCTCGCCGATCCGGATGAGCTCCTCCTTCTCTTCGAAACCTGCATTCACTAACAAGCCAAAAGATTACATAGCACCTGATAAACTTATAAAATAAAACATATTCATCATACAGACCAAGGAGTATATGAAACAAATCATGTATAACAATCTGTTGAGAAAAGTGAGCTTAATTGTATTAAGTGGAAACAAAAGAAACCATTACAACCTGAGCCTTGGTGTTGTGCAGGTCCCTCCTAGGGTCCAGCAAGAGTTTTCCTTTACTTTGATCAGCTCACCCACTTCCAAATAAGGCTAGGAAAGGATGGGAATCTCTCCTCTCAAGCTCTATAAGGGAGTCCTAATTCCAGCAGCATCTACCCTTAGGAATGTTTAGCTTTCAACCTCTCCTCCCTCTGGCCCAATGCCTGTATTTATAATGCTTTGGAGGAAGTTAATTAGGTCCACCATGAATGGGATAAGCCCCTCTTTGAAAGGGATAGCTCCCCTCTTCATGGGATAAGTTCCTCTTTCATTGGGATGCATGAACCATCTGGAGGCGCTCAATCCACGTCAAACCATCTTCTAGAATGCTCTAGAATCGACCACAAGTAACTTTTTTGAAGTAAAACTCGCGCCTTTTGAACTTTACAGGAGTACGCACCCACCCCTTTACAGACAGAGCGTACAAGTACGCAGGTATTGTGAACTTGAGGTGCGTACACGCAGGTAAGGTTAAGAGAAACTGCGTAACCAAAGTTAATTGACTTTTTAAGGACTTTCTCTCTTTCTTGGAGTTTGACATGAGGAGCAGAAGTATAAGACTTGCCAAGGAGGAGAGTATGACAGTTGATGGAGCCATACCGACTGTAAATAGTCATGGTGACAAATTTTAGAGTAACAGATTGCCCCCTAAAGTGCGAAGCCTGTAGTAGATTAGGGTTTCATATCATCTAGGAAGGGTTAAGCACTTTATCATCTCAAGGATTATCTTGTGGAGAGCCCAGTCGGAACCTGCAAATATTCAACACAAAATACATATATAAGATCATATCATCGCTGAGGTAGGCATTCCAATACTCAGATTGAAAACTTTAACTAACAAACTAACTACTGCTCTGATATAGGAATGATTTCGTAGTACATCATAATCATAGACTCATGTAGACACAGTATGGACGCAGCCATCTGTTTATGATTAGTCTACTGTATAATGAATACAAAACTCCTCGCAGCCTGGATGGTGGAAACTAGATCTAGGGTCTTCATTTATACTTCCCGAAAAGGTACGATTCTATCCATGCGAATAAATGAGTTGATGTCGAGCATGGTAGAAACCACTTGATTACCAGTCAATGATGTAAACTGTTAACAAGTGTGAGAGAGACCACCAGTGATGTCAATGGTTCTCAAAGTACCCAGTACAATCCATGAGATGTGAATGAATGAGTTGATGTCGAACATTTCACGGAATCCTTTGATCGAAAGTCAATGATGTAAACCGTCATCAAAGGCGAGAAACCTGCCATTGATGTATGCAGATTTCAAGGTACTGACGATTTCTAGGTCATCTTTCTAGATAATGTGCTGATGTCGATAGAAAGCGACCCATTGCAGGCAAGCCCACAACACGAAATCATAGATCAAGTTGAAGAAATGTAGCTGTAAGGACTGACTCAGGGATGGTCGAGATGGATGACAGGTATTTTGCAGATGAATGGTTTATTTGCAGTGACCTCTTGAACACATAACGACATGACAGATGGCTTGGTGACAATTGACCCAAAGTTAATACCCGGAACCGGCTGAAGATTTTCAATGTGGTTTGATTAACTGTTAGGCAAAGGATTTCCCAACCCAGGTGAATGAAAGAAGTGTCGTGTTCAAGAGTGGTGATAAGTGTTAGCTACCTATACCAATAGGTTTCATATCTCATGATTGGCTATGAAAAGGACCAAATATGCTCTGCTTTGATGATTCAAAGATCACATATTTTCGAGAAAATCCAATCTGTGTTTATAGCTTGGTATGGACTCAAATTTTGATGGATGGTCCAACAGCCTAATCTGGACCATGTCATGTTTTAAATTTTCAGTTGTAGATTAGAGAAAGAAGTCTGTCCAAACTGTTTAATCTTGGCACACAAGTAGTTCAGGTAGAGAAGAAAAGGCTCCCAACAGCTTAATCTGGGACCTTGGAAGAAATAAGGGTAGAAGTAGATAGAAAAACAAAAGAAAAGCCAAAGAAAAGAAAAGGCAAGTAAGGGTCTGCAAGTCCAAGTGCACCCTCCAAGAAGAAATAAAAAATGCTAGGCATGTAGCTGGGTAAGTAGTTGGGGTTGCAGAAAGGTTATCCTTACCATTGCAGGTGTGTTGACTTTGTTTACCAAAGCAGAGTTAATGAATTAAGAAGGGGTTCTTCTGCATCAAGTTACAGCAAGCAAAGGGGCATGCCTAACCTCTCTTTTCCCCTTTTCATGTCATTTACTAACATTCCCTCATCACTTCAGATTCATGGAAGAATTATGGTTTCATGGTGGCTCTTAATCTTTTTAGAAGCCACATTTCTTGTCTAAAAATTCTTTTCATTTTGATCTACTCCCTAAACTAAGTTAGTCTCAAACAAACTTAGTGTTTTCTCCCTTCATTCACTCCCCTCATCCATATTAACCCTAACTCTACTATGTAAATCCCTTATATTACCTTTCCCCTAATATTATTAACACCATGGTGTATAAACCCCAAATTTTGTATAAATATCCCCCCCCCTTGGCATTATAGCCAATAAGTCCCATGTTAGGGATCAAATGACACCTGGTCATCTTGATAAACCTAATCCAAACCCTCTTCCCCCTTTCCAAATCCATTTTTTTTAACTCATTACCCCCCCGTTTGCACATAAACTTTGTAAAAACCTTATTCTACCCTTACCCGCTCCAAACTGCCAAGCAATGCATCAAAACCCACTTTTTCCTTTATCCAAAGTCTAAAGGCCGGGCGCATTTTTGCAAATTATTTATGAAAAATCCATAATCTAATGTTTTTGCCAAAGCGCATACCCCGACATACATTAACTCAACCCTGCCCCCTTCCATATGGACCGATCGTTTTATTGACCCCGACAGCCGTCCGATCGGAGCTTGAACATCCAACGGCTCTTATCACATCGGAGTGGCTCCGACGTCCACTGTTTACCCGCCATATCTGCCGATCACATCACTCCCCCGACAGCCGTCGGATTGGGCCCCCTAGATCCGACGGTCATCGTTGATATCGGAGCGGGTCTCACATCCGACGGATATCTTCCGATGTCCGTAAAAGGGTTACGTCACTCGGCAGCCACGCGTCCCCGCCGCAGCTCATCGGAGGTACGCCTGACAGATTCCCCCCCATACCATGAGCGGTGCGATATGAAACCGCTGGCTGTTTCCGGTTTCGGTTATCCCGCCTATACTGCGTCACCTCCACATCATCCCACGTCACTGCCACCACGCCGTCACGTCAACCGTTGCGCCCGACCGTCTGCCAATCTGTCCTGCCACTTCACCATCCCCATGGACCAATCAGAGCCCGCCACCTCACCTATGACGTCAGCCGGCCCTGACCCCACCTATGACATCATGCTGACGTCAGCAGAAAAACGCGCCAAAAGTCCAAAAAACCAATATTATGGTGAAATTTCGTGTTTTTTCCCATTTTCTTACAAAAGACTTTGTAGCACCTGCATGCGATTTTCACGTCCAAAGTCCACCAACCTGCAGAACCTAACCAGGAGACCGGCGGCGCGCCATTTCCACAGTCATCCGCGACCATTGCTTACTCTTTACCAGGTATTCTCCACTGAAAATCCTTCACGTACCTGCTTTGACTGTTATTTCCCTCAAAAGAGCTTATAACAGAAAAAACTCTTGAATTCACCGGCAGAAATCCTTGCACCTGGTCCTTTGACAATTGTGAACTCGAACAATACTAGCCGAGCCTTGTTTGCCTGCATTTTCATTAAAAAATCAAGCTTTGTTCGCGCAATCGCGGCAGACTCATTCAAAGTGAATTTAACTACTGAGAAAGACAGAGTGAGGCCAAACATTTGTCCTATTTTGCACTGTGAATAGTATTTCAATTGCTATTTGCGAGAACTACTCCCTGTTCCTTACAAATTCACCTCCCTGTTAAAAAGACATTCCTCTATACTGTCCTGCTCAATTGAAACCACTTTGCACTCAATTCAGAATCCTCTTTTGCAATGGAGACACCTGTAGTACTAAATGTTCAGCCTCTGAATGCCCCTCAAAGGAACTTGGAATGGCAAGCCTTGGCAGATATGGATTACCAAATTACAGAAGAAATGTTTATGATCAGCAAATTCCACATTCATCTGTTGAATGAGTTGAAAGCCAAGCATGAAAATGGGACAGATATATTGGGCATATGGGACTCTTTCCTCCCTATTTTTAAGCTCCCTCAGGTCAACCAGTTCCCTGAACTAATCCACCTGTGTGCTGAACATTATGATGCTTCTCAGAGGGCTGTTGTTGACCCATCTGGTTCAGTACTTTTCTATGTTACCCCTCAAGCTATCAGAGACATGCTTTGCTTCAACCCTCAGAAGAAGTTGGTCCCTTTGTCACTAGTGAACCTCATAAAACAAGGGGCTAAACTGACAGATGCTCAAATTATCAAACTTAATCAATTATACATTAACTCTGACACTGTGATGTACCCTCCAATTGGTCATGTATATCTCAATGGGCTGGGCAGAGACCTTGCAGATATGATTTGTCCCATCTTGGGATATAATTCAATTGAGCATATTGATACAACTGTGCTGGTAATGATGCTTATGTTTGCTCCTGGCAAGTCACCAATCTGCTATGACTATGCCACCTACATATCATACAAGATTCATGAGCAATTGATGAATTTGGCGAGAGAAAGGATGTTCAGATACACCTCCTACATTTACCATTTGATCTTGTACCATCAACATGAGAAATTTCATTTTTCCATCAAAAGAGTGGATGCCCAAGGCAATCCCAGATCAGTGGTCTATTGGTCTTTTGTCTTCCACACTACACCTGAGTCTCCATACACTTACTGTGAATTCATAGATCTGTTCGCCCATCCAGCTATGGCAATGCTGATGAGCTCGCCTCCTCCAAGACTCACTGATGACATGCAGAGAATTCTACAGCTGTCCAAATCTTACAGCATTGGGGATTGGTACTTTTACCAAAACCACACCGTCATCAGGATATATGGGTGTGATTTGCCTCCATTCAGATTACCTAAGTATGTGCCTATGAGGCTATTTGCCCTAGAGTACTTTAGGCAATTTGGCCGGGTTGATGTGCTTCACTTTTCAGGAAAAGGCAAAAAAGCACAGTTGAAGGTGAAAAGCCAACTTGGCCATTTTATCTATAACGAGAGGGAGCAAGGATGGAGGGAAGCAGATAGAATGCTTGAGTCCCTTGGCCTGCAAACCAGTTTCCTATGGGCACCCTATGACCCTAATCATTTTATAACTATGAGGAGGCTCAAATATAAGTTATCTGCCTATGATCACCATAGTATCCCTCACATTGAAAAATATGCAAACCAAGACAAATGGAGGAGAGGGACCTTAGAAGAGCCCATGTCACAAGAAGAGCTAAACCAGAGGGCACTAAGGAATCTAAGGAAGATGGCTGACCTTGAACTTTGTTCACAGGTATTCACACTTCCGAGCACACAAGTGGGAGCAGCTGCATCCTCCTCAACTGCCAAACAGCAATCTACTAAGGTCACTGAAAATATATCTAGCAAAGACAAAGGAAAGGAAATGGAGACAGAGCAACCACATCAAGAGAAGGAGCAGTCACCTCCAGTGACTCAAAAGCAGGCAGATAAAGAAAGGCAGCATCAGGCAGAGCAACAACAGCAACAAGAATTGCAGCAAGAAGAAGGGCAACATGACAGACAGCAACCCTTACAGGAGGAAAGAGTAGTTAATACTCCAACTTCCACTGAGCAACAGGCTCAGAACATAGTGCGTCCTAGGCCAGAAGTCACCATTGACGCCTCGGTCCTCCAAACTCCACAGAAGGAGGACTTAAGCAGAAAAAGGGATAGAGAAACTCCTCTGACTTCATCTATCAACCAGGGAGAGAAAAGACAAAGATTGAATGACTTTTTGGAGGATGACATAGCAATAAGACAAGCATTGGGCATGGGCCCACCCAGTAGAGAAGCCTCAGCCAGTTCCTCCCAGCAGGAACAGGACAGAACTATGGGAGGGGAGGTCAGCTCCTCCAGCCAGCAAAAAGAAGGAGAAGTAAGCATCAAACAACAATTTATAGACATCAAAAGGAGGAGTGATCCTATCAAGATACAGCTGTACAATCATCTGTTAAACATGGCTCCCACCAATCAGCAAAGACTCATGTCTGCCTTTGATGTAAGTGAAGGCAAAATGATCATGATTCATTTTATGCCCACAGCACTGCATCCCCAATCTACCCCAGATTACCTCAGGACCAACCTGGAGGTCCTGGCCAAAGACATACACCCAATGGATAAAATCGAACTGCACAAACAGAGTGGTGAGATGGTGTATGCCTCCTTGGCAGACAAAACATTAGAAAATTACAAGCTAGAGAGCAGCCTTAATGCCACAGCCTCTCAGCTGGAATTGGAGAGGGCATCATCCCAGGCGAAGGACAACAGAATAAGGTCCTTGGAAGACATAATCATTGAAATTGGGCATGATCCCAAAGATATTAAAGGAATACAGGAAATCTTGAAGTTGAGGGATGCTGACATGGCTGCCTTGAGGAAGAAAATCAAACTCCCAGCTACCATTCACCCTCAGACAAATGAGGTAGCCCAACAAAGGCATGAGCAGGATACCACAACCTTGTTGATTTCCATTTATAAACAGCTTGTTCAGGCACAAGAGAAATTGGGAGAATCTGAGGCTACACAAGCGGCCCTGCAAGCAGCATTGAAACAAAGAGAAGAGGGTCAGACCTCTCAGCCTCCTCCTCAGATCATCAATCTCGAGGAAACTACTCCTATCACTGCTCCTCCTCCTCAACAGACTGAACAGACAACAACATCTACTTCAGCAGCGCCAACAACTACAGAGCAGGCCCAAAGCCTGGATATGCCAAAGCTGAAGAATGAAATCCAAATCCTGGAAGCTCAAATGAGAGAGTTAAATGAGACCAGGGAAAAGTTAGCCAAAGTCAATGACAGGCATGATAAATCAAAGAGAGAAGTGGCAGAAAAGGGCAGGGAAATCAAAGCCCTTAAAGACAAGATCAAAGAGCTGGAAAATGAGCTCAAACTAGACAAAACTGTAGCTGAAATTAGAGCAATTCTATGGTCCAATATTGGCCAATCAATGGCAATATATTGAGGCAATCCATGAGCAACTAGAGCTCATCCCAAAGGCACAGAAGGAGGTTCACAGATCAAGAGCTTTATTGAGCAATATGCCTGAAGTGGCCACCAGAATGATCAACGTACTTAACCATAAAACAAGTTCTCAGTTAGCTACCATGGGAATTACAAACAGAACTGAGACTATCCAAATGGTCAGGAGGGTTCTTACTTTGAGAAATCGGGTGCAGACATTGGAAAGATGAACCCAGGATATGCAAACTGAGGTGAACAGGTTCATGGAGAGATTTCAGGTATTACAGAGCAGAGGACTCCCTAGCCTACTAAACAGCGGAGGGAAACTATTCACCCATGAACAGTATGCCAAAAGAGTGAACGTTTTTGCTTCAACCCAGATCAATGAGAAGGCCAGTACTTCAGATGATACAGGGCCTATTACAGGACAAATTTTCTACAGTAAGATAGAAAATCTATTTTTTATAATGAATGAAATCACGCACTTGTTTGATGTGGCCCCAAATTTTTATAAATATACGGAAGAAGAGGAGACAATGGATGCCATTCTTAGGCATCAACTCCCTACGCAAGACTGGTGGGCAAATACAATACAGAAAATTTTATAGACCGGGAGCCACTCACCAAATTTTGTTTTTAAAAAAAAAAATATATCAGTTGTCATGCAAAGCACAGTTTAAACAAAATCAGCATGCATCAAAGATCAAAGCTGAGCCAACTCAGCAAAGATTTTGGCCAACACAGCAAGAAAAGGAAGACACAGCTGGCAGAGCCGAGAAAATACAGCGCAGCCAAAAGTAAAGACACATTATTCAGCGTTAAAGCAAAGCGGTTCAACCGACTCAATGACCTCCAAAGGTCAAAATATCCTCTGACAGACTTAAAGGGCATTTATGTTGCATTCAAAGCTGTAATAACTTCTTTTCTACTTTCTGTACGAATTTATGAAGATATTTTCTCTCTCAGATGACTCAATGCCTGAGATATTTTGTATATGCATTTCTATAAAGTCCCCTTCGCATGAGCTTGCAAGGGTTGTTGTTGATTTCTCCTGAAGAAGTTCGTATGTTGTAATCCTTTCAGAAGTTTAATAAAGAAAGTGATGGAATTTCTCGGATTTCTGGAGTGTTGAATCGTTCTGGTGTTTGTTGAAAAACTGTTGGATTCCTGTGTATTACACAATACAATAAGTCTCTGTAACTCTCTCTATTATGTTTTGATTTGTTAAAATTCATATATGTTTTCTAATCCTGAATATTTAGCAACAAGGTAAAATACTAACTTCCAGGATTTATTCAAGAAATACCCTGAGTTCAATCCGTGTTGTTAATGAATGTTTTTCCTTCAGCTATAATCTTGATAAGTGTAATTCTTAATTGCTGCACCTTCAGAATACATCTTTCACAGTGGCCTTTGTCTCAGGAATTCAAGTTTGCTCCTGTGCAACATGTTTCACTTTCATCTCAACAGCTTAATAGAGAATTCTTAATTGCTTTCTGTTGGCTGACATGCTTCACCATTCAAGTTAATTTTGTTTTTCTGAAATACACAATAGGCCCTGCAGTTTGAACACCACCAATCCTGCATTGGAAAGCATTTCACAACTCCAGACTCCATTGCCCAATGATATTTTACTCTCTAAACACTACATCTTAAGATCTGAAAGAAATCCTTCAACCAAAACATAAACCAAAACCTGAGCATAATAGCTAGCCTAAAACACCATCATAATAGAGACAAATCATAAAGAGAGAGCCCTCTCTGATTACAGTTTGGCTAGAAACTGTGATCCAAAGATTGGTTAGTGGTTACCCCGGCCGTATTCCCTTGGGAGTCATAGGGAACAACCTGGGTGCTAACATAATTGGCGACTCCACTGGGGAGTGCTTGAGATTTTTCAATTACCATATATTTTCATAGCTACTATCAAGCCTGAAATCAGCCAAGAGGCCTTTAATCTGTTTCTGTATCACATTAACAACTTTTGGGAGGAGCTTGTTTAGGGAATCTTCATCTTAGCTCTGAGAATATATAGCCATTCCAAAATCTTCATCCAGTCCTTTCAGATATAAAAATTTCCTGCAAAATCCCAAAAAACAGTTAGAAGCTGGCTCCCAAGAAAAATCCACGGCACACTAGGGCAAATCCTGATCCTAATCCACCCATCATTGTTGATAATCCAAATACCATCCCAAGAAACATTAGGAGGCAGCAAAAGCAGGAGCAGCCTGCTGACTTAACCTTAGATTCAGAACATCCTAGCCTTATATCTACCCCGTGCAAGGTCCTTTTCAGGTCTACCCCTAGTTCCCCTAGTTCACCATCCACATCTCAAAGTCCTCCTCTCACATCTTCATCCACTGCACATATCCCCTTAACCAACACTCTAGGTTCACCCCTACTTGTCACCCCTGTGATACCCACTGTTCACATTATCCCAGCTGCCCCTGTTAATCCTCCAAATCCTGTAAATATGGCCAATAGATATGCACCCTTGCAGATACCAGCTAATGCTGCAGCTCTACCCCAAGATTACCAAACCAAAATTTCATATTTTGACTCCAATGGCCCTCTGACAGCTGCCCAGCATGCCAAGAGGATGTAAGACCATTTTGAGACCTATGAAATAGATGATGACAGTGTCAGAATGAGGATGTTTGTTCAAAGCCTAACGGGGGATGTAAGAACTTGGTTTAGATCCCTAAATGCAAACTCCATTACAACTTCTGTTGAACTGTATCAAGCCTTTACTAGTAGATGGGAGAAGAAGAAAGATCCTCTGCACATACTTGGGGAATATGACACTATCAAAAGAGGTCCCCAAGAGACTGTTTTGGAGTATTGTGCAAGATTCAACAATGTATATAACTCAATTCCACAAAATTTAAGGCCTCCTCCTGATTTAGCCTTGTACAAATTCCCTGATGGTTTCGACCCTGACATGGCCTATCAGTTGAAGGAAAGAGACTGTCAATCCCTGGAAGAGGCCCAAAGGGTTGCTGTCACAGTGGAAGCCAACCTAATTGCCAAAAGAAACAGGGCAAGGTTGGAAAAGAGGACTGTTTTCAAAGAGGAACCCTCTGCCTTTGATCAAAAGCTTGATGCCATACTAAATGGAATGAAAAGATTAGGTGATAGAGTGGAATTAGTTGAAAGAAAATCATCATGGGAAGCACCACAAAACAACCCTCCTAGGAATCCAAACTTTAGGAGAACTCAAAACCCAGGCATTGGCAAAACCAGTGCTGAACAAGAAATAAGACCCCCTTTCCAAGAAAATTATGCAGAAGCTTCCACATCAGCAGAGCCCAATGAAGATCCTGAGATTAATTTAATGGGTCTAGATGGTGAAAGTCAAGTTTTCTTAACACAAGAAGATCATGAGGACGATGAAATCAAACTGTTCCAAACTAAATCAGGTGAATCCTTTGACTTCAAACAAGGCTATGACACTGTTTTTTATGAAGTTCATAAACAATACAAGCTGAGGAGCAGAACTGTGAATGTTAACCAGCCTGAAAAGAAAAAGGATAATCAGCAGCCTGAAAGAGTTATAGTCACAGAACCTAATGACAAATTAAATTCACCTACAGAAGAAGTGATTGTTGAAGAGATCACTGAACCACTGTCCTTAAGACAGCAGCCTGTGGCTACTTCATCTTCTCATCCTAATTTAAATGTTACTCCTCAAGAGATGAGTAAAAAGGATAAGTCTCAAAGTCAAGATAAAAATCTAGAAGGAGATTTAATGAACAAAGAAAGGACTGTCACCTATAACCCCAAGACCCAATCTGAAAAACCTTTTGATCTAGAAACGGAAATTGGCAAATTAAAGATAGCAATTCCTCTTGCAGAACTAGCCAAGCATGACATCTACAAACTACAGATCAAAAGGTCCCTTCAACTCACTAGTAACAAAGATGATGTTAACGTGATGGATGACACCCCAGAACTCCTGTTTGGCCCAGAAGTGGATGGAAAAACAGTAGTCACAGGGGTACTGCCTTTCTATGTCAGTTTACATATTCATGACAAAATACTACACAATGCAATGTTTGATTCAGGTGCCTCTCACAATCTCATGCCAAAAGCAGTCATGGAGAGATTGAATTTAGACATAACAAGACCATACAAGGATCTGTTTTCCTTTGACTCCAGCCAAGTCAAGTGTCTAGGTCTCATAAAAGACTTGTGTGTGTCTCTGGTTCAATACACAAACAAAACCATCCTAATGGACGTGGTGGTTGCTGATATCCCACCTAAGTATGGAATGCTGTTATCAAGATCATGGGGAGCTAAACTCCAAGGTTCCCTACAATTAGACATGTCATATGCCACCATCTCTGTCTTTGGGCAACCAAAAAGACTGTACAGAGAAACACTAATGAAATACATGGTCAGCAGTGAAGAAAAGCCTCAAAACTTTCCCATATATGCTATCCATTCAGACATAGATTCATACATTCTCTTCAATGACACCATTACTCCCCCGAGAAGTGAGGTTGAGACCAAGATATTCAAACAAGACGAAGACTCAAATGAAAGCATTACCACCCATGAAACAACAGTCAATCAAACACTAGATGTTGCTGCTGCCCTAGTTGTCAAGAATATCCAATCAAACCACGAGACTGCCCTAGAAGACAAGCTAGAGAAAAAACCACAACTGCTACTCACATTGCCAGCCCATGAGCAGATCACAAAGTCTCCTTCCTAACAGGATATTCTATGGTTCCTTGAATTTGATGGCTCAGTCAACAAGTTAGGGGCAGGAGCTGGAGTTTGGGTACACAATAAAGAAAATAGCCATGCAGAGGGCAGAGCTTATAGATTGAATTTCAGATGTACTAACAACATGTCAGAATATGAAGCCCTTTTACTAGGCCTCAAGTTAGTAAAATTCTTACAAGCTGCCAGGGTTTCAATCATGGGTGATTCAGATTTAGTTATTCAACAAGTGAACGGAAACTTTGTCACCAATGACAGAAGACTAAGGACTTATAGGTCTGCTGTTGCTGAGGTACTAAACTTTTTCTCTGAATTTCAAATCACTAAAATTCCTAGAACCAACAATCTGTACGCTCATAGTCTAGCCACCTTTGCAAGTACCTGCAAGCTGCCTTTTCAGCCCCATCATTGTTTCACAGCTGAGGTAAAACACAGACCCTCCATTCCAAACAATGTTAATGATTGGCAAGTATTTGAGGATGACAAGCAAATAAACCATTTTTTAACTCTGCAGCAAGAATTTGCAGGATTAAATATTGACATGGAGACAGCAAGTCAACCACAAATACTTGATGGAGCAAGTCCATCACAAATACAGTTTCAACAGACTACTCAGCCAATATCACCTAGAACTGCAAAACAAATGCTGAATCCAACTATTTTCAATATAGAAAACATCCAGCAAATTCAACAAGTTAACTGTGAAGAGGAACTGGCCAATGCTGAAACTGAAATCATAGAGCTGAAAGACAATTTTCTACCAACAGGCCTAACTCCACTAGAGGACATCTTTGATTCAAATGATATTCCCAGAAAACCAAAAATGTAGCCCTTAAATGTAGCCATTGAAGAATGCAACATAGGTACAAGTGAGAAGCCCAAGATAATTAAATTATCTGCTTCCTTACTTCCTGACCAAAAGCCCAAATACATTGACCTCTTCAAAGAGTTCCAGGATGTTTTTGCATGGAGCTATGAGGACCTAAAGTCCTATGACACTTCTGTAATCCAGCACACTATCCCTCTCAAACCTGATCAAAAGCCCTTTAAACAAAAACTGAGGAGAATCAATCCTATGCTTCTCCCAGCAATGGAACAAGAGGTACAAAAAATGTTCAAGGCAGGCATCATAGCACCAATCAAATTCTCTGAATGGATCTCCAACCTAGTCCCTACAAGAAAGAAGACTGGTGAAATTAGGCTGTGTGTGGATTTGAGGAATCTGAACCAAGTATCCCTTAAAGACAATTACCCCTTACCCAAGATGGATCACATTTTGCAGAGAGTAGTGGGGGCTTCCAGAATTTCTCTACTTGATGGATTCTCAGGTTTCAACCAGATCTTAGTTCACCCTGATGATCAGGACAAAACAGCATTTACAACCCCATGGGGAACTTTCAAATATGTAAAGATGCCTTTTGGATTGAAAAATGCAGGGGCAACTTTTCAAAGAGCAATGGACATTGCTTTTTCCAAAGAGATTCATGACTTTTTAGTCATTTACCTAGATGACCTTACACCTTTCTCAAAATCAGACCAAGAACAGATAAAACATTTAAGACAGATCTTCCTAAAATGCAGAAAATATGGAATTTCCTTAAATCCCAAAAAATCTCTATTTGGTTTGGAAGAAGGTAAACTGTTAGGACACATCATCTCAAAGGATGGCATAAGAATTGACCCAGATAGGATACAGGCTATCCTACAAATGCCCCACCCAAGGAATGTCAAAGAGTTACAAGGATTCTTGGGAAAAATCAATTTCTTAAGAAGGTTTATCCCAAACTTGGCAGAACTAATCAGATTATTAAATAACATGCTAAAAAAGGATTCAAAAGTGAAGTGGATTGTTGAAGCCAATCAAGCCTTTGAAAGTATAAAATTGGCCCTTACCCAAACCCCAGTCTTGACCAATCCTCAGTTTGACAGAGAATTCATCATTTTCTCTTTTGCCTCCCAGGATACTATTGCTGCTGTTTTATTGCAAAAAGATGACCAAGGAAATGAGAAGCCAATTTCTTTCTTTAGCAAAGCTCTTAGAGATGCACCTTTAAAGTATCAAATCATGGAAAAACAAGCTTATGCTTTGGTCAAAGCCATTAAAGATTTTAGGATTTATATCCTTTATTCCCATGTCATAGCATATGTGCCAAGTCCTATTGTAAAAGACATACTCACTCAAGAAAACCTAGAGGGCAGAAGAGGAAAATGGATTGCTAACATACTAGAATTTGACATTGAAATAAAACCTACAAAGCTAATAAAAGGGCAAGGTCTGGCCAAGTTAATGACAGAAGCAAATTTCCAAGCCCTAGATATCAATCGGCTGGACAGTGAAACAGAGCTAGCGACTCCAAAGATCAATGTAGCCTTTCAACAATCTCCTTGGTACTCTGATATCTGTTATGTCTTACAAAACCTGTGTGCTCCCCCAGGACTGTCCAAAACTAAGTGTAGGTTCTTAAAAATGAAAACCTCAAGATTTTGTGTGATGGATGGCAATTTGGTGTGGAAAAACCATGAAGGTATATTGCTGCATTGTTTAATAGAAAATGAAACTAACAATATCATAAAGGAATTTCATGCAGGTGACTGTGGTGGGCACTTATACTAGAAGTCCACTGTGGATAAGATACTAAGGGTGGGGTACTACTGGCCTACCATGTTCTCTGATGTCAAGAAATTCATCACATCATGTCATAAATGCCAAGTGTTTGAGGGAAAAAGACAGTTGTTGCCACTCCCCTTAAGGCCTATTGCAACAGAGAGGCCTTTTCAACAATGGGGCTTGGATTTCATTGGGGAAATTCATCCCTCATCTTCAGGACAGCACAGATGGATTCTAACAGCAACAGACTATTTCACCAAGTGGATTGAAGCTGCCCCATGTAGACAAGCAAATGATTCAATAATCATTCAGTTCTTGGAGAACAACATATTGGCTAGATTTGGCTGCCCTGATAAAATAATCACAGACAATGCTGCAGCTTTCAGATCCAAGAAAATGGTGAACTTCTGCCATAAATTTCACATCACCTTGGGCCATTCCACTGCTTACTATCCCCAAGGAAATGGCCTTGCTGAGTCATCAAATAAAAGTCTGGTAAACATCATAAAGAAAGTGCTAGAAGAGAACAAAAAGAATTGGCATAAGAAGCTTGTGAATGCCCTATGGGCAGACAGACTAACAACCAAAAGATCAATTGGGACCAGCCCATATGAACTGGTTTATGGACTAGAGGCCAAATTTCCTTCATCACTAGGGGTGCCTGTTATGAAACTTCTTCAAGAAAGCCAAGCTGAACCAAATGATATGCAAAGAAGAATCAATCAGATCATATGTTTGCAGCAAACTAGAGACCAAGTTTTCAGCAGAGTTCAAGTTCTACAAGAAAAACTAAAGAAGGCCTTTGACAGAAGAACCAAGGCAGAAGATTTCAACATGGGAGACAAAGTCCTCAAGTGGGATGCAAGAAGAGAAGACAAAGGAAAACATGGAAAACTTGATTCTTTATGGAGAGGACCATTTGCTGTCCAAGCAGTGCAAGGTAACAACACTTACTTTCTAAAAAGTCTTAATGAAACTGACTTGGATGAAGGTCCTGTCAATGGCAGGATGCTGAAGCACTATTTTGAATATCACCCATAAGTGCAGCCTGAGGTTCCCTTGTATATATGCAGATGTACATATTATTTTCTGTTTAGATTGTAAAAATGCAGTTTTCCAAATTTATTGACTGTCAGCAAAAGGTAAATAAAATCAGAGGTCTACCAAGAAGAGAAGCACGCAATTTTGACCTCTCAAAGCAGCAAACTTCAAGATTGGCAAGAGCAGTCAAGGAGCAAGGCAATCTGACCTGCTGTTCTTGGTCTTTCAAATGAAACACCATCCCCATGTGGAGCCACTGTTAGCTACCTATACCAATAGGTTTCATATCTCATGATTGGCTATGAAAAGGACCAAATATGCTCTGCTTTGATGATTCAAAGATCACATATTTCCGAGAAAATCCAATCTGTGTTTATAGCTTGGTATGGACTCAAATTTTGATGGATGGTCCAACAGCCTAATCTGGACCATGTCATGTTTTAAATTTTCAGTTGTAGATTAGAGAAAGAAGTCTGTCCAAACTGTTTAATCTTGGCAGACAAGTAGTTCAGGTAGAGAAGAAAAGGCTCCCAACAGCTTAATCTGGGACCTTGGAAGAAATAAGGGTAGAAGTAGATGTTAGGACTCCACTATGTATCATTTTTGCTATATATTTTGACACCACTCTACTCTTATAACCATGAACTCCATTATCTTTTTCATCTACTTTATCCCAAGGTATATAGAAACCTCTTCTTTATTATATGTTTAATCTGTTTTACATTTAATTCCGTAATACTCTTATATTTTATCATTAATTGAAGTGTATTGTTGCTAACACAAGTCCAAAGATCGTAGATAAGTTATATGCCTTGTTGGGAACAAGCGGCCGTTGCTGAGACAGCTGACTCCGTTGCTGAAACAGCTGACTCCGTTGCTGAAATAGCTGACTCAGTTGCTGAAACAGCCGTCAAGCACGCAAATCCCGTTATGCGTAATTTGCGATTCTGGAAGAACTTTTTGTGGAATAGTAGCAGCAGCACGAAGACACGGTTACCTGGATTATTCTGAAGATAGCACTTTTATTGTCTCTGTTGTAACAACATCTTTTTTTTGGAAGAACAGAATAGTCCTGTTTTGGGAAAGAGAACAGAATTGAGATAATGTAGATTCGCTCTCATGTAAATTGTAAAAGATGTCTCCTCTTTAAAAAGAGGAGACATCATCATTAGAGGGGGGTTGAATTGTAAGCTACAGGAGAGTGTTGTGCGAGAACTGGAGCTAGTCTCCATCTGTAATGTATCAGTTACTTTGACAGATGAATAAAATCTTCTTTTGAGCGTTCCAATTTAATTCTTTCTCCTGGGGAATCTTGTGAGAAGGAAAGGGCCCGCCTTCCTCACAAGATTCACCCTCTTGGTTCCTGTAGTTTGTTTAATTCTTTGTGTGTTTGCACTTCCCTTAATTCTGTTGTTGGACACTAGTTACACAGTTTAGTAATACTCTATTTCTTTAGCACTACATGTATTGAATGCATGAATGAATGATGTTGGGAAGCATGTGCTGAAGATTCCTGCATAAAGGAATAGGGTCTTGCTCCCATTGATCGTTTTCCTTTGCTTACAGTGTGATTAAGTGTCAGGCATCAGGTGCTGAAGTTCCTCACTAAGGAATAGGGTCCTGTTCCTGCTGTGGTTGATTGATTTATTTCCTTGTAGATTGATTCTCCTTTGTCTGGATTGTAACCGCAACAGAGAAATCATTTCTGCTATAACTTAATTGACTTCAGCTTTGATTAAGTAGAGTTTGAATCAGTAGATCGATGAGATTAATAATTGTGTGTCCTTCTTTTACTACAACATTGTTGCTGCTTTTGAAATTGAGCATATCCAGTGCGTGATTATCTTTGAAATAAAAAGACCTCCTCGGGTTGACAATTTATGTGGAGCTTGAATTGTGAAAACAATTAAAGCGACCAACATTTTGGCGCCGTTGCCGGGGAAGGTAATTATAGATTTCAAAAGCATTCATCTTTTCTTTTTTTAATGTGCAGATTGTATGAGAGGACGCGGAAACCAAAAGAAAAATAACCGCACAGGTGGCAAAGGCTAGGGAGGACGAAAAACCTTTATTGACGAGATTGTATCAAAGGCTGAATCATCACAGAGATTGAGTTCTCGGAAATCAAAACTTCAGCACTCCCCTCAGTCAGATTACAAAACAGAGGAAGTTGTGGGTCCTGAAAATATAGAAGAGCCAGCAGTCAGTACTGAAGAGTCAGAGGAAAGTGTTAGTAAATCAGCAGAGCACGTTGAGGAAATAGTAGAAAGCGTTGGACGACCGGTAGAGAACATTGAAGAGCCAATAGAAGATCTTGACGATCGAGAAAGTGCAGTAGGACGGCCAACAATGGAAGATAACAATGATGGTTTCTTTGGTGGAGGACGTGCAGGTCCTGAAGAAGAAAGAAGGGATGAAAATTCCCTCTCTACCTTGGGATTTCCTATCAGTGATCTCCCTGCAGGAACAATGAAAAATATTCCATTGTCTGCTTTACCTAACTTTCATGGTTTATCCACTGAGGATCCGGATGAATTTCTTTTTGAATTTGATATATTATGCAGAAGTTACGATTATGTTACTAATGCTCAAAAGTTGAAACTGTTTCCAGCCACCTTAAAAGGGAATGCCTTAAGATGGTTCATGAGCCTTGGAAGTCAGGTAATCACAACATGGGAGCAGATGAAACAAAAATTTCTGCTTAAATATCAAGACTACTGCCGGACGAGAGAAAAGAAGGATGAACTATTCAATATGGCACAAAAGTCGGATGAGAGTCTGGAGGACTACATAGAAAGGCTGCAGTACAACATACAGAGATCTGATCATTCGGATATAAGTAAGGAAATTCGTAAAACAATATTACTTAGAGGTTTAAGGGATGATTGTTTAAATATGTTAAATATGCTTGCTAAGGGAGATATATCTAAGGAATCATATGATGAGATTTGTGAACTTGCTAAGAGGTGCTCTAGGGGAGCTGCAAGAAACAGAATAAGAGATTCCACCTATTCAAGAGTGCAGAAATCAGCCAATGGAGGAGCAACAAGAGCTGAAATAGGTAATCTACTTGAAGAATTTAAAACTGAAATGTTAAGTTCTTTTGCTTCGCAGATTGACACTTTGTAGGTTAAAAAGAAGCAGGCCGAAGCAGAAGCAACTCTGGCTGTCTTTTGCCCGAAATGCAGAGACAAACATCCACTAAGGGAATGCCCAAGAGACAAAATACCAATTTGCACCCTTTGTGAGAAAGATCATGAGACAGAACAATGTCCATCTCTACCAGGAATAAAGGCAGCATTGCAGCCAACGGAAGAAGAAGCTAAAGCAGTTTACCTGCTAACTCAAAGAAGACAATGGCAACCAAAAGGACAAGGTATGAACTCTAGTATGCCATTTAATCGTTGGAACAATTATTCTGCTTTTGGCCAAACAAGTTACCCCCCCTTTGACCAAATGCAATACCCACCCTTCAATCAAATGAATTTCCCACCCATGCAAATGCAAAACCCTCCCTTTGTCGATCCTTCAATGTGGACTCCTTGGCCTCCACAGCAGCCATCTCCTTTCAATCCTTGGAATCCAAATTGGAATAGTCAACCACTCCCGTATCCAAATCAATTGCCTCAATTCCAACAACCACTCCCTCTGCCATCAAATGCTACGCCAAATAACCAAATGAGACCCCAGCTACCTGTGCAACCAAATCCTAACCCCAATAATAAAGTTGTGCAAGTCATTGATATTCAGAATCAGTCTATATTTCCTACTATGCAATGTAATGATATTCATTTGAGATCTGGAAGAATAGTAGAGCCTATTATTGATGACATAACTTCTTCTGATTCAGATAAAAATGAAACCGAGAAACAAAAAGAAGCACAACCACCTCCTAACAAGAATGTTGAGATAACAGAACCACCATTCCCCGAATGTTTGGTTTTAACTAGAACAGCTGAAACACCTGCTTTTAATTTTATAGGGGAATTGCAAAATTTGTATATTAAAATTCCACTTTTACAAGCATTAAGAGATGTACCAATTTATGCCAGAACATTAAGGGATATTTGTGTTAAGAAACCTGGTAGGAAAACCAAGGACCCCCTTACAGTACATGTGATGGGAGACTTGTCTGCATTAATGTCCGGAAAAGCTCCTCCTGTAAAATATGGTGATCCCGGCCATCCTACTGTCACAGTTCAGATTGGTAAAACAATGATTCCCCGAGTTCTGGTAGATTTAGGTGCAGCAATTAATATAATGACTCTTGAAACTTCACAATTGTTACAGCTGAATAATACAATCAGAGATACACCCACCATTTTAGAGTTAGCCGACCGTTCCACAATTAAACCGGAAGGAATTGTTGAAGATCTACTTATTTCAGTTGAATCCTGGAAATATCCAGCTGATTTTGTTGTATTGCAGACTAAAACAAAGCTGGGGGGACATCCCTTAATTCTAGGAAGGCCATGGCTGGCCACAGCTGATGCATTTATTAGTTGCAGATCTGGTTCAATGACAATTTCTAATGGTTATGAAACAAAACAGTTAACTCTTTATCCTCATTCTACGCCGGTAGTTAATAATGAAGATTCTATATGGATGGATTATGATGATAATGCTGTTCAACCTATTCTAACTATAGGACAAGCTTTAACTCTTAAAGACAATACAGAGGATGAGATAATTAATAATTTTATTTGTGAACCTTCTTCTGTCATTGCTGAAACACACAATCAATTAACTGCAATTTTTGAAACTGATGCACAAGAAAAGATTGAGTCTGAAGATTCATCTCAGACTTTAACCACGATCTCATCTAAAAGCATAACAGTTGAAATTGAACCCGGCAAGACATTAAACATAAATCCTGATCTAACAGATGTGGAAACACAGCAATTAATGAAGTTATTGCATGAATATAAGGAGGCATTTGCCTGGGATTACACAGATATGAAAGGTATTTCTTCTGAATTATGTACTCATCGAATTTACATTAAAGAGGGATGCCGACCTGTTTGTCAACCCCAAAGACGAATGAATCCTAATTTACGAGAAATTGTTAAGGAAGAACTTCAAAAATTTCTTAATGCAGGATTTATATATCCCATATCTGACAGTGAATGGGTTTCCCCATTAGTAATTGTCCCTAAGAAAAACGGGAAATGGAGAGTATGTGTCGACTATAGAGCTTTAAACAAAGCTACTCAAAAGGATCACTTTCCCTTACCCTTCATTGATCAGGTGTTGGACAGTCTTGCAGGGAAGAAATTCTTTTCTTTTCTAGATGGATTCAGTGGGTATAATCAGATAAGAATTGCACCCCAAGACCAAGACAAGACCACTTTCACCAGCCCCTGGGGAACTTTTGCCTATAGAGTTCTTCCATTCGGTTTGTGCAATGCACCATCAACTTTTCAAAGAGCTGTTATAGGAATTTTTTCTGATATGCTGAATGATTCTATGGAAATATTTATGGATGATTTTACCCCTTATGGTGTGTCTTTCGAAGAGGCATTACAAAACCTTGAGAAAGTACTCAAAAGATGTATACAAGCTCACCTCTCCTTAAGTACCGAAAAATGCCATATGATGATGAGTGAAGGAATAGTGCTTGGACATTTTATTTCATCTCAAGGTATTCAGGTAGATCCATCTAAAATATTGGTCATTCAGAATCTTTCTGTTCCTAAAACTCAAACTGATGTGAGAAGTTTTCTAGGACATGCTGGTTATTACAGGAGATTTATTAAAGATTTCTCTAAAATAGCTTCTCCATTATTTGTACTGCTTATGAAAAAATGCTGAATTTAAGTGGACTAATTCTTGTCAGAAAGCTTTTGAAGAACTCAAGCATCAGTTGTCTACTGCTCCTATTTTGAGGGGGCCTGATTGGAATCTTCCTTTTCACATATCTTCTGATGCTTCAGACATTGCAATTGGAGCGGTTTTGGGACAAGAGGAAAATCATCTTCCTTATGCTATATACTTTATCAGTAAGAATATGACCCCTGCTGAGCTTAACTATACAGTTACCGAGAAAGAATTTCTTGCAGTAGTCTATGCCATTAATAAATTCCGACACTATATCACTGGTTATTCTACTTTTGTGCACACTGATCATTCAGCTATTAAATATTTAATGAACAAATCTGTCACAAATGCTAGAGTTACCAGATGGCTATTACTATTGCAGGAATTTGATATCACAATTGTAGATCGGCCTGGTAAAGAAAATGTGGTGGCTGATTTCCTTTCACGGTTAAAAACTGACAATGATATTCCAGTAGATGATTCTTTTCCTGACGAATATTTGTTTGCAGTTTCTGCTCACTCTCCATGGTATGCAGATATTGCTAATTACTTGGTTGCAGGAAAATTACCAGCACACCTGTCATATAGAGAAAAGAGAAGAATTGTTCAACAAAGTGCCAGGTACAGCTGGATAAGCGGGTGTCTTTTCTATCCTGGGCTTGATCAGGAGATCCGAAGATGCATTAGAGAAGATGAAGTGTATGACATATTGAAAGCTTGTCATGATGGCCCTTGTGGAGGCCATTTCGCTGATAAGAGAACAACGCACAAAATTCTGAGGATGGGTTACTATTGGCCCTCATTATTCAAGGATGCAAAAAAATATGTAAGGGCTTGTGACAGCTGCCAGAGAATGGGTCAACCCAATCATAGAGACCAAATGCCATTAAACCCCCAGGTAGTTTCTGAACCATTTGAAAGATGGGCCTTGGACTTCATAGGACCCATTAACCCTCCATCCAATCAAAGAACCTATATATTAGTCTGTACATACTATATGACTAAGTGGGTGGAGGCCAAAGCACTTATTAGAGCCAATGAAGAGGCTGTCCTAGCTTTCTTATTTGAAGAGATTTTCACTAGATTTGGAATTCCTAGAGAGCTAGTTACTGATGGAGGACCTCCATTCAATTCTCATGGTTTTAAATCTACCCTTCACAAATATCATATTCAACATAGAATGACTACACCATACCACCCCCGGGCCAATGGGCAGGTGGAAAGCACAAACAAAGTTTTAGAAGCCATTCTAACCAAAACAGTGAAGGACAACCGGAAGGATTGGTCCCAAAGGCTCCCTGAGGCATTATGGGCTTACAGAACTACTTGGAGAAACACTACAGGTTTTTCTCCCTATGAATTGGTCTACGGTAAAAATGTTGTTTTTCCTGTGGAATTTGAAATTAAAACTTTAAGAACTACTTTAGCTGTTAATCTTGATTTGACTGAGGTGCAGACAGCTAGGTTGCAGCACCTTCTGGAGTTGGATGAAAAGAGATTAGATGACATTCATCAAACAAACATGATACAGCAACAAAGGATGAAGTGGCATGATAAAATTATCAAACACAAGCAGTTCCAAAAAGGTAATTGGGCCTTGTTGTATGACTCTCGGTTTGAAAATTTTCAGGGTAAGCTACGTACACGCTGGCTTGGACCATATGAAGTAGATGATGTTTTACCAAACGGAACGGTAAGACTTGTAACAATTGATGATGCTAAAACACCTCTACTAGTCAATGGCCATAGGCTCCGTCTATATCAGCGCCCTGTTTCTAAAGAGGATTTCAATACTGCTTGCATGACTGATATTCATTATCTTTTTCTAGGGGAGTCTTCTGCTCCTCACAACACTTAATTTTCTGCACTATATTTTTAGTATTAGATTAGATTTAGCACTAATAATCCCTGTCAAGGATTGGCATATTACAATTGAATTTTGCAGATTCTGGAAAAAGCAATAAGGAGGACAGATTCATCATGAGAAGATCTGAAGCTTTAATCACAGAAGCTTGTTCCCATCATTTTACCCTTTTTTTTCCTAAGCAATATCCCTCCATAACCACATTATTTCCATTTTTTTCCACTATTCCTACTCCTACCATCTCTGAAATATCCTCCTTCAGTCAGTATTTCCCATCCCTTACTACTGAAATTATCCCCTATCAAATATTTTCCCCATTTACAGACCTAAGTCATTTATCCCATTTCTCTGATTTTTCCCATTGCTGAAACACCTGTTTCAGCAACGTATCATTGATTTTTCCCGTTGTTGAAACACCTGTTTCAGCAACGTATCGTTCATTTTTCCGTTGCTAAAACACTAGTTTCAGCAACTTGTTATCATCAAAACAGTATTTCTCTTTGCTGTTATATAAGCTTTTTGGTTCTCCACGATTATACTTCAGATCCTCTCGGCGAAAAATTATTCAGCATGGACCAGATCCAATTACACTCCTGTTATAAACTTCAGAGAAATCTACAGATTCTTCCATGAACACTAAGCTATTTTGAAGCAACCGACACTTCGAATTATTAAACCAAAGGTAAAAATGTAAGGTATGAGGTTTTAATGTAATTCAGTTAAATTATATTAAAGAGAGGATTTCATTCATAATGATTATATATCTTCACACGCCCAATCATTATTACACCATACGTAGGGGGGGGAATCCCAAAAATTGAACAATCATTTCGCATTAATCAAGCTTCCGTCCCTTGTCATATCTATTTCCGCCGTCATTTAGACCATGCAGCCTCTGTTGCAACAAGTAGCGCGATCAGAGTCTGTGTTTACTGTGTCTGTGCCTCTGTGTATAACTCAAAGCTACAGCCATGGGAGGGTCGGCCGTTAGACATGAGCCCGGCTCCGTAAATCTTCTTCAATTGTTTCCCGAAGTCTATCAGATTTTCCAACAAGCGGGATGGACAGTATATTTTGAAAGATTGGGGGAATTTGACCAGGAACAAGTCTTAGAGTTTGCACAAAACCTTCAAGGCGATTTTTCAGTGGTCCAAGGGGTTCGCATTTCAGTAACAGAGGAGGACATAGTTCAGGTATCAGGGCTGCCAGCTATTGGTACTCGCTGGTTCAACAGGAAGCAGGTTGCTCTCAATGCCCAACAAGAATTTCTTCACCCAGATGAGCAAGTGGAACCCAGAGGCCGCGGGGTTAGTCTGCACTCACTTCCTCAACCATGGCCATCAGTGGCAGAGTTCATCAAACACTACTTAATGTGTGAGGGGCGTTATCAGGTAGTGTACAATCATGATTTTGTTTTGATGAATCATTTGAGAAATGGACGACTGATTAATATCCCCTATTATCTGCTTGGCTGTATTAAAAACATGTCTTATTATTGTAGACGCGCTAAATTCCCAATGTTATCCCTTACCCACCACCGTTTATGCCAGTTATTGATACAGAGGGGTTTTGCTTAGCAAAATCCCCCTCTGCATGTCCCACTCCCTGCTCCCCAGCCGCCTGAAATTCCTCAGCAGGCTCAAACGTCCCAACAACCCGAAAGTTCTCATGATATTCCGGAAATTCCTCAGCAGGCTCAAACGTCCCAACAACCCAAAAGTTCTCATGATATTCCGGAAATTCCTTATGAAGAACAACAGGACGAGATTCCACATTCCCCAGTTGACCCAACCCCGAGCTCGCCTCATTTAGCAGAGCCAACTGCCCCCACTATTTCTGTCCCTAGTGACGACTCTCTAACACCCCCTTCCTCACCCACTTATAAAAAGAAAAGAACCCCAACAGTCGCAGTCTCCAGACCACGGACAAGGTCTACATCTCAAATTCTTACTTCTTCGAAAAACCCTGTCCCCAGAAAGAAACCCTCACCTTCAAAGAAAAGGAAAGGCAGTGATTTTGCTGCCTTTCTACCAAAAAGAAAAATGAAAATGACTGTTGAGACAAAACTCACCTCCATTTCCCCTGACCCTGCCACTATTCTATTAAAACCTTTATCCCCATCTCAAACCTCCCAACCCGTCTCGTCCGGAGGCACTGCCACACAAGAACCAGTGCCCCGGGATAATACGACATTGTTTATGGCTCAATAAGTGACTGTCACACAAGAACCAGTCACTTGCCCAGTGGCTGAAACACAAGAACCAGTCACTGGGGTACAAGAATACACCAAGCAGGACGATAGTGGGAAATCAGCAGTGACTGTCACACAAGAACCAGTCACTTGCCCAGTGGTTGAAACACAAGAACCAGCCACTGTGGTACAAGAACCAGCTACGACTGTGCATCAACAAAATACCCCAATAGAGTCAACCAGCGCACAAGGTTTACATACTATGACATCTCTATTGGAGGAGAATGAATTCCTGAAGTCTGAATTAGAAGCTTACAAGAAGGAACTAACCATGGCTCGAGAGGCTTTTGAAAGAGAACTGAATCTCCATACATTAGCACACGTAGCCTCAATGCAAAATAAGGAGCCATGCAAGGAATACATGTGCCAGGAGTGTGGCAACATTTACCAGAATGCAGGCTACAAACTAGTTAAAATTCAATTATCTGAGGCATCTACATCAGCTGGAATAAGAGAGGGATACCCTACTGCTCCACAAGAACCAGTAGGACTCTCTATAAAGCAAGAAAAAGAAATCAAACCTCAGATATCTCATCCTTTGCAGGTTAATGCAGCCATTCAGACAGAGGAAACAACGTCCCAACCCACGACTTCTGATGCCAAGACACAGACCCTGCCATGGAATCAATTGGAACAGATGAACAAATGGAAGAAGCAATATGCTGAAGAACAAGATATAATATTACGACAGCATAAGTTACAATGGCAGAACCATGTATATGCCAACTGGGATAGTTGGGATCAAATAATGCAACAGCACAGGGAGTACAAAAAGGAAGCCAAGGAATCTAAGGCAAAGATAGCCTTGATGTTTTCATTAGTCCAGAAGTTGATGGCTACGCGCAAACCCTCTGTAAACTACTCTCTCTTTCTTTCTGAACGATTAGTTTATTTCCAATTAAAAGCAATAGCAAATGGCAGACCATATGAATTAATGACTTCAGAGAAATTTGTTGAGACCTTTAAGGAGGCCCCCGAGAGTGACCAGCATTTGCTGTGCGAACTCTATCTTCATAATGAGGCCATTCCCGAAAATAGAAAAGTTAATCTTATTCCAATTGCAGGAGATATACAAATCAGGGCATTTGCTTCATTTTTGTCTAACCAGCTCACTTGGCAAACTGCGTTCACTGCAAGCAGTCATAATGAGGAGAATAAACTCCTGTGGATTAGACCAGAGCCTTTAGGCCCAGCCATGTTCATAGCACAATATTATGAATTCTTACAGAAGCCAGGAATGCACGAGTATATGCAGCAATTACAGGCTTCAATACTTTCTAAGTGTCAACAGCACATTAGAATGAAGGGTACTGCTGCATTGAAGGCCAATGATATGTTTTGGCAGCAGTCATGTAAAGAAAGACAGGATTATCACCCTTTTAACCCTCACAATCTTCAAGCTGCATTATCCAGGGTCCCTAAGTACATTGGTTGCATTCAACATTGTGGAGTAAACTGGATCGGGTATCATTTCCGTTTTCCAATTTTATGGCTGCCTTCAGACAAATATCAATGTCATTACCAGTTGACTGACAGAGATGAAGCCTTGGCATGGCAACATTTGCAGAACAACAGCGGATTCAGAGCTCCTACAGATGCCACCTTCTCCAGCTACTGCTTGAGTAATTTGCATGCTCAGTCCCAGTACTCAGACTCTGATTCAGACTAGGGGTTGCCTGAGGACATGCAACATTTTTAGCTGGGGGGGATGTTAGGACTCCACTATGTATCATTTTTGCTATATATTTTGACACCATTCTACTCTTATAACCATGAACTCCATTATCTTTTTCATCTACTTTATCCCAAGGTATATAGAAACCTCTTCTTTATTATATGTTTAATCTGTTTTACATTTAATTCCGTAATACTCTTATATTTTATCATTAATTGAAGTGTATTGTTGCTAACACAAGTCCAAAGATCGCAGATAAGTTATATGCCTTGTTGGGAACAAGCGGCCGTTGCTGAGACAGCTGACTCCGTTGCTGAAACAGCTGACTCCGTTGCTGAAACAGCTGACTCAGTTGCTGAAACAGCCGTCAAGCATGCAAATCCCGTTATGCGTAATTTACGATTCTGGAAGAACTTTTTGTGGAATAGTAGCAGCAGCACAAAGACACGGTTACCTAGATTATTCTGAAGATAGCACTTTTATTGTCTCTGTTGTAACAGCATCTTTTTTTTGGAAGAACAGAATGGTCCTGTTTTGGGAAAGAGAACAGAATTGAGATAATGTAGATTCGCTCTCATGTAAATTGTAAAAGATGTCTCCTCTTTAAAAAGAGGAGACATCATCATTAGAGGGGGGTTGAATTGTAAGCTACAGGAGAGTATTGTGCGAGAACTGGAGCTAGTCTCCATCTGTAATGTATCAGTTCCTTTGACAGATGAATAAAATCTTCTTTTGAGCGTTCCAATTTAATTCTTTCTCCTGGGGAATCTTGTGAGAAGGAAAGGGCCCGCCTTCCTCACAAGATTCACCCTCTTGGTTCCTGTAGTTTGTTTAATTCTTTGTGTGTTTGCACTTCCCTTAATTCTGTTGTTGGACACTAGTTACACAGTTTAGTAATACTCTGTTTCTTTAGCACTACATGTATTGAATGCATGAATGAATGATGTTGGGAAGCATGTGCTGAAGATTCCTGCATAAAGGAATAGGGTCTTGCTCCCATTGATTGTTTTCCTTTGCTTACAGTGTGATTAAGTGTCAGGAATCAGGTGCTGAAGTTCCTCACTAAGGAATAGGGTCGTGTTCCTGCTGTGGTTGATTGATTTCTTTCCTTGTAGATTGATTCTCCTTTGTCTGGATTGTAACCGCAACAGAGAAATCATTTCTGCTATAACTTAATTGACTTCAGCTTTGATTAAGTAGAGTGTGAATCAGTAGATCGATGAGATTAATAATTGTGTGTCCTTCTTTTACTACAACATTGTTGCTGCTTTTGAAATTGAGCATATCCAGTGCGTGATTATCTTTGAAATAAAAAGACCTCCTCGGGTTGACAATTTATGTGGAGCTTGAATTGTGAAAACAATTAAAGCGACCAACAGTAGATAGAAAAACAAAAGAAAAGCCAAAGAAAAGAAAAGGCAAGTAAGGGTCTGCAAGTCCAAGTGCACCCTCCAAGAAGAAATAAAAAATGCTAGGCAAGTAGCTGGGTAAGTAGTTGGGGTTGCAGAAAGGTTATCCTTACCATTGCAGGTGTGTTGACTTTGTTTACCAAAGCAGAGTTAATGAATTAAGAAGGGGTTCTTCTGCATCAAGTTACAGCAAGCAAAGGGGCATGCCTAACCTCTCTTTTTCCCCTTTTCATGTCATTTACTAGCATTCCCTCATCACTTCAGATTCATGGAAGAATTATGGTTTCATGGTGGCTCTTAATCTTTTTAGAAGCCACATTTCTTGTCTAAATATTCTTTTCATTTTGATCTACTCCCTAAACTAAGTTAGTCTCAAACAAACTTAGTGTTTTCTCCCTTCATTCACTCCCCTCATCCATATTAACCCTAACTCTACTATGTAAATCCCTTATATTACCTTTCCCCTAATATTATTAACACCATGGTGTATAAACCCCAAATTTTGTATAAATATCCCCCCCCTTGTCATTATAGCCAATAAGTCCCATGTTAGGGATCAAATGACACCTGGTCATCTTGATAAACCTAAGCCAAACCCTCTTCCCCCTTTCCAAATCCATTTTTTTTAACTCATTACCCCCCCGTTTGCACATAAACTTTGTAAAAACCTTATTCTACCCTTACCCGCTCCAAACTGCCAAGCAATGCATCAAAACCCACTTTTTCCTTTATCCAAAGTCTGAAGTGTTACACTAAAAAATGTCACCTTGACTACTTACAGTTAGTATGGCTCAAATCAACAAGTCATGCTACCCTCTTAGGCAAGTCTCATGCCTCTGTTATCCATCTCAAACTCAAAGAAGAGAGAAAGTCTTATAAAAATCATGTTTATCTCTGGGGTCGCAGGTTCTCTCTAGCCTTACCTGCGGGGACGCTGACTATGTTCACAAAAACTGCGTCCATGGACGCTCTGTATGTTAAAGGACAGGTGCGTCCTTCTGTAAAAGGCAAAATGCGCAAGTTTTATCTTGAAAAAGTTACTTGTGGTTACTTCTAGAACATTCTAGAGGTCGGTTTGATGAAATGGATGCGCCTCCAGTTGGTTCATGTATCTCTATTAAGAGGGAGCTTATCCCATCAATAAGGGGGCTATCCCACCCATAAAGGGGGATGATCCCATTGATAGTGGACCTGAATAACCTCTTTACAGCACTATAAATGAAGGCATTGAGCCAGAAGGAGAGGAGGTTGGAGCTATACATTTTCTTTGGGTAAATGCTGCAGGATTTAGGTCTTCCATTAGAGCCTTTGTGAGGAGAGATTGTCTTCACTTGATTCTACTTGGGAGAGGGTGAGCTTTGTCAAAGTAGAGGAAAACCCTTGATGGACCCTGGGAGGAACTTGCACAACACCAAGGCCAGGTTGTAAGAGTTTCTTTGTTTCGTTATTAATACAAACTGGTTTATTTTTCTCAATAGCTTGTGTTAATGAGTTATTTCATGTGTTCCTTGGTCTGCATGTTGAATATATGTTTTATTATATGAAATGCAAGTGCTTGGTAATTGTTTGATTGTTTGTGGTTGCAGGAATTGACTTGAAGGAGGAGCTCATCCGGATCGTCAAGAACGGACTTCAACAACAGCGTTTTGGAATAAGGTAAGCCTAAACACTTGTAGTTTTCATGTTGTAAAAGGTGTATTTAGAGAAAGATCACTCCATTTTGTCTTGTTTGTCATTAGAATGTCTTAGACTTCTAGGAAGGTCAGTCGTGTCCGCACCCTTGACAGATTCCGTGTGACAAATTGGCGACTCTACTGGGGATTCCATTAATGAGAGAGTCTTTTCCTTTATATGAACTTTGCTTTGAGAAAATCATTTTTATTTTCTGGTTTTTGACTGTGAGAATTAGTATTTGGGTGGCTTAGCTGTAGCTTTAGTTGGCTTTAGTTTTTCTTCCTTTTTCCAGAAAGACGCAGTCTCTGTGTGCTGCACAGTGCGTCCTTGGACGCGCTGTTGTCGACTGCACAGTGCGGGGCCGCACCTGTGACAACTGCTGGCCTGCGTCTTCCTGTAAAAGTTAAGAAAATTCCATTTTTGCATTAAATTACTTTTAGATTTTGTTTTTTCTTAGTGTTTTCCGCCCAGATCCTTTAGTACCCTGTCAAGAATTCTCACCTGAACTCGTTTTGTGAGCTTTGAGTGTTTTAGTGGTTTTCAACGAAGTTTAGACCTAGGGTTTGATTTTTGGTAAGGCTTTGTAGTGACTTTGAGCTTAGAAAGTTGTCCAGCCTTAGATATCTCTGGTTAGTCAACCTTCTTAGAAGTTGAGCCTGCCGTAAAGTCTCCTTGTTTGAGCAACTTGTCATTTGAGTTGTTTTGGGTCAAATTTCGAATTGCTTGTTTTTAAAGTATTGATTTCCATTTTCAAAAAGGACAAAAAGATTAGAATTTTGTTTTGACTAGTTTTTGGTTCTGCAATAAGCTAGTCCTTGATTTGATTGTGATCAAGTAAAACACCTTAGAAATAATCATTGTTAGTTTTGGCCTCGTTAAGATTGCTTAGAGTAAATTTGCCTTTAGTTTGCTTATGAGTGCATTTTCATAGATTTTAAGAGTTTTTAAGATTGTTTTTTGGTTATATTAGATTTATTTGCTTTATTAAAAGAAAAATACAAAAACATCTTCTTAAAAGTCTTGTTTCAAGTAGCTTTTTGTTTTCAAAAGAAGAAAAGAGTTTTTTCGTGCATGTAAAGAGAAGTTATGTTTTTATGCTTGGAAAAGAAAAACGAATTGTTTCTTTGATTGTCTTCAATTAAGAAGTTGCTTTTATAAGGATTGCATTCTCTCAACTTTTTAGTTAAGCAATTCATCGAAAAAGTAAAGTAGTGGATAAATCATTTTAGGTGCATTTTGTAGTGGTTTCGAGTCGAGTCAACATACCACTAGTTTCACTTCCATCACCTTTTGACTTAAGAAACAACCTTAAAAGTAACGCTTAAATTAAAATCAATCTAGTAATCTTTATTTTTCTAGGGCTCTGAAGCACCAACATAGCTTAGGCTAGGGTCTTGGAGTAGGTGAGTACTTAACTCTCCAAGACTACAAAACCAAACAGATAGTCTATCTTGAGTAGAACAAATCCAATTGTTTCAGTTACATTCTGGGAAAGCTCCTCTTAAAGGAGAAACACGAGCTCGTGTCCGAACCAGTGAGGGGATCATTCCTCCCTCGTTGGGAACGACGCCAGGCAGTACGTATTACAAACGGTAAACCTCGGATTAACCATTGTCGAGGAGCCAGGGGTCACTTATCGGTAAACCTTGGATTGTTGTCAAGGAGCCGGTAAGGGGATTGGAGCTTGCTACTCTGCCCTTGCGTGCTGTCGGAGTTTAGACTGTTCCCCCAGGTGTAATTGTTGTGATTGGTAACCTTAGTGGCCATAATATCTAGGATTCTACCCAAGGTGACGGTGGAGGGAAGGTCCCACTGTACCTGGAGCAGACGTCGGTTATACTCACTTGGATTTTCTGGGGGGTTCGCTTCACTTCGAGACGGTTAAAGTGGAGGAACTTGGTCCAGTCTATTCATTAAGCAGGTTGCCGGGGTAACTGTTCCACCCACTATTTCTGTACTGAATCCTGCGAGGTTGGGCCTAATCACCAACTAGCGCTTTTGGTCCGGAAGACTACTGTTTGTGTGTGGTTTGACGCTCTAGATTATTTAGGCGTGTGCTTCAAATTTGATTGGTTCTTTAGAAGACTTTAGGTGGTTTGATTTGAAATTTTTTACTTTGATTTCGTGTGTTGTAGTTAAAATCTTTAATTGTGGCGGAATTACCGAGACAGTCCCGTAGACTTCGGGGCAAGTCTCCTGAGATTGTTACCGGGATAGATTTGTTAAGAAAACTCCGTAAATCGCGGGGTGAATCTCCTGAAAACATTCCGGGTCATTTAGAAGGGTTAAAGGTCCTTGTAACTCCTCCTAGTGGCAGTAGAGTAGGTTCACCTGAAGAAGGAGAATCTTCTTTGGTAGTCCATCCAGATTACCAAAGATTAGAAACAGGTTACAATCCCGAAGCTGTTACAGTTTCCGAGCTTGCTGGTAGTTTTTCATCTGCCAGTGAAACAGGCGAAGAACCTGAAATTTCAGAACCTGTTACTCCAACTCCTAGTGTTCCTGATTCACCAAGAATAGAAAGAATTATCACCGAAAATCTTCCTGTTGGATTAATTGCTATAGAAGAACTTGTTCCAGAGGAAGAAATAGGCGTTTCTGATTCTGAAGATCTAATTACCCTTGATCTAAGGGAGCGTGAATCCATTTTTTACAGTCCTCCTAGAAGTGAGTCTTGGTACCTTGCATTAACCAATTTTTTAGACAACTCAGTAGGTTTTTCTACACCTCGTACTCCGGTTCCACCTAGAGGAATTCATTCTCCTGTAAATATGTCTGGTCAGTCGTCTGTGTTTTCACAAAGTCCTGAATCATTTTTACATGGCGGTCCTTCTGTTCCTACTGGTTATCAGTCACTTTCTGGTACCTTTGCGGGAGCATCTCCTCAACCTGTTGATCATGGGTTATTAGTTGGAAACAGTGGTAATGTACCATTGAGTATAGGTGAAGTTTATATGATGTCAGGTTCAACTCCCATTAACCAACCTCAAGGTGGCCAATTACCGCCTGGGGGGCAACCTCAAGGTACTTCATTTGTGACTGGGGGGCAACCTCAAGGGTATCAACCCCAGCCTCAATACGTACCCCAAAGTCAACCTCAGTATCAGTATCAACCTCAAGGATGGCAACCTCAAGGATGGCAACCCCAAGGGTATCAACCCCAAGGGTATCAACCTCAAGGATACCAACCTCAAGGTCAAGGTCAACCCCAGTATTCGTATTTACCTCAAGGTTATCAACCTACGGGTCAATACCCTGGTCAAGGTTATCAACCACCTCAAGGGCAATCATATGGGACTACACCTTACAGTTATCAACCCTATCCTCAATACGGCTATGGATCTCAGTATCCTCAACCTGTTACGAGTCAATACCCTGGAATGTTAACATGGGATCCGTCACAGGGTCAACAGATGTCGCAACCAAGTATACAGTCGGTACCTCAAGCAGGACAACCTGCAGTTCCTGGTCCACCCCAGCAACCGCAACCTGTCCAGTCAAGTGTTCAGACCCCTGTAACTTCTGTAGTTACTCAGCCGCCAATTGCACCGAGTACTCCACCTCACACGGCTGCAGCAGCTACCGCTTCATCTACCATGCTTACATCTGGAGTATCGGCAGCTCCGGTTTCTACTGTCCCTGTAACCGCTCCTCAGACATCTGTACCGTTGTCTGGACCCACGGTTCAAACCACAGTCCAGATGCCTGCAGGTCAACCTGGTACAAGTACGGTTGTTACTACTCAACCTCAATTTGTTCAACCTCCGTACCAGGGACAGTATCAACCTGGTCAAGCTGCCCAACAACCGGTTTACCAGTATCAACCGTATCCTGGGTACAATTATCAACCACCTCAACAACCCCAGTACGGTCCGGTTAATCCTGGTTTTCCAGGAGGATATAATATCCCCAATGCGAATCCTGTTCCTAGTTATCCTGGATATCCTCCTCCTGGGGCTGGTATTGTGACTCAGAGTTTCAGAGATCCTAACCGGCAGTTACCATTTATTGCGACTTTAGATTTACCCGACTTGACGCGCCTAACGAACGATCCAATTCAATATCTTCCGTTCTGGCCGCCAATGCCAAATAAGTTGCCCAGCGATATACCCAAGTTCGAAGGTAAGTCTGGAGAGGATCCGTCTAATCACGTGATGACTTACCACCTCTGGTGTGCATCAAATTCCATCTCAGATGATTCTATCCGCTTACGTCTTTTCCAGCGTACACTCATTGGTCTCGCAGCCAAGTGGTACATTGAGTTGCCACGGGCTTCTTTTTACAACTTTAGCCAGTTAGCTACTTCATTCTTAACTCATTTTCAGTTACCAGTCAGATACGATAATGGTACGGAATTATTAACTTCGCTAAAACAATCGACATCCACGTACATTTCTGATCACATCCATGAGTGGAGACGTCGAAGGAGATTAGTGAAAGTTTTTATCCCGGACCAAATTTTAGCTGAATGGTTTGTAAAATCATTATTACCAAGAATTACTGAAGATGTAGCTAAGGCCGGCGTAGTTACTGAGGAGCAAGTCATTGCTCAGGCACAATACCTTGACTTAGTTTACACTCAGTCGGGTACGTTACACGAGAAAATTCCGGATCTTCCAAAGTCAAACCAAATCGCTGCTGCTCCTTCGGGATCTCATGCCGCTGATGGTATGATCGGTATCGTGACTACGAAGAGTAAGAAGAAGTCTTCCAAGACCTCCAATACTCCAATTATCACTTTGCCTGATTCTCCGACAGGAGAGTCTTCTCCTCCTGAACTTACCGCCGACATTCACGCTGTAGAGTCATCTACGGCCAAATCCAAAAACGGTGGAAAGAAGAAAGGAAAGAAGAAGGCTAAAGCAGACAAGGCTCCAAAGGAGAAAACGGAAAAGTCGGAAACTAATGACGAAAAGCGCAAACCTCGTTATCCTTGTCTCATTTGTGAAGAAGATCATTTTACGAGAGACTGCCCTCATCGGGCCGAGGTAGTGAAAATAGTTAAAGGTTCTCCGACTCCTGCTGTGTTAAAGAATCCATTCCCCGAGCAGGAAAATAAGATGATAGGTTCTTCTTCGAATGCCAGTGAAGAACCCATTTTGATGATGTCTCATGTCAGGATTGCGACTCGATCGCAAGATTATGGTAGTAAGGCTCCTGTTGATGGTAAAGAAGCAGAATCTTCTAACTCTAACCCATCAACCTCAGCTCCTGGTTCCGATCCACTACAGATCGAAAAACCTAACCCAGACTTAGTGATTAAGCCGCCCGCCAAGGGTGTACTTCGAAGGTCTGCTTTCAATCCACATGCGAGAGCAGCCCAGAATTACAACATTGTTGAAGATTTAGCTGTTTCACCTTCAGCAATGTCGGCACTCGAAGTGCTGCAATCATGTCCAGCGCAACGAAAATTGCTTTTGTCGGCTATTGGAGCTGTCGATGTTCAGGACCCGAACCTAATGATCTTTGATCTAGAAAGTAGTACACCGCGTCTCCCCCATCAAATGGCTTTCCAAATTCCAGTGATAGTCAAAAACAGGCCTATTCATCGGACTGTGATTGATGAGGGAGCTTCTACGTGTATTATGTCGATTCAATGTTGGAGATCGCTTGGTTCTCCTTCGTTGAACCAATCCCCCACCATCCTTAAGGCCTTTGATGGCCGTGGGTTCCGTCCGTTTGGTATTCTACAAGAATTGCCTATAGGGGTCGAAGGTAAAACCGTTAGTCTGGATGTGGAAGTGGTTGATGCCCCTCTAGACTACAACCTTCTTTTGGGTCGAAGTTGGTCATATGCTATGACAGCGGTCGTTTCATCGGTCTTCAGAGTCATTAAGTTTCCACATAACGGTAAGATCGTGACTATTGATCAGCTGACATACTTTTCATCCGACCCAACCTCTTTAGAAACTATCCAGCATGTTGGTAAAACGACGATCCCTTATAGGGACATTGGTGTAGGTTTAGTTAAGGATTCCGGTTTACTGGGAACTTTTCCTCTCCCTCCACTCAATGCAGACCCTTCGTTCGCAACAATTCATATGATCACGTCAGAAAACATTATTTATGATGATCCTTGGTATGTTCCCTCTGACTCTGAGCTAGACTCACTCGGTGATGTTATGCCGTTGAGTCCGTATGAGATTGCTTATGAAGCTCTTATGTCTTTTACCGACTTTCATTCAACCGACCAAATGAATGTGGTCAGTGAAGAGTCACTTTTCACCTCACCCTTAGAACGGATAACGTTTCCCGAAGAAGTGTCATCTGACGAACAACTTCGCGAAATCCTAAGTGTAGATGATCTACCATGGGACGATCTCCATCACAGATCTTCGTTTTTACCTAAGGATGATGCCTTTGAAAATGATTTTTCATCTATCTTTACCGCTGAATATGTCAAAGACGCTCAGGATCCAACGAAACATTCTGATTCAGAGCTGAATTTAGGGAATATTTCTCGTACTATTCCCATTGACATTTCAGTGAAGCCCGGAATCAAGGAGAACATTCATATAGGTGCCGCATGTACTGACGAAGAAATTGAAACTTACAAGGCCCTATTCCAAGAATTCCGCGACGTGTTTGCCTGGTCCTACGAAGAAATGCCAGAAATCGATCCTGCCATTGTTGTTCATGAAATCAAAACCTACCCGGATGCTAAACCCATTCGGCAACGGTTGCGTCAGATTCACCCTCGAAAAGCAGCTGCAATCAAAGCCGAAGTCGAAAAGCTGTTGAAAGCAGGTTTCATTTATCCGATCCCGTTAACGGATTGGGTATCGAATATTGTTCCCGTCAATAAAAAACAAGGAACAATAAGAATCTGTATCGATTATAGGGATATCAATCGAGCTTGTCCAAAAGACAACTATCCTACGCCTTATATCGATCAAATTATTGATGATTGTGCCGGAAGTGAGATGTTTTCCTTCATGGATGGTTTCTCCGGGTATAATCAAATCAATATTCTACCTGCCGATCAACCAAAAACGGCATTCATTTGTCCATGGGGGACATTTGCTTATTGCAAATTACCTTTTGGCCTTAAGAATGCCGGTGCTACTTTTCAACGGGCCATGTCTTATGCATTTCATGACATCAAGCACATTGTGCAACCCTATCTCGATGATTTGCCTGCTCATTCTTTACACCGAGCTGATCACCTTGTCCATTTACGAGCAATCTTTATGAGGTGTAGGCATTATCGAATTCGGTTGAATCCCCACAAGTGTGTTTTCTGTATAGAAACAGGTCGATTGCTGGGATTTGTTGTTTCCAAAACCGGCATTCGCGTCGATCCCTCGAAAGTCGAGGCTATCATCCAATTGCCTCCTCCTTCGAGTTTGCGCCAACTCCAAAGCTTGCAAGGGAAAGCAAACTTTTTACGCCGATTCATCCCTAACTACGCCGAGGTCACTAAAGGTTTTACACGGTTGTTGAAACAGAATGTACAATTCTTTTGGGACGAGATTGCTCAACAATCTTTTGATGCACTGAAACACGCGTTGACCCATGCACCGTTATTGCATCCTCCCAACTACAACCAGGACTACTTCTTATACCTCGCAGCTTCGCATTCCACCATTGGAATGGTGTTAGTTCAAGAAGATGAATTCAAGGCAGAGCATGTGATATATTACCTTAGCAGAACCTTAAATCCAACTGAGTTAAAATATTCGCATGTGGAGAAATTGGCCCTGGCAGCCGTTCAAGCTGTCCAGCGTTTTCGTCACTACATTCTTCTCCGCAAAACTACTGTTATTTCGGATTGCAACCCTATGATTTATATCTTGACAAAACAACTGCTAGGGGGCAAGTACTCTAAATGGATCGTCATCCTGCAAGAGTTCGACTTGGAGTTTGAGAAGTCCAAGTCTAAGAAATCTTTAGTCTTCGCGGAATTGATGTGTGATTTCCCGAGTGCTGACACAGAGACTGTGGCAGAGGAGTCCATTGCGGACGAATCTTTGTTTCTTATTAGCACTGTAGATCCGTGGTATGGGGATATAATCATCTATCTCCAAACCCAAACCTTTCGGCCTGAAACTTCCAAGGAAAACCGTCGAAAAATTCGGTTTCAATCCCAGCAATACAGAATTATTGGAGATACACTTTATCGCCTGGGGGCAGACTTAGTTTTTCGACGTTGTTTAACTCACGATGAGGCTGAGAGAGTTTTGAATGATTGTCACTCTGGAGCATGTGGCGGTCATATGTCTGGGTATGCCACAGCTCAGAAGGTGTTGCGCGCTGGCTATTTCTGGCCGTCTATGTTTAAAGATTGTATCCTTGCCGTCAGAAAATGCCACAACTGTCAAGTGTTTGATCGCAAGATGCGCGCTCCACCTGCTCCTCTCCACCCTATAATTGCCGCTGGTCCATTCGCCAAATGGGGCATTGACTTTATTACTTGTAACCCTCACTCGGCCGGGGGGCATGCGTATATCATCCTTGCGGTTGATTATTTTACTAAGTGGGCCGAGGCGATGCCTACATTCGACGCAAGCGGCAAGACAGCTGCACTTTTCGTATTCAATCATATCATAACTAGGTTTGGTGTCCCACAAGCAATCATTACGGACCATGGAAGCCATTTTCGAAATGTCATGATGACTGAACTTACAAGCCAGCTTGGTTTGCGCCACGATAGCTCTACACCTTATTATCCGCAAGCCAACGGTTTGGTTGAGTCAATCAACAAAGTTCTAGTCGTCATGATTCGACGGATCATTGGTATCCATCGAACGAATTGGCATAACATGTTATTTTCGGCACTATGGGCATATCGAACTTCAGTGAAAAATTCAACAGGTTTCACCCCTTTTCAGCTAGTTTATGGCTTAGAAGCTGTGTTACCTATTGAGTGCGAAATCCCATCACTTCAAATGGCTGTCGAATTACTTCCAGCTACTTCCGAAGAGGAGAAACGGTTGTTATACTTAGCTAAATTAGATGAGACTCGACGTGACGCTACTTTAGCTATCGAGACTCACGCGAAACGAATGAAAGCTCAGTACGATAAAAATGTAACCCCTCGAAGTTTTTCGGAAGGAGACCTAGTACTATTATATGATCAAGCGAACGATAAGCTAGGTGCTGGAAAATTCGTTCCCATGTGGCATGGGCCCTACATTGTAAAGCGAAAGCTAGCAAAAGGGGCTTATGAGTTAGTTGATTTTGATGGGGACTCTTTGGGCAAACCCAGAAATGGACTTTACCTAAAGAGGTATTATGCTTAAAATGATGGATGGAGAAATTTTTAGATAGGTTAGATTTCCTTTCTAGCTAGCAAGTGTGTTAGTTTAGTCAGTGTGCTTAGCTTAGCAAGTGTGGTTTTTCGTCATTATTTTGGCTCATCTTGGTTTTACTCTTGATATTGTAGATGTCGACGCCTCTCCAAACATACATTGGATTTGCTGATGGTGCTTGTCGTAGTACACGGAATATCTCTTCCGCAGCTTGGGTTATCTATTCGCCCTCTGACGAGTTAGTTTCTATGCATGGGGTAAGCCTCGGTCAAACAACGAATAACATTGCAGAATACAGTGCAGTGGTTGAATTATTATCCGAATCTATTTCATTTGGAATTCGACGTTTGATAGTGAGGTTAGATTCTGAACTTGTTGTATTACAGCTTAATAGAGTTTATGCCATTAGAAATCCTGTGTTATTAAGGTTGTTTTTGAGAGTGCGTCTCTTGGAACGTGAATTTGATTACATTGAATATCAACATATTCCAAGGTCTTTGAATACATTAGCAGATGCAATTGCTTCTCAAGTGTTGGACAGACATTTATAATAATCATGCAAGTAAATTTAAAGACATTTCATCATACATGTTAAACAAGATAAGCCGATAATAGTGATATATAGATATAGATAGAAGTGTGTCCAAAAATATATACATCGTCTTCGATCATAGGTTTAACACACCTTATGATCGGCAAAATGATAGTGCAAAAAGTCAAAAATGTCACATGTGACTACAAAAGTGACTAGTCAATCACTGGTGGTGCTCTCTGTACGACACCACTGCGCGGGCTATCTTGCGCAGAAATCTCCTAAACGGTCCAGGGACTGCAACCACGAAGCGCTGAAGCCTCATTGGAATGTCATCCATAGTAGTCTCAGGTATATCTGCCGTGAGACGCTCTAGATCATGCTCCAAATCGGCTAGTACTTCTGCTGTCGCATCCTGTAAGGCCGGTGCCGGTGCAGCTGGATGTCGTCTGTCGTAAGGCCGGAGATTGGCTGGACGCTGTGGTCCAACATCTGCATTTTTAAAATTTTACTGTTACTTTGAGACGATATATATGAAAAATAAAAAATACATAATTAGAAAACTTGTGAAAATGAAAGTACCTCTGTCATCCCATTGTTCTCCCTGTGGAAGAACCATGTCCGGATCACCTCTGAAATCCATTCCGGCATATGGAAAGTCTTGTATCACAAAAAGCTGGCCCTCTAGCCAGTCGAAGTAACTGTCTGAGAATCGAACCACTGCAGCACCCTCGTCAGGATGCCGGGCCATCACCGCAACCCATCGAACAAGCTTTGGCTCCCGAGGACCCAAGTCATCAACAGTGAGTTGCTGAGGGATCAGCATAGGAACTCTCTCCAAGGCAAAGCTCACGACTAGAGGCCCATATCCAAAAGTCTTTAGTCGTCCGTTCTTTGCCTTGGATAGTTGGCTCTTCATATGAGCCGACACAGCTTCGCACCAGTTGAAGATGGTGCCTTGGTAACAGTCAACTGCCATCCGCATTTGGGATCCGGAGGCAATGTGCAAGGCGGCCGCGCCACAAATCCTAGTGACCGTAAATGCAATAACTCTAAGTTCCGCCAGAGCGATGTGCTTTATCTCCACGCCTTTTTTATGGCGAGTCCCTGGTCTGCACCACTCCTCGCGGAGATCATCAAGGGATTGGCCACCCGGCCTGGTCCCCGCAAGGTTGAGTTGCTCACCTCTGTTTGGCAAGCCAGTGAGAAAGTATACATCCGAGGGCTCTATCTCGAGCTGGTGCCCTCCAATGTAAAAGCATTGATCTTGAACGTTCCATCGCTCAACTAGCCATTCCAAAAATCTTACCTGGCCCCTCATGCCCGGTATGGTCCAATATTTGTACAATCCACATGTTCTTAAGGCATCCAGAGAGGGTTGGTGGTTAATCGCAGCTTCATCGTCTTCTACGTGCTCTCTCTCTCTCCAGTCTAACATGTTTTGGGCCCTGCACATCAAAAGAGTCAATTAGAAATTAATTTGAGAAAATTTGGTGGTTTTTTGAGAGAGTTAGGGTTTTGAAATGCGCCCTTTGCGGAAGACGCACCCCGGCTTTTTAGCACAGGGCGTCCGGACGCAGCTCGCCTGAAGGCGGACTGCGTCCCCAGACCTTTTTCCCGTGTGAGAAAAAGTCGGGGGACGCGGCTCACCCGAAGGGCACCTGCGTCCGCCGAGGGGCGCATTTTGAACCCAAAACCCCCCAAAAAATGAAACAGAGACCAAAAACAAAAAACTAAACGGATAAAAATGAAGAGTGGGATGTGTAAAATACCTCGGTGAAGCGGCGTTCGATTCCGACGGTCAGATTTTCCGCAGCAACCACGGGAAGTTTCTTGTCAAAAGCTCCTTTTTCAACCTCAACAGTGAAACGGTAAAAATGACATGGTAAAAGGTCTTTTTATAGGTTTTTTGGATGAATTAGTTCATTTTTTACCATGAAAAGATGTTTTCAAATGTATTTTTGCCTATTTTAAACAGGTATGAGTAATGTGTCGCTTTTGTGCAGGACGAAGGGATTTCAAGGGAAATTGTAATTTTTCACAAACAAAATTTCAGAGTCATCTTTTAAGCCCTTTTCTGACTCCTAAAACATGAAAAGATCGCCGAGTGTTTCTTTTTCACTCGTTAAAACGGAATTAAAAGACGGTCCCCTTTTAGCTCTTTTCTGACCGCAAAATCAGGAAAAGATTGCCGGGTTTTTGTCGTTTCAAACTCGATAAGGAAATAAAACGACGTGTCTTTGATCGCTTTTTACTTTTCAGGTCAACGATACTATTATGAAAGTACTCCTTGGTCGCAAGATCAAGCGGTTCCCCCAGGTATTATTTTATACTTTTTCGGGCTTGAGGGACACAAAAATACGAAAAAGTTCAACGTGGAGTTTCCTTAAGTTTTTCAGACTCTCTAAAATTGAAAAACGCCGAGTTTCTCCTATACTGGGCTCGTTAAACTTTTACAGTAAAGGACCTGTTCAATTACAAACAGGAACGAACCACTCCTTCCTAGGGTTCGCATTTAAACTAGGTTGGACTCGTCCGAAGGATGAGCTTATAATCAAGCATATGTTATCCTCCTCAAGCTTGTTAAAAATAAAGAGGTACTTGCCAGAAATGGTGGGGGAAAAAAGAGAAGAATGAACCTATTTGTCACCTTTTGCCTCAGAAGAAACTTTATTACCGCTCTTGAACACGACACTTTTCATTCACCTGGGTTGGGAAATCTTTTACCTCACAGTTGACTAAATCACTTTGAAAATCTTTAACCGGGTTCAGGGATCAACTTTGAGTTATTCGTCACCAAACCATCTGTTGTGTCGTTATGTGTTCAAGAGGTCTGCAAGCAAAAACTTTCATCTGCAAAATACTTGTCATCCATTGACCATCCCTGAGTCAGTCCTTACAGCAACATTTCTTCAACTTGAACAATGATTTCGTGTTGTGGGCTTGCCTGCAACAGGTCGCTTTCTATCGACATCGACACATTATCTAGAGAGATGACTTAGGAATCGACAGTACCTTGAAGTCTGCATGCATCAATGGCAGGTTTCTCGCCTTTGACGTCAGTTTACATCATTGACTTTCGATCAGAGGATTCCGTGAAGTGTTCGACATCAAAACATCTATTCACATTTCACGGGTTGTGCTTGGTACTTTGAGAACCATTGACATTACTGGTGGTTTCTCTCACACTTGTTAACAGTTTACATCATTGACTGGTAATCAAGTGGTTTCTACCATGTTCGACATCGAATCATTTAATCACATGACTAGAATCGTACCAATTCGGGAAGTAGAAGTGAAGACCCTGGATCTAGTTTCTACCATCCAGGCTGCGAGGAGTTTTGTATTCATTGTCTATGTAGACTTATCATAAACAGATGGCTGCGTCCATACTGTGTCTACAAAAGTCTATAAAAATAATGTACTGCAAGATCATTCCTGTATCAGGATAGTTAGTCCATTAGTTAAAGTTTTGAATCTGAGTATGGGAATGCCTACCTCAGTGATGATATAATCTTATCCATGTATTTTGTGTTGAAAATTGCAGGTTCCAACCAGGCCATCCACAAGGCAATCCTTGAAATGATAAAGCGCTTCACCCTTCCTAGAATTACAAAACCCTATTCTATTCCAGGCTTCGCACTTTAGGGGGCAATCTGTTACACTAAAAAATGTCACCTTGACTACTTACAGTTAGTATGGCTCAAATCAACAAGTCATGCTACCCTCTTAGGCAAGTCTCATGCCTCTGTTATCCATCTCAAACTCAAAGAAGAGAGAAAGTCTTATAAAAATCATGTTTATCTCTGGGGTCGCAGGTTCTCTCTAGCCTTACCTGCGGGGACGCTGACTATGTTCACAAAAACTGCGTCCATGGACGCTCTGTATGTTAAAGGACAGGTGCGTCCTTCTGTAAAAGGCAAAATGCGCAAGTTTTATCTTGAAAAAGTTACTTGTGGTTACTTCTAGAACATTCTAGAGGTCGGTTTGATGAAATGGATGCGCCTCCAGTTGGTTCATGTATCTCTATTAAGAGGGAGCTTATCCCATCAATAAGGGGGCTATCCCACCCATAAAGGGGGATGATCCCATTGATAGTGGACCTGAATAACCTCTTTACAGCACTATAAATGAAGGCATTGAGCCAGAAGGAGAGGAGGTTGGAGCTATACATTTTCTTTGGGTAAATGCTGCAGGATTTAGGTCTTCCATTAGAGCCTTTGTGAGGAGAGATTGTCTTCACTTGATTCTACTTGGGAGAGGGTGAGCTTTGTCAAAGTAGAGGAAAACCCTTGATGGACCCTGGGAGGAACTTGCACAACACCAAGGCCAGGTTGTAAGAGTTTCTTTGTTTCGTTATTAATACAAACTGGTTTATTTTTCTCAATAGCTTGTGTTAATGAGTTATTTCATGTGTTCCTTGGTCTGCATGTTGAATATATGTTTTATTATATGAAATGCAAGTGCTTGGTAATTGTTTGATTGTTTGTGGTTGCAGGAATTGACTTGAAGGAGGAGCTCATCCGGATCGTCAAGAACGGACTTCAACAACAGCGTTTTGGAATAAGGTAAGCCTAAACACTTGTAGTTTTCATGTTGTAAAAGGTGTATTTAGAGAAAGATCACTCCATTTTGTCTTGTTTGTCATTAGAATGTCTTAGACTTCTAGGAAGGTCAGTCGTGTCCGCACCCTTGACAGATTCCGTGTGACATGAAGGCCGGGCGCATTTTTGCAAATTATTTATGAAAAATCCATAATCTAATGTTTTTGCCAAAGCGCATACCCCGACATACATTAACTCAACCCTACCCCCTTCCATATGGACCGATCGTTTTATTGACCCCGACAACCGTCCGATCGGAGCTTGAACATCCAACGGCTCTTATCACATCGGAGTGGCTCCGACGTCCACTGTTTACCCGCCATATCCGCCGATCACATCACTCCCCCGACAGCCGTCGGATTGGGCCCCCCAGATCCGACGGTCATCGTTGATATCGGAGCGGGTCTCACATCCGACGGATATCTTCCGATGTCCGTAAAAGGGTTACGTCACTCGGCAGCCACGCGTCCCCACCGCAGCTCATCGGAGGTACGCCTGACAGATTCCCCCCCGTACCATGAGCGGTGCGATATGAAACCACTGGCTGTTTCCGGTTTCGGTTATCCCGCCTATACTACGTCACCTCCACATCATCCCACGTCACTGCCACCACGCCGTCACGTCAACCGTTGCGCCCGACCGTCTGCCGATCTGTCCTGCCACTTCACCATCCCCGTGGACCAATCAGAGCCCGCCACCTCACCTATGACGTCAGCCGGCCCTGACCCCACCTATGACATCATGCTGACGTCAGCAGAAAAACGCGCCAAAAGTCCAAAAAACCAATATTATGGTGAAATTTCGTGTTTTTTCCCATTTTCTTACAAAAGACTTTGTAGCGCCTGCATGCGATTTTCACGTCCAAAGTCCACCAACCTGCAGAACCTGACCAGGAGACCGGCGACCCGCCATTTCCACAGTCATCCGCGACCATTGCTTACTCTTTACCAGGTATTCTCCACTGAAAATCCTTCACGTACCTGCTTTGACTGTTATTTCCCTCAAAAGAGCTTATAACAGAAAAAACTCTTGAATTCACCGGTAGAAATCCTTGCACCTGGTCCTTTGACAATTGTGAACTCGAACAATACTAGCCGAGCCTTGTTTGCCTGCATTTTCATTAAAAAATCAAGCTCTGTTCGCGCAATCGCGGCAGACTCATTCAAACTGAATTTAACTACTGAGAAAGACAGAGTGAGGCCAAACATTTGTCCTATTTTGCACTGCGAATAGTATTTCATTTGCTATTTACGAGAACTACTCCCTGTTCCTTACAAATTCACCTCCCTGTTAAAAAGACATTCCTCTATACTGTCCTGCTCAATTGAAACCACTTTGCACTCAATTCAGAATCCTCTTTTGCAATGGAGACACCTATAGTACTAAATGTTCAGCCTCTGAATGCCCCTCAAAGGAACTTGGAATAGCAAGCCTTGGCAGATATGGATTACCAAATTACAGAAGAAATGTTTATGAGCAGCAAATTCCACATTCATCTGTTGAATGAGTTGAAAGCCAAGCATGAAAATGGGACAGATATATTGGGCATATGGGACTCTTTCCTCCCTATTTTTAAGCTCCCTCAGGTCAACCAGTTCCCTGAACTAATCCACCTATGTGCTGAACATTATGATGCTTGTCAGAGGGCTGTTGTTGACCCATCTGGTTCAGTACTTTTCTATGTTACCCCTCAAGCTATCAGAGACATGCTTTGCTTCAACCCTCAGAAGAAGTTGGTCCCTTTGTCACTAGTGAACCTCATAAAACAAGGGGCTAAACTGACAGATGCTCAAATTATCAAACTTAATCAATTATACATTAACTCTGACACTGTGATGTACCCTCCAATTGGTCATGTATATCTCAATGGGCTGGGCAGAGACCTTGCAGATATGATTTGTCCCATCTTGGGATATAATTCAATTGAGCATATTGATACAACTGTGCTGGTAATGATGCTTATGTTTGCTCCTGGCAAGTCACCAATCTGCTATGACTATGCCACCTACATATCAGACAAGATTCATGAGCAATTGATGAATTTGGCGAGAGAAAGGATGTTCAGATACACCTCCTACATTTACCATTTGATCTTGTACCATCAACATGAGAAATTTCATTTTTCAATCAAAAGAGTGGATGCCCAAGGCAATCCCAGATCAGTGGTCTATTGGTCTTTTGTCTTCCACACTACACCTGAGTCTCCATACACTTACTGTGAATTCATAGATCTGTTCGCCCATCCAGCTATGGCAATGCTGATGAGCTCGCCTCCTCCAAGACTCACTGATGACATGCAGAGAATTCTACAGCTGTCCAAATCTTACAGCATTGGGGATTGGTACTTTTACCAAAACCACACCGTCATCAGGATATATGGGTGTGATTTTCCTCCATTCAGATTACCTAACTATGTGCCTATGAGGCTATTTGCCCTAGAGTACTTTAGGCAATTTGGCCAGGTTGATGTGCTTCACTTTTCAGGAAAAGGCAAAAAAGCACAGTTGAAGGTGAAAAGCCAACTTGGCCATTTTATCTATAACGAGAGGGAGCAAGGATGGAGGGAAGCAGATAGAATGCTTGAGTCCCTTGGCCTGCAAACCAGTTTCCTATGGGGACCCTATGACCCTAATCATTTTATAACTATGAGGAGGCTCAAATATAAGTTATCTGCCTATGATCACCATAGTATCCTTCACATTGAAAAATATGCAAACCAAGACAAATGGAGGAGAGGGACCTTAGAAGAGCCCATGTCACAAGAAGAGCTAAACCAGAGGGCACTAAGGAATCTAAGGAAGATGGCTGACCTTGAACTTTGTTCACAGGTATTCACACTTCCAAGCACACAAGTGGGAGCAGCTGCATCCTCCTCAACTGCCAAACAACAATCTACTAAGGCCACTGAAAATATATCTAGCAAAGACAAAGGAAAGGAAATGGAGACAGAGCAACCACATCAAGAGAAGGAGAAGTCACCTCCAGTGACTCAAAAGCAGGCAGATAAAGAAAGGCAGCAGCAGGCAGAGCAACAACAGCAACAAGAATTGCAGCAAGAAGAAGGGCAACATGACAGACAGCAGCCCTTACAGCAGGAAAGAGTAGTTAATACTCCAACTTCCACTGAGCAACAGGCTCAGAACATAGTGCCTCCTAGGCCAGAAGTCACCATTGATGCCTCGGTCCTCCAAACTTCACAGAAGGAGGACTTAAGCAGAAAAAGGGATAGAGAAACTCCTCTGACTTCATCTATCAACCAGGGAGAGAAAAGACAAAGATTGAATGACTTTTCGGAGGATGACATAGCAATAAGACAAGCATTGGGCATGGGCCCACCCAGCAGAGAAGCCTCAGCCAGTTCCTCCCAACAGGAACAGGACAGAACTATGGGAGGGGAGGTCAGCTCCTCCAGCCAGCAAAAAGAAGGAGAAGTAAGCATCAAACAGCAATTTATAGACATCAAAAGGAGGAGTGATCCTATCAAGATACAGCTGTACAATCATCTGTTAAACATGGCTCCCACCAATCAGCAAAGATTCATGTCTGCCTTTGATGTAAGTGAAGGCAAAATGATCATGATTCATTTTATGCCCACAGCACTGCATCCCCAATCTGCCTCAGATTACCTCAGGACCAACCTGGATGTCCTGGCCAAAGACATACACCCAATGGATAAAATCGAACTGCACAAACAGACTGGTGAGATGGTGTATGCCTCCTTGGCAGACAAAACATTAGAAAATTACAAGCTAGAGAGCAGCCTTAATGCCACAGCCTCTCAGCTGGAATTGGAGAGGGCATCATCCCAGGCGAAGGACAACAGAATAAGGTCCTTGGAAGACATAATCATTGAAATTGGGCATGATCCCAAAGATATTAAAGGAATACAGGAAATCTTGAAGTTGAGGGATGCTGGCATGGCTGCCTTGAGGAAGAAAATCAAACTCCCAGCTACCATTCACCCTCAGACAGATGAGGTAGCCCAACAAAGGCATGAGCAGGATACCACAGCCTTGTTGATTTCCATTTATAAACAGCTTGTTCAGGCACAAGAGAAATTGGGAGAATCTGAGGCTACACAAGCGGCCCTGCAAGCAGCATTGAAACAAAGAGAAGAGGGTCAGACCTCTCAGCCTCCTCCTCAGATCATCAATCTCGAGGAAACTGCTCCTATCACTGCTCCTCCTCCTCAACAGACTGAACAGACAGCAACATCTACTTCAGCAGCGCCAACAACTACAGAGCAGGCCCAAAGCCTGGATATGCAAAAGCTGAAGAATGAAATCCAAATCCTGGAAGCTCAAATGACAGAGTTAAATGAGACCAGGGAAAAGTTAGCCAAAGTCAATGATAGGCATGATAAATCAAAGAGAGAAGTGGCAGAAAAGGGCAGGGAAATCAAAGCCCTTAAAGACAAGATCAAAGAGCTGGAAAATGAGCTCAAACTAGACAAACTTGTAGCTGAAATTAGAGCAATGCTATGGTCCAATATTGGCCAATCAATTACCAATCAATGGCAATATATTGAGACAATCCATGAGCAACTAGAGCTCATCCCAAAGGCACAGAAGGAGGTTCACAGATCAAGAGCTTTATTGAGCAATATGCCTGAAGTGGCCACCAGAATGATCAACGTACTTAACCATAAAACAAGTTCTCAGTTAGCTACCATGGGAATTACAAACAGAACTGAGACTATCCAAATGGTCAGGAGGGTTCTTACTCTGAGAAATCTGGTGCAGACATTGGAAAGACGAACCCAGGATATGCAAACTGAGGTGAACAGGTTCATGGAGAGATTTCAGGTATTACAGAGCAGAGGACTCCCTAGCCTACTAAACAGCGGAGGGAAACTATTCACCCATGAACAGTATGCCAAAAGAGTGAACGTTTTTGCTTCAACCCAGATCAATGAGAAGGCCAGTACTTCAGATGATACAGATCCTATTACAGGACAGATTTTCTACAGTAAGATAGAAAATCTATTTTTTATAATGAATGAAATCACGCACTTGTTTGATGTGGCCCCAAATTTTTATAAATATACAGAAGCAGAGGAGACAATGGATGCCATTCTCAGGCATCAACTCCCTACGCAAGACTGGTGGGCAAATACAATATAGAAAATTTTATAGACAGGGAGCCACTCACCAAATTTTGTTTTAAAAAAAAAAAATATATCAGTTGTCATGCAAAGCACAGTTTAAACAAAATCAGCATGCATCAAAGATCAAAGCTGAGCCAACTCAGCAAAGATTTTGGCCAACACAGCAAGAAAAGGAAGACACAGCTGGCAGAGCCGAGAAAATACAGCGCAGCCAAAAGTAAAGACACATTATTCAGCGTTAAAGCAAAGCGATTCAACCGACTCAATGACCTCCAAAGGTCAAAATATCCTCTGACAGACTTAAAGGGCATTTATGTTGCATTCAAAGCTGTAATAACTTCTTTTCTACTTTCTGTACGAATTTATGAAGATATTTTCTCTCTCAGATGACTCAATGCCTGAGATATTTTGTATATGCATTTCTATAAAGTCCCCTTCGCATGAGCTTGCAAGGGTTGTTGTTGATTTCTCCTGAAGAAGTTCGTATGCTGTAATCCTTTCAGAAGTTTAATAAAGAAAGTGATGGAATTTCTCGGATTTCTGGAATGTTGAATGCGTTCTGGTGTTTGTTGAAAAACTGATGGATTCCTGTGTATTACACAATACAATAAGTCTCTGTAACTCTCTCTATTATGTTTTGATTTGTTAAAATCCATATATGTTTTCTAATCCTGAATATTTAGCAACAAGGTAAAAGACTAACTTCCAGGATTTATTCAAGAAATACCCTGAGTTCAATCCGTGTTGTTAATGAATGTTTTTCCTTCAGCTGTAATCTTGATAAGTGTAATTCTTAATTGCTGCACTTTCAGAATACATCTTTCACAGTGGCCTTTGTCTCAGGAATTCAAGTTTGCTCCTGTGCAACGTGTTTCACTTTCATCTCAACAACTTAATAGAGAGTTCTTAATCGCTTTCTGTTGGCTGACATGCTTCACCATTCAAGTTAATTTTGTTTTTATGAAATACACAATAGGCCCTGCAGTTTGAACACCACCAATCCTGCATTGCAAAGCATTTCACAACTCCAGACTCCATTGCCCAATGATATTTTACTCTCTAAACACTACATCTTAAGATCTGAAAGAAATCCTTCAACCAAAACATAAACCAAAACCTGAGCATAATAGCTAGCCTAAAACACCATCATAACAGAGACAAATCATAAAGAGAGAGCCCTCTCTGATTACAGTTTGGCTAGAAACTGTGATCCAAAGATTGGTTAGTGGTTACCCCGGCCGTATTCCCTTGGGAGTCATAGGGAACAACCTGGGTGCTAACATAATTGGCGACTCCACTGGGGAGTGCTTGAGATTTTTCAATTACCATATATTTTCATAGCTACTATCAAGCCTGAAATCAGCCAAGAGGCCTTTAATCTGTTTCTGTATCACATTAACAGCTTTTGGGAGGAGCTTGTTTAGGGAATCTTCATCTTAGCTCTGAGAATATATAGCCATTACAAAATCTTCATCCAGTCCTTTCAGATATAAAAATTTCCTGCAAAATCCCAAAAAACAGTTAGAAGCTGGCTCCCAAGAAAAATCCACGGCACACTAGGGCAAATCCTGATCCTAATCCACCCATCATTGTTGATAATCCAAATACCATCCCAAGAAACATTAGGAGGCAGCAAAAGCAGGAGCAGCCTGCTGACTTAACCTCAGATTCAGAACATCCTAGCCTTATATCTACCCCGTGCAAGGTCCTTTTCAGGTCTACCCCTAGTTCCCCTAGTTCACCATCCACATCTCAAAGTCCTCCTCTCACATCTTCATCCACTGCACATATCCCCTTAACCAACACTCTAGGTTCACCCGTACTTGTCACCCCTGTGATACCCACTGTTCATATTATCCCAGCTGCCCCTGTTAATCCTCCAAATCCTGTAAATATGGCCAATAGATATGCACCCTTGCAGATACCAGCTAATGCTGCAGCTCTACCCCAAGATTACCAAACCAAAATTTCATATTTTGACTCCAATGGCCCTCTGACAGCTGCCCAACATGCCAAGAGGATGCAAGACCATTTTGAGACCTATGAAATAGATGATGACAGTGTCAGAATGAGGATGTTTGTTCAAAGCCTAACGGGGGATGTAAGAACTTGGTTTAGATCCCTAAATGCAAACTCCATTACAACTTCTGCTGAACTGTATCAAGCCTTTACTAGTAGATGGGAGAAGAAGAAAGATCCTCTGCACATACTTGGGGAATATGACACTATCAAAAGAGGTCCCCAAGAGACTGTTTTGGAGTATTGTGCAAGATTCAACAATGTATATAACTCAATTCCACAAAATTTAAGGCCTCCTCCTGATTTAGCCTTGTACAAATTCCCTGATGGTTTCGACCCTGACATGGCCTATCAGTTGAAGGAAAGAGACTGTCAATCCCTGGAAGAGGCCCAAAGGGTTGCTGTCACAGTGGAAGCCAACCTAATTTCCAAAAGAAACAGGGCAAGGTTGGAAAAGAGGACTGTTTTCAAAGAGGAACCCTCTGCCTTTGATCAAAAGCTTGATGCCATACTAAATGGAATGAAAAGATTAGGTGATAGAGTGGAATCAGTTGAAAGAAAATCATCATGGGAAGCACCACAAAACAACCCTCCTAGGAATCCAAACTTTAGGAGAACTCAAAACCCAGGCATTGGCAAAACCAGTGCTGAACAAGAAATAAGACCCCCTTTCCAAGAAAATTATGCAGAAGCTTCCACATCAGCAGAGCCCAATGAAGATCCTGAGATTAATTTAATGGGTCTAGATGGTGAAAGTCAAGTTTTCTTAACACAAGAAGATCATGAGGACGATGAAATCAAACTATTCCAAACTAAATCAGGTGAATCCTTTGACTTCAAACAAGGCTATGACACTGCTGTTTATGAAGTTCATAAACAATACAAGCTGAGGAGCAGAACTGTGAATGTTAACCAGCCTGAAAAGAAAAAGGATAATCAGCAGCCTGAAAGAGTTATAGTCACAGAACCTAATGACAAACTAAATTCACCTACAGAAGAAGTGATTGTTGAAGAGATCACTGAACCACTGTCCTTAAGACAGCAGCCTGTGGCTACTTCATCTTCTCATCCTAATTTAAATGTTACTCCTCAAGAGATGAGTAAAAAGGATAAGTCTCAAAGTCAAGATAAAAATCTAGAAGGAGATTTAATGAACAAAGAAAGGACTGTCACCTATAACCCCAAGACCCAATCTGAAAAACCTTTTGATCTAGAAACGGAAATTGGCAAATTAAAGATAGCAATTCCTCTTGCAGAACTAGCCAAGCATGACATCTACAAACTACAGATCAAAAGGTCCCTTCAACTCACTAGTAACAAAGATGATGTTAACGTGATGGATGACACCCCAGAACTCCTGTTTGGCCCAGAAGTGGATGGAAAAACAGTAGTCACAGGGGTACTGCCTTTCTATGTCAGTTTACATATTCATGACAAAATACTACACAATGCAATGTTTGATTCAGGTGCCTCTCACAATCTCATGCCAAAAGCAGTCATGGAGAGATTGAATTTAGACATAACAAGACCATACAAGGATCTGTTTTCCTTTGACTCCAGCCAAGTCAAGTGTCTAGGTCTCATAAAAGACTTGTGTGTGTCTCTGGTTCAATACCCAAACAAAACCATCCTAATGGATGTGGTGGTTGTTGATATCCCACCTAAGTATGGAATGCTGTTATCAAGATCATGGGGAGCTAAACTCCAAGGTTCCCTACAATTAGACATGTCATATGCCAGCATCTCTGTCTTTGGGCAACCAAAAAGACTGTACAGAGAAACACTAATGAAATACATGGTCAGCAGTGAAGAAAAGCCTCAAAACTTTCCCATATATGCTATCCATTCAGACATAGATTCATACATTCTCTTCAATGACACCATTACTCCCCCGAGAAGTGAGGTTGAGACCAAGATATTCAAACAAGACGAAGACTCAAATTAAAGCATTACCACCCATGAAACAACAGTCAATCAAACACTAGATGTTGTTGCTGCCCTAGTTGTCAAGAATATCCAATCAAACCACGAGACTGTCCTAGAAGACAAGCTAGAGAAAAAACCACAACTGCTACTCACATTGCCAGCCCATGAGCAGATCACAAAGTCTCCTTCCCAACAGGATATTCTATGGTTCCTTGAATTTGATGGCTCAGTCAACAAGTTAGGGGCAGTAGCTGGAGTTTGGGTACACAATAAAGAAAATAGCCATGCAGAGGGCAGAGCTTATAGATTGAATTTCAGATGTACTAACAACATGGCAGAATATGAAGCCCTTTTATTAGGCCTCAAGTTAGTAAAATTCTTACAAGCTGCCAGGGTTTCAATCATGAGTGATTCAGATTTAGTTATTCAACAAGTGAAGGGAAACTTTGTCACCAATGACAGAAGACTAAGGACTTATAGGTCTGCTGTTGCTGAGGTACTAAACTTTTTCTCTGAATTTCAAATCACTAAAATTCCTAGAACCAACAATCTGCACGCTCATAGTCTAGCCACCTTTGCAAGTACCTGCAAGCTGCCTTTTGAGCCCCATCATTGTTTCACAGCTGAGGTAAAACACAGACCCTCCATTCCAAACAATGTTAATGATTGGCAAGTATTTGAGGATGACAAGCAAATAAACCATTTTTTAACTCTGCAGCAAGAATTTGCAGGATTAAATATTGACATGGAGACAGCAAGTCAATCACAAATACTTGATGGAGCAAGTCCATCACAAATATAGTTTCAACAGACTACTCAGCCAATATCACCTAGAACTGCAAAACAAATGCTGAATCCAACTATTTTCAATATAGAAAACATCCAGCAAATTCAACAAGTTAACTGTGAAGAGGAACTGGCCAATGCTGAAACTGAAATCATAGAGCTGAAAGACAATTTTCTACCAACAGGCCTAACTCCACTAGAGGACATCTTTGATTCAAATGATATTCCCAGAAAACCAAAAATGCAGCCCTTAAATGCAGCCATTGAAGAATGCAACATAGGTACAAGTGAGAAGCCCAAGATAATTAAATTATCTGCTTCCTTACCTCCTGACCAAAAGCCCAAATACATTGACCTCTTCAAAGAGTTCCAGGATGTTTTTGCATGGAGCTATGAGGACCTAAAGTCCTATGACACTTCTGTAATCTAGCACACTATCCCTCTCAAACCTGATCAAAAGCCCTTTAAACAAAAACTGAGGAGAATCAATCCTATGCTTCTCCCAGCAATGGAACAAGAGGTACAAAAAATGTTCAAGGCAGGCATCATAGCACCAATCAGATTCTCTGAATGGATCTCCAACCTAGTCCCTACAAGAAAGAAGACTGGTGAAATTAGGCTGTGTGTGGATTTGAGGAATCTGAACCAAGTATCCCTTAAAGACAATTACCCCTTACCCAAGATGGATCACATTTTGCAGAGAGTAGTGGGGGCTTCCAGAATTTCTCTACTTGATGGATTCTCAGGTTTCAACCAGATCTTAGTTCACCCTGATGATCAGGACAAAACAACATTTACAACCCCATGGGGAACTTTCAAATATGTAAAGATGCCTTTTGGATTGAAAAATGCAGGGGCAACTTTTCAAAGAGCAATGGACATTGCTTTTTCCAAAGAGATTCATGACTTTTTAGTCATTTACCTAGATGACCTTACACCTTTCTCAAAATCAGACCAAGAACATATAAAACATTTAAGACAGATCTTCCTAAAATGCAGAAAATATGGAATTTCCTTAAATCCCAAAAAGTCTCTATTTGGTTTGGAAGAAGGTAAACTGTTAGGACACATCATCTCAAAGGATGGCATAAGAATTGACCCAGATAGGATACAGGAGATCCTACAAATGCCCCACCCAAGGAATGTCAAAGAGTTACAAGGATTCTTGGGAAAAATCAATTTCTTAAGAAGGTTTATCCCAAACTTGGCAGAACTAATCAGATTATTAAATAACATGCTAAAAAAGGATTCAAAAGTGAAGTGGACTGTTGAAGCCAATCAAGCCTTTGAAAGTATAAAATTGGCCCTTACCCAAACCCCAGTCTTGACCAATCCTCAGTTTGACAGAGAATTCATCATTTTCTCTTTTGCCTCCCAGCATACTATTGCTGCTGTTTTAATGCAAAAAGATGACCAAGGAAATGAGAAGCCAATTTCTTTCTTTAGCAAAGCTATTAGAGATGCACCTTTAAAGTATCAAATCATGGAAAAACAAGCTTATGCTTTGGTCAAAGCCACTAAAGATTTTAGGATTTATATCCTTTATTCCCATGTCATAGCATATGTGCCAAGTCCTATTGTAAAAGACATACTCATTCAAGAAAACCTAGAGGGCAGAAGAGGAAAATGGATTGCTAACATACTAGAATTTGACATTGAAATAAAACCTACAAAGCTAATAAAAGGGCAAGGTCTGGCCAAGTTAATGACAGAAGCAAATTTCCAAGCCCTAGATATCAATCAGCTGGACAGTGAAACAGAGCTGGCGACTCCAAAGATCAATGTAGCCTTTAAACAATCTCCTTGGTACTCTGATATCTGTTATGTCTTACAAAACCTGTGTGCTCCCCCAGGACTGTCCAAAACTAAGTGTAGGTTCTTAAAAATGAAAACCTCAAGATTTTGTGTGATGGATGGCAATTTGGTGTGGAAAAACCATGAAGGTATATTGCTGCATTGTTTAATAGAAAATGAAACTAACAATATCATAAAGGAATTTCATGCAGGTGACTGTGGTGGGCACTTATACTGGAAGTCCACTATGGATAAGATACTAAGGGCAGGGTACTACTGGCCTACCATGTTCTCTGATGTCAAGAAATTCATCACATCATGTCATAAATGCCAAGTGTTTGAGGGAAAAAGACAGTTGTTGCCACTCCCCTTAAGGCCTATTGCAACAGAGAGGCCTTTTCAACAATGGGGCTTGGATTTTATTGGGGAAATTCATCCCTCATCTTCAGGACAGCACAGATGGATTCTAACAGCAACAGACTATTTCACCAAGTGGATTGAAGCTGCCCCATGTAGACAAGCAAATGATTTAATAATCATTCAGTTCTTGGAGAACAACATATTGGCTAGATTTGGCTGCCCTGATAAAATAATCACAGACAATGATGCAGCTTTCAGATCCAAGAAAATGGTGAACTTCTGCCATAAATTTCACATCACCTTGGGCCATTCCACTGCTTACTATCCCCAAGGAAATGGCCTTGCTGAGTCATCAAATAAAAGTCTGGTAAACATCATAAAGAAAGTGCTAGAAGAGAATAAAAAGAATTGGCATAAGAAGCTTGTGAATGCCCTATGGGCAGACAGACTAACAACCAAAAGATCAATTGGGACCAGCCCATATGAACTGGTTTATGGACTAGAGGCCAAATTTCCTTCATCACTAGGGGTGCCTGTTATGAAACTTCTTCAAGAAAGCCAAGCTGAACCAAATGATATGCAAAGAAGAATCAATCAGATCATATGTTTGCAGCAAACTAGAGACCAAGTTTTCAGCAGAGTTCAAGTTCTACAAGAAAAACTAAAGAAGGCCTTTGACAGAAGAACCAAGGCAGAAGATTTCAACATGGGAGACAAAGTCCTCAAGTGGGATGCAAGAAGAGAAGACAAAGGAAAACATGGAAAATTTGATTCTTTATGGAGAGGACCATTTGCTGTCCAAGCAGTGCAAGGTAACAACACTTACTTTCTAAAAAGTCTTAATGAAACTGACTTGGATGAAGGTCCTGTCAATGGCAGGATGCTGAAGCACTATTTTGAATATCACCCATAAGTGCAGCCTGAGGTTCCCTTGTATATATGCAGATGTACATATTATTTTCTGTTTAGATTGTAAAAATGCAGTTTTCCAAATTTATTGACTGTCAGCAAAAGGTAAATAAAATCAGAGGTCTACCAAGAAGAGAAGCACGCAATTTTGACATCTCAAAGCAGCAAACTTCAAGATTGGCAAGAGCAGTCAAGGAGCAAGGCAATCTGACCTGCTGTTCTTGGTCTTTCAAATGAAACACCATCCCCATGTGGAGCCACTGTTACCTACCTATACCAATAGGTTTCATATCTCATGATTGGCTATGAAAAGGACCAAATATGCTCTGCTTTGATGATTCAAAGATCACATATTTCCGAGAAAATCCAATCTGTGTTTATAGCTTGGTATGGACTCAAATTTTGATGGATGGTCCAACAGCCTAATCTGGACCATGTCATGTTTTAAATTTTCAGTTGTAGATTAGAGAAAGAAGTCTGTCCAAACTGTTTAATCTTGGTAGACAAGTAGTTCAGGTAGAGAAGAAAAGGCTCCCAACAGCTTAATCTGGGACCTTGGAAGAAATAAGGGTAGAAGTAGATAGAAAAACAAAAGAAAAGCCAAAGAAAAGAAAAGGCAAGTAAGGGTCTGCAAGTCCAAGTGCACCCTCCAAGAAGAAATAAAAAATGCTAGGCAAGTAGCTGGGTAAGTAGTTGGGGTTGCAGAAAGGTTATCCTTACCATTGCAGGTGTGTTGATTTTATTTACCAAAGCAGAGTTAATGAATTAAGAAGGGGTTCTTCTGCATCAAGTTACAGCAAGCAAAGGGGCATGCCTAACCTCTCTTTTTCCCCTTTTCATGTCATTTACTAACATTCCCTCATCAATTCAGATTCATGGAACCTCATCACTTCAGATTCATGGAAGAATTATGGTTTCATGGTGGCTCTTAATCTTTTTAGAAGCCACATTTCTTGTCTAAAAATTCTTTTCATTTTGATCTACTCCCTAAACTAAGTTAGTCTCAAACAAACTTAGTGTTTTCTCCCTTCATTCACTCCCCTCATCCATATTAACCCTAACTCTACTATGTAAATCCCTTATATTACCTTTCCCCTAATATTATTAACACCATGGTGTATAAACCCCAAATTTTGTATAAATATCCCCCCCCTTGGCATTATAGCCAATAAGTCCCATGTTAGGGATCAAATGACACCTGGTCATCTTGATAAACCTAAGCCAAACCCTCTTCCCCCTTTCCAAATCCATTTTTTTTAACTCATTACCCCCCCGTTTGCACATAAACTTTGTAAAAACCTTATTCTACCCTTACCCGCTCCAAACTGCCAAGCAATGCATCAAAACCCACTTTTTCCTTTATCCAAAGTCTGAAGGCCGGGCGCATTTTTGCAAATTATTTATGAAAAATCCATAATCTAATGTTTTTGCCAAAGCGCATACCCCGACATACATTAACTCAACCCTGCCCCCTTCCATATGGACCGATCGTTTTATTGACCCCGACAGCCATCCGATCGGAGCTTGAACATCCAACGGCTCTTATCACATCGGAGTGGCTCCGACGTCCACTGTTTACCCGCCATATCCGCCGATCACATCACTCCCCCGACAGCCGTCGGATTGGGCCCCGCAGATCCGACGGTCATCGTTGATATCGGAGCGGGTCTCACATCCGGCGGATATCTTCCGATGTCCATAAAAGGGTTACGTCACTCGGCAGCCACGCGTCCCCGCCGCAGCTCATCAGAGGTACGCCTGACAGATTCCCCCCCCGTACCATGAGCGGTGCGATATGAAACCGCTGGCTGTTTCCGGTTTCGGTTATCCCGCCTATACTGCGTCACCTCCACATCCTCCCACGTCACTGCCACCACGCCGTCACGTCAACCGTTGCGCCCGACCGTCTGCCGATCTGTCCTGCCACTTCACCATCCCCGTGGACCAATCAGAGCCCACCACCTCACCTATGACGTCAGCCGGCCCTGACCCCACCTATGACATCATGCTGACGTCAGCAGAAAAACGCGCCAAAAGTCCAAAAAACCAATATTATGGTGAAATTTCGTGTTTTTTCCCATTTTCTTACAAAAGACTTTGTAGCGCCTGCATGCGATTTTCACGTCCAAAGTCCACCAACCTGCAGAACCTGACCAGGAGACCGGCGGCACGCCATTTCCACAATCATCCGCGACCATTGCTTACTCTTTACCAGGTATTCTCCACTGAAAATCCTTCACGTACCTGCTTTGACTGTTATTTCCCTCAAAAGAGCTTATAACATAAAAAACTCTTGAATTCACCGGCAGAAATCCTTGCACCTGGTCCTTTGACAATTGTGAACTCGAACAATACTAGCCGAGCCTTGTTTGCCTGCATTTTCATTAAAAAATCAAGCTCTGTTCGCGCAATCGCGGCAGACTCATTCAAACTGAATTTAACTATTGAGAAAGACAGAGTGAGGCCAAACATTTGTCCTATTTTGCACTGCGAATAGTATTTCAATTGCAATTTGTGAGAACTACTCCCTGTTCCTTACAAATTCACCTCCCTGTTAAAAAGACATTCCTCTATACTGTCCTGCTCAATTGAAACCACTTTGCACTCAATTCAGAATCCTCTTTTGCAATGGTGACACCTGTAGTACTAAATGTTCAGCCTCTGAATGCCCCTCAAAGGAACTTTGAATGGCAAGCCTTGGCAGATATGGATTACCAAATTACAGAAGAAATGTTTATGAGCGGCAAATTCCACATTCATCTGTTGAATGAGTTTAAAGCCAAGCATGAAAATGGGACAGATATATTGGGCATATGGGACTCTTTCCTCCCTATTTTTAAGCTCCCTCAGGTCAACCAGTTCCCTGAACTAATCCACCTGTGTGCTGAACATTATGATGCTTCTCAGAGGGCTATTGTTGACCCATCTGGTTCAGTACTTTTCTATGTTACCCCTCAAGCTATCAGAGACATGCTTTGCTTCAACCCTCAGAAGAAGTTGGTCCCTTTGTCACTAGTGAACCTCATAAAACAAGGGGCTAAACTGACAGATGCTCAAATTATCAAACTTAATCAATTATACATTAACTCTGACACTGTGATGTACCCTCCAATTGGTCATGTATATCTCAATGGGCTGGGCAGAGACCTTGCAGATATGATTTGTCCCATCTTGGGATATAATTCAATTGAGCATATTGATACAACTGTGCTGGTAATGATGCTTATGTTTGCTCCTGGCAAGTCACCAATCTGCTATGACTATTCCACCTACATATCAGACAAGATTCATGAGCAATTGATGAATTTGGTGAGAGAAAGGATGTTCAGATACACCTCCTACATTTACCATTTGATCTTGTACCATCAACATGAGAAATTTCATTTTTCAATCAAAAGAGTGGATGCCCAAGGCAATCCCAGATCAGTGGTCTATTGGTCTTCTGTCTTCCACACTACACCTGAGTCTCCATACACTTACTGTGAATTCATAGATCTGTTCGCCCATCCAGCTATGGCAATGCTGATGAGCTCGCCTCCTCCAAGACTCACTGATGACATGCAGAGAATTCTACAGCTGTCCAAATCTTACAGCATTGGGGATTGGTACTTTTACCAAAACCACACCGTCATCATGATATATGGGTGTGATTTGCCTCCATTCAGATTACCTAATTATGTGCCTATGAGGCTATTTGCCCTAGAGTACTTTAGGCAATTTGGCCGGGTTGATGTGCTTCACTTTTCAGGAAAAGGCAAAAAAGCACAGTTGAAGGTGAAAAGCCAACTTGGCCATTTTATCTATAACGAGAGGGAGCAAGGATGGAGGGAAGCAGATAGAATGCTTGAGTCCCTTGGCCTGCAAACCAGTTTCCTATGGGGACCCTATGACCCTAATCATTTTATAACTATGAGGAGGCTCAAATATAAGTTATCTGCCTATGATCACCATAGTATCCCTCACATTGAAAAATATGCAAACCAAGACAAATGGAGGAGAGGGACCTTAGAAGAGCCCATCTCACAAGAAGAGCTAAACCAGAGGGCACTAAGGAATCTAAGGAAGATGGCTGACCTTGAACTTTGTTCACAGGTATTCACACTTCCGAGCACACAAGTGGGAGCAGCTGCATCCTCCTCAACTGCCAAACAGCAATCTACTAAGGCCACTGAAAATATATCTAGCAAAGACAAAGGAAAGGAAATGGAGACAGAGCAACCACATCAAGAGAAGGAGAAGTCACCTACAGTGACTCAAAAGCAGGCAGATAAAGAAAGGCAGCAGCAGGCAGAGCAACAACAACAACAAGAATTGCAGCAAGAAGAAGGGCAACATGACAGACAGCAGCCCTTACAGCAGGAAAGAGTAGTTAATACTCCAACTTCCACTGAGCAACAGGCTCAGAACATAGTGCCTCCTAGGCCAGAAGTCACCATTGACGCCTCGGTCCTCCAAACTCCACAGAAGGATGACTTAAGCAGAAAAAGGGATAGAGAAACTCCTCTGACTTCATCTATCAACCAGGGAGAGAAAAGACAAAGATTGAATGACTTTTCGGAGGATGACATAGCAATAAGACAAGCATTGGGCATGGGCCCACCCAGCAGAGAAGCCTCAGCCAGTTCCTCCCAGCAGGAATAGGACAGAACTATGGGCGGGGAGGTCAACTCCTCCAGCCAGCAAAAAGAAGGAGAAGTAAGCATCAAACAACAATTTATAGACATCAAAAGGAGGAGTGATCCTATCAAGATATAGTTGTACAATCATCTGTTAAACATGGCTCCCACCAATCAGCAAAGACTCATGTCTGCCTTTGATGTAAGTGAAGGAAAAATGATCATGAGTCATTTTATGCCCACAGCACTGCATCCCCAATCTGCCTCAGATTACCTCAGGACCAACCTGGAGGTCCTGGCCAAAGACATACATCCAATGGATAAAATCGAACTGCACAAACAGATTGGTGAGATGGTGTATGCCTCCTTGGCAGACAAAACATTAGAAAATTACAAGCTAGAGAGCAGCCTTAATGCCACAGCCTCTCAGCTGGAATTGGAGAGGGCATCATCGCAGGCGAAGGACAACAGAATAAGGTCCTTGGAAGACATAATCATTGAAATTGGGCATGATCCCAAAGATATTAAAGGAATACAGGAAATCTTGAAGTTGAGGGATGCTGACATGGCTGCCTTGAGGAAGAAAATCAAACTCCCAGCTACCATTCACCCTCAGACAGATGAGGTAGCCCAACAAAGGCATGAGCAGGATACCACAGCCTTGTTGATTTCCATTTATAAACAGCTTGTTCAAGCACAAGAGAAATTTGGAGAATCTGAGGCTACACAAGCGGCCCTGCAAGCAGCATTGAAACAAAGAGAAGAGGGTCAGACCTCTCAGCCTCCTCCTCAGATCATCAATCTCGAGGAAACTGCTCCTATCACTACTCCTCCTCCTCAACAGACTGAACAGACAGCAACATCTACTTCAGCAGCGCCAACAACTACAGAGCAGGCCCAAAGCCTGGATATGCAAAAGCTGAAGAATGAAATCCAAATCCTGGAATCTCAAATGACAGAGTTAAATGAGACCAGGGAAAAGTTAGCCAAAGTCAATGACAGGCATGATAAATCAAAGAGAGAAGTGGCAGAAAAGGGCAGGGAAATCAAAGCCCTTAAAGACAAGATCAAAGAGCTGGAAAATGAGCTCAAACTAGACAAAATTGTAGCTGAAATTAGAGCAATGCTATGGTCCAATATTGGCCAATCAATTACCAATCAATGGCAATATATTGAGACAATCCATGAGCAACTAGAGCTCATCCCAAAGGCACAGAAGGAGGTTCACAGATCAAGAGCTTTATTGAGCAGTATGCCTGAAGTGGCCACCAGAATGATCAACGTACTTAACCATAAAACAAGTTCTCAGTTAGCTACCATGGGAATTACAAATAGAACTGAGACTATCCAAATGGTCAGGAGGGTTCTTACTCTGAGAAATCTGGTGCAGACATTGGAAAGACGAACCCAGGATATGCAAACTGAGGTGAACAGGTTCATGGAGAGATTTCAGGTATTACAGAGCAGAGGAATCCCTAGCCTACTAAACAGCGGAGGGAAACTATTCACCCATGAACAGTATGCCAAAAGAGTGAACGTTTTTGCTTCAACCCAGATCAATGAGAAGGCCAGTACTTCAGATGATACAGGGCCTATTACAGGACAGATTTTCTATAGTAAGATAGAAAATCTATCTTTTATAATGAATGAAATCACGCACTTGTTTGATGTGGCCCCAAATTTTTATAAATATACGGAAGCAGAGGAGACAATGGATGCCATTCTCAGGCATCAACTCCCTACGCAAGATTGGTGGGAAAATACAATACAGAAAATTTTATAGACAGGGAGCCACTCACCAAATTTTGTTTTAAAAAAAAAAAATATATCAGTTGTCATGCAAAGCACAGTTTAAACAAAATCAGCATGCATCAAAGATCAAAGCTGAGCCAACTCAGCAAATATTTTGGCCAACACAGCAAGAAAAGGAAGACACAGCTGGCAGAGCCGAGAAAATACAGCGCAGCCAAAAGTAAAGACACATTATTCAGCGTTAAAGCAAAGCGGTTCAACCGACTCAATGACCTCCAAAGGTCAAAATATCCTCTGACAGACTTAAAGGGCATTTATGTTGCATTCAAAGCTGTAATAACTTCTTTTCTACTTTCTGTATGAATTTATGAAGATATTTTCTCTCTCAGATGACTCAATGCCTGAGATATTTTGTATATGCATTTCTATAAAGTCCCCTTCGCATGAGCTTGCAAGGGTTGTTGTTGATTTCTCCTGAAGAAGTTCGTATGCTGTAATCCTTTCAGAAGTTTAATAAAGAAAGTGATGGAATTTCTCGGATTTCTGGAGTGTTGAATGCGTTCTGGTGTTTGTTGAAAAACTGCTGGATTCCTGTGTATTACACAATACAATAAGTCTCTGTAACTCTCTCTATTATGTTTTGATTTGTTAAAATCCATATATGTTTTCTAATCCTGAATATTTAGCAACAAGGTAAAAGACTAACTTCCAGGATTTATTCAAGAAATACCCTGAGTTCAATCCGTGTTGTTAATGAATGTTTTTCCTTCAGCTGTAATCTTGATAAGTGTAATTCTTAATTGCTGCACTTTCAGAATACATCTTTCACAGTGGCCTTTGTCTCAGGAATTCAAGTTTGCTCCTGTGCAACGTGTTTCACTTTCATCTCAACAGCTTAATAGAGAATTCTTAATTGCTTTCTGTTGGCTGACATGCTTCACCATTCAAGTTAATTTTGTTTTTATGAAATACACAATAGGCCCTGCAGTTTGAACACCACCAATCCTGCATTGCAAAGCATTTCACAACTCCAGACTCCATTTCCCAATGATATTTTACTCTCTAAACACTACATCTTAAGATCTGAAAGAAATCCTTCAACCAAAACATAAACCAAAACCTGAGCATAATAGCTAGCCTAAAACACCATCATAACAGAGACAAATCATAAAGAGAGAGCCCTCTCTGATTACAGTTTGGCTAGAAACTGTGATCCAAAGATTGGTTAGTGGTTACCCCGGCCGTATTCCCTTGGGAGTCATAGGGAACAACCTGGGTGCTAACAATAAGGTTTCTTCTGAAACAAAGGATAACAAATAGGCTCATTTTTCTCTCTTTTCCCCCACCATTTCTGGCAAGTACCTCTTTATTTTTTACAAGCTTGAGGAGGATAACATATGCTTGATTATAAGCTCATCCTTCGGATGAGTCCAACTTAGTTTAGATTCGAACCCTAAGAAGGAGTGGTCCGTTCCTGTTTGTAATCAAACAGGTCCTTTACTGTGAAATTTTAACGAGTCCAGTATAGGAGAAACTCGGCGTTTTTCAATTTTAGAGAGTCTGAAAAAACTTAAGAAGACTCCAGGGTTGACCTTTTTCGTAAATTTGTGTCTCCCAAGCCCGAAAAAGTATAAAATAATACTTGAGAGAACCGCTTGATCTTTACGACCAAGGAGTACTTTTCGTTATTAGTGCCACTGACCCGAAAAAGTAAAAAAGCGATCAACGACACGTCGTTTTATTTCCAATATCGAATTTGAAATGACAAAAATCCGGCAATCTTTTCATGTTTTTACGGTCAGAAAAGGGCTATAAGAGGACAGTCTTTTTAATTCCGTTTTAACGAGCTAAAAAGAAAAACTCGGCGATCTTTTCATGTTTTAGGAGTCAGAAAAGAGCTTAAAGGTGACTCTAAGGTTTCACTTTTTCGTAAGTTTTAACGAGTTCGAAAAAATGATAAAAATGTACTCATGGTTTTCATTTTTTCGTAAGTTTTAATGAGTTCGAAAAAATGATAAAAAATGTACTCATATGGCCGACTTTCAATTTAATTTACGAGCAGGAAAAGACGGAAAGAACTCGGCATTTTTCATTTGTTTTACGACAATGAAAGATAGCAAAATAATCTCGGGATTTTCATGACTTTAACGAGTCTTGAAAATAACTTAAATTGACTCGAGATCGGTTTCATTTTTACAAAAGCTTGAAACAGAGAAAAACTATGCTTCAAAGTAGTTTCATTTTTTACACAAGCTTGAAACAGAGAGAAAACTGTGCTTGATGCCCCCTAAGCGTAACTGCTAGAGCGCATGCCCCCCAGCTTCATTTCATTCAACTAAGTACAAGATGGATGGAATGAAGGTTCATGTACGAGATCATTTGAAAGACTCGACCTAAAACTGTAAGAAAATTATGCAAAACACTGAAATAACTAACCTAAATATACAACTTAACATTTATGAGATCTAGTCAAACTCTCGAATTAATTAGAGGAGGATTTGTTTCATTTTTTAATGAGCTTGACACAGGAAAAGAACTATGCTCGGATTCGGTTTCATGTTTACGCAAGCTTGAAACGAAAAACCATGCTTGTTATAAGTTCGCATGCCCCCAGCATAATGACGCAAATCAAGGTACATGCCCCCCAAGCTTCATTGCATTCAACCAGGTGGATGAAATGAAGATTTACTTTCGAAATTTTGGAAAGACTCATGGGAGTTGTTTCATTTTTTAATGAGGTTGGCACAGGAAAAGAACTATCCTCAAAAACCCTTGTTTCATTTTTTAAACGAGCTTGACACAAGATAAGGAACTATGCTCATAACTACTCTCTACAATCTACCTAACAAAAAACTTTACTCTAAAAACCTTGATTCATTTTTTAACGAGCTTGACACAAGACAAGGAACTATGCTCTAAAATCCTTGATTCGTTTTTTAATGAGCTTGACACAAGACAAGGAACTATGCTCATGACTACTCTCTACAATATACCTAAATAACCTATCCTTGTTTCATTTTTTAACGAGCTTGACACAAGACAAGGAACTATGCTCAAGACTCCTTGTTTCATTTTTAACGAGCTTGACACAAGACAAGGAACGATGCTCAAAAAGTTCGCATGCCCCCAGTATAATGATGCAAAGCGAGGTACATGCCCCCCAGGCTTCATTGCATTCAACCAGATGGATGGAATGAAGGTTTACTTTCAATATTTAACTTGAAAAGGGAGTTGTTTCATTTTTAAGGAGGTTGACACAAGAAAAGAACTATCCTCATACCTGATTCATTTTTTAACGAGGTTGACTCAGTAACAGGAACTATCCTCATACCTGATTCATTTTTTAACGAGGTTGACTCAGTAACAGGAACTATCCTCGCTACATCCAGTTTCATTTTTTAATGAGGTTGAGACGAGAACAAACTATCCTCACACACACTGATTCATTTTTTAACGAGGTTGACACAGTAAAAGGAACTTTCCTCACAGCACCCTGTTTCATTTTTTAACGAGGTTGACACAGGAACAAGACTATCCTCGCACCCTCTGATCATGGCTCCCAACTAGAAGAAAGACATGTCAATGGACACACCTTGATCATGGCTTCCAAGAGGTCTTCATCAGAAGGAAGAATACTTCTCTGGAAGGAACACATGTCAAGGGACTCAAAAGGGATAAGAACATCGTGTTCAAGTAATCCCATAGAGTTTTCCATGTCAATTACCGGATCTAAATCAAAGGAAGATGAGAAAACAGTGGGAGGCTCACGTACATTGGTAACTGAAAACATGGGACCAGTTGCCACATAATTAACCCGTGGCGGGGTAGATACCACTTTAGAATCAGGAACATTTAGGGGTGTCATATTATTGGTAGTTGAAACAAGACTAGGGAATGAAAGCTGATCTACAGTCACAATACTGCCATTGTGAGGGAAAGACATCACGCGAAAGAGTGTCGATACGACAGCTTTCATTGCATAAACATAGTCTCGCCCAAGGAGTAAATTGAAATCCAAGGGACCTCGAACTACCATAAGATCAATACAGACAGTTTTACCTTCCAAGGTAATAGAAAACTTAGGAAGGATCCCTAAAGGTTCACTAATGGTTCTGTTAAAAGCTTTCAGATTCTGCGTAATAGGCGCAAGCTGAGGGGAACCCAAAGCTTTCCAAACAGTTGAGGATAAAATACTAACAGAAGCACCTTCATCTACCTGAGTACGATGTATGTCCCTACCACCAGACTTGACAATGATTTGGAAAGGGATGGAGGAAGGAAGACGAGGTTCTGTTAGTCTATTCCAATCAAAGGAAAAGACCTCAGTATTTGGAGGGGGTTCTGTAGAAACAGGTGAAATGCCCCCCGGCATAGAAGAATATGATGTAACAAGAAGAACCTGAGCGGTATGAAGTTCACTCTCTAAAGGGAAAGTGGGATCGATCGAATGTGAAATTGAATCGACCACTTGATCAACTAATGGATCATCAACCTGAGTGACATGAGTTTCACTCTCCAATGGAAGAGTGTGATCGACCGAATGTGAAATTGGATCGACCACTCCGTCAGTTGACGGTAGGTTAGGAGAAAGTTTACGGTAACCAGTTGGAAATTCTTGCTGTGGAACAGTAAGGTTTTCCAACAATTTTGAGGCTTCATCTATGTGAGGGAAAATGTGAGTTTGATGACTCCCTTTGCATAACTTACAAGGAAACCTAACTTTACCCTTTTTCCCAGGAACCTGACTATCACTGGTTGATGGATCTATGGAAAGTTGATGAGATTTTTCTGACCATACTTCCAGGACCTTTGGAATACGAGGACAATTTACAAGGAAGTGGTCACCCTTACAAAGCCTGCAAGGGTATTTGGGTTTACGATGCATGTTGGAGTTTTCCTCAACACAACTAACACTTACAACCATGGTTGGTTGGTTGACTTCATTTTTATCTTGCTTCTTCTTCTTCTTCTTCTTCTTCTTCCCTTTCTTCTTCTTCTTAGACACCTAGTTACTAGCGTCAAGGCTTTTACCAGGTGAAGAGGAAGAAATGGAGGAAGAAAAATTAGGCGAAGAAGGTAAAGGGTCAACAGAAGGTTGGTGATGTTGAGATGGTGAACTCTGTTGAGGTGAAGCATTCGGTTGAGGTGGAACAATTGGAGTATTTTGGGCCAACGAAGTTGAAAATAACCATATCGGTAAACCTATTGTAAATCCAGGTAATGACAAAGTAGCCATATAAGGAGGACCAACATTTCCAAAGTAAGGAAAAGTACTAGGATTCTCGTTAGGAGGGGTTCCTAGGTTGGTAAATTCCGGAATATTTGCCATTATATTCAACTTCAGTGAATTTTATTAACAATTTATAACTAAAATTAACAATTAACAATTCACACTTAACAATTAAAATTCACAATTCACACCTATGGTCTCTAAAAGTAAAAACAAACAAATTAACACGCGCTATCAAATCTAGGAGTCAAACCACACACAAAAAGTAACCTTCCGGACCGAAAACACTAGTTGGTGATGAAATCCAACATCGCAGAATTCAGTACAGAAGTGGCGGGTGGAACAGTTACCCCGACAACCTTCTTAATGAATAGACTGGCACAAGTTCCTCCACTTTAACCGTCTCGAGTGAAGTGAACCCCCCAGAAAATCCAAGTGAGTCTAGCCGACGTCTGCTCCAGGTACAGTGGGATCTTCCCTCCACCATCACCTTGGGTAGAACCCTAAAGATAATGGTCACTAAGGTCACCAACATCAAAAAATATACCTGGGGGAACAGTCTACGATCCGATAGCACGCAAGGGCAGAGTAACAAGCTCAATCCCCTTGCCGGCTCCTTGACAATAATCCAAGGTTTACCGACAAGTGACCCCAGGCTCCTCGATAATGGTCAATCCGAGGTTTACCGTTTGTAGTACGTGCGTATCTGGCGTCGTTCCCAATGAAGTAGGATTGATTCCCTCACTGGTTCGGACACGATCTCGTGCTTCTCCTTTAAGAGGAGCTTTCCCAGAGCATAAATGTAACAGTTGGATTTATCCTACCACAAGATGAGCTACTTGTTTGGTTTTGCTGTCTTGGAGAGTTAATTACTCCCTACTCCAAGACACTAGCCTAAGCTATGTTGGTGTATCAGAGCCCTAGAAAATAAAAATATTACTAGATGAATTTTAATTAAGCGTTGTGTTATTAAGGCTGTTATTGCTCAAATGGGTAAATGGATATGAAACCAATGGTGTTATGACCCGACTCAACTGAATGCAATCGAATATGATAATGTAATCTTTTCAATTCGATGAATCCTAACTAAAGTAAGGAGAGAGTTTCTATTCACTTCCAACAATGCAAAAAATTGATCACTAAGAGAAAATATAACAAATTCTCTAATGCACTAATTTTGTCAAGAAAAACTAATGCAAATCAATTCCAAAATAAAATTTTTTATTTTTATTTTTGTGTAAATTCAAATCAAAGAAAACCGATCTAAATCTACGATTGATTTTTCAGAATGTAAACTATGCAATTGTAATCTATGCACAATTCACTTGAAAAGTATGCAAATGTAATCTATGCACATTTTTCATTTATATTCTGAAAATGAGAATTCTAATTATGGAAATGTGATCTATGCAAAGAATTCTCAAACACAAGATGATTCTAATGTAATCTAAGAACCAATCAAGTGTAAGTCGAGAAAATTGGTTGAGAGTTCCAAAGATCAAGAAATAAAAACACTCAAAGGTGATTAACACTCATACACAATTTTGCAAAAACAAAAGCAAAAAGATGCAAAATTGTGAAAGGACTGAGAGAAACCTCCAAGTAATGACCAAAGGAAAACAAATGAAGAATTTCTCAAAAAGAGACTCAAAACACCCAATTGATAAAAGCTTAGAGCAGGAATGCTAATGAAACAAGCTTAGATGAAGACTTCTGACAGGTAACCAGTGGATCTGGGTAGCAAAAAACAAATTATAAACAAAATTTAAGAGGCAAAAAAGGAAAAAATGGAATTTTCTAAACTTTTGACAGGGTACGTAGGCAGCCTGTTTGCACAGGTGCGGCCAAGCTCTGTGTACAAAGCCGAAGTGCGTACAGGTACGCACTGTGCTCAACGCAGAGGGTGCGTACTGCTCTCAAAACCAACAAAAATAAAAACTAACTTAACCCTAAGCTATTCCACCGAAATTCACAGTCAATCAGTCAAAAACCAGAAAGAAATCAAAATATCAATCAAAAGACTTTTCTCAAATCAAAGTATCAATCAAAAGAGAAATCAATCAAATCCATGGATTCCCCAGTGGAGTCGCCATTTTGTCATGCGGAAAGAGTCAATTTTGCGGACAAAACCGACCTCCCTAGAAGCTAAGGCTTTCTAGTGACAAACAAGACAAGTAAACACTACCTTTCTCTAAATATGCATTTAGAATACAAGTAATCAGGTGTTTATAACATACCTTTAGTCCAACGCTTTGTAGTAGTCCAGCCTCGCCGATCCGGATGAGCTCCTCCTTCTCTTCGAAACCTGCATTCACTAACAAGCCAAAAGATTACATAGCACCTGATAAACTTATAAAATAAAACATATTCATCATACAGACCAAGGAGTATATGAAACAAATCATGTATAACAATCTGTTGAGAAAAGTGAGCTTAATTGTATTAAGTGGAAACAAAAGAAACCATTACAACCTGAGCCTTGGTGTTGTGCAGGTCCCTCCTAGGGTCCAGCAAGAGTTTTCCTTTACTTTGATCAGCTCACCCACTTCCAAATAAGGCTAGGAAAGGATGGGAATCTCTCCTCTCAAGCTCTATAAGGGAGTCCTAATTCCAGCAGCATCTACCCTTAGGAATGTTCAGCTTTCAACCTCTCCTCCCTCTGGCCCAATGCTTGTATTTATAATGCTTTGGAGGAAGTTAATCAGGTCCACCATGAATGGGATAAGCCCCTCTTTCAAAGGGATAGCTCCCCTCTTCATGGGATAAGTTCCTCTTTCATTGGGATGCATGAACCATCTGGAGGCGCTCAATGCACGTCAAACCATCTTCTAGAATGCTCTAGAATCGACCACAAGTAACTTTTTTGAAGTAAAACTCACGCCTTTTGACCTTTACAAGAGTACGCACCAACCCCTTTACAGACAGAGCGTACAAGTACGCAGGTATTGTGAACTTGAGGTGCGTACACGCAGGTAAGGTTAAGAGAAACTGCGTAACCAGAGTTAATTGACTTTTTAAGGACTTTCTCTCTTTCTTGGAGTTTGACATGAGGAGCAGAGGTATAAGACTTGCCAAGGAGGACAGTATGACAGTTGATGGAGCCATACCGACTGTAAATAGTCATGGTGACAAATTTTAGTGTAACATCCCTACTGTTTTATTTATTTGCAACTCCTCTTGAACATCTCTTATGGAGGTTAACAATTTCATCATATGATTCTTTAGATATGTCCCCTTTACCAAGCATATTTAACATATCTAAACAATCATCCCTTACCCCTTTCAATAATATTGTTTTGAGAATATCTTTACTTACATCAGGGCACTTGGATCTCTGCAGATTATACTAGAGTCTTTTCACAAAGCCCTCCAGATTTTCATCCTCCTTGTGAACCATCTTGAATAATTCCTCCCTTTTTTCTCTCGTCCGGCAATAGTCTTGGTATTTGGCCAGAAACTTCTCCTTCATTTGATCCCATGTCATGATCACATGACCTCCCAAGCTCATAAACCATCTTAGTGCATTTCCTTTTAATGTTGCTGGAAACAACTTCCATTTTTTAGCATGATTAACATAATCATAACTTCTACATAATATATCAAACTCGAAAAGAAACTCATCAGGGTCTTCAAAGGATAAACCATGGAAGTTAGGTAAGGCTGACAGTGGGATATTCTTCATAGGAGTTGTTCCCCTGGGAAGTTCCCCAATAGGGAATTCCAAGGTGGAGAGAGAGTTCTCGCCTCTTCCTTCTCCTCCTCCACGTCCTCCACCAAATATTCCTTCATTGTTTCCATCCATTGGTTGTTTTCCTGTTGCGCTTGCCTGGTCTTCAGTGCTTTCTGTTGGACTCTCAATGTCCTGAACTGGTTCCTCAACTTCAATATCTTCTATTGGTTCTTCAATTTCCTCCACTGGTTCCTCGGTATGTTCTACTATTTCTTCAACCCTTTCAGGTCCCACTACTTCCTCTATTTCGTAGTCCGTTTGGAGAGAATGTTGAGTCTGTGGTCTCCGAGAGCTTAGCCTTTGAGAAGTCTCAGCTTTTGAAATAATCTCATCAATGAAAGTTTTTCTTCCTCCTCTTCCTTTGCCCTTGCCACCTGTAGGATTAGTTTTCTTGCATCCTCTCATGCATCCTGCATATCTAAAAGAAGATCATCAGTGCTTTTAAAATCTATGATTGCCTTCCTCGGCAACGACGCCAAAATGTTGGTCACTTTAATTGCTTATTGATTTAAACAACAAAGTGCTACATAAATTGTCAACCCAGGGAAGTCTTGTTATTTCAAAGGCAACTGCGTACTATATGTACTCAATCCTAAAAGCAACAAAAGTTGTAGTAAAGACTGATGACACTTTGTCTTAAGCAAACTGAAGCTCCACTCTAAGTTACAGCAAAAATAACCTATTGCAGACAGCTACCAAAGAATTCTTAAAGGAAGTAATTTAAAGAATCAATCTACACAGGAGAGTGCTCGCTATGCTGTAACAGAGAACAGGACCCTATTCCTGGAGCAGGAATCTTCAGCACCTGTTCCTGATTATCAAGCTGCCACCTTGCTCTGTAAACTTAATTGCAACACACATGAATTAACTGTTGATAAAATAAACACTGCAACAATCAATTGGAAGGTAAACAGAGTTTCAGCAAAATGATGTTCAATGAACAATACTATTAACAAAGCATGAATAAAAGACAGACTTAACACACTGCAGAAATATAATGGGTGAATCTTGTGATGAAGGTGGGCCCTGTCCTTCTCACAAGATTCCCCAGGAAACACGAACTAGAAAGAAATGTTCAGAACAAAATTTTATTCATGTGACAATAGGTCATGTTACAGAGAAAATGGATTCCAGTTCTGTTCCTTCAACTCAGCCTCCTTCCGTAGTCTGTTCATCCCCTTTCTAATGTAGATGTCTCCTCCTTTTAAAGAGGACACATCTATTACAATAGATTACATTGTAAGTCCTATTTTAACCCTTTGTACAACAACAGGGAAGTCAGTTTTCCCTTTAACAAAATGTTGTTACAAAAATACTGTCTTTAGATCATGATCGTTACATCCAGTGTAGCAACTCCTTCGGTGATCTTCTTTTGCTGCTGTCAAATCTAAACTGTAGATCACAATTGTTTAGCCATGATATTTTCGCGTTGTTCCTGCTGTTTCAACAACCGTGGAAGTAATCTTGCAATCTCCAGGTAGTTTCAGCAACGTGAACTGCACATTGTTCTTTAACCATTCAGCAATTATCAATTCAATGGTTAATAATGAAGATAGTGTAATTATATGTAAAATAATTAAACGTATAGTGATGAGAAGATATATTGTGTACCTTTGGGATACTTGGGTTAAAACAATAACAAGGAATTTAGATATAAGTTGAAAAAGGGTGACATTATAGCAAAATGTATGGTCAAAAAAGAGACAATATGAGGTCCTAACACCCCTACTGCATATGAGAGATCTGGTCTGGAGTGGGTGAGGTACAATAAGCTCCCCACTAGCTGTCGATAGAGAGTACTATCAACTAATGGAGTGTCACCTCCATCCTCAAGGTGGACCCTAGACAGAAAAGGAGTCAGTGCTGGCTTTCAGGCAGTCATGCGAAATCTCTCGAGGAGATCTCATGCATACTTAGCCTGAGATAGTTTGATGCCTGTGGCATCCTGGATAATCTCAAGACCAAGAAAGAAGTGTAATGGACCGATTTCCGTCATCAAGAACCTATCATGCAAGGCCTTCTTGACTGTACCAATGGCTGAAGCTGAGCTGCTGGTGATTAGGAGATCATCCATATACAAAACTAAGATAAGAAGAGAATCATGTGTCCTGAGCATGTAAACATTCAGATCAGACTTACATCTTTCAAAGTTTTGTGATAAGAGAAAAGAATCCATCTTCGCATACCAAGATCTCGGGGCCTGCTTAAGGCTGTAGAGAGATTTCTTCAGTCTATAGACCAAAAATGAATCCTAAATGAAACCATGTGGCTGCTCCATGTAGATCTCCTCAGATAGGTCTCCATGAAGAACGACATTCTTCACATCCATCTCATGTACTTCCCACCCCTCGGTAGCCGCAATGGCAAGTGTAAGGCGTATGGAATCCATCTTTGCTACTGGAGCAAAGGTCTCATCATAATCAATGCCATGCACTTGTTGGAAGCTTTTGCCTACTAGCCTTGCTTTCCGTCCAGTGATTTGTCCATCTGCAGCATATTTGGTCATGTAGACCCATTTTCATCCGACAAGTTTCCTTCCTGAAGGAAGGGGAACCAGATCCGAGGTATGGTTCTCGAGGAGGGAGTTATACTCCTCCTCCATGGCGGACTCCCAAGATGGATACCCAGCACCCTCAGCATAAGACTGTGGATCATAAGACTGAACCAAATAACAATGCCAGGATGACAATGGTTCAGTGGCAGTGAGGGCAAGAGGAGGCTCAATAAACTCTGAGCTAGTCCTCTACAGATTAGAAGTATCCCCCACAAGACCATTTCTAGTAGTTGGGTGGTCTTGTGCATATATCTCACGTAAGCTCCTTGTTCTCTGATTTATGACAGGGGAATATGATTCACTGTTGGAAGCCCGATCTGGGCTTGGATGTGGATCATCATATGCATGCAATGGATTTGTATTTGAAGACTTTATCTCTGCATCTGCATGCTCTACCGCGGCATCTGCATGCTTTGTATCTGCATCTGAGTGTACTGAGTCATCATCTTGCACGTTAGGTAGATAAAAGTTGTCTGCATGCGGCAATTAAGGTGCATGCGAGAGACTTTCCTCAAATTTGACACTTCGCTCAATGATGAGCTTGTCTGTAGAGGAAATCAGGAGTCGGTATCCCTTCACACCATCAGGGTATCCAACAAAGATGCACTCAATGCTCTGTGGATCAAGAGCTTTCCTCTTTTCAGAGGGGATCCTGGCCCATGCTCGGGAGCCGAAAACACGGAAGTGGGTGACCTCCGGTTTAGTGCCGCTCCAAGCCTCAAAGGGGGTCTGATCCTTGACAAACCTATGAGGAGATCTATTCTAGATGTAGTTAGCACAATTAAGTGCTTCATCCCATAGCTTATGAGGCAGTGACTTAGCATGCAACATGCAGGAAGCCATCTCTTTGAGAGATCGGTTCTTTCTCTTAGCAACTCCGTTCTGCTGCGAAGTGTATGGAACTGTGTACTGCATCTATATGCTGGACTGAAGGTAAAGGTTCCGAAGTGCTATGTTAACATATTCCCCCCCATTTTTTGTACGGAGGTCTTTGATCTTTCTCTCTGACTGTGTCTCAACTAGTGCTTTGAAATCTTCAAAGTGTGCAAAAACTTCAGATTTGGCCCTGAGAAGATACACCCAAGTATACCGTGACAAATCATCAATAAATGTAAGCACATACCTTGCTTTGTTGATGGAAGTATGAGGAAAAGGCCCCATGAGATCACTATGGATCAGATCTAGAGGAGAGGATGCTCTATGAGTCTTGCTGGTGTCAAAATTTTCTCTAGGATGTTTGCCAACGACACACCCTTCACAAACTCTTTTGGAGAAACTGATATTTGGTAAGCCTTCCACCGTCTCATGCTTGCATAGCTGCTACATATACCTGTAATTTAAGCGACCAAACCTCTCGTACCGAAGCCTACTACTATCATCAGCATGTGTAAGCAATAAGGAGGATTCAGATTCAATAAATTCAGAAAATGTATATAGTCTAGCTCCATTGTTTACCTCACTGGTTGCAATTTTGGAGCTGCTATGTAGGTCATATTTGTTCACTACATCTGGAGTGAATTCCACTCTCTTTCCGGTGCCAGAATGAGTGATCTGATAAACTGAAAGTAGATTTACTGAAAGTTTTGGAACATGAAGCACATCTTCAAAGCTTCCGTGTAAAATTTCCACTCTACCTTTTCCAGTGACCTCAATAGGTGAGTCATCTCCCATGAGGATGGGAGGGCTTTTGCATGCATCCAAAGAGGAATAGACTTCCTTTGCAGCAGCCATATGATGTGATGCACGAGAATCTATACATGCATCAGGGGAAGAATTAATTGCAATTAAAGCATGAAAATTGTTACCTTTCCCGTGTGGCGGATCCTCAGTTTTCTTCTTGGCGCCCTGAGGGATGTGGTCCCCAAGGTTGTGCTTCTGAAGGATTTTTGCAATTTGGCCAATTTGTTTCTTCATGCAAGAGGATTCTAGATGGAATCCTCTTTGACAGTAGGTGCATCTGTTTCCTTTCTTCCCTTTCTCATTTCTCGAGTCGGAGGAATCATTGAAGGGCTTGGTGTACCCTTCCTTCTTTGGATGGGAATGCGCTTTTCCCTTGTCTTTTTGCTGCTGATTTTTCTGATTTGAATCAGATCTGTGATTTTTATTGTGGCTGCCATCATGCACAGCAAGTGCATGCACTTTTGGAGGTTTGATTTTCCCCATGCCAATGAGTTTATCTTGCTCAAAAGTAAGGGACTCCATGAACTCTTTGAGAGAAGGCATAGTGTAGGATTTACCTGTTGTGAGCCTTACTGAATGAAATGTAGACACAAAGATGGAGTATTCCAGTCTGAGCTTTGACATAATAGAGAGAATTTGGCAACTCTCTTCCTTGGATTTTTCAATTCCACAACCCTTGAGTTACAGCAATGGATCATTATATTTGGTGAAGAAGTCTTGAATTTTGTCATAGTTATGTCGATCCAATGACAGCAGCTCCACTTCGAGCAGATGTCCTTTCATCTCATCCTGTTTCCCGTAGAGTTCTTCAACCTTTTTCCAAATCTGATTGGGAGTATTGTAGGCAGATAGATGAAACTGCAACTCTAGAGAGATGCACATGCATATGGATCTGTGGGCCTCATCCATACAGTTGAGGTACTTGGATTTCTCTATGGTTGAAGTGGGTTCCACTTTTGCAGCCATGGTAATCATGTACAACCCTTTTTGACGAAGGTATCGAGCCATTTGGTCCTTCCATTCGTGATAGTTGTATGGTGTTAGGATCAATGCTTTGGGAAACTCAATTTTTCTGTCGATCTTTGATCTCCAAATTGTAATACCTGCAAAATAAAGTACTGGTGCACCTTTTATCTCGCAACCTATGGGCTATGATACCATGTGCAGGTTTACCATTACACCAAAACCCATAGGTGTTGGTAAACATTACAACCCAGTAACTAGGATCCCCAGGGTGGAAATTACGGATTCCATAGAGATGCAATGATTCTCCCAACACCCCCCCTCAAACGCAACTCGGGGGAATCGAACCTGGGTCCAAGCTCTCATACCATGTAAATGTGTTAGAAAACCTCCACAGATGAATCTAGCTAGTAAAGGTTGAACACACAGCTTTGCAAAGCAAAAACACTAAAAGAAAATTGAAAGAACAAAAGAATGATTCATTAGAAATATGTTACAATGCTCATGATATAACATTATTGGGTGAAGATCCCAAGGTAATGCACCATAGTGGTGATCAATGAGAAGACTCAACACCTACAACAAGTTCCAGAGAGAACTAGCCAGTTGGAGAGTGAAAGGAGTAAATTAGGGAGTAAATCATGCAAAAGGAATCTTGTATGAAAGGAGTAAATTAGGGAGTAAATCATGCAAAAGGAATCTTGTATGTAGTCACATGCTTTAACTAAGAGTCCGCATGTAGGTGTGTAGTAGTTCCAACACAAAGGGTTTGGGGCACGGAAGCCTCTGGACAACAACACGCAGAGGGTTTGGCGCATGGAAGCCTCTAGACAACAGAGCAGAGAGGGTTTGGCGGCTGCAACTGCCCCACGCTTCTGCAACTAGCTTATGCAACTGTTCCACGCTTCTCACCCAACCAACTCATAGAGGGGACTCCGAAGAGCACGCAGAGATGTGCTCTTCTCATGTAGAGACACGCACACTTCACGCTGAGAATACAAACACGCAGCCTTTAGGCTGAGAGCTTTCTCCACTTCCTCCCTTTCACGGAGCAATGGCTCTATCCCTTTTTTAATATGTAGCAATGGCCACCCTCAGCCATGCTTCACGCACACGCAGAAGGCTTCCTTAACTTCGGCAGGCTGCTTTGGCAGCACGTAACAATACAGGGCCTCCTCCACGCACGCAGATGGATGCTCTTCTCACGCAGATGGACAGTGGCCTCCGGTTCCAGACTCATGCTCTTCAAAATCTCAAAAGCTGTCATACCAATTGTTGTTTGAATAGGGGAAATGAGGAAAGAAACTACACATTCAGTGATACATTGACCAAGAAAAGCATATATCAGATTTGAAAACTGAATTCAAACACACTCATAAACACAGGATTTAAGTGGTAAAACCTTGAGAAGGTGTCAAGGAAACATTCATGGGGAAGGGATTGGAATATCTCTATTAATTCAACAATGATTCTCCACGATTACTAGGCATTCACTAGTTTTATACAAGCCTCCTCGGTTACATAACTGCTATTGTGGTATAAAACTAACTAGTTACATTTTTAACCAAATTTACATAATTTGTTGTCACTTCCAACAATTTCTACAATAAAAAAACATGATTCGAATTCAAACACTGCATCTACAAGATTTTTTGAAAAATTTACTCAGATTCCTACCACTTTTAATTTTCATGCAATTCCTCCACCTCCTTTATTGAAATTGTAAGTAAACTTGAAAATTTATAGAAACATCTTCAATTATGTTTCCTATTAATACGCTGCTAATTTTTTTTTTCGCTGTCTCATGACAAAGTAGTAACAATCGCTTTCCGTTTCAATTGATGTGAAGGGTCGTTTAATGTTCTTGGCCCCACTTGTCCTCCTAAGCCACCTCAACAACCTCTGAGATCAATATATAGCTGATCTTCAAGCTTTCAATATACTGGTCATCTGCAGCACGTCTGAGAGAATTTTTGGTGTGGATCTGCAGAGGTGGAACATGGGTAGGGCTCCGTGGTGTGAGAAATGGGGGTTAAAGAAGGGCCCATGGACACCTGAAGAGGATCAAATTTTCGTCAATTATATTCTCAAAAATGGGCATGCCAATTGGCGTGCGGTTCCCCAACTCGCTAGTCTGTAATCAATATAAATATATTTTCTGATATTCTCATTTATATTTATATGTTTACGAGGTATTTCCATTAAATAAACTTCAATTTTGTAATATGCAGGGCTTCCTCGTTGCAGTAAGAGCTGTCGATATCAAACGAGGTTCTTTTACAGAAGAGGAAGGGCAAACAATCATTCGGATGCATGGAATTTTAGCGCGGACAATTATTCGGTCGCATTTGTGAGTCATAACATTAATTAACACTAATGAATTGTGCTATGTTCTTAAGTTAAGAAAAAATCTGTACAACCAGGAGGTTTTAGTGATTTCATCAGAGTAATTAAAACAATATCTAATAAATAAAGTTACAACTATTGAGTAGTTCACTATAATCCTTCACATAATTTTTAACAGAAATGTATTTTGCATTAAAAAAAAGTCAAATTATTTTGACTATAAAATAGTTAGAATATAACCTATCTATTGACAAATATAATAAAAATGTATTATATTTATTAAAATATTTATTAAAATATTCATTTATTATTTTATTCTAATGTCTAGCATTTGTGAGTCATAACATTAATGAACACTATGAATTGTGCTATGTTATTAGGTAAAAAAACACAGCTACAACAAGATTTTAATGATTTCATCATAGTAATTAAAACAATATCTAACAAATAAAGCTACAACTATTCTAACCAGACCACCATACTACTTAAAACAATATTTAACAAAGAATAAAAATGACATTATAGAAACAATTTTTACATTTAAAAAATAAAAATAAATAAAATTTTAATATTAAATTTTAAAATTCATATATATATATATATATATATATATATGATTTGATTATAAAAAATATTTAAATATTAAAATGTCTATAAAATTGCTAAAAACAACTTTAATAATTATATTTATAATACTTTAAAATTATTATTAACTTTATAATCTCTTTAAACTCCTTACTGATTATTAATCTTTATAGCACTTTGGATTTCCAATACCCACCCTATCAACCTTGGAACTCTTGAATGGTGTGGAATTTCAAATTCCATTTGCTTGTTCAAGAAAATTCCATCATTTTCCCTTTCTGTTTTCAATGACTTTTATTTTATTTTTATTTCCATGTAAGTACACAACTTTACTTTTACAATTTGGGTATTAGATGTGAGAGGTGTTACTCTAAATTATTTCTCCTTATTACATATAAGAAGAGAAATCATTTGTATTAATTAGTTATTTATAATTATCAATACGAAAAATTGTAATTATTTCCAAAAATCATATTTAATAGAAAAAAACTAAGTACTTAAACTCCAATGATTCAATACATACATATACATAACTTTACTTTTACAATTTGGTTATTAAGTACCAGAGCGGTTAACCTAAATTATTTCTCAAAAATGGACATGACTATCTAACTTTACTTTTACAATTTGGTTATTAAGTACCAGAGCGGTTACCCTAAATTATTTCTCAAACATGGGCATGACCATTGGCGTGCGGTTCCCCAACTCGCTGGTCTGTAATCAATATAAATATATTTCCTGATATTGTCATTTATATTTATATGATTACAAGGTATTTCCATTAAATAAACTTCAATTTTGTAATATGCAAGGCTTCCTCGTTGCAGTAAGAGCTGTCGATATCAAGCGAGGTTCTTTTATAGAAGAGGAAGGGCGGACAATTATTCGGTTGCATAGAATTTTAGGGCGGACAATTATTCGGTCGCATTTGTGAGACATTAAAAAAACGTCTACAACAAGGTTTTAATGATTTCATGAGAGTAATTAAAACAATACCTAACCAATAAAGTTACAACTATTTTCTAAGTAAGCCACTATAATATTTAAAACAATCTTTAACAGAAATGTATTTTACATTAAAAAAAGTCAATTTATTTTGACTATAAAATAGTTACCATATAAACTATCTATTAAATTGTGCTATATTGTTAAGTTAAAAAAAACCTTTACAACAAGATTTTAATGATTTCATCATAGTAATTAAAACAATATAGAACAAATAAAATTACAACTATTCTAACCAGACCACCATAATATTTGAAACAATATTTAACAAAGAAAAAAAATGACATTATAAAAATGATTTTTACATTTAAAAAATAAAAATAAATAAAATTTTAATATTAAATTTTAAAATTCATAAAATTCATATATATATATATATATATATATATATAATTTGATTATAAAAATATTTAGATATTAAAATATCTATAAAATTACTAAAGCCTTTATATAATTATATTTATAATACTTTAAAATTACTATTAATTTTATAATCTCTTTAAACTCCTTACCAAATATTAATCTTTATAGCACTTTGGATTCCCAATACCCACCCTATCAACCTTGGAACTCTTGAGTGGTTTGGAATTTCAAATTTCATTTGCTTGTTCAAGAAAATTCCATCATTTTCCTTTTATGCTTTCGATAATTTTTATTTTATTTTTATTTCCATGTACCTACACAACTTTATATTTACAATTTGGTTCTTAGATGTGAGAGGTGTTTCTCTAAATTATTTCTCCTAGTTACATATAAGAAGAGAAATCATTTGTATTAATTAGTTATTTATGATTATCAATATGGAAAATTGTAATTATTTAGAAAAATCATATTTAATAGAAAAAACCAAGTACTAAAATTTTAATGATTCAATCCATGCATGTACATAACTTTACTTTTACAATTTGGTTATTAGGTACCAGAGGTGTTACCCTAAATTATTTCTCCTAGTTACATAAAAGAAGAGAAATCATTTGTATTAATTAGTTACTTACGGGAAAATTGTAATTAATTGCAAAAATCATATTTAATAGGAAAAAATTGTGATTATTTGCAAAAAAAAAAAAAAAAAAGGTTTTATGAACAAATTTTGTTACAAATTTATTAGAATGTAAATTTTGCATAATGACTCATTTATTTATGCATTCAAAATCTTATTTTAAACATAGGGACAGTTGTGGTTACATATCTCTTAAACTTTAGGAGTATTTACAATGATTTTTCTCTCCATAATATTAACATGTTTATGTGGTTCTATTATTCTATAACTCTTTGTTGAATTTTAATTTTTAAATATTTTTTGGTATATGTTTAAGTATGAAATAATGAAATTTAGTATTAAAATTGAATTAAAATTATTATTTGAATAACGATGTTTAGACAACAAGTAGCTTAAAATTCTCCAAGATTATTGCTCCAAGATGAGTATGATTATTAATACTCACAAGACTAAAATCATGATAAAAAATCTAAAACTATGAGGTATGATAATAACTATTTGGACACATATATCAAGATTCTCAATTAGAATTATAAGATTGAGAAAAGGATAAGTGGCCATGGAAAGCTTATTATGGAAAGCTTATTACCAGCTTGAAAACAATTGTAAGTCTTCAAAGCTTTGGGTATGGAGTAAAAGAAAGTTCCACTTTGACACTATTGTCACCCATGTTATTTTATATGGATGTGAGATTTGGGGTTGCACTATATCTAGGTAATTGAATGAAATACTCCCTACCCTATCCTCTTGATTGAAATTAGCCTCTATTCCATTGAATGTATGACTATGATTTGGTATCTCATGTAAGCTATACAATATGGAAACAAAGAGGTTCCCAAAAATTGTTTAAACTCTAGCCAAAATCCCCGGCCTTCAGCTCAAACAAGGCTAGCATAACTAGGAGGAGATGGTGTTGGAGAATGAGGATAATATTAAAAATATTATTACTTCCAAATTTAAGGACAAGTTATGGGAGGATAAAGAGTTAGAGAGAAAAAGGAAGTTAAGGTATTATAAAGAGGTGATCAATCCCAATCTAGATAACTAGAACTATATTTCACTCTTGACCAAGAACTATATTTCTCTCTTGATGAAGTGCTAAGAAGAAAATGAGCATTGCCATGTTAAGAACTAATTCTCATGACCTTCAAAGTGAAAATGAGAGTTGGTCAATTCTCAAAACACCTTGGCAGTAAGGAGTTTGTTACCTTTTCCACTATAGGAGGGTTGGAGATGAAAACACTCTCTTGAGTCTTTTAGTCACATCCTTTCTTATTTCCAAAAGCTTTCCCACAATGCCAACTTTATTAACTTGTTAAGTGAGCAAAATTATGGTGATCTAGGAAGGCTTCTACCCATTTTTTTCAATCATGAAAAGAAAATATTAAAGAATCTCAACTAATTTCTTACTTTCTTTTATTTAAATGGATAGACCATATTTGTCTTAATAAAAGTTAATCATCAATATTTAATAATTTTAATAATAAAAAATACTTTACCTAATAAATTTCATTAATAAAATAATTATTTTATATTTTTAAAGATAAACTAACTTTATCATTTTATTTTTACTTTAACCATATTTATAATCCCACAAAATTCTTTTATAGATTTCATTAAGTCAAATTTATAATTCCAACCATTTTTTCTCAATTTAAAAGAAATAAGAATAAGAATAAAAATTTAAGAATTTTTTTTTTCCTTAAAAATAGCATAGGAAACCTAAATTCAAAAAATAAAAATCTACTTATACATGGGTAATCTGGTTATATGCACTATGGCTGAGGGTTATGTAGGTAATATGTGTTGTGTTGTTTTCTCAATGTCTTCAATCTTTGTAATTGCCCTAGTCTAAAAATTATGATTATTATGGATATTCCAGCCAAATTTTGAAAAAATTTGGCAGAGATTTTTGTAAATCCAATTAAAGGCTGTCAAAATTCATAATTTTAGGTGCCCTATAATGTTGAATCTATTTCCACCATAAAAAACATGATTCAAATTCAAACAATACATCCTCAACATTTTTGAAAATTTTCCGCCTACCACTTTTATCTAGCAATTCCTCAACCTCCTTTATTAAAAGTGTAAGCTGCTAGATTTTTTTATGGCTCTCTCATGACAAAGTAATAACAATCGCTATCCGTTTCAATTGATGTGAAGGGTCGTTTAATGTTATTGGCCCCACTTGTCCTCCTAAGCCACCTCAATAACCTCTGAGATCAACATATGGCTGATCTGCAAGCTTTCAATATACTGGTCATCTGCAGGACGTCTGAGACAATTTTTGCTGTGGATCTGCAGAGGTGGAACATGGGTAGGGCTCCGTGGTGTGGGAAAAGGGGGTTAAAGAAGGGCACCTGGACTCAAATTCTCGTCAATTACATTCTCAAAACTGGGCATGGCAATTGGCGTGCGGTTCCGCAACTCGCTGGTCTGTAATTAATATAAATATACTTTCTGATATTCTCATTTATGTTTACAAGGTCCATTTATATAAACTTCAATTTTGTAATATGCAGGGCTTCCTCGTTGCAGTAAGAGCTGTCAATTACGATGGATGAATTATCTGAGACCTGATATCAAGCGAGGTTCTTTTACAGAAGAGGCAGGGCGGACTATCATTCAGTTGCATGGAATTTTAGGTAGCAGGTAACGAATAAACAAAATACTTATTCCATATTCTCACGATGGATAACTTTGGCACAATTTATTTATTTGTGTGATGGTTTCAGATGGTCTGTGATAGCCTCCAACCTGCCAGGGAGAACAGATAACGAGATTAAGAATTTCTGGAATTCCAAGCGTTTGTTGAATATGGGACTCGATCCCTCGACACATAAGCCCATAGAAGAAAGCAACCCCAAAGCTCCACACTAGTACAAGGCCTGGGCTGTGAGGAGGCACAAGGCACAGTGGGAAAATGCAAGACTCGAAGCAGAAGCTCGCCTCTCGTGGGAATCACTGATTAAGTCCTACCACACCAATGGCAGTACAGTGGAAACGACAACAATGCCTAACAATAATCCACCGGCTGATTATTTCTTGAAGACGTGGAATTCAAAAGCTGGTAAGGCTTTCAGGAAGGAGAATCATTATCCCAATGGAGGAGGAGACGATCCCCTTTTATCGTCATTGCACCCAGATGATAATGATAATGACGTTGAGAAGGACAACACCTCCCAACAATGCAATTCTGCATCATTTGAGTGGATCAGGGATTGCAATGTGGAACTAGGTTTTCCAGAACTTCCCCTGGATGAGGGACTGCAATGTGAAACTAGGTTTTCCAGAGCTTCCCCTAGGTTTTTCATGAAGGAGAATCATTATCCCAATGGAGGAGGAGACGATTCCCTTTTATCGTCAGTTTTATCGTCATTACACCCAGACGATAATGATAATGACGTTGAGAAGGATAACACCTCCCAACAATGCAATTCTCCATCATTTGAATGGATCGGGGACTGCAAGGTGGAAACTCCTAAAGTACCTTCATTTGTAGCTAATATGACAAAAGATAAGGCCACCGACGGACGAACGAGGTTTTCTGGAGCTTCCTCTGGATTTCCTTGATACTGATGACAGCGATGGTAACGTTCAGTCAAAATTGAGAAAGGGTTTTCAGCAGCAGGCTGCTTCACCATTGCCCGAATTACTTGAAGAGGATTACTGGACCAACATGTAGTTTATTGCTCACGCATATGCATTTTAAGAGCATACACTTAAGAAATCTCACTTTTTTGATTGGGCATAATTTTGGGATATTTCAGGGATATGCAATTTTATCTATGCATGTGCATTCTTGTTGGAATTTAATTCCAACTGCAACATAAACAGCTCGATAGAAATCCGATTTGTTGTAGATATTCGAGACTGTTGGATGGCTCAAAGTCATGCTTCATATTTTGCACATTACTGTGCATTAAATTTTCAGAATTAAATTCCCCTGCAATAGCCGACTTCATTTCTTGAAAAAGGAATCACTGCTTGCTACGCAGATAAGCTTTAGAAGATATTTTTATTATCTTATTGTTTAAAGTCAAATATGTTTTTAACATATAAATGTAATGAACAGAAGTTTCTTTTTATGTTAGAAGAATGTAAGAGAAATAAAAAAAGGACAGAGAAGAAGGTAGAGTAGAGTTTCAGCAACTGTCTCTGTGTTTCAGCAACAGACTCTGTGGCTGAAACTCGTGTTTCAGCAATCAGCAACAGAGTGTGTGTTTCAGCAACTGTCTGTCTGACCGATGCTGTTACACGTGTTTCAGCAACTGTCTGCTAGATGCTGAAACACGAATCTGTGTTAAAAAACAGAGTTTGAAAAAACAAAATATGGAGTTTTTAGTTATTCGAGAACTGTAGTTCTAAAGAAGTTTGTAATTTTTATTGTCATTTTTATGGTTAATAGAAACAGAGCTTTTCTCCATACCTTCTTTGTCGAGATTTCTCTCATTTCTTTGTATTGAGTTGATGAACTTTGCTTCCTCTGTTTTGTTCGAAATTATCAGAAATTCCCAACATGGTATCAGAGCTGGTCTAGGCACTCACTGAGTCAAAAACAGAGTTTGTTTTTCACTGTAGGAGCTGTAAGAAGCTTATTGAGCAGATTTTCTCCAGCAGAGAAAGTTTTTTGCTTGTTTTTAATTATATAGTCAGCATCTCTTCTTTACTTATACAGGTTAAGATGGCACATGCTGGAACTCGTTTGACAAATTCCCAACTCCCACAGTTTAATGGGAAAAATCACAGTTATTGGTCCATAACAATGAAAACATTGTTTGCTTCTCAAGGAATATGGGAGGTGGTTGAAACTGGCTATGCTGAACGTGCAGACGCAACAGCATTGGCTGCTTTGACAATGGCAGAAAGAGACGAGTTGAAGAGCGACAGGAAGAAGGATGTGAGAGCCCTATTTTTTCTCTTCCAATGAGTACATGAAAGTGTTTTTCCACGTATTGCAACAGCAACAAAATCCAAGGGGGCATGGGATATTCTCAAAACTGCCTATCAAGGCATGGAGAAGGTGAAGACTGCAAAGTTGCAGATGTTGAGGGGAGACTTTTTAACACTCAGCATGAAGGAATCTGATACAATAGATTCATTCTTCACTCAGGTTATTGGGTTGATAACCCAGATAAGATCTCATGGTGAAATTCTTGAAGAAAGAAGGATTGTAGAGAAGATCTTGAGGTGTTTACCCTCAAGGTTTAAAGCTGTTGTGGTAGCAATAGAAGAAACAAAGGATCTCTCACAGTTCACAGTAGATGAATTGAGTGCTTCTCTTATGTCTCATGAACACAGACTGAGTAGAGGAACAAATTCCTCTTTTGAGCAAGCATTCAAGACTCAGATGTCTTTTGGCCAAGGAAAAGGTCGAGGCAGAGCAAATAACAGAGGTCGTGGAAGAAGCCAAAACAAAGGCAGAAATAATCCTGCAAGTACAAGCGGAAGGAGCTGCGATCGGAACCAACATGAATGTTCAAGCAAACAGCAAGCTCATGGACAAAGGTATGACAAATCCCAAGTCCAATATCATTATTGTAAGAAATATGGACACTACGCCAATGAATGTAGGAAAAAACAAAATGACATGAATAGTAGGCAGAATGCTAATTTTGCAAATAAAGAAGATAAGAATCTAAAGAACGTGATGTTAACATGTAACATAGCACAAGACAAACAAGAAGATTTTTGGTTCTTAGACTCAGGTTGTAGTAATCACATGACTGGAAATATTGCAATGTTTGCCAATCTGGATGAAAATGTGAAATCGGAGGTGAGAACAGGAACTGATAGTAAGATATTTGTCAAGGGTAAGGGCAGAGTCAGTATCCAAGCAAGAAATGGAGAACAGATGATTGTGCGAGAGGTATACTATGTACCTGGTCTGAAATGTAATCTTTTGAGCATTGGACAGCTCATTAACAAAGGTTACAATGTGTTCTTCAAAGATGATATGTGTACAATCAAAGACATACCTCCAAGTAAGAAGATCATTGCACAAGTGCAGATGACCAGCAATAGAATGTTTCCTCTCAAACTCAGGGCAGATTTGAAGGAATGAAGAACTATTGCAGCTGTAACACAAGAAGTCTTTCAGGAACAAGTGAAAGATGAAAATTGGTTGTGGCACTTGAGATTTGGACATCTCAATTTTGAAGGCTTGAATCTGTTGCACAGAAAGGGAATGGTAAAGGGATTGCCATTGATCGAGAAACCGGACAGCCTTTGTAAAGGCTGCATCTTCGGCAAGCAACACAAAGAAAGCTTTCCAGCGGGAAAGAGTATAAGGGAAAAAGCACCCTTGGAAATTGTTCACTCTGATGTGTGTGGACCGATGCAAATACCATCATTTTCCGGAAATAAATATGTTTTAACCTTCATTGATGATTACACCAAAAAGACATGGGTGTATATGCTGAAACAGAAAAGTGAAGTGTTTGAGAAATTCCGCCACTTCAAAACTCTTGTCGAGAAGCAGTGTGGGCATTATATCAAAGTGCTCAGAACAGATAGAGGAGGAGAGTACATCTCCAAAGACTTTCTGCGTTTTTGCAGAGAGAATGGCATACAAAAGCAGTTCACCGCGAGGTATACACCTCAAGAAAACGGTGTTGCCGAAAGAAAGAATATGACCATTCTTGACATGGTCAAAAGTATGCTGAAGGCAAAACACTTGCCGCATGAGTATTGGGCAGAAGCTGTCACTTGCATAGTTTACATCTTGAATAGATGCCCAACTAAAGCTGTGATGAACAAAATACCAGAAGAAGCATGGAGTGGTCAAAAGCAAACTGTCACTCACATGAGAGTATTCAGTTGTGTAGCATATGCACATGTACCGGATCGGCTTAGGAAGAAACTTGACAGTAAGGGGGAGAAGTGTGTCTTTATTGGCTATTGTGATGAGTCAAAAGCATACAAACTCTATAATCCATCCACCAAGAAATTGATAGTAAGCAGAGATGTGCAGTTCATTGAAGATGAAGCTTGGGATGGAAGCTTAGAAAAGACAGTGAATGTGAAGACAATTGTGTCTCACGAAGAAGAAGAGGAAGGGACAGCAACAAATAATCCTTCCTTGGTGGCTCCTCCTCCACCACAACAAGTACAACAAACCACACCACAAGCTGGAATTCGAACAGCCTTGAGAAGTCAAGGAAGTGCTTCTCTAAGCACACCATAGGGATCAGAAATACCCTCAAGTTCAGATGGAACTCCAAGCACACCAAGAAGACCAAGATTCAGAAATCTGAATGAGATTTATGCAAGGAGAGGTAAGTGACAATACCGGTCTGAATTCATTATTCGCTTTGTATTGTCATGTTGATGACCCAGTTCATTTTGAAGATGCTGTAAATGAAGATAAATGGATTGAAGCAATGAATGAAGAAATTGGTGCAATTGAGAAGAGTAAAACATGGGAGTTAGTGGACCTCCCTGAAGGCAAAGATGCCATTGGAGTTAAGTGGGTCTATAAGACCAAAAGCAATGCTGAAGGCAAGATTGACAGGCACAAAGCATGACTTGTTGTGAAAGGCTACAAGCAGCAACAAGTCAAAGACTATGATGAAACCTTTGCACCAGTAGCAAGGATGGAAACAGTCAGAACAGTGTGTCTATTGCGGCACAACACAAATGCAAGATTTATCAGATGGATGTTAAATCTGCATTCCTTAATGGAGTGTTAAAAGAAGAGGTTTATGTTGAACAACCTCTAGGTTATGAAGTTGAAGGCCAAGAGCATAAAGTCTGCAAACTGAAGAAGGCCCTTTATGGGCTAAAGCAAGCTCCAAGAGCATGGTACAGCAAAATAGATGCTTATCTGATTGAGAATGGGTTTGACAAGTGTGATGGTGAACCCACACTCTACATAAAGGAGAATGACGGTAAGATTCTTATTGTTGTTTTATATGTAGATGATTTGATTTTTACTAGCAATGATGCTTCTCTCATTGCTAATTTTAAAGCAGTCATGAAAAGTGAATTTGAAATGACTGACTTGGGCTTCTTAAGATATTTTCTTGGAATTGAAGTAGACTAAAGTGAAAATGGTGTTTTCATTTCTCAAGATAAATATGTAGAAGTAGTGTTGAAGAGATTTAACATGCAAAACAGCAAGGCAGCTGTGACTCCAACTGTAATGGGGTTGAAATTGACCAAAGAAGATAGCAGCAAGGATTTTGATCCAAAATTGTACAAAAGCATAGTTGGCAGCCTTATGTACTTGACTGAAACTAGGCCGAACATTATGCACGCTGTGAGTTTAATCTCCAGATTTATGGAAAGATTGAAAGAGACTCATTGGCAGGTAGCCAAGAGGATTCTAAGGTATGTGAATGGAACGAAGGGGTTTGGTATTTTATACTCCTCTTCTAAAAGTTTCATGTTGACAGGTTACATTGACAGTGATTGGGCTGGAAGTGTTGATGATAGGAAAAGCACATCGGGATATGTGTTTCATATGGGATCGGGAGCCATCTCATGGGCTTCCAAGAAGCAACCGGTTGTGTCTTTGTCAACAGCAGAGGTAGAGTATGTGGTAGCAACAACAGCAGCATACCAAGCAGTGTGGCTGAGAAGAGTTCTTAGAGATTTGTGTCATGAACAAGAAAAAGGCACAACCATTTACTATGACAATAGCTCGGCAATAGCATTGTCTAAAAACTCAGTTTTCCATAAAAGGACAAAGCACATAGACACCAAATTTCACTTCATACGTGAATTGGTTAACAATGGTGAGATTGTTTTGCAGCACTGCAGAACAGAGGATCAGTTAGCTGACATCTTGACAAAACCATTGGGAAAGAAAAGTTTTGATCATTTCAGGAAATGCCTGGGTATGCAGAAAAACCCAGCAGTTGAAATTAAGGGGGAGTGTCAGAATTTAATTCCAACTGCAACATAAACAGCTGGACAGAAATCCGATTTGCTGTAGATATTCTAGACTGTTGGATGCCTCAAAGTCATGCTTGATATTTTGCACATTACTGTGCATTAAATTTTCAGAATTAAATTCCCCTGCAACAGCCGACTTCATTTCTTGAAAAAGGCATCACCGCTTGCTGCATTCAATACGCAGATAAGCTTTAGAAGATATTTTTATTATCTTATTGTTTAAAGTCAAATATGTTTCTAACATATGAATATAATGAAGAGCAGTTCCTTTTATGTTAGAAGAATGTAAGAGAAATAAAAAAATGACAGAGAAGAAGGCAGAGAAGAGAAAACAGCAAGAAAACAGAGTCGTTGTGTTTTGGAGCAGCAATGCATTCTACAGGTGTGTTTCAGCAACTGTTTGTGTGTTTCAGCAACAGACTGTGTGGTTGAAACTGGTGTTTCAGCAACTGTCTATGTGTTTCAGCAACAGACTGTGTGTTTGAGCAACTGTCTACCTGATGCTGTTACACGTGTTTCAGCAACTGTCTGCTAGATGCTGAAACACGAATCTGTGTTAAAAAACAGAGTTTGAAAAAACAGAGTATGGAGTTTTTAGTTATTCTAGAACTGTAGTTCTGAAAAAGTTTGTAATTTTTATTGTCATTTTTATGGTTAATAGAAACAGAGCTTTTCTCCATATCTTCTCTGTCCAGATTTCTCTCATTTCTTTGTGTTGAGTTGAGGAACTTTGCTTCCTCTGTTTTGTTCGAAATTATCAGAAATTCCCAACAATTCTAAGAGCATACATACACTTAGACATCTCACTTTTCATCTTTGTCATAATTCTGAGATATTTATATATAGATCTACCTTTTCTTCTCGGTCATAATTCTGTGATATTTACTCAATCTACAATCTTGCTCATGCATCTACATTCTAAGAGCATACACTTATATATCTCACTTTTCTTCTTTATCATAATTTTGACATATATATGGAATTTGCTATCCACATAAGATGTGGTCAGGAATTAATTTTGAAGTTTGAGCTTAAACGCTTTGCATTACTTCTGGTATGTTTCTAATTGTATTTCTCTCCTCATCATTTCACCTACTTTGTCATTGCTATAGGAAAGATTACTTTTAATTTGGAACAAAATATAAATATTTGTGTGGACATTATATATATATATATATAAAGTCATTAAGAATAAAAATAACTTAGGTTTCCATATTTCTTTTGTTAAGGTAGCCAAAATGATTCCAGTGTATATAAATTCAATAATGTATCATATTTCTAGAAGCATTGGCTTTAGTTATTACTGAACACAATTCAAAACACAAGGCATATATAAATTTATTATCAATTCTCAATTTATCCTTCAAATCTGGAACTTATCTAGATTGGAAAGAGGTTAAACAATTGAACTCAATTTTGAACTAATGTTTATTTTGGTAGGGGTCAAACAACAGATCTCCCTTGATTATCAGATTTCAGGATTTTTATTAGAAATACTAGAGTTTTCCTTCTTGAAATAGTATATTATAATAAATAATTATGGCATTTTTTTGTTCCTGCTTCATATCTGTTAAGATTCCCTTCAACCAAATTGCTTGATATATTGTTATTGTTGTTGACTCCAACTTAGTTGGTTGAATCCTAATTTATGTTTACACTACCTTGAAGACATGTAACAAATCAATCAATTAAGAATTATCTTCAACACTCCCTTGACACTCTTGATGAGGTGATTCCAAAAATGAAACTTCTCTTTAAGTAGTGATTTGGTAAATGTAGCAAGCTGATCATTTCTTTTACAAAACCTTATTTCAAACTTTCCTTTTACCACACAATCCCTTAAGAAATAATATTTGATTCAATATGTTTAGTGCTACTATGAAACACTAAATTTTTTACTTATTGCAATGGTAGATAGGTTAAACAACTATGGCATCATGTTCTTCTTGCTTCAGATCTATTAGGATTCTCTTCAATGAAATTGCTTCACACGTTTGTTATTGTTGTTGTTGCAATGCACTTGCCTTTGTAGAAGGTACTAGAATAGTTGTTTGTTCCTTTGAAAACCTTGATACCTAATCCTAGGCTAAAAACATAAGTTGAAGTACTTTTTCTAACATCAAGAAGTCCAACTCAATCACTATTTGTATAAACAAGCAACCCAAAATTATCTATTGAATTATACCAAATACCAAAATTTTTTTTCCCACCCATATACCTCAAAATTCTTTTTGTTGTTCCAAAATGAATCTTACTTAGACTTGCATGATTCTAGAAATCAAACTCAATGACTACATAAAATAGGTCTAGTGGTAGTAAGATACATAAGAATCTCCATCAACATTTTCTTCATGTATAAGAGACTCAACATCTTCTTCTGTGCTTTCATTTGGAAAAAGAGTTCCACCAACATGCCACACATGATATCTTAAATTCCTATCATTCTCAATGATTGTTTCACTTGTAAGCCTTATATAAGTGATGTCACTAAATGGCTTGTACAAAAGCAACTGAGTCCAACAAAACAATAGCATGAACAAAATTGACTTAGCACGAAACCTCCAATGGAGCATCATAGGCACAAGGAAAGGATTGACCTCTATTTTCATAAACATGAATCCACACTGCATTTCGTGTGACTGTGGACGGAATTCACCAAATGCTAATAATCCTCTTCAACATTGCAGGAAAATTTTTGTTGAGTATTTAAAAGGAATGGATTATCATTCACACTTCGACGGTGCATGTCACGTGGATTCTGGGCTATTACATATTTGTCAAAGTAACACTTTGCTACTTTGATTTTCAAAGCTCGGTTGGACCAATCCAATGTTTTCATATGCGAAACTTCTCACAACCAGAAGAAAGCGTGGATGTGCATCGAACCTATATGCTTCCACTCATACCTAACAAAAATAAACATGCAATTAAGATATATATAACAACAACAATAAAGGTTTTTTTTCAAATCTTGTACAACATGACAAGAGGGAACGAGAATGAACCTATACCAAAAGTCTTTGGCACCAATATATTTATGGAGAACTAACTGACTAAATATATTGATTCTTTGGTGGATATGACTAAATATATTGATTTTTTGGTGGATATAATTAGCAACTATAAATAGATACTTAATAACCCTTTTTTATTTTACATGTTCATTTTGTCTATGAAAATCTTTGTTCAAAGGCAAGGCATAAGAGTATGTAAGTCAGACCACTTTGTATTGGTTGTAGTTAATGTAAAAAACAAGGTAGGGAAACCCAACTGGGTAATCATTTCAATGAGTTTAGAATGAAACTTTTTCCAATATGCCCTTGTACCCTTAAGAGAAGAACTAAAATGAATTAATTTTTCATCCAATTTACTAGTTGGCATATCACAAAGTTGTTGACACATCTCTTGAAAGGAGGTGCATTTTCATGAATATTCTTGAAAAATAAACATGTTGTTCTTTGGCTAAGATGGGGCATAATCATATTCAATAGGAAATATTGAAATCTAGGATGAATTCCAAATATTTGAGCATAATATCTAAGTAGATTCAAATGATATTTATGCATTTCAACATTGTAAATATCTAAATGCAACTAATCAACATCTGTGGGGAATAAAGTGGGGAATTCCATGTCTAGAAAACTTTGAGTATTGTATTAGTTAATGGGAGATATACCAATATCCACCCATTCCAAAGGTTCATGGTGCATTTTCAATAAATCTTCTTATTTCATCCACTTCATGCATTCATTTTGAAGGAGAGAAGGAAACAATAATGGACAAGTGCAAAGAATTAGCCCCCTCCCTTTCAATCTCCTCATCATCTCTTCCTATTTCATAAATATCACTATTGACATATTGTATCCTTTTGGACACATTGGTAGGTCTTTCTGGAACTGAATCCATATCAATTTCAACATCCTTGTAATATTTCTCCATCTAGATTTTGTAAAGTAATGCATTCAACACCACATGTTCTGACAATTACAAAATCAAGTTGTTCAACACGTCATGGAAGCTTCTTTGCAATCCAAGATAATATCTTGTGGAAAACCTATTGTATGCATGTTATATTCATATTCACCACCATAAGTGTGTGTCACTGGAAATATTATATTCACTTGTGCTATTAACATCTCTTCAACCCATTTGAAAACTCTTAGAACCTCTTGTTGTTCACTTGGATCCATGTTATTAAAGAAAGAAAAACAATCATAGTGGCTCTCACTCTTACACCTTACAAATGGGCCCTTCATGCCATCTTACACTTTGTATACCAAGATAGCATTCATTCCACACTTGGCACATTTTCACAACAAACAAATTATCAATCCCGGACTGAAACTTTCTATGAACTTGAATCATGTCTCTCCTCAAATCATAGTGAACATATTTTCTTCCTTTACCGAACAACAACCCAGGCTCACGATGATTTGAAATAACCTATCCAATTTGGGCATTTGCTGCATCATTTCTTTCAATAAAATTATGGGAATCCATTCTTCTAGATTGGTTGAAGTTAAGTACATTATGTATGCAAAAAATATAAAGCATAATGTCAAAAACAAAGATTTAAAAAATGAAAAGTTAAATTTTTGAAGTGAAAAACATATTGAAAATAGAAATCATATACATTTTCCTAGGTTGCATAGTCCATGTGCAAGTCTAGGAACTGATATAGGTTTCCCTCATTGCAAAACTATTTTCCAACCACTATTCACTTGAATAGTGTTCTATAAAAAAACATAAAATAAAAGCTTAATAAAAAAACAAAATTTTTACTTTCAAATATAGAAACCTTTTGAAAGTAGAATTAAATGAAGATTTGAAACCCTTTGAAAATAGAATTAAATCAAGAAACTATATTGTCCCAATAGTACAAGTACCAAGAATTCTCTGCAGCCAAGAATATTGTCTACAAAGTTACATAGAGAAACATTGGCTCCAACATTCCCAACAAAATGTGGCAAATTTTCAACAATCCTAGAAAGCATTTTACTATCTGAAAGAATATCAGATGCAACTACTTGTTCAATGGCATCATTCCACCTATCATTCCACCTACCTTCCATTGTCTCATTTCATCCATCATTTCTAGAGCACTCACAGTTTTCGCTTATCTGGAGTGCCCCCTATGTAAATATAATGTTCCCAAAGAAGATAGATGTGAGGAAATATTCACAAGAGTGGAAAAATATGGAGATGCACAACAACAACAGAAATCAACATTTCAATGGAATATTCTTGCCACAAAACACCAAAGGTTCCATAATCACCTTTAAGGAGACCATTAGTTTCACCATTTATTGGATTTCCATAGTTTAATGGTCTAGGTTGAATTTCAGGAATGGATAAAAGTTGTGCTACTTTCAAATATATTTGTACACCAATATTTAGTGCCACGACGTTCTAAGACAAGTGATGAAACAAAAATTATGACACAACAATAAATATTTGATCATCAACATGGAAAAATGACCTGAAAAGAAAAATACTTGAAGTATCTTTGTGGTTGAACCAAAAAGAGTACGAGACTATATAGTTGCTACTAGGAATTTGCTAACCCACATTTCCAATAGAATGTTCCAAATTGTCAACCATTCCATAAACCATATCATTATCAGAAAATAAGCCACATGCCACAAATTGCTCATTGACATCCTTGTGTCCATCTTCCAATGTTTCATTTCTTCCATTGTTTGCAAATGACCCATGGTTCTCGCTTGTATGACCACTCTCATTGCAAACATGATGTTCCCAAAGAATACTATTTTGAGAAGAGTTTGGAAAGAAATAAATTTTTGTACACACTCAACATCCATCAAAATAAACTCATGCAAGTGCATTAGGATGAGCACATAAAAATGATAAGTTATTAAAGTCATACCAAGAGCCTAGCAATGTGATGGATTGATTGATCAAATGCGAAGGCTAAAACATTTTAAAGTTTATTTGTGAAGAATTTTTTGATATTAAGTTAAGATTAGTTAGGAATATATAATTAAAAGAAATGATTTAATAACTAGTAGGTAGTTAGGGCTATGGAAAATTTGTTCACATCGATGAAATCATTTTCTTGGACAATTATTTCTAGTTTTGGGGCATAGAGGAGGAACATTTTTGGGTGCTTGAAGTTTTGGTGTGAGATTGAAGTTCATTGAACAACATTTCTTAGACTTGCGGTTTTTTGTATGAGCAAATCAAATATGTAAGTGTGTGTGAGAAAGTTATTTTCATATTTGTTTGTGAGGTCTGTGAACCATAATATTAATATGTAGAGATTGAAATTGATTTGGTCTTTAAATTTTTGTGTTGAATAAGGAATTCTTGCATTGTATTTTCTCTATTTTTTACATTTAAATGAGAACCTGGAGAATCGTATTTCATTTTATCTTCTAATCAAGTACTTTTGCATCCAAGATTTTGTATTGGAAAGAGTCATTTTACATTATAGATTTGAGAATACACAACACTCTGTATCCAGCAAACAGAAGAAAGGAGATTCATAAAGGATTACCGTCATCAATTTTTTGGGTCAATTTGTGATCAAAGGAAGACGAAATTTGAAATTTTGGCATCTGGGTTTTGTGCAGAGAAAGGTCTATTTAGTAAATTGCAAGCGATTTCCCAAAATGATCCTTTTTGGGGGAGTTATGAATGGATTTTTAAACTGTGTTTTTACATACTCCGTCGTTGAAAAATATAATTTGTTGTTTGTCGTGTAACAACACTGTAGTTTGCTAAGAGAGCATGTAATAGCATTGTAGTTTGATGAGAGAGCATGTAACAACACTGTTGTTTGCTGTGAATGCAAGGATTTGTTGTTCCTCCTATAACAACATTGTAGTTTGTGGAGAGAGTCTGTAACAGCACTGTAATTTGCTGAGAGATCCTCTAACAACAATGTGGTTTGCTGAGATAGCAGCCATCAATTTGTTGTATAAGAGCCTTAACATTGTTGGTGTCTAAAGCATAGAGAGATGAATAGGCATGGAGGGAGGGCACGAGGTCAAGGAGGGAGACCCGCGGGAAATGCAAAACTCCGGGAAGAGATAAAGAGACTGTAAATTCGGTTAGAAGACATGGAAGTAGGGAGACAATGGGATCCTGAAGGTGGAGATGTTAGTGAGGCTGAAGAGGAACTTGAAGAAGAAGGAGCACCACATGTTGAAGAAGTTACTGAGATTAATTTTTTGAGAGCAGTCTTGGGCTCAAGTTCAAGGCCAAAGCCAGAAATATCTATTTTCGATGGCAGTTTGAAGGATGAGAATATACTAGATTGGTTTAGTGAGATGGACAAGTATTTTGAGTATGAGGAAATTGACGAGGATAAGAGAGTCAAGCTTGTTGTGACAAGGTTGAAAGGCCATGTTGCACTATGGTTGGACAATGTACAGGCTAAAATAAGGAAGAAGGACAAACCATTGATCAAGAGCTGGGATAAAATGGTGGCAAAGATGAAGAGTAAGATCTTGCCAAAGGATTATGAGCTAACTCTTTACAAACATATGAAAAATATTAAACAAAAGATAATGACAGTGAGAGAATACACCAAAGAGTTTTACAAGGTGAATTTGAGAGCAGGATATGTAGAAGATACCCTAGAAAAGACAAGAATTTATATCAATGGTTTGAAGCTAGATATTCAAGATGAAATCAAAATACTTTCTCCAAGGACAATAGAGGAAGCATACAAGTGCGCTTTGAAGGAAGAAGAAAAGATAGCTAGGAAGCGAAGCTCTGGCAGAGGACATGATTTTTCCAAAGGGAAAGGACAAACAAATGGAATGGGAAAGTTTCATGCACAAAAGAATGATGAATGCAACTCAAATCAGTAAGGGCAGTCATAGAAAGAAGGTGGTAGAAGAGGAGGAAGACTTTACCAGAGAGGTAGAGGTAGAGGAAGAGGTAGAGAGACTGTCTACTGGTGTTATAGATGTAACAAATTGGCTCATCAATATTTTGAATGGCCTCAGAATGAAAATACAAGATAATGAGGTGCATACATAACTCAAACCGTAGTAGTAGAGACACAAGTACCTGAGGTAGAGAATGTACTAGAGACTCGAGAGATGTTGATGATGCACAAAATCCTGTTAAAACCAACAAAGGAGAGTATTGAACCAGTCCAAAGGAAATCCTTATATAAGACAATGTGTGAGGAAAAAGGCAAATCCTACAAATTGGTGATTGATAGTGGAAGTACAGACAACATAATCTCCCAAGAAATAGTGGAAAAATTAGGATTAGAAAATATTAAGCACCCCACACCTTATAAGGTATTGTGGTTGCAAAAAGGACACCAATTGTTGGTGCATGAACAAAGTGAAGTTGAGTTTCAGATAGGGAGGTATAAAGGCAAGGTGCTTTGCGACGTAATGCCAATGGATGCTTGTCACATTCTTTTGGGTCTCCCATGGCAGTTTGGTAGGAAGGTGACAAATGATGGAGAGAGCAATTTTTATAAGTTTGAAAAGGATGGCATCAATCACACTCTAGTGCAATTGAAAGAGGAAGGTACAACTAAAACAAGTAGCCCAAAAGCACTACTGCTTAGTGGAAAGGAATTTCTACAGCATATGGAAGAAGAAGAGGTAAGCTATGCAGTGATTTGCAAGCCAATGGTAGTACTTCTGCACACAGAAATTGTAGATTTACCTACTGAAGTTCAGGAGTTGTTGCATGAGTTTCATGATATTGTAGTTGATGAATTTCCAAGTTTCTTTCCACCCAAGAGAAGCATCAATCATCACGTAGACTTGATACCTGGAGCAAGTATTTCGAACAAGGTTGCATATCAAGTGACACCCAAAGTGAATGCACTAAGATTCTCTAATGAAACGAGCCTCAATAAAGAGAAGGACCATCTCCTTAATGTTTGTATTAATAATGGTTATAGTAGGCACCTTGGTCAGAAAGCCTTCCTCAAAGCTAGCAAGAGGTCATTGGTCAAAAAAGACCCTAAAGATCGAGTCCCTAGGGTTCATCTCCCTTTTGTCGAAGGGACCACTGATAAAATTCCAAGGATTCTAAGGAAGCATAATGTTCCCTCTACCTTTAGACCTCTCAACACCATTCGTAGCTCCATCCAATTGGTAAAGGACCCGATCGACCCCAAAGAGATGAAAGGTGTCTATGTTATTCCTTGTTCATGTGGGACCCCCTACGTTGGTGAGACTAGTAGTTCTATTAATTAAAGGATTAACGAGCACTCAAACGACTTAAAACATGGGAGGACCTGGTCTTCTGCCCTAGTAGAACATGCTAAAAAGACAAAACATCATGTACGTATTGAGGAGACCTGTGTTATTGCTAAGGTTGCGCAATTTCATCACCGAAAATTTAGGGAAGCCATTAAGATTGAAAAAAGGCAAGCCAATCTCAATAGAGATGATGGCTGGAAAATAAGAAGTTTCTAGATCCCTGCCCTCTCCTAGTCATCTCTAATCCCTAGGGTGTTCTTCTGTGTAAAGTCCTTCATGAATAAAATCCCTCATGTTAAACCAAAATTTAGTTGAAAAAAAGAAAACGAAAATCGTTCATAATTAACTTCCAATTTAAAACAATTTAATTTCTCTTTAGCTCCACATTGTTTCGATCCTATTATTTAAAAAGTCCTTGATTTATCTAGCCTAATTAGTTATCCTTTTAATGAAATACCCTTATGATATACTATTATTGACTCAAAAAATAAAAAAAAGTAGATACTTTTAGTTTATAACTTAATAGTCTAAATTTATGTAATAGTTTCTATTAATAGGTTATACAAACTATTAATCCATTATATTATTTAATTATATTAGCCCTTTGGATTCATATTAAGTAAATACATACTTAGATATACAATTATTTAACAATTTTTTTTATTAATAAACTTCAATATGATATGTAGTTTTTATTAATAACTATAACATAACTAAATCACAATTAACTTTTTAATTAGATAATATTAGCCCCCTTTTATGGCATATTTGATAATTAATTGTTTAGTTTCACAACTTGTTAACTTTATCATAATATTAAATATTTAATTTTATAGTTTGTGATATAAAAACTTTTTAAATACATTACTTCATTTACATATAATAATAGTTATGAAACTAACTTATATTAATTATTTAATTAAAATCTTTTTAGTAATTAATTAATTCATATTAATATATTATATAATCTTATTTCTCCCACCCCTATCCCGTAGTCCTGTCTAGTTAGCCGTTTCCCGGTCAAATATAGCCGTTAGAAAGTCTCGTTGACCAATCCAATATAGCTGTTGATGGATGATATGCTATTCTATTTAATTTATAGCCAGGATCGAGTTCTTCAACTTATCCTGACAATGAACCACACTCGTTGGTTCGAAATGCGTCGACAAAAGAATCCCAATGTGATTTGTGTCGAAGAATCTCCTCTCAAAACAAATATGGTCTATCAATTTAAATAAAAGAAAGTAAGAGATTAGTTGAGATTCTTTAATATTTTCTTTTTATGATTGAAAAAAATAGGTAGAAGGCTTCCTAGATCACCATAATTTTGCTCACTTAACAAGTTAATAAGGTTGGCACTATAATTTTTCTCACTTAACAAGTTAATAAGTTTGGCACTATGGGAATGCTTTTGGAAATAAAATATGATGTGACTAAGAGACTCAAGAGAGTGTCTTCATCCCCAACCCTCCTATAGTGGCAAAGGTAACAAACTCTTTACTGCCAAGGTGTTTTGGGAATTGACCAACTCTCATTTTCACTTTGAAGGTCATGAGAATTAGTTCTTATCTTGGCAATGTTCATTTTCTTATTAGCACTTGGTCAAGAGTGAAATATAGTTCTAGTTATCTAGATTGGGATTGATCACCTCTTTATAATACCTTAACTTCCTTTTTTCGTCTAACTCTTTATCCTCCCAAAACTTATCCTTAAATTTGGAAGTAATAATATTTTTAATATTATACCCATTCTCCAAGACCTTCTCCTCTTATTTATGCTAGCCTTGCTTGAGGTGAAGGCGGGGATTTTGGGTAGAGTCCAAAGAATTTTTGGGAACCTCTTTATTTCCATATTGTATAGCTTACATGAGATACCAAATCATAGTCATGCATTCAATGGAATAAAGACTAATTTCAAACAAGAGGATAGGGTAGGGAGTATTTCCTTCAATTCCCTAAATATAGTGCAACCCTAAATTTCACATCCATATAAAATAACAAGTGTGACAATAGTGTCAAAGTGCAACTTTTTTTTACTCCATACCCAAAGCTTTTTTGACTTACACTTGTTTTGAAGCTCATAATAAGCTTTCCACCCCCAATTATCCTTTTCTCAATCTTATAATTCTAATTGAGAATCTTGATATATGTGTCCAAATAGTTATTATCATAAATAAAGTTATCATAGTTGATAGTTTTAGATTTTTTATCATGATTTTAGTCTTGTCAGTATTAATAATCATACTCATCTTGAAGCAATAATCTTGGAGAATTTTAATCTACTTGTTGTCTAGACATCCTTATCCAAATAATAATTTTAATTCAATTTTAATACTAAATTTCATTATTCCACTTAAACAGATACCAAAAAAAATTAAAAATTAAATTCAACAAAGAGTTATAGAATAATAAAACCACATAAACATGTTAATATTATGGAGAGAAAAATCATTGTAAATTGATGCAGGAGCATTCAACCCATGGAAAATCATTGTAAATAGTAGACATAGGGGGGTCGTGTGTTTTTGGGAAATTAGTTTCCTAATTCTCAAGTCAATTTAATATTTAGCCCTTAAGTGTGATTTAATTAGATGCTCTCAAAACAAATAAATGAGAACATGAGTAGTTCCATGATCCTAGGAGCAAGGGAGAGCTTTTAGGCATAAAAGGGAGAATAGATGTGGACCATTAAGAAAAACAAGGGCTTTTCTATTTTGAAACAGAGAAAAGATGGAGTGGATGAAGTCAGCCACATATATACATATATATGCATGCATGTAGAGCTTCAGAACTTTATTTGAGTGATTTAAGGAAAGGATGGGATCAGTAATCCAATCCGAGTTTCCATATAAGAAAATTTAAGCCTATGGGCAGAAGGGAGGCCACAAGTGTTGAGAATCAGGCCCGTGTGAGAGACCGAGAATCTCAATTGTAATCAATTACTTTTATGTTTTAATACAAAGTAGGAATTCGACTGTGAGTGTGCATATGCGTGAATTGAATGTTTATGATTTGATTTCATGTGAATTATGAACTCGTAGGTTCTGTAACGAATTGCAGATAGAGTTCTATAGTTTCTATGAATGTCCATGTATTCTAGCAATCTTATCCATCCATTGCATAAGTAAAATAGGCACATCCATGTACATGATTCTGTATTACCTTTCATTCTTTATCCTGGATAAATTCTAGATCATTGAAGAAGATACCATCAAAAAATTTATGAATCATATGAATGATTTAGAGCAAAAAGGAGATATGATGGTTGAACCATCAAGTGAGACCATAGGGTCTTATATTTTTAAAACTGATATTTTGTGTATGATGGAAGATATTGCAGGAGAAAAGCATCCATTTGAGGATATCTTCAGAGGAGATAAACAACAAGGGACTAAAGGCAAACTTGAGGAAGAGACTATGTTAGCTGAAAGCATAGTAAAGGATCATCAATTCACTATGATGATAGGCATAGTGGAGATAGCCATGGAAACTGTTGAGATAGAGAGTAGGGACAAAGAACATCTATTGAAAGATTTTAAGGAAGAGGAAGTCTATGGGAATGACTCAGCAAAGGGAAAAGGAACACTAACAAAAGAGTGTTTTGAAGAGGATGCACAGTCTTTTGAAGATATCGAAAGTCTGGAGGAGTACTCTAGGAGAATAGAGTATCATGGAGAAGACCTCTTGAAGGAGGGGAGTAGTGATTTGTTACAACATAAAGACCATGAGATTACAAGGGTCAAAGGAATACTGTATTTTAATACTGTAACACAACATGTGAAGGATGAAGGTGGAAGGAGAGAGAATTGTGATGATGTACTTGCTAAGTGTGAAGAGGAAATTAAAGTGTTGGAGAAACTGATGAGAGAACTTGACGGTAGAGCAGAAGCTGCAGTTATAGTTTCTAAAGAAGAAGATATGTCTCAAGTAGCCTTGGAGACAGGAAGGTGTAATAATTTGTTTGCAGGTTCATTAAACATCATGAATGAGTATGAGTATGTGATCAGAGAGATGAAGCAAAGGTTGTTTGACGATAATAAAGAGGCAGTAAGAATCAAACAATTTCGAAGTGAAGATAATCAACAACATGTTAAGGGAGAAGAAGTTCACTACTGTGAACCCAAGCAGGAAGACATCATTAGAATGGATGATGTAGAAGAGAGATTACCAAACAGTCTCATGAATTCTGGTCAGAATTTGAATCAGCATACTGATGTGTTGACATAGGAGAAGGAGAAAACAGAGCAATAAACTAAATTGTTGCCAAAGGAAGATAAGGCACAATAGCCTTATTTTTTAATTTTAACAAGTGTTTTGTGAATGCAGGTTTTGTTGCAATTGCTGGAGGAGATTTGGCACTCGTGAATAGCCAAATAAAGGTGAAAGAAGAGAATTCTATGGAAGAACTCAATCCATAGAATAGAGAAGTTAATTTGTTGGAAAGAATGTTGAACAATCATGATTTAATCATGAAAGAGGGTAAGGATGATAGGGAGGTAGTCGGTAAAGCAAGTAAAGCAAAAAATGGTAGAAAGTAAAGCAAGAGCAAGTAAACCAAAGAATGAAGCAAGTAAAAGAAAAGCCAGCATAGAAGACAACAACAGTAACCTGAAACAAAGAGAAGAAGGCAGAAGTAAGAAGCAGAAGATGGACCAGACGAAAGATATGTTGTACATAGAAATTGAAGAAATATGGCAGCAGATGACGAAGCAATTCAAATGGAGGAAAATGGTAGTAGCAGCAAGCCACATCAATCCGAGTTTGAATCTGATTGACAAGAATAAAAAGAGCAAAAATGTAGCAGCAGCAAAGGAGCAAGGCATCTAGATAGTTACACAACAATGTATGAGATCGAGGAAGACAAAGATTAGAAGGCACACGATGGAAATATCATGAATATTTTCTACTTTGGGAGTCTGATGCAGGAGCATTCAGCCCAAGGAAAATCATTGTAAATAGTAGACATGGGGGGTCATGTTTTTTTGGGAAATTAGTTTCCTAAGTCTCAAGTCAATTTAATATTTAGGCCTTAAGTGTGATTTAATTAGATGCTCTCAAAACAGATAAATGAGAACATGAGTAGTTCCATGATCCTAGGAGAAGGGGAGAGCTTTAAGGCATAAAAGGGAGAATAGATATGGACCATTAAGAAAAACAGGGGGATTTTCTGTTTTAAAACAGAGAAAAGATGGAGTGGATAAAGTCTGCCATATATATACATATATATGCATGCATGTAGAGCTTTAGAGCTTTATTTGGGTGATTTAAGGAAAGGATGAGATTAGTAATTCAATCCTAGTTTCCATATAAACAAATGTAAGCCTACAGGCAGAAGGGAGGCCACAAGTGTTGAGAATCAGGAATGTGTGAGAGACGAAGATTCTCAATTGTAATCATTTACTTTTATGTTTTAATACAGAGTAGGAATTCGATTCTGATTGTGCATATGCGTGAATTGAGTGTTTATGATTTGATTTCATGTGAATTATGAACTCGTAGGTTCTGTAATGAATTGTAGGAATAGTTTTGTAGTACGCAGGGGTGTAACATGCTCAAAGATGAGTCACAAGGAATCATTGAATCCTAGTGAAAATCAGAGTTAGCTTTGGAGGGGAATTAGAGCATCAAAGTCTGCAGTGGAAGTAGTGAAGGGCAAAACTTTTAAAGAAGCAAATCACCGAGAAATTGAAGAAACAGTTTAAATTTCCTAAGTAAAGGAATTCCATAGAATTTCGAATGATGCTTAGCAGCCGTTGGATCATCAAGATCAATGGCTGAGATGAAATCGCAGTGGCAGAAGACCCTTTAGAGTTATCAGGATAAACCTTGGAAGTTTGCAAAGAGTGAGCGCAATATTTGTGGACCGTTGTATCATGGCCAGATCAACGGTCATGATTAAATTGCATTATCGGTGATCAGAGGTGCCAAGGGTCAACAGTTTAGCGAGATCGTGATATCGGCGATAGCGATATCGACGATCGGCTTTGGCTTCGTATTGGCGGTCGGAAGGTCAGGCTATTGTAGAGCGTGAAGGCAACGTAGAGGAGACGGACCCGACACTGTTATAAATGCAGTTCTATAAAATTTAAAGTCCGGAGTATACGGTTCGGCAGAAATTCCTTTGTATTCCAAAATATTATAACCCCGATAGTTTATATGGTGCGGGCCTTTTTAACATGGAAGCATCTTTCTCTAATCCAATAGTCATATCGGATTTGGAGGAAGGGTAAAGGTATATATATGTATGAACCATGGAACATGCGATGGCCGATTGCGATGAGGTTTTAGCCTCGGGAACTATGCAACTCTATACGGGAAGGTGAAAAAGCTACGAAAAGCAGAATTTTCGTTTGTAAAGGTATGTTTCCTTTATAAATGGTTTATAAAAGGGAAAAAGCACCGATATATGGTTTTATGTGCTTTATATATATATGACGCCATGTTATAAGGGGAAGGACATATATGTATATATATATATATATATATATATATATATATATATATATATATGCATGAATGAAAGGTTCTTAAGGGTTTAAAAAGTCTTGATAGAAAGATTTAAAAGGGAGCATTCATTAAAAGGGATAATGAATGTTAAAAGGGTGTTTTAAGTCCTGATAGGGGATTTTAGCGGCGTGATTGGTTCTGATACAAAGGAACAACTATATAAAGGGGCCTTGACCATTAAAGGACTGAAGATTTAACTCCATTACAAAGTTAAATATCCTGGGACAGTTGTGGATGCATTTTTAATATGCATACTGTGGTTATGTGCAGGTGTAGCCATGCACCATAAATACTCCTAAAGTTTAAGAAATATGTAACCACAACGATGTTCCCTATCTTTAGAATCTGATTTTGAATGCATAAATAAATTAATCGTTATGAAAAATCTACATTCTCATTAATTTGTAACAAAATTTGTTCATAAAACATTTTTTTTGCAAATGATATAATTTTTTCCTATTAAATATGATTTCGTCTCCAACCCTCCTATAGTGGCAAAGGTAACAAACTCTTTACTACCAAGGTGTTTTTGCAATCGACCAACTCTCATTTTCACTTTCAAGGTCATGATAATTAGTTCTTATCTTGGAAATGTTCATTTTCTTCTTAGCACTTGGTCAAGAGTGAAATATAGTTCTCGTTATCTAGATTGGGATTGATCACATTGAGATTGATCACCTCTTTATAATACCTTAACTTCATTTTTCCTTCTAACTCTTTATCCTCTCATAACTTATCCTTAAATTTGGAAGTAATAATATTCTTAATATTATCCTCATTATTCAAGACCATCTCCTCCTAGTTATGCTAGCCTTACTTCAGCTGAAGGTGGGGATTTTTTCTAGAGTTTAAACAATTTTAGGGAACCTCCTTGTTTCCATATTGTATAGCTTACATGAGATACCAAATCATAGTCATGCATTCCATGGAATAAAGGCTAATTTCAAACAAGAGGATAGGGTAGGGAGTATTTCTTTCAATTCCCTAAATATAGTGCAACCCCAAATCTCACATCGATATAAAATAACACGTGTCACAATAGTGTCAAAGTGGAACTTTCTTTTACTCCATACCCAAAGCTTTGTTGACTTACAATTGTTTTCAAGCTCATAATAAGCTTTCCATCCCCAATTATCCTTTTCTCAATCTTATAATTCTAATTGAGAATCTTGATATATGTGTCCAAATAGTTATTATCATAAATAAAGTTATCATAGTTGATAGTTTTAGATTTTTTTATCATGTTTTTAGTCTTGTGAGTATTAATAATCATACTCATCTTGAAGCAATAATCTTGGAGAATTTTAAGCTACTTTTTGTCTAGACATCCTTATTCAAATAATAATTTTAATTCAATTTTAATACTAGATTTCATTATTTCATACTTAAACCTATACCAAAAAAAAATAAAAATTAAAATTCAACAAAGAGTTATAGAATAATAAAACCACACAAACATGTTAATATTATGGAGAGAAAAATCATTGTAAATACTCCTAAAGTTTAAGAAATATGTAACCACAACGATGGTCCCTATCTTTAAAATAAGGTTTTGAATGCATGAATAAATTAATCATTATGAAGAATCTACATTCTCATAAATTTGTAACAAAATTTGTTCATAAAACTTTTTTTTGCAAATAATTATAATTTTTTCCTATTAAATATGATTTCATCTCCAACCCTCCTATAGTGGAAAAAGTAACAAACTCTTTACTACCAAGATGTTTTGGGAATTGGCCAAATGTCATTTTCACTTTGAAGGTCATGAGAATTGGTTCTTATCTTGGCAATGTTCATTTTCTTCATAGCACTTGGTCAAGAGTGAAATATAGTTCTCTTTATCTAGATTGGGAGTGAAACCTCTTTATAATACCTTAACTTCCTTTTTCCCTCCAACTCTTTATCCTCCCATAACTTATCCTTAAATTAGGAAGTAATAATATTTTTAATATTATCCTCATTCTCCAAGACCATCTCCTCCAAGTTATGCGGATTGTTCACCTCTTTATAATACCTTAACTTTCTTTTTCCCTCTAACTCTTTATCCTCCCATAACTTATCCTTAAATTTGGAAGTAATAATATTTTTAATATTATCCTCATTCTCCAAGACCATCTCCTCCTGGTTATGTTAGCCTTGCTTGAGCTGAAGGCTGGGACTTTGTCTAGAGTTTAAACAATTTTTGGGAACCTCTTTGTTTCCATATTGTATAGCTTACATGAGATACCAAATCATAGTCATGCATTCAATGGAATAGAGGCTAATTTCAAACAAGAGGATAGGGTAGGGAGTATTTCCTTCAATTCCCTAAGCATAGTGGAACCCCAAATCTCATATCCATATAAAATAAAGCATGTGACAATAGTGTCAAAGTGGAACTTTCTTTTACTCCATACCGAAAACTTTGTTCACTTACAATTGTTTTCAAGCTCATAATAAGATTTCCATCCCCAACTATCCTTTTCTCAATGTTATAATTCTAACTGATAATCTTAATATATGTGTCCAAATAGTTATTATCATAAATAAAATTATCATAGTTGATAGTTTTAGATTTTTTTTATCATGATTTTATTCTTGTGACTATTAATAATCATACGCATCTTGAAGCAATAATCTTGGAGAATTTTAGGCTGCTTGTTGTCTAGACATCCTTATTCAAATAATAATTTTAATCCAATTTTAATAATAAATTTCATTATTTCATACTTTAACATATACCAAAAAAAATTAAAAATTAAAATTCAACAAAGAGTTATAGAATAATAAAACCACATAAACATGTTAATATTATGTAGAAAAAAATCATTGTAAATACTCCTAAAGTTTAAGAAATATGTAACCACAATGAGAGTGGCTATCTTTAAAATAAGATTTTGAATGCATAAATAAATTAATCATTATGAAAAATCTACATTCTCATAAATTTGTAACAAAATTTGTTCATAAAACGTTTTTTTGCAAATAATTATAATATTTTCCTGTTAAATATGATTTTTGCAAATAATTACAATTTTCCTTATTGATAATCATAAATAACTAATTAATACAAATGATTTCTCTTCTTATATGTAAGAAGGAGAAATAATTTAGGGTAACTCCTCATACCTAATAACCTAATTGTAAAAATAAAGTTGTGTACATGCATTGATTGAATCATTGAAGTTTAAGTACTTGGTTTTTTTCTTATTAAATATGATTTTTGCAAATAATTACAATTTTCCCTATTAATAATCATAAATAACTAATTAATACAAATGATTTCACTTCTTATATGTAAGTATGAGAAATAATCTAGGGTAACACCTCTAGCACCTAATAACCAAATTGTAAAAATAAAATTGTGTACATGCATGAATTGAATAGTTAAAGTTTAAATACATGGTTTGGTATGGAGTCATATTTCAAACCTAATTTTATTAATAAAATATTAATGAATTAAATAAATTTAACATTGAAATAATAAATTCAATAATATCAATAATAAATAATATTATTAATTAATTTTTAATTAAAATAATTAAAAAATATTTTTAAATTTAAATTTAAATAAAATAAAAATAATTGAAAACAAAAGGGGAAAATGATGGATTTTTCTTGAACAAGCAAATGGAATTTGAAATTCCACACAGCTGGACAGTTCCATGGTTGATAGTGTGGGTATTGGAAATCCAAAGTGCTATAAAGGTTAACACTAAGTAAGCAGTTTAAAGAGATTATAAAGTTAATAGTAATTTTGAAGTATTATCAATATAATTATGAAAGTTGTTTTTAGTAATTTTATAGATATTTTAATATCTAAATATTTTTGATATATATATATATATATATTTTGAATTTTAAAATTTAATATTAATTTTTTTTTAAATGTAAAAATCATTTCTATAATGTTATTATTATTCTTAGTTAAATAATATTTTAAGTATTATGGTGGTGTGGTTAGAATAGTTATAATTTTATTTGTTAGGTATTGTTTAATTACTATGATAAAATCATTAAAATTTTGTTGTAGAGTTTTTTTTTTTTTACTTAACAACATAACACAATTCAATAGTGTTCATTAATGTTATAACTCACAAATGCTAGACATTAGAATAAACTATTGAATGAGTATTTTAATAAATATAATACATTTTTATTATATTTATCAATAAGTAGGTTATATTGTAACTATTTTATAGTCAAAATAATTTGACTTTTTTTTAAATGTAAAAATCATTTCTATAATGTTGTTTCTTAAATATTGTTTTAAGTATTATGGTGGTGTGATTAGAATAGTTCTAACTTTATTTGTTAGGTATCATTTTAATTACTACGATGAAATCATGAAAACCTTGTTGTTACTCCTTTTTTTTTTCTTAACAATATAGCTCAATTATTTTGACTTTATTGGTTAGGTGTTGGTTTCATTACTAGGATGAAATCATTAAAACCTTTTTGTAGAGATTATTTTTTTGACATAATAACATAGCACAATTCATTAGTGTTCATTAATGTTATGACTCACAAATGCCACACAGTGTCATAAAATATTGAATGAATATATTAATAAATATGATACATTTTTATTATATTTGTCAATAGGTAGGTTATATTGTAACTATTTTATAGTCAAAATAGTTTGACTTTTAATTAGTTCCGAATATTTTGAAAATTAAAAATAATTTTTGAAATTTGTATTTCTATTTTCTTATTGGGAAATGACTAATTTTATCTAGTTATAAATAGAATTTGTGAGAAATAAAATACATTCTAAAAATCAAAAATAAAAATTAAAAAATCTATATATCATGAAGTGTCATAATAGTACATACATCAAAGCTCAACATTTATGAAAAACAATATATATATATGACCACTGAACATTGCGATGGCTCATTGCGATGAGGGCTAACCTCGAGTTATGTGCAGAACCATTTAAAGGAAGAATAAGGTATATTGCGTGGAATTTCTTTATATAAAGATTACTCTAGGAGATTTGTGCCGATAGTGTTTGTATTGATATATCTGTTGGAAATAATATTGAGAGGGGGGGGAGGGGGGGGGTGAATCAGTATTATAAAATGAATAAAAAAATTTCATTTCCATACTTAGATACATATACGCTACTTCATTTAAGTGAACCCGCGTGTATACGCAACTGTGTCTAATGCAACTAGCGTATATCCAGAATACTTATGATTCAGTTAATCCATTAAATGTTGATCTTTAGTTAGTGCATCACAACTTTATTAACCACATGAACAGTAAGCAGGTGTAGTAAAACAGAACAGATCATCACACACAAGCAGCACACATGAACACCATGATATAAGGTGGAAACCCAATGTGGGTGAAAACCACCTGCTGCATTTCGTCTCTATCTTCCTTTAATAAGAAACTTCTTTTACAATGTACTGGTGCAGTCTTATACCAGTACGTAGGCTTCTACCTGCAGAAGGCTACAACCTTCTTAGCTCTTGTACTAGCCGATCCATTTACTAGTACGTAGGCGCTGGCCTACTGAAGGCTCCAACCTTCAGTCGTTTTCCAGCTGCTCCTGGAGGGGAGCTACAACCCCCTGGCTCTTGTACTGGCTGATATGTTTACCAGTACGTAGGTGTTAGCCTACTGAACTTTACGATCTTCCAGGGACCACGTTTCATACATTTTCATACTAGATCCATAAAACAATCACCATTGCAATACAATAATCAACTACACCTGCATCATCAATCTCTGAATCACCCGATACTGAAACCCTGTCAACAACACGGTCACCAAAACACAAAACAGACAACAGAACTACGCAACAACATCCAGATCCAATTGTAACTTCAACTATCATACTTCATACTGTATATGCTACTCGGACGAACCCAACCTGCATGTATATGTGCTTTTACCAAATACAACCCACGTACAGATCTGCAAATTCTAACTTATAACTTTGCATCTATTTCAGACATCAGAACATAACATTTACATAATAAACATTCATCAATAATTCAGATCTAGTCTATCCATAATCAAACCATATAATCATAAACATTCAATTCTTAATATCCTGATCCATCATCCATCATCATCCGCATAGGTGCATCCTTGATTTAGATCAAGCTAAGCATCACAAACCCATAACCAGCATACTAGATCTCACACTTCATCAGATATTCATCACCTTCTCATTACCACCCTTTGGCCTAATGATCTTCTCCTTATATAGGTTTATGCTTCTCTCAATACCATAGCCTAAAACCATTTTGAACCAATACCTTGGACCCAATACCTGGGGTCAACACTTCAGACCAAATACCATGGACCAAAACTTAGTTTTCCAACATGTACATGCCTTTACTTCTGTGAACCTGCATGCGTATGTATACGCGCCTTTTGCTCTACTCACCCGCGTGTATACGCACTTTCATCAAGTCTAACCTGTGTATACCTTTCTTTTGACCTACTGCACTATATGTGTCATCTGATTAAGTTGCCATCACCTGTATCATACCTCTAAGTGAGTTGCCATCAAGGAAAACACTTGTATCATAATGCCAACAATCTCCCCCTTTGGACTTGATGGCAACCACTACACCAAGTCACTCTCCCCCTTTGACATCAAGGGCAAAGGGCGAACCAAGATATTCTCTTCTTTGATATACATTTTGCTGTCCATACTCCCCCTGAGTACATGCTGAAGTTTCTGATTGAGCTCCCCCTTTGTATATGCCAAGATGTACCAATCCGTCCATGCTCCCCTTGAGCACATGCAAGGTCTGCAAAAGCATAACATGACTCTATACATACATCAATCTCCCAATCAAGTGGGAATACACCATTTTTTGACTCATCCACCGAACCAAGTGGGGATATACCAAATTCTTATACATGACTCATTACATCATCCATCCCATGCATAGTGGGGTAAAAAAATATATCATATGACTCACAAAGACTAAGGACCTAAACAAGACCATGATAGTTATCAGTAGCTATCATACACCATATGATCTACATTATAAGCATCTGTCACTAGCATCCAGACTTGTAACCTGCAATCCATTCCTTTATTCAAGCAAGATATGTCAATAAGCATCATCACCAAAGACTTCTAACCATAATGCCAACAATGCATTATTTGAAGTATATGCTCCCCCTGAACATGTGCCATGCCATCATCAAAACAATGACTGAACCATATCAGACTTCTGTACTGCTGCTTTTCTTCACAACATCATATACGCGACTGTGCAGCATATAACTGATGTATATACGCGACTTGTCTTCATGAAACCTGCGTATAAGATTTAGAACACTCATGTTCCACACTTCCAGCTTCCTCTCAATTTTTCATGTCTGTGTACTCTGCTATGCCACATCTTTCTGGCTGTACTTCCTTTTTCTTCCATATCTTCAACTGTGATGATGTTTTCTCCTTTCGGTATGGTGTCCAAAATCTTATCGTGCATTCCTTTACTATATGTCCAAGCTTGGCACATGGATAACATCTTACATGTTTCATATTCCTTCTGTAGCAGTCAATGGCTTTGTGACCAAACATATTGCAAGCAAAACAATACCCCTTAAAGTACCTCGAACGTGATGATCTTTCTGTGTGATGGTCTTGAACCATTCTACTTCTACATCTGGCTGCAACATGTCCAAGATTATGACATACATAACATTCAACATTATTCATTGGAGGAAATAATCGTCTATCACTTCCACAGTTAGGAGCAAAAGATATTCTTTTAGGAATTTCTTTCCTTGGCTGTTGATGGGGTTGTCTTTTCATCTCCTTGTTGAGCATTTCAGATTTCTCATTAGAGTTCCTTGCCTCACCTTCAACAGATTCATAAAAGCCAAGACGAGTTTTGATAGTAGGAGACCTTTGACTACCAAGAATATCATCCAAAATCTTAGTACTGTCTTGAAATCGTAATAGTTTATCCTTTTCTTCTAATTTACCTTTCAAGATATTTACCTCAACTTGGTGTTGTTCTTCCTTTTCCAGACATTGCTTCTTCAAAATTTCTTCAGACTTTCTTCCTTCTTCCACTTGATGCCTTAGTTTGAGAATCTCTTTTTCTTGTTCTTCATTCAGCTCCTGCAGCATTTGACGAATTCTGGAGGCACATTCCAGCTGAGCTTTTAAGCTGATGACTTCTTCTTTGAGGGCACTCTCCCTTTTGCTAGGTAGATCTTGTTGATCTATGATTTTATCTGATGCTTCATCTTCAATATGAGGTGATTCAGGATCTGAATACTTGCTTCCACTCAATGGCAGGCTGTCATTGTTCCTTTGAGCTGTCTTCTTCTTTTGACGCGCTTTCTTTCCCATTGTTCTACGGATCTCCTTCAAGCAATCAAGCTTCTACCAAAGGACCTGCTCTGATACCAATTGTTGGAAATAATATTGAGAAGGGGGGGGGGGTGAATCAGTATTATAAAATCAATAAAACGTTTTCATTTCCATACTTAGATACATATACGCTACTTCATCTAAGTGAACCCGCATGTATACGCAACTGTGTCTAATGCAACTAGCATATATCCAGAATACTTAGGATTCAGTTAATCCATTAAATGTTGATCTTTAGTTAGTGCGTCAGAACTTTATTAACCACATGAATAGTAAGTAGGTGCAGTAAAACAGAATAGATCATCACACATAAGAAGCACACATGAACACCATGATATAAGGTGGAAACCCAATGTGGATGAAAACCACCTACTGCAATTCATCTCTATCTTCCTTTAATAAGAAACTTCTTTTTACAATGTACTGGTGCAGTCTTATACCAGTATGCAAGCTTGTACCTGCAGAAAGCTACAACCTTCTTAGCTATTATACTAGTTGATCCATTTACTAGTACGCAGGCGCTGGCCTACTGAAGGCTCTAACCTTCACTCATTTTCCAGCTGCTCCTGGAGGGGAGCTACAACCCCCTAACTCTTGTACTGGCCGATATGTTTACCAGTACATAGGTGCCGGCCTACTGAACTTTACGATCTTCCAGGGACCACGTTTCATACATTTTCATACTAGATCCATAAAACAATCACCATTGCAATACAATCATCAACTAAACCTGCATCATCAATCTTTGAATCACCTGATACTGAAACCGTGTGAACAACACAGTCACCAGAAGACAGAACAGACAACAAAACTCTGCAAAAACAACTAGATTCAACTGCAACTTCAACTATCATACTTCATACTATATACGCTACTCAGAAAAACCCAACTTGCGTGTATACGCGCTTTTACCAAATACAACTAGCGTATAGATCTGCAAATTCTAACTTATAACTTTGCAGCTATTTCAGACATGAGAACATAACATTTACAGAATAAACATGCGTCAATAATTCAGATCTAGTCTATCCATAATCAAATCATATAATCATAAGCAATCAAGATTTAATATCCTGATCCATCATCCATCATCATCCGCATAGGTGCATCCTTGATTCAGATCAAGCTAAGCATCACAAACCCATAACCAACATACTAGATCTCACACTTCATCAGATATTCATCACCTTCTCACTACCACCCTTTGGCCTAATGATCTTCTGATGCAGGAGCATGTGACTTAGAGGGAAAAAGTCTTCAAACTTATTCCAAAAATCCAAAAAAATCTATAGGCAAGGGAGTGGGGTCCTTTAGCCTGCAATTTCCATGTTTTTTTAGTTCAAGATAGGATAAAATTGAGAATAAAACATGCTAATTATATTACAGATGGATAAGCTATAATAAATATTTTACGCTTTAAATCATTTCATGTAAAGCATGCTTTTGTAATAGATAAGGTCTAAGAAGACCTATCCTTTAATTATAAATAAAGAGGCAACCGAGACTCGCATTAGAGAGGAGCGGTGCCGGAAGCATTATTATTGAAAACTTTTCTCTCGGCGTTTCCAAATCAATGGTTTCTATTAATATGTATGCATATCTTATTTCATTGTGTATTGAAATTGTTGAATTGCCTTATTGTTCCCCGCATGATGCATTTACTGTGTATTTAATCATTTTGGGTCATTTTCTTTTCATTGTGGCGGCTGCCGACTCTTTAAATTCATTTTTATAAAGTGAGAGGAGAACTCTGTTTACACGGAGTAATTATGATATTTCTCTTCAGCGGAACAGTGTGCGGATGTGAAGCTTTATCAATATTGGTTCTTACCCTTATCGGGTCCGAAACCAATATCGCATCGGAGAGGGCCTTTATAACTGTGGAATGTGTGCGCTCCGATATCTTGGAGCCGAAGTAATATAAATCGCAGTATAAAAGGTCGTCGGGTCTAAGAGGGGCCTTTAGCATTGAGAGCTCCAACTTACGGAGCCGAAACACTATAAAACAGAGCCTAAAGGAGTGTCGGGTCCACAGACCCATTACATTGTAAAACTGCCGATATGAGCCCGCCAATATTCTGGACCCGAAATCCATATAGAAGGGAGCCTAAAGTGCATCGGGTCCGCGGGGTGTATTGGAGGCATTGGCGCTTTGGAGATAAGCCAATAGCGATTGCCAATATCACATTGGGGAAAAGGGGAAGGAATGGCTTTTGCCGTGCAATAGTGTATTGCATAGATTCCTTCCAATAAAGCTGCCGATAGTGTTTTGGGTGTATAATCCCTCCATAAAGCCGCGATAGTGTTTTGGGGTAATTCTCTTAGAATTACCGCCCGATAGGAGTAAAGCCCTGTTTCTGTCAATTAACAAGGATTGTGGGGTTTGGGAAAAAAAGATGAAGCTATCAGTTTAATGACTGATATGCATATAGAAAGGGAAAGGGAACTTGACCCTGACATAGAAGAAATTACTGCGAGATTTGGAAGGTTATCCCTAACGCCTGCACCCACGCCATCATTAGTGGTATCAGAGCCGCCAACTGACATTGAATTGAATCTCAGAAGTAGGAGAAGGAAAGCCGCTATGGCTTTTAGATTTGGAAGAGGACAAGGACGTGGCAGAAGAGGACGACCTATTGCAAATGCTGAAATAATGGAAACAGTACAAGAGCTGCGAGCTAGATTGGATGCATTAACTTCCGATAGAAACATAGATGATGGAGATGTTAGCGAACTTGAGGTTGAAGCTACAGAGGAAGAAGCTGTAGAGGTTACTCCTGAGATGAGGTTCTTTCAGTCAGTGTTGAGATCCACAGCCAGGCCAAAGACCGAGGTACTGGTATACCAAGGAGGACTGAATCCAGAAGAATTGATAGATTGGATTAATGGCATGGAGAAATTCTTCGATTATGAAGAAACAGAAGATGAGAAGAAAGTGAAGTTTGTTGTCACCAAGTTAAAAGGCCATGCAGCGCTTTCGTGGGATGGTGTGCAGGAAGAAAGGAAGAGACTTGGTAAGCAACCAATCAAGAATTGGAATAGGATGGTAACAAAGTTAAGGGGTAAGTTTTTGCCAAGTAATTATGAGCAAACATTGTTTAGACAAATGCAAAATCTTAGATAGAGATCTTTGACAGTAAAAGAATACACAGAAGAGTTCTATAAGGTGAGCATAAGAGCTGGAGAAGCCCAAGATATAGATGAGAAGGTGGCTAGATATATGAATGGCCTCAGGATGGATGTTCAAGATGAGATAAGTCTACTGTCGCCAAAAACAGTAGAGGAAGCTTATTAGATAGCACTGAAAGCTGAAGAAAAACTCATGAGGAAGCAGTCTGCCAGAGGGAGAGGGACTTTCAAAGGAAAAGGAAGTCAAGGTGGTAGAGGAAGATCTACAGTACCTAAAGATGGAGCTAGCAGTAGCTCAACCCAGCATGCACCCACAGGAGGTGATGCAAGAGGCAGAGGGAGTTTTTCTAGAGGAAGAGGAGGCAAAGGAAGAGGCAGAGAAATAAGATGTTACAGATGTAACAAGCTGGGACACAGAGCTTTTGAGTGTCCAGAGAATGTAGAAACAAATCAGAGGAATGCAATTGTTACTCCAGTTGAGGGAGAAGCACCGGTGGCAGTAGTAGCAGAGGAAGAAACTACACCAGAAAGAGGAGAATCTTTGATAGTTAATAAAGTCCTACTTAAGCCAGCAAAGGAGATGGCTGAACCGCCACAGAGGAAGACTTTATTCAGGACAGTGTGTAAAGTTCAAGGGAAATGTTGCCAGATGATCATTGATAGTGGCAGCACTGATAATTTGGTCTCTACAGAAGTAGTGGAGAAATTGAAGCTGAAGACAATGAAGCATCCAACACCTTACAAAGTGTCATGGTTGCAAAAGGGACATCAAATGTTAGTAAGCGAACAATGTGAAGTGGAATTTCAAGTGGGCAAGTATAAAGATAAAATTGTTTGTGATGTGATGCCCATGGATGTGTGTCACATATTGCTTGGAAGACCTTGGCAATATGACAGAGGAGCCATACATGATGGGAAAAGAAACACCTACAAGTTTGGAAAGGATGGTGTCAATCATACGTTGCTGCCTCTGCAAGAAGAAGATGTACCAGGACAGAAGACTGATCCAAAAACTCTGTTACTTGGAGGAAAGGAATACCTGAAGCAGATTGAAGAAAATGAGGTAAATTTTGCTGTAATTTGCAAGCCCAAGGTAATAATGACCTCTACTAAAGTTTCTGATTTACCCATTGAAATTCAAGAAATGCTGGAGAAATATTGTGATATTATTGTTGATGATTTTCCTAATGAATTACCACCCATTAGAAGAATCAGTCATCATATAGATTTGATTCCTGGAGCAAGCCTACCTAACAAAGCAGCATATAGAATGACTCCTGCAGAAAATGAAGAAGTTAAAAAACAGGTACAAGAATTGCTTGACAAGGGGCTGATCAGAGAAAGCTTGAGTCCTTGCGCAATGCCAACAGTACTGAGCCCAAAGAAAGATGGAGGTTGGAGAATGTGTATAGATTCGAGAGTTATCAATAAAATCACAATCAGGTACAGATTTTTGTTACCCAGAATTGAAGATTTAATGGATTGCTTGACTGGAGCAAAATATTTTTCAAAACTAGATCTTAAAAGTGGGTATCATCAGATAAGGATAAGAGAGGGGGATGAGTGGAAAACCACTTTTAAGACCAATGAAGGACTATATGAATGGAGAGTGATGCCTTCTGGGTTGTCAAATGCACCAAGTACATTCATGAGACTCATGAATGATGTTCCTAAAGAGTTCATTGGTAAGTTTGTAATAGTATATTTGGACGATATATTAGTCTATAGCAGGTCCAAGGAGGAGCATGTGAGGCATTTAAATTATGTCTTACAGAAGCTACAGCAAGAAAAACTATTGTTGAATCTGAAGAAGTGTTCATTCATGAAAGAGGAGCTGGTGTACTTGGGATTTGTTATTTCTGCTGAAGGGTTGAAGATGGATCCAGAGAAGATCAAGGAAATTATGGAGTGGCCTTCACCCAAAAGTGTTTTTGAGGTAAGGAGTTTTCACGTCTTGCTAGTTTTTACAGAAAATTCATTAAGAATTTTAGTAAGATTAATGCACCTATTATTGAGACCATAAATAAGGATAAACAATCATTTAAATGGACCGCTGAAGCAGAGAAAAATTTTCAGCTGTTAAAGAAGAAAATAACTGAAAAGCCTGTTTTGGTTCTTCCTGATTTTAACAAACCTTTTCAAGTTAAGTGTAATGCCAGCACAGAAGCAATTGGAGGAGTTTTAAGCCAAGAAGACAGACCAATAGCTTATTTTAGTGAAAAGCTAAATGATGCAAAAAAGAAGTATTCTTCTTATGATAAGGAATTCTACACAGTTGTGCAGTCATTAAAAAAATGGAGGCATTATTTAATGTCAAAAGAATTTATTCTTTATACAGATAACCATGCATTACAGTTTATAATGCAGCAGCAAAAGCTCAGCCAGAAACATGCTAAATGGGTAGAATATATTCAAGGTTTCCATTTTCTGTTGAAGCATATAACTGGGAAGTCAAACAAAGTTGCAGATGCCTTAAGTAGGAGAAATGTATTGCTTCAAGAAAGTCAAATCCAAGTGTTGGGTTTTTATTTTCTTAAGGAATTATATGAGACCGATTCAGATTTTAAAGAGGCATTTGAGGTTTGTAAAAATCCTGTCTTGGCAGATAGGAGCAAGTGGCTAGACTACTTCCTACAAGATGGACTGTTATTTAAGAAAAATCAGTTGTGCATACCAAACTGTTCAATGAGAGAGAATTTAATCAAAGAGAAACATAGTGGAGGACTTGCAGGACATTTTGGGGTAGAGAAAACTTTTGAACAACTCAACAGATTTTATTTCTGGCCGAAAATGAAATCTGAAGTAGAGAAGTACGTAAGAAATTGTAGAATCTGCCAATATGCAAAAGGAAGGAGCCAAAACACAGGGTTGTATATTCCATTACCAATTCCGGATAGGCCTTGGGACATGGTAAGTATGGATTTTGTGTTCGGACTACCAAAAACTCAAAGAGGTTATGATTCAATTTTTGTTGTAGTGGATAGATTTTCAAAAATGGCACACTTTATTCCATGTTATAAAACTAGTGATGCTTCTCATATTGCTAATTTGTTTTTTAAAGAGATTGTAAGATTGCATGGGTTGCCCAAAAGCATTGTCTCAGACAGGGATTCAAAATTCGTTGGACATTTTTGGAGAACACTATGGAAGAAGCTGGGGACTAAATTAAGTTTCAGTTCTACCTATCATCCACAAACTGATCGACAAACTGAAGTTGTGAATAGAAGTTTAGGCAATCTTTTGAGGAGCCTTACTGCAGAACATCCAAAGCAATGGGATCAAGTGTTAGCACAAGTTGAGTATGCATATAATGACTCACCGAATAGGAGCATAGGACAGAGCCCATTCCATATTGTTTATGGAATGCATCCTAGAGGAATATCTGAATTAAGGAATTTGGGAAAAGAAGAAATGAGAAGTGCAGAGGGTGAGGACTTTGCTTCAAGAATGCAGGCGATACATGAACAAGTGAAACAACAGCTGCAGGATAGCAACATCAAGTACAAAACCAGAGCAGATATGAGGAGAAGAGAGGTGAACTTTGAAGTTGGGGATTTGGTTTTAGCACATCTCAAAAAGGAGAGATTTCCAAAAGGGGAGTATAATAAGTTAAAATCCAAGAAAATTGGACCGTGCAGAATACTAGGGAAATTCTCTACAAATGCTTATGAGATTGAATTACCACCTGATGTGGGAATATCACCAATTTTTATTGTTGCAAACTTGTATAAGTATGAGAATGAAACTACAGATGATACAGCACAGGATTAGGAGACTCCAGAGATTAACTAGGTAAAACAGTTACCCACAGCAAAGAATTTACAGCCAGAAAGAATTCTGGACAAGAAAGTGCATAAGAAGACAAGGGGATGAGAATACTTCCAGTATTTGGTAAAATGGAAAGGACAGCCAACCGTTGAAGCTACTTGGGTTACAGAAGACGTCCATCAGAAACTGGGTAAATCTGTACACGAGCTCATGGACAGGAGCCCATGAAGAATTTTGTCCTCAGGAGTCTGATGCAGAAGCATGTGACTCAGATGGAGAAATTCTTCAAACTTATTCCAAAAATCCAAAAAAATCTACAGGCAAGGGAGTGGGATCCTTTAGCCTGCAATTTCCATGTTTTTTTAGTTCAAGATAGGATAAAATTGAGAATAAAACATGCTAATTATATCACATATGGATAAGCTGTAATAAAGCTTTTACGCTTTAAATCATTCCATGTAAAGCATGCTTTTGTAATAGATAAGGTCTGAGAAGACCTATCCTTTAATTATAAATAAAGAGGCAACCGAGACTCGCATTAGAGAGGAGTGGTGCCGGAAGCATTATTATTGAAAACTTTTCTCTCGGCATTTCTAAATCAATGGTTTCTGTTAATATGTATGCATAGCTTATTTCACTGTGTATTGAAAGTGTTGAATTGCCTTATTGTTCCCCGCATGATGCATTTACTATGTATTTAAGCATTTTGGGTCGTTTTCTTTTCATTGTGGCGGCTGCCGACTCTTTAAATTCATTTTTATAAAGTCAGAGGAGAACTCTGTTTACACAGAGTAATTACGATATTTCTCTTAAGCAGAACAGTGGGCGGACGTGAAGCTTTATCAATATTGGTTCTTACCCTTATCAGGTCTGAAACCAATATCGCATTGGAGAGGGCCTTTATAATTGTGGAATGTGTGCGCTCCGATATCCCGGAGCCGAAGTAATATAAATCGTAGTATAAAAGGTCGTCGGGTCCAAGAGGGCCCTTTAGCATTGAGAGCTCCGACTTACGGAGCCGAAACACTATAAAACAGAGCCTAAAGGGGCGTCGGGTCCGCAGACCCATTACATTGCAAAACCGCCGATACGAGCTTGCCGATATTCCGGACCTAAAATCCATATAGAAGGGAGCCTAAAGTGCATCAGGTCTGCGGGGTGTATTGGAGGCATTGGCGCTTTGGAGATCCGTCGATAGCGATTGCCAATATCGCATCAGGGAAATGGGGAAGGAATGGCTTTTGTCGCGCGATAGTGTAGTGCATAGATTCCTTCCAATAAAGCTGCCGATAGTGTTTTGGGTGTATAATCCCTCCATAAAGCTGCGATAGTGTTTTGGGGTAATTCTCTTAGAATTACCGCCCGATAGGAGTAAAGCCCTGTTTCTGTCAATTAACAAGGATTGTGGGGTTCGGGAAAAAAATATGAAGCTATCAGTTTAATGACTGATACGCATATAGAAAGGGAAAGGGAAGTTGACCCTGACATAGAAGAAATTACTGCCAGATTTGGAAGGTTATCCCTAATGCCTGCACCCATGCCATCATCTTCTCCTTATATAGGTTTAGGCTTCTCTCAATAACATGGCCCAAAACCATGTCGAACCAATACCTTGGACCCAATACCTGGGGTCAAAATTTCGGACCAAATACCACAGACCAAAACATAGTCTTCCAACATGTACGTGCCTTTACTTCTATGAACCTGCGTGTGTACGTATACACGCCTTTTGCTCTACTCACCCGCGTGTATACGCACTTTCATCAAGTCTAACCTGCGTATACATTTCTTTTGACCTACTGCACTAGATCTGTCATCTGATTAAGTTGCCATCACCTGTATCATACCTCTGAGTGAGTTGCCATCAAGGACAACACTTGTATCATAATGCCATATATATATATATATATATATATATATATATATATATATAATTTCAAAGCAAATGAAAGGAATATGGTTATATATATGTGGACCGTGGTTCTGAAATCCTGAGAGGAAGTATTGACGGGGTGATTGAGTTCCATTACACAGGAACTGATGAATGGGCCGTGACCATCTAAAGTCTGAAGATTTGACTTCATTGTAGAGTCAAATGACTTGGGAGAGTGTAGATGCATTATGGTGTAAAATGCATACTATGAGTATGTGTGGGCGGTGTTACCCTTGCATCTGTTTGCTAAGTATGGTTTATGCCGGGAGCCTGCACCATTAGTGGTATCACATCAGAATTGAGGTCAAAGTAGAATTAGTATCAGAGAAGATTTGTAATCTGTAAAAGGATAACTTTTGAAATTCTTGGAAGACTGTAGCAGTCCCAACAGAGGTTTGTAATAATAGGAACAAAAGATTCCTTGGAGGAAGGAGAAATCAAGATTGCTTAATGAAATTTCTGAAGGAAAGAGGACTTGGAAACCAACTAGAGGACAATCCATTCAAAGTGCAGAAGAATGGGTGAAACAAGATCATGCTAAGATCTTGAAGGTGTGCTCTGTTTTAAATTAAGAATGTGTGTTTTTTATACTAATGCACAGGTGACAGCGAGAGAAGGTGTGAGAGAAGAAGCATGTGAGTTCTTCAAGATGGAGTAAGGAGAATACTCTGATAGAAAAGTGGTAGTGAATCTAAAGAATCCAATAAGAAATTGGACAGAGAGGATAGTTGAAGTGTTCTCAAGAGAAAGTGAGAGATTGCAGAAGCCTAGAAGGAGAAAAGGTCTTGCGCAAGAAGAGGTTCCATATAGAGGACTTGTTCTTACCAAAAGGCTGAGTGAGGAGAGCTTAGTGAGGTAAGATTGCAACTAGGAGGACTAGATGTTGTAGAGGCTTGTTGCAAAGGAGCTCCTGAAGATAGAAGAAAATAAGATGACTAATGATAATCATAGCATAGGTTCAGAGAGAAGCCACAACAGAAGATATGAGAAGAAGGATGCCAAGGCAAATGGCAAGAAGATGAGTCAAGAAGAAATTGACAAAGAGGTTGCTGAATTAAAAGAACAACTCAATGCATTAAAGAGAATGCTTGAGGAAAGCCAAAGATTAGGTTGGGTCTTGAGGAAGAAGCTAGTATAATGGCATGAGATGCAGACAAGGCTGCAACAAAAGAAAGTGAAGTGGCTAAAGGACAAACTCAAGGAAGTTGAGTTAGAAATGGAAGAATCCATTTGTGAACTAGAACAAGGAGAATTTCTAGGAGATAGTGAAGATGAAGAATTGAATATTGAAACTTCAAGTGAGACCAAAAGGTCTAATGATTTTAAATTTGACAATTTGTGTATGATTGCAGGTGAAATAGTTGAAGGACAATTTGCTAATATTGTCATGAAGAAGGAAAAAGACCAGCATAATCAAATTTTTTTTCTCGAAGAAGATGAGGTAGATAGATCTCATATACACCTGGTAGAAGATGTCAAGCAACTAAGTAAAGGGCTTGAGGAGATTAAAGAAGAGACCATCAAATAATTTCTGAATCATATGAATGATTTAGAACATCAAGGAGATATGATGGTTGAACCATCAAGTGAGACCATAGGGTCTTATATTTTTAAAACTGATAGTTTATGTATGATGGCAGATATTGCAGGGGAAAAATAGCCATTTGAAGATATCTTTAGAGGAGATAAATAGAAAGGGACTGAAGGCAAACTTGAGGAAGAGACTATGTTAGCTGAAACATAGTAAAGGATCATCAATTCACTATGATGATAGGCACAGTCGAGATAGCCATGGAAACTGTTGAGACAGACAGTAGAGAAGAAGGACATCTACTGAAAGATGTTAAGAAGGAGGAATCATATGCAAAGGATTTAACCTTTGGAAAAGGAATTTGGAATCCCTGTCTTAGGCAATACTCCTTTGTTAGTGAGTGTTTTGAAGAGGATGGACAGTCTTTTGAAGATGTCAAAAGTCTGGAGGAGTACTCTAGGAGAATAGAGTATAATGGAGAAGACCTCTTGAGTAAGGGAAGTAGTGATTTTCTATAGCAGAAAGACCTTAAGACTACAAGGATCAAAGGAAGATAGTGTTTTAATACTATAACACGGCATGCAAAGGATGAATCTACAAGAAGAGAGCATTGTGATGAAGTGCTTGCTAAGTGTGAAGAGGAAATTAAACTGCTGGAGAAATTGATAAGAGAACCTGAAAATAAAACAAAAGCTGCAGTTATAGTTTCTGAAGAAGAAGATATGTCTCAAATAGGCATGGAGACAGGAATATGCAATAATTTGTTTGCAAGTTCATAAAGCAGCATGAATGAGTATGAGTATGTGATCAAAGAGATTGAGCAAAGATTGTTTGAAGATGGTAAAGAGGCGGTAGGAATCAAACAATTTCAAAGTAAAGATAACTAGCAGCAGGTTAAAGGAGGAGGAGTTCACTACAGTGGACAAGAGTAGGAAGACATCATTAGAACATAAGATGTCGAAGAGAGACTAACAGACAATCTTATGAATTATTTTAAGATTTCAAATCAACATATTGATGTGCTGACAGAGAAAGAAACATAGCAACATACTGATGTGTTGCCAAAGGAAGATAAGGTACAACAACCTTATGATTTTAAAAAGTGGTTTGTGTGTGCAGGTTTTGTTACAGATGATGGAGGAGATTTGGCAGAAGTGAACAGCCAATAAAAGTGAAAGAAGAGAATTCTATGGAAGAACTCAATCCATGGAATAGAGAAATTAAATTGCTGGAAAGAATGTTGAATAGTCATGATTCAGTTATGAGAGAGGGTAAGGATTATAGGGAGGCAACAAGTAAAGAAAAAATGTAGCAGGTAACCCAAAGAATGAAGCAAGTAAAAGAAAAGTCAGCATAGAAGACAACAACAGTAACCTAAAACAAAGAGAAGAAGACAGAAAGAAGATGGACCAGCCCAAAGATATGCTAGACATAGAAATTGAAGAAATATGGCAGTAGATGATGAAGCAATTCAAATGGAGGAAAATGGTAACAATAGCATGCAAGATCAATCAAAAGTTGAACCTGATTGATAGGAAGAAGAAAGTGGAGAAAAAGAGAGCAGAAGTGTAGCAACAGCAAAGGAATAAAGCATATGGACAGTTATAGAACAAAGTGTGGGATCCAGGAAGACCAAGATCATAAGACACATGATCAGGAGATCATGAATATTTTCTACTTTGTGAGTCTGATGCAGGAGCATTCAGACCAAGGAAAATAATTGTAAATAGTAGACATAGGGGGTCATGCATTTTAGTAAATAGTTTTCCTAAGTATCAAGTTAAGGCAATATTTAGGCTTTAAGTGTGATTAAGTTAGATAATGGGAAATATGTAAATGTTGGAGTAGCATGATCCTGATTATCCACAGTATTGTCTTTATTCTATCGACGTTTCAAACCCCAAAGGAGGTCCATCATCAAGTTGAAGATAGAATATGAATGATAGTTCCTTGAGAGAAGAATCTTTTGACCATAGTATAAATAAACCTAGATCTTGATTTATAAAGAAGCCGACCCTTATATATGAATTCTTTTTTATTTTTATTTTTATTTCAATTTATTATAATAATTCTAGTTTAATTATTTTAATTTAGATTATTTTTGCTTTAATTATTCCAATTGTTTTACTTATCTGATTAATTGTAAGTTTATTTATATAATGTGATGAAATTTTATTTATTTATAATTAGTTTTATTTTATTTTATTTTATTAAAATTAATTTTAATTTTATTTATTACTTAATTACATGTATAATAGAGATTAGTTTTATTGTTTTTTTTTTTTTTAATTTTATTGTTTTAATTATTTTTCTTGTTTTTATTTAACCTAAGAATCTCAAAATATTTTAATTGATATACTTAATTCATAAATTAGCTTAATTAATTAATTTATAATTCTTATTGTTTTTATTTTTATTCTAGTTAATTAATCCTAAGTATATAATAAAATTAATTACTTAATTAAATTAATTTTAATTGATTAATTAATTAATTAATTTAGTTTTAATTCATAATTTCTTTTTTATTTTATTATTATTATTTTCTAATTTTTCAGTGTTAATTTTATTTAACCCTAATTGTCTAATTGATAAGTAAATCAATTAATTAATTAATTTATAAATTTTTTTTTTTAATCAAAAGCTAATTTTGGTTATTATTAATTTAATTTTTAGTTTAATTAATTGACTAATTATAATTAATTTTAATTAGAATTAATTTAATTTAATTTAATTAATTAAATTGATTAAAATAAATTAATTTATTAATTTTAATTAATTAAATTAAATTTAATAAATTTATTTTTAATTAATCTAATTAAAATTAATTAATTTTATTAATTTTGAAAGCCTCTAATACTATGCTTCTAAAGGCTTGGAGGGGTTTATTTGTCTAATTAGGGGAATCCAATTTCCACTAATCTCACTCCCATTGTCCCTATTGAGGTTTTGAGGAAATTTCATAATTTCGATGGCCTCTCTGATTTTTCTTTTTTGATAATTATCCTCTTTTGCAATTATTTTAGCGTCTTCCAAACACACATGATGTTTGGTTTTGGATGAGTGTTCCGCAAGGGCTGATGTATGGGATCTCTCATTCTTTATATCAGCTCCATGCTCTTTAAGTCTTATTTTCAGAGACCGACCTGTTTCCCCAATATAACTCTTGCCACAAGAGCAATCAATTTTGTACACACCCTTGAGTTGTTGACAATCGATGTTATCCTTTACTGACCTCATCATTTGCCTTATTGTTCCACATGTTGTAAATTGGGTGTTTATGTTATTCTTTCTTAAAAATTTTGCAATCTTATCCGTAATCCCTTGGATGAATGGAAGGTAAACTTTTCCACAATTTTCTTTCTTGTTTTCAGGAGGACGCTTAGAGAGGACCTTATCCTGAGCTCTTCTTATAGCTTTCTTAATACTCAACTCTTTGTATCCTAGGTTTTTGAAGACAGAGGTTAAGTGTTCAATTTCTTCATTTAGGTGATCAGGGTCAGAAATCCTGAGAGCCCTAACAGCTAGAGTGTTTAAGACGCCAGATTTTTGGGATGGATGATGGTATGAGTCAGCATGAAGATAGCTATCAGTATGTGTTTTCTTTCTATAGACCTGGTGTCCCAAAGTACCATCCTCTTTTCTACTGATCAGTACATCTAGAAAGGGGATTTTACCATTTTCTTCAAGCTCCATAGTAAACTTGATTTCGGAAGATATAGAGTTAAGATGATTGAAAAACTTCTCCAGTTCAGCCTTGCCATGAGTCCATTTTAAGTTTGTGTCATCAACAAATCTTTTCCACCACGCTGGTTTCAAAGGGTATGAGTCAAGGGCTTTTCTTTCAAAGTACTCCATGTATAAGTTGGCGACAATAGGTGAGAGTGGAGAACCCATGGTGACTCCTGATATTTGTTCATAATAGTGATCTTGAAAGCTGAAAAAAGTGGACCGTAAACAAATTTCTACAAGTTTTGCTGTTTCAGGATGAGTGGCTATCTTTATAGCATGGGCAACTTCATCTAGAGGAATCTTTGTAAACAAAGAAACCATGTCAAAACTTACAAGAATATCATCCTTATCCACCCTTTCATTCCTAATAAGTTTTACAAAATCATTTGAGTCTTTTATAAAAGAGTCTGTGTTACCAACTAGAGGTTTTAGGATCTTAGCTACATACTTATCTAATTCATAGGTAGGGGAACCAATGGTGTTAACTATTGGTCTAAGAGGGACCCCTTCCTTATGAATTTTTGGTAATCCATAGATTCTAGGAATAACCTCACAGGATGGAATCAGCTTCTTTCTTATTTTATCTTCAAGGTTTGTTTCCATGATGGCCTTCTTGACCTGTTTTATCACCTTGGGAATAGGGTTGGAGTTGATTCTTCTATAACTCCCACAATTTAAATGCTCATTCATCTTATGAATGTAATCTTCCTTATTTAACACAACAGTGGCCCCTCCTTTATCAACCTTAAGAACGACTATCTTGTCATTATTACAGAGAGATCTAAGAGCCTCCCTTCCCTCTCTATTTAAGTTGCTCTTTGGCTGCTTAGATTTCAACATAACTAGCGAACATTCTTGTCTTAAATGCTCTCAAAAAAAATAAATCATAACATGAGTAGTTCCATGATCCTAGGAGCAAAGGAGAGATTTTAGGCCTAAAAGGGAGAATCAATGTGGACCATTGAGCAAAACAAGGGGCTTTTCTGTTTTAAAACAGAGAAAAGCTAGAGTTGATAAAGTATACCACATATATATGCATGCACATAGAGTTTTAGGGCTTTTGTTAAAGGCTAGGTTCAGGTCCTTCATATTAATCCAATCCCAGTTTCCAGATAAAAACATATGTAAGCCTACGGGCAAAGAGGAGGCCACGAATACTAGAAATCAGGCCTCTGTGTGTGTGTGAGACTGAGATGTCTCGAATGTATTCTTGCTTTTGCATTAATAAATAAAGAGCTTATTTCCTGTCTGTGTCAGTATGTATTGAAGTATTTCTTGAATGATTTACCATGTATTTGTAGGCTCTACAAGTTGCAGGCAGAATACGTAGAGGGACAGAGTGATTCAGAAGAATCACAATGGATTTAAAATCCAGGTGAAGAATAAGTAGAGGAAGAGTTGCACGATTCAAAAGAATCTAAGTGGATCATTGAATCCATTAGAGCTCTACAAGAAGGGCAGAGATCAAAGGAAGAGCGAGCTATGAATGAGTAGAAGGTCAGAACCTTTAAAGAAGCCAAATCACCAAGAAATTGAAGAAATAACATAACTTTCTAAGTGAAAGAAATTGCAGAAGTGAAGTGTTAACACTCAGCATCCATTCGATCAGTTAGAACAACGACTGAGAATTAACCGCATTGGTGGGAGTCCCTTTTTATGTTATCGGAATGAGCCTTGGATATTTGCATGGAGCAATTAATGATCAATCGTGGACCATTCGATCGTGGCCAGATCAATGGTCACGATTAGATCACATATTGGTGATCGTAGGTGCCAAGGGTAAATGACGTATGATTATTGTGATATCACCGATAGCGATATATCGACGATCAGTGTTAGGGCTTATCAGCGTTCGAGCATCGGAGCTGGTGGAGATCAGAGAAATAGTGTAGAAACAGTGGTAAACGGACCTGACGTTATGATATTATATTCATGGTTTCTATAGAATTTGAAATCCGGCGTATTGATTCGGAGGGGAATTTCCTTTGCATTCCCACATATTAATATTTCTGATATTTTATATGTCGTGGGCCTTTAACACGTAAAACATGTGTTATCGCTCTCATATTGGAGATTAGAGTTAGAAGAGGGGTGATGGCTCATATATATATGACCACTGAACATTGTGATGGCCAATTATGATGAGGGTTAACCTCGGGTACTGTGCAGAACCATATAAAGGAGGAATAAGCTATATTGCGTGGAATTTCTTTACATAAAGATTACTCTAGGAGATTTGTGTCGATAGTGTTTGTATATATATATATATATACATATATATATATATATATGTATATGTATATGTATATGTATATGTATATGTATATATGTATATGTATATATGTATATGTATATGTATATGTATATATATATATGGACTGTGGTTCTGAAATCCCTTGAGGAAGTATTGGTGGGGTGATTGAGTTCCATTACAGAGGAACTGATGAATGGGTCATGACCATCTAAAAATATGAAGATTTGACTTCATTTTAGAGTCAAATGATGTGGGATAGTGTAAAATTCATACTGCGGGTATGTGTGGGAGGTGTTACCTTGGCATCTGTTTGCTAAGTATCGTTTATGTCGAGAGCCTGCACCAATATACAAACCCTGATTTAATTATAAACTATAGTTTCATCCCCCGCATTGTTTAAATTAACTCCCCACTTCATATTTCCCCAACATAAACCTATTGACCCACTAGCCCTTAGTGCCGTTAAAGAAAACCCTGCAAATCTTCATCCTGATTTCCCTCCGTGAAGCTTCACCACACGACAACCTTTAGATCTCTCACCCCTAGATATGATGATGCGCATCCATATTATGCTCCCTCCCTCTCTGACCTTTATCAACCCGAGAGCATGTGGGATTCCTGGTTTTGCTCGGGCCCAATTTTTCTATGTGTCAGCCTCCAACATAGATTGCATTCCCTCAGGGAAATAATGCCCGCCTGCCAAAAGCGGTACGATGGCCTCCAAATTCGCCTCCCCGCCCAAAGTGAAAACCATCCACTATTCATAAAATACTTTCCCCACTAAAATATAACTGGTGGCCTTTGAAAGGCCGAGAAGCCCCATTTCATCCTTTTTCGCTCATTTTTTTTGTAAGACCTAATCAATAAGTTTGTGACACCCAAAGCCTTTGTGACCAAAATTCATTGCCACCTACCACCCAAAGAAGCTCTGGACACCGAATTTGAGCATCTAGTTCATGTCTGCAGCCACTGTACCATTTTCAATCACCATTCAAACCAATTTGCAAGCCAATTCACTAATTTCTACGTATTTTGAGAAAAAACCAGAATGACCCTCCCATTTGAAAATGTACAGTAAAAGTCAAAAGGTTACAGTGAAAGGAAAAAAAGCACAGTAAAAGGAAAAAGATAAATCAACCAGATGAAAGAGTATTAGTAAAAGTGTATCAGATTGAAAAATCAAAGTGAATAAAAGGAGCCAGTGGGAAGATAAACAGCATGGAAGATAGTTACAAAGCATACAGATAAAATAAATTCATGTCAAAGTGAAGATAGATTAAAAAATAGAGAAATCAAGGTAAACAATAAAAGTAAACATGGAGATAGTAAGGGTTAAACAGAGATGAAGACACTTTCATTAGCAATAATGAAGTTTATCCAAAGTACAAGTAAAAACAGTTTAAAGAAAACTAAGGTTCAAAGATGAAATAAGAGCAGGAATGGTACATTTTCCAGAAAGTTCCTATTTAATTCATAATTTTGCAGAAACTATTGTGGCCAATCCAAGATGCATTTTGAGAAACTGGTTTGTTCCTAACAGACCAATATACAAAACCTATCTCAATTTTTACACAAGTATTATAAAAATGGAGATAAATGCATATCTTCACACACTATTTTTCGGACAATGCAAAGTCCTATTTTTGACATCATTCTACAGAGAATATTGTGAACAGATGGAGCTAAATTTTGGGAAACTGAAAGAGGTTTATCTCAATAACATACGTATCTATAATAATCTCTTTCACAATTCACATATATATCTCAGATTGAGATATACAAAGGTATCATTGGACCCTAATTTTGCAGAATTTATGGGGCAGAATGCACAAAGGAAGGAGGTAGTTAGTGACTTGGAAGCCTCATCATCAATTAAGAGTTCCTATCAAATTCGAATTTCTCTTGTTTGTCACCATCAATCCACAAATATAGTGCCAAATAGATTCATTAGTTAGTGTCTTTTATTTAAGTTCTATTAATGTAAAATAGTTTGAGATATTTGTAAAACCAATCTTGATATTTTTTCAAGATATTTCAGTTTAGAATTTTTATAAATACTTCTTCATTTCAATTATTTTGGGTGGAATATTTTACATTTCTAGAGTCATTTTGATATTAAAAGCTAAGGGTGATTATACCATTTTCAAGTCAACATACTGGAGCAAGTAATATAAAGCATTTCGCTACAGGATTCATGAGATGAGACATTTGCAGTGAAGTATCTTCTTTCTGTGATTTTGTTACCTTCTTATGTGTTTCATAATATTAAATGTGTTCTAAATTTGAATGAATTAACTGGAGGTATCACTCAAAAATTATTTAAGTACACTCTGTCTTGCATAGTTAGTCATTTACATGTTTTCCTCTGATACCCGGATTTGAGAACCCTTAATTTCTCTCCCATCCCATTTGACTTCTTTCGTTCCTTCTAGAGTCCAGCCTAGGGAACCCTTAATTTCTTTCTCAATTCAATTTGATACCATTCCACCATTTCGCCTTAGAGACCTGTAGTAACTCATCTATCTTGGCCTGTAGACACTATTTTTAGAATTGAATCTAGTCTTGTTTGTCCGATATTAGAATCCATAGCCCAATGGTAAAATCCAAACCTCTGTTCATCTAAGTAAAGTGATCCCACCACAAAATTTAAAAACAAAACCCAAGTGAAAGCAATAACTAACCTAAAATCATCTTAAATAAAACAAAGTTAAATTATAAAGAGAGAGCCCTCTTTGAGCATCAGGAAGGCTAGGTCCTAATCTCCAAAAGTGGTTTGTGTTTACCTTTGGTTTTTGTTTCTTCATACTCCAAAAGAAATATCAGAGTGATAACATTTATGGTGACCATACTCCAGATGACTAACATTTTCTTCAGAAATATTTTACATGTTCAAATTTAATCTATGATGGTGGACACTGATGAGACACATAAAGGTTAAAATCATCCACCTAGCAACTCCAAATCAATTTCAAAATCAAGACTCCACTGGAGGAATGAACCTAAAAGAACAATATGGGAAGATCAAGTTTCTAACTTGGATTGTTATCCAAGACATCATGTTTTTTCTCATCAAGAAGGTTTTTCAATGTATATTTTATTTTATAGAAGATCTTAGATTATTTTTTAATTATTTTCCTTTGAAAATTGTAAATATAAAATCTCCTTACAGATTTGAGCAGCATTCTTCTGAATCTTATGATGATCATTTTCCAATCAAGAAATCTCAAATAATCAAGAATGATCTTACAATCCCTATACATAATCTTGCACCTTGGAAAGTTCCTGATATATATAAACCACTCATCTTACGTCCTACACTCCATGTTTTCCCTAACAATTATTACAAGTATCTCCCTAGTTTTGATGGAGAAGATGGTAGAATCATTGCCTAAAAACATATTCAAGGTTTTGAGAATTATCTGGACTTATTTGAGATTCATGAAAATGATCTTAGAATCAGAATTTTTGCTCTCTCTTTGCAAAGTAGAGTAAAGAGTTGGTTCAAGAATCTACCTATCGCAAGCATCTCAAATTTCCAACAGTTTGTCAAAATTTTCCTTGTAAGATGCATAATTAAAGTCAATCTTTTTGTGATCATAGAAGAATGTAATCAGTTAAAAAGATAGCCGAATGAAACAATACAACAATTTTCTGACATATTTAATCAAATCTATTATTCAATGCCATCAAATATAAGACCTCCTCCTCATTTAGCTCTCTTGCATTATTCAAAAGCATTTGATCCAGAGATAGAATTTCAGCTAAGAGAAAGAAACCCCTCAACACTCGAACAGATGTAGAACATTGCAGTAGATGTATAAGTTAATCTGCAAATTAGAAGAGAAAAGTTGAAAGTAAGAGTGGAGAAGAACAACACTGCAGAGGTAAAACTTGACATTTTGGTAAGAAAAATAGAGGAAAGGATATAGAAGATCACCATGAAAGATAATTTTTTTGTTCAAAATCACCATGACACATTTATTTCACAAAAAGAAGAGGTTGATAGCCATGGACAAATTCCTCCTAATTCCAACTACCATATATCAGAAGATAGATTTATAGAGCAATATGTGGAGAAGAAATCCACTGATCTAATGTTTATGTTTGATGACATTACTTCTTTTAACAATTTTCCTAAATATGATGAGTATGATGATAATTATGTTCTTCAAATCCAAACTAACTTTACAGAGCAATCAAAACTAGTTTGGGAAATAAAAAAATTCAGTTTCAGTGGCATGAAAACAATGATCGTCTTATTCATATCAGCAATGAAAGTGAGGAAGAAAGTGTAGAAAATTTGGAAATAAGTGAAGCTTGTTTGCCTCTTTCTTTTTCTTCATTTCAATTCATCATAGAAAATTTTAAAGCAATCAAAAATCAGCAGTCTTTAGGTATTGATATTCACAACAAAGAAGACAATGAAAATCTTAATCAAGATTCTTCAGTTTCATAAGTGCAGTTATCAAATTCTATTCAGGCGTCTGATCAGATGACATAGGAAAGTTATATACCACTATGTTTTGAATCATTTTAGTTTTTAAAGGAAATATGCTATAATGTATCCAAAGAAAAGGAAGAACATCATGCAAAAATCCATGAAGTCCCGTTAAAACCCATATGTAATAGGTTGTAGCAATCATTCAATGTCTTTTATGATCCAATAGCTGATATGTTAGAAAACCCTGCAAATCTTCACCCTGATTTCCCTCTGTCCAGCTTCACTATGCGACAACCATTAGATCTCTCACCCCTAGATTTGATGGCGCACATCCATATCGTGCTCACTCCCTCTCCTACCTTTATCAACCTGAGAGCACGCAATATTCATAGTTTTGCTTGGGCCCAAATTTGTTATGTCTGAGCCTCCGTCATAGATCGTGTTCCCTTGGGGAAATACCACCCACTTGCCAAAAGTGGTGTGATGGCCTACAAAACTGCCTCCCCACCCAACGCGAAAACGATCCACTGTTTATAAAATACTTTCCCCACCAAAATATAACCATTGCCCTTTAAAACTATGAGAAGCCCCATTTCATCCTCTTTCACTCATTTTTTTGTAAGACCTCATCAATACGTTTGTGACACCCTGAGCCTCTACGACCAAAATTCGTTGTCGTTTACTCCCCGAAGAAGCTCTAGACACCCAATTTGAGCATCTAGTTCACTTCTACAGTCACTGTACCCTCTGCAATCAACATTTAAACCAATTTGCAAGCCAATTCACCAATTTCTAGGTATTTTGAGAAAAATCCAGAATGACCCTCTCATTTGAAAATGTACAGTAAAATTCAAAAGGTTATAGTGAAAGTCAAAAAGGCACAGTAAAAGGAAAAAGATAAATTAGCCAGAGGAAAGTGTATCATATTGAAAAATAAAAGTGAATAAAAGGAGAGAGTGGGAAGACAAACAATATGGAAGACAGTTACAAAGCATACAGATAAAATAAATTCATGTCAAAGTGAAGATGGATAAAAGAGCAGAGCAATCAAGGTAAATAGTAAAAGTAAACATGGAGGTAGTAATTATTAAACAAAGATGAAGACACTTTCACCAGCATCAATGAAGTTTATCCAAAGTAAAGGTTAAAACAGTTAAAAGAAAATTAAGGTTAAAGGATGAAATCAGAGCAAGAATGGTACATTTTCTAGAAATTTCCTGTTTAAGTCATAATTTTTCAAAAACTATTATCGCCAATCCAAGATGCATTTGGATAAATTGGAGGTTTTTTTCCTAAAATACCAATATACAAACACCTATCTCACTTTTTACACAGGTGTTATAAAAATGGAGATAAATGCATATATTCACAGCCTATCTTTCAGACTTTGCAAAGTCTTGTTTTTGACATCTTTGTACAGAGAATATTGTGAACCGATGGAGCTGAAATTTGGGAAACTGAAAGAGGTTTATCTCACTACCATACTTATCTACAATACCCTCTTCCACTTTTCACATATCTATGTCATATTGAGATATACAAAGGTATCATTGGACCCTTATTTTGCAGAATTTCTGGGGCAGAATGCACAAAGGAAGGAGGTAGTTAGTGACTTGGAAGCCTCATCATCAATTAAGAGTTGCTATCAAATTCAACTTTCTCTTGTTTTTCACCATCAATCCAGAAATATAATGCCAAATAGATTCATTAGTTTTGAGTGTCCTTTATTTAAGTTCTACTAATGTAAAACAGTTTGAGATATTTGTAAAGCCAATCTTGACATTTTTTCAAGATATTTCAGTTTAGAATTTGTATAAATACTTATTCATTTCAAGTATTTTGGGTGGATTATTTTACATTTGTAGAGTTATTTTGATCTTAAAACCTAAAGGTGATTGTACCATTTTCAAGTCAATAGACTGGAGCAAGTAATATAAAGCTTTTTGCTACATGATTCTTGAGATAAGCCATTTGCAGTGAAGTATCTTCTTTGTGTGATTTTGTTACCTTCTTATGTGTTTCATAATCTTAAATGTGTTCAAAATTTGAATGAATTAACTGGATATATCACTTAGAAATTGTTTAAGTACACTCTATTTTGCACAGATAGTCATTTACATGTTTTCCTCTGATACTCGAATTTGAGGACCTTAATTGCTTTCCCATCTCGGTTGAATTCTTTCATTACTTCCAGAGTCTAGCCTAGGGAACCTTTAATTGCTCCCTAGATCTGATTTCAAACCATTCCACCATTTAGCCTTTGGGATTTGCAGTAACGCATATATCTTTCCCTGTAGACACTATTTTCAGAACTAAATCTAGTCTTGTTTGTCTGACATTAGACTCCATAGCCCAATGGTAAAAGCCAACCCTCTGTTCATCTAAGTAAAGTGATCCCACCACCAAATTTCAAAACAAAACCCAAGTGCAAGCAATAACTAGCCTAAAATCATCTTAGCTAAAACAAAGTTAAATTATAAAGAGAGAGCCCTCTCTGAGCATCAAGAAGGCGAGGTACTGATCTCCAAAAGTGGTTTGTGGTTACCATTGGTTTTTCTTTCTTCATACTTCAAACGAAATATCAGAGTCATAACATTTCTAACAACCATGCTAGGGACAACTAACATTTTCTTCTGACATATTTTACAGGTTCAGATCTAATCTATGATGGTGGATAGTTTTCAGACACACAAAGGTTAAAATCATGCACCTGGCGACTCCAAATCAATTTCAAAATCAGGACTCCAATGAAGGAATGAACCTGAAAGAACAATATGAGAAGATCAGGTTTCTAACTTGGATTGTTATCCAAGACATCATGTTTTTTCTCATCAAGCATGCTTTTCAATGTATATTGTATTTAGAGAAGATCTTAGATTAGTTTTTAATTATTTTCCTTTAAAAATTGTATATATAGAATCTCCTTACACGTTTGAGCAGCATTCTTCTGAATCTTATGATGATCATTTTCCAATCAAGAACTCTCAAATAATCAAGAATGATCTTACAATACCTGTACATATTCTTGTACCTTGGAAAGTTCCTAATAGGTATAAGCCACTCATCTTACCTCCTACACTCCATGTTTTCCCTAACAATTATTACAAGTATCTCCCTAGGTTTGATGGAGAAGATGGTAAAATCACTGCCCAAAAACATATTCAAGGTTTTGAAAATTATCACGACTTATTTGAGATTGATGAAGATGATGTTAGAATCATACCTTTTTCTCTCTCTTTGCAAAGTAGAGTAAAGAGTTGGTTCAAGAATCTACCTATTACAAGCATCTCAAATTTCCAACAGTTTGTCAAAATTTTCCTTGATAGATGGATAATCAAAGTCAATCTTTTTGTGATCATAGAATAATATAATTAGTTGAAAAGACAACCAAATGAAACAATACAACAATTTTTCGACACATTTAATCAAATCTATTATTCAATGCCATCAAATTTAAGACCTCCTCCTAATTCAGCTCTCTTGCATTATCCAAAAGCAATTGATCCAGAGATAGAATTTCAGCTAATAGAAAGAAATCCCTCAACACTGGAACAAATCCAGAACATTGCAGTAGATGTAGAAGTTAATCTGCAAATTAGAAGAGAAAAGTTGAAAGTAGGAGTAGAGAGGAACAACATTGCAGAGGTAAAACTCGACATTTTGGTAAGAAAAATAGAGGAAAGGATACAGAAGATCACAATGAAAGATAATTTTTTTGTTCAAAATCACCATGACACATTTATTTCACAAAAAGAAGATGTTTATAGGCATGGGAAAATTCCTGCTAATTCCAACTACCATCGGTCAAAAGATAGATTTATAGAGCAATATGTGGAGAGGAAATCTACTGATCTAAAGTGCATGTTTGATGACATTACTTATTTTAATGATTTTCCTAGCTATGATCAGTATGATGATAATTATTTTCTTCAAATACAAACTAACTTTACAGAGCAATCAGAAACTAGTTTAGAACATAAAGAAATTTAGTTTCAACACTTTGAAAACAATGATCATCTTATTCATATCAACTATGAAAGTGAGGAAGAAAGTGCAGAAAATTTGGAAATAAGTGAAGCTTCTTTGCCTCTTTGTTTTTCTTCATCTCAGTTCATCAGAAAAAACTTTAAAGAAATAAAAAATCAACAGTCTTTACGTATTGATATTGACAACAAAGAAGACAATGAAAATCTTAATCAGGATTCTTTAGTTTCACAAGTGCAATTATCAAATTCTATTGAGACGTCTGATCAGATGACACATGAAAGTTCTATACCACTATGTTTTGAATCATTTCAGTTTTTAAAGGAAATATGGTATAATGTATCCAAAGAAAAGGATGAACAACATGCAGAAATCCATGAAGTCCAATTAAAACCCATCTGTAATACGTCGCAACAATCCTTCGATGTCTTTTCTGATCCAATAGTTGATATGTTAGATGATGAATGCAATCAAAAAGTTTCTCCATTAACTAACTATGAGATTCAAAATCAAGATGATAAAATTTTCATGAGACATACATTTCAATTAATAGAAATATCATCACAAAGCTTATCTAAAAATCTACAGGGTGATAAAGATGAAAATGACACTTCACTTTCATGGCATGGAGGCCATCCAGAGTAATTGTACAGTTTCTTAGATCAGTTAAACATTAGTGTATATATCTTGGAAGATTATTTTGTACAGTTTCTAGTGTCAGCAAAGGAAATCAAGTATTTCCTTATCTTCTCATGTGTTGACAAGGTTATAATTCGTTTTAGAATCTCAGTTCTGATCACAAACATGAAAATGCAGCAAGATATATCAAATTACATAATACTTGAATGGTTACATTAGCTATTACATTTTACCTAACCAACAATTGAACAACTGATTAGAGTAAGTAGGTAAGAACTTAGTTTATTTTATTTTTTAGTTTTCAGCAAGTTATAAAATAATTCATTAGAAGTTGAACTCTGGAAAGGTCCTAAAGATCTTGATGAACTATTAGTTTGGTTTGAGAATTGCATTACATTCTTTCAGTTTTAGATGTGATTTCAGTTTGCAGAAAAGGGTGTATTTTCAGCTCAAGAGTTTCAGTCACAGAGATTATACAACAAAGCATATACATGTTTGGGATTGGACCAATGGATCAGGCTACTAGTCGACGATGTTCTTGACATCTCACAAGGAGATGCCATCCCCATGTGGAGCCATTGTTAGGGTCTTATAATAATAGGATTCATAATTTTGAATTGACTATGGTTAGTATTGTAATATTGTACATACCTTTGCTTTCTGCAAATGTATTACCAAATTAAAAAATGTAAAGAGGGTATGTCCTAAAAGAACCATCAAAGAACAAAAAGAAACAAAGGTAAAAAAAGGTGAAAAATATGAACCCCACAAAAAGAGATAAAAATAGATCATGAAAGTGTGAAAATTCAAATGCCACTACTATTTTACTTTTTCTGTAAATAATGATTATGTGTAGCTTGTTTAAAATACCATAATCCATGATAAGTCAAATAGCTTAATCTTGACTTTTCATGCTTTAAATTTAATGTTGATAGATAGAAAATAAAGATCTAGCCAAATATTTTAATCATGCCACATTAATAGTTAACATAGAGAATGATAGGGAGCTCAACACTTTAACCTGATCTCTTCGATGAAATAAGGTTTGAATTAGTTAGTTTCCTGTTTCAAAGAAAAATGAACAAGGGTTTGCAAGATCAAATGCACCCATGTAAATAAGGATTAAAATGTTAAAACAGAAAATGGGTAGGTACAAGAAATTTTTACAATCATGGATAAACATCATTTGGCATATTACTAATTTCCCTCCCCACAATGTGCTCCAGTACTTAAATACTTCAGACATAAAGGCTCAAAGCATTCCTATGACGTTTGGTGGGGCCGGACCCTCAGCTTAATGACTCATGGACATCAAGTATTGGATTCCACCTTATTGAAACCCTTCTCATTTATGAAAACACCCTTTTCCCTTTACATCACTCATTTTACCCTACAAAATCCACTTTTCCTAAGTTTAAAACACATTTTACCCAGGAAAGGTAAAACCCCCTTAACTAATTCCCCTCTCATTCAAAATACTCAAAAACCCACAAAAAATACTTTTATCCTAAGTATAAGTGTTAAATGTTGATATTTGGCCACCACAGTGAAGAAATTTAAGCCAAACATCCTATTTTACATTATTCTTACTATATTTTACATTCCACACATTCATTTCATATTAATGTACTAACCTAATGTATTAGCTCCCTGATATACCTCTTTCTCATATTAAATAACTCCTTCATATATAATATCCAAACCACGATTTAATTATAGGCTATAGTTTCATCCCCTGCATTGATTAAATTAACTCCCCGCTTCATATTTCCCCAACATAAACCTATTAACCTACCAACCCTTGGTGTCATTAAAGCAAACCCCGCAAATCTTCACACTGATTTCCCTCCATCCAGCTTCACCGCGCGATAGCCCTTATATATCTCACCCATAGATATGATGATGCGCATCCATATCGCGCTCACTCCCTCTCTGACCTTTATCAGCCTCAGAGCACGTGAGATTCATGGTTTTGCTCAGCCCTGATTTTGCTACGTGTCAGCCTCCGACATAGATTGTGTTCCCTCGGGGAAATACCACCTGCCTGCCAAAAGCGATGCGATGGCCTCCAAAACTGCCTCCCTACCCAATGTGAAAACCGTCCACTCTTTATAAAACACATTCCCCGCCAAAATATAACCGTTTCCCTTTAAAAGGCCAAGAAGCCCCATTTCATCCTTTTTCTCTCATTTTTTTAGTAAGACCTCAGCAATATGTTTGCGACACCCTGAGCCTCTGCGACCAAAATTCACTATTGTCTACCACCTGAAGAAGCTCTAGACACCAAATTTGATCATCCAGTTCACGTCTACAGCCACCATACCCTGTGCAATCACCATTCAAAGCAATTTACAATCCAATTCACCAATTTTCAGGTATTTTGAGAAAAACAAGAATGACCCTCTCATTTGAAAATGCAAAGTAAAAGTCAAAAGGTTACAGTGAAAGTAAAAAAAACACAGTAAAAGGAAAAAGATAAATCAACCAGATGAAAGAGTGTCAGTAAAGGTGTATCAGATTGAAAAATCAAAGTCAATAAAATGAGCCATCGAGAAGACAAACAACATGGAAGACAGTTACAAAGCATACAGATAAAATAAATTCATGTCAAAGTGAAGATAGATAAAAAAAAATAGAGAAATAAAGGTAAATAGTAAAAGTAAACATGGAGGCAGTAAGGATTAAACAGAGATGAAGGCACTTTCACCAGCAACAATGAATTTTATCCAAAGTAAAGGTTAAAACAGTTAAAAGAAAATTAAGGTTAAAATTACCTATTTAAGTCATAATTTTGCAAAAACTATTATGGCCAATCCAAGATGAATTTTGAGAAATTGGATGATTTTTTGTTCCTAAAAGACCAATTTACAAAAAAATATCTCACTTTTTACACATGTATTATAAAAATGGAGAGAAATGCATATCTTCACAGCATATTTTTTGGACTCTCCAAAGTCCTGTTTTTGACATCTTTTTGCAGAGAATATTGTGAACAGCTAGAGTTGAATTGTGGGAAACTAAAAGAGGTTTATCTCATAAACATAATTATATACAATAACCTCCTTCACTGTTCACATATCTATCTCATATTGAAATATAAAAAGGTATCACTTGACCCTAATTTTGAAGAATTTCTGGGGTAGAATGCACAAAGGAAGGAGGTAGTTAGTGACTTCGAAGCCTCATCATCAATTAAGAGTTTCTATCAAATTCGAATTTCTCTTGTTTTTCACCATCAATCCATAAATATAGTGCCAAATAGATTCATTAGTTTTGAGTGTCCTCTATTTAAGTTCTATTAATGTAAAATAGTTTGAGATATTTGTAAAACCAATCTTCATATTTTTTTCAAGATATTTTAGTTTAGAATTTGTATAAATACTTCCTCATTTGAAGTATTTTGGGTGGATTATTTTAAATTTGTAGACTTATTTTGATCTTATAACCTAAGGGTGATTGTACCATTTTCAAGTCAAGAGACTAGAGAAAGTAATATAAAGCATTTCACTACAGGATTCTTTGTGTGATATTGTTACCTTATTATGTGTTTCATAATATTAAATGTGTTCTAAATTTGAATGAATTAATTGGAGATATCACTCATAAATTGTTTAAGTACACTCCATTTTGCATAGTTAGTCATTTACATGTTTTCCTCTGATACCCAGATTTGAGAACCCTTAACTCCTCTCACGTCCTGGTTGACTTCTTTCATTGCTTCCAGAGTCCGGCCTAGGGAACCCTTAGTTGTTCCCTGGATCTGATTTCAAACCATTCTACCATTTAGCCTTTGAAATCTGCAGTAACTCATATGTATTTCCCTTTAGACACTATTTTCAAAACTGAATCCAATCTTGTTTGTTTGACATTAGACTCCATAGACCAATGGTAAAAGCCAAACCTTTGTTTATCTAGGTAAAGTGATCCCACCACCAAATTTGAAAACAAAACTCAAGTGCAAGCAATAACTAGGCTAAAATCATCTTAACTAAAACAAAGTTAAATTATAAAGAGAAAGCCCTCTCTGAGCATCAGGAAGGCTAGGTCATGATCTCCAAATGTCGTTTGTGGTTACCTCTGGTTTTTGTTTCTTCATACTTCAAAATAAATATCAGAGTGATAACATTTCTGGCAACCATACTAGGGACGACTAACATTTTCTTCAGAAATACTTTAGGGGTTCAGATCTCATCAATGATTGTGGACAGTGATTAGACACACAAAGATTAAAATCATCCACCTAGCGACTCCAACTCAATTTAAAAATGAAGACTGCACTGGAGGAATGAACCTAAAAGGACAATATGGGAAGATCTGGTTTCTAACTTGGATTGTTATCTAAGAAATCGTGTTTTTTCTCATCAAGAAGGTTTTTCAATGTATATTGTATTTTAGAGAAGATCTTAGATTAGTTTTTAATCATTTTCCTTTGAAGATTATAAATATAAAATCTCCTTACACATTTGAGCATCATTCTTCTGAATCTTATGATGATCATTTTCCAATCAAGAAAATCACAAATAATCAAGAATGATCTTACAATCCCTGTACATATTTATGTACCTTGGAAAGTTCCTGATAGGTATAATCCACTCATCTTACCTCCTACACTTCATGTTTTCCCTAAAAATTACTACAAGTATCTCCCTAGGTTTGATGGAGAAGATGGTAAAATCACTGCCCAAAAAAATATTCAAGGTTTGTAGAATTATCTCGACTTATTTGATATTGATGAAGATGATATTAGAATTAGACATTTTTCTCTCTCTTTGCAAAGTAGAGTAAAGAGTTGGTTCATGAATCTACCTATTGCAAGCATCTCAAATTTGCAACAGTTTGTAAAATTTTTCCTTGATAGATGGATAATCAAATTCAATATTTTTGTGATCATAGAAGAATATAATTTATTAAAAAGACAACCAAATGAAACAATACAACAATTTTCTGACAGATTTAATCAAATCTATTATTCAATGCCATCAAATATAAGACCTCCTCCTGATTCAGCTATCTTGTATTATACAAAAGTGTTTGATCCACATATAGAATTTTAGCTAAGAGAAAGAAACCCCTCAACACAGGAACATATGCAAAACATTGCAATAGATGTAGAAGTTAATTTGCAAATTAGAAGAGAAAAGTTGAAAGCAAGAGCAGAGAAGAACAACATTGCAGAGCTAAAACTCGACATTTTGGTAAGAAAAGTAGAGAAAAGAATACAAAAGATCACCATGAAAGATAATTTTTTTGTTGAAAATCACCATGACACATTTATTTCACAAAAAGAAGAGGTTGATAGCCATTGACAAATTCCTGCTAATTCCAACTACCATAGATGAGAAGATAGATTTATAGAGCAATATGTGAAGAGGAATCTATTGATCTAATGCGTATGTTTGATGACATTAGTTCTTTAATGATTTTGCTAAATATGATCAGTATGATGATAATTATGTTCTTCGAATCCAAAATAACTTTACAAAGCAATCAGAAACTAGTTTGAGAAATAAAGAAATTCACTTTCAGCAACTTTAAAATAGTGATCATCTTATTCATATTAGTTATGAAAGTTAGGAAGAAAGTGTAGAAAATTTGGAAATCAATGAAGCTTCTTTTCCTCTTCGTTTTGCTTCATTTCAGTTCATCAGAGAAAACTTTAAAGCAATCAAGAATCAGTAGTATTTAGGTATTGATATTGACAACAAATAAGACAATGAAAATCTTAATCAAGATTCTTCAGTTTCACAAGTGCAGTTATCAAATTATATTGAGACGTCTGATGAGATGACACAGGAAAGTTCTATACCACTATGTTTTGAATCATTTCAGTTTTTAAAGGAAATATGGTCTAATTTATCCAAAGAAAAAGATGAACAACATGCAGAGATCCATGAAGTCCCATTAAAACCCATATGTAATAGGTTTCAGAAATCCTTCGATGTCTTTTATGATCCAATAGCTAATATGTTAGATGATGAATGCAATCAGAATTTTTCTCCATTAACTAACTATGAGATTCAAAATCAAGATGATAAAGGTTTCACCAGACAGACATTTCAATTAGAGAAATATCATCACAAAGCTTATCTGAAAATCTGCAGGGTGATAAATATGAAAATAACATTTCACTTTCATGGCATGGAGGCCATCCAGAACAATTGTACAGTTGCTTAGATCAGTTAAACATTAGTGTATATATATCTTGCAAGATCCTTTTGTACAATTTCTAGTGTCAACAAAGGAAATCAAGTATTTCCTTATCTTCTCATTTGTTGACAAGGTTATAATTGGTTTTAGAATCTCAATTTTGATCACAAAAAAAAAAAAAATGCAGCAAAATACATCAAATTACATAATGCTTGGATGGTTGCATTGGCTGTTTCATTTTACCTAACCAACAGTTGAACAACTGATTAGGGTAAGTAGGTAGGAATTGATTTTATTTTAGTTTTCAGTTTTAAGGCAGTTATGAAATAATTCATTAGAAGTTGAACCCCTGAAAGAAGGTCCTAAAGATCTTGATGATCTATTAGTTTGGATTGAGAATTGTAGTAGATTCTTTCAGTTTTAGATGAGATTTCAGTTTGGAGAAAAGGGTGTATTTTCAATTCAAGAGTTTCAGTCACATAGATTATACAACAAAGCATTTACATGTTTGGTATTTGCCCAATGGATGAGGCTACTAGTTAACAGTGTTCTTGACATCTCATAAGGAGATGTCATCACCGTGTGGAGCCACTGTTAGTGTCCTATAATAATAGGATTCATAATTTTGAATTGACTATGGTCAATATTGTAATATTGTACATACCTTTTCTTTCTACAAATGTATTCCCAAATTAAAAAATGTAAAGAGGGTATGTCCTAAAAGAACAATCAAAGGAAAAAAAGAAACAAAGATAAGAAAAGTGAAAAATATGAACCCCACAAAAACGAGATAAAAATAGATCATGAAAGAGTGCAAATTCAAATGCCACTACTATTTTACTTTTTCTACAAATAATGATTATGTGTAGCTTGTTTAAAATACCATAATCCATAATAAGTCAAACAGCTTAATCTTGACTTCTCATGCTTTAAATTTAATGTTGATAGAGAGAGAACAAACATTTAGCCAAATAGTTTAATCTTAGTAGATCAATAGTTAAAATAGAGAATGATAGGGAGCTCAACAGTTTAACCTGAGCTCTTGGATGAAATAAGGTTTGAGTTAGTTAGTTTCTTGTTTCAAAGAAAAATGAATAAGGGTTTGCAAGCTCAAATGCACCCATGTAAATAAGGATTAAAATGTTAGAATAGCAAATGGGTAGGTACAAGAAATTTTTACAATCATGGATAAACATCATTTGGCATATTACTAATTTCCCTCCTCACAATGTGCTTGAGTACTAAAATACTTCTGTCATAAAGGCTCAGATCATTTCTCTGACTTTTGGTGGGACTGAACCCTCGACTTAATGACTCATGGACATCAGGTATTGGATTCCACCTTATTGAAACCCTTCTCATTTATGAAAACACCCTTTTCCCTTTACATCACTCATTTTACCCTACAAAATCCACTTTTCCTAAGTTTAAAACACATTTTACCTAGGAAAGGTAAAACCCCCTTAACTAATTCCCCTCTCATTCAAAGTACTCAAAAACCCACAAAAAATGATTTTATCCCAAGTATAAGTGTTAAATGTTGACATTGGGCCACCACAGTGAAGAAATTCAAGCCAAACATCATATTTTACATTATTCTTACTATATTTTACATTCTGCACATTCATTTCATATTGAAAAACTAACCTAATGTATTAGGTCCCTGATATACCTTTTTCTCATATTAAATAACTCCTTCATATATAATATCCAAACCCTGATTTAATTATAAACTATAGTTTCATCCCCTACATTATTTAAATTAACTCCTAGCTTCATATTTCCCCAACATAAACCTATTAAGCCACCAACCCTTGGTGCCAGTAAAGAAAACCCCGCAAATCTTCACACTGATTTCCCTCTGTGCAGCTTCACCGCGTGAGAGCCGTTAGATCTCTTAGAGCCAGATCTGATGACAGGCATCCATATCGCGCTCACTCCCTTTCTGACCTTTATCAGCCCAAGAGCATGCGAGATTCACGGTTTTGCTCGAGCCCAATTTTGCTACGTGTCAGCCTCCAACATAGATCACATTGCCTCGAGGAAATACTGTCTGCCTACCAAAAGCAGTGCGATGGCCTCCAAAACTGCCTCCCCGCCCAAAGCGAAAATCGACCGCTGTTCATAAAACTTTTTCCCCACCAAAATATACTTGTTGCCCTTTAAAAGGTCGAGAAGCCCCATTTCATCCTTTTTCACTCATTTTTTTGTAAGACCTCAACAATACGTTTGTGACACCCTAAGCCTCTGCGACCAAAATTCATTGGCATCTACCGCCTGAAGAAGCTCTGGACACCCAATTTGAGCATACAGTTCATGTCTACAGCACCATTCAAACCAATTTGCAAGCCAATTCACTAAGTTCTAGGTATTTTGAGAAAAAACCAAAACGGCCCTCTCATTTGAAAATGTACAGTAAAAGTCAAAAGGTTACAATGAAAGTAAAAAAATCACAGTAAAAGGAAAAAGATAAATCAGCCAGATGAAAGAGTATCAGTAAAAGTGTATCAGGTTGAAAAATCAAAGTGAATAAAAGGAACCAGTGGGAAGACAAACAACATAGAAGACAGTTACAAAGCATACAGATAAAATAATTCATCTCAAAGTGAAGATAGATAAAAAAATTAGAGCAATCAAGGTAAACAGTAAAAGTAAACATGGAGGTAGTAAGGGTTAAAAAGCGACGAAGACACTTTCACCAACAAAAATGAAGTTTATCCAAAGTAAAGGTAAAAATAGTTAAAAGAAAATTAAGGTTAAAAGATGAAATCAGAGCAGGAATGGTACATTTTCCAGAAATTTTCTGTTTAAGTCATAATTTTGCAGAAACTATTGTGGCCAATGGAAGATGAATTTTGAGAAACTTGAGGAGTGTTTATTCCTAAAAGACCAATGTACAAAAACCTATCTCACTTTTTACACAGGTATTATAAAAATGGAGATAAATGCATATCTTCACAACATATTTTTCGGACTGTGCAAACTCCTATTTTTGACATCTTTTTGCAGAGAATATTGTAAACAACTGGAGCTAAATTTTGGGAAACTGAAAGACATTTATCTCAGTGGCATACTTGTATACAATAACCGCTTTCAATTTTTACATATCTATCTCAGATTGAGATATACAAAGGTATCACTGGACCCTAATGTTGGAAATAATACTGAGAGGGGGGGTGAATCAGTATTATCAGATTAATCAAACTTTTAAATGCCCAAAAACATATACGCTACTTCAGTTAAGTGAACCAGCGTGTACACGCTACTGTGACGAAGTAAAACAGCGTATAAGCAGAAAACTCACAATTTAGTTGGCTTATTCTTCAATTAAGTGCATCAGGACATTATTCATCATATTAACAGTAAACGTGTGCAGTATAACAGAACAGATAAAAGGCCACACACATGAACACCAAGATATAAGGTGGAAACCCAATGTGGGTGAAAACCACCTGCTGCAAGTTGTCTCTATCTTTCTTAATATGAAACTTCAGTTTACAATCTTTTGTACTGGTGCAGCCTTATACCAGTACGCAGGCTACAACCTGCAGAAGGCTTCAACCTTCTCTCGTTCTCCAAACTTCCTTGGAAGGGAGCTCCAACCCCCCTTTGCTCTTGTACTAGCCAAGATACTAGTACGTAGGTGCTGACCTACAGTCTTCCTTCTTCCAGGTATCACTTTTCATACATTTTCAGACTTGGATATTCCTGAAGCACAACATTACAATCTGAAGACCACAATTCATTCAATTTCCACAACAGATCATTGAAGCATAAAACAACCAAACTTTGAATCACTGAACCACTGAACCCTGTCAATCACCAGTTACCAGAACACAGTGCAGACTACAGAACTCTGCAATAACAGTCAGACCCCACTGTAAACCCAAATCAAGCTTCAAAAGATATACGCTACTTTAATGAGCAGAACCCGCGTATACACGCTCTTTTACCGAAGCCAACCTGCGTACAGATCTAAAAATAAACTTTCTCAATTTGCAGCTGTAACAGATATTAGTTAGACTCAGAACGTAACATTGCGACAATATGCAGATCTAGAAATACGCATAATCAACCATATCATGATAGTGCATTTCAAACCATTAGATCCCGATCTATCCTTAGATCTAGTCTTCCATTAACCGATGTGATCTCTTCTTGGCTTAGATCAACCAACTCAGAACCTGCATATCAGATCTCTTTCTCTCTTAGATATTCATGCCTTGTCGAAAGATGATCTTTGCCTAATGATCTTCTTCGCCTTATATAGCCTTAGGCCTTTCTCAATACCAAGAGCCAAAACCATAGTAACACAATACCATCAACTTTAAAACTAGGGATCGACACGCCCGTCGAGACATAATGGTCCGAAATCATAGGCACAACTTCCAAGGTCTAACCACCATGAACCAAAGGAACCTTTCCACATACACGCGCTTTTTCTGAATCGAACTTGCGTGTACACGCGACTTGGGCTTAACGAAACAGCGTGTATGAGTTTCCTTGGCATGCTGTACTGAGATCTGTCTTCTGATTAAGTTGCCATCACCTGTACCAACTTCTGAGCACCTGTACCATCCACTGAGTGAGTTGCCATCAAGGACAACACTTGAACCATAATGCCAACAATCTCCCCCTTTGGACTTGATGGCAACCACCACACCAAGTCACTCTCCCCCTTTGACATCAAGGGCAAAAGGTGGACCAAAATATTTTCTTCCTTGGTATTCCTTCTGCTGTCCATACCGCTGTCCATACTCCCCCTGAGTACATGCTGAAATCTCCAAGTGTGCTCCCCCTTTGTGTATGCCAAAGTGTACCAATCTATCCGTCCTGCTTACCAAGTGCTGTTCATGCTCCCCTTGACTGTAGGCAAGATCTGCAAAAGATGTTCTTCAAGAAGAACAAAGACTTATACATTAAAGAAGACCTTCCTATCACCAAAAGACTCAACATACATTCATCACCCAATCTAGTGGGGATATACCAATATTGACTCATCCACCTAACCATGTGAAGACACATGATAATACATGAACATTTCATCATTCATCCCAGGCATAGTGGGGAAACCAACAAAGGCCGTTACATGACCTTGACACCATAAAAGAGACAAGAAAGACATAGAGACAACAGATCTAGACCAAGATTTAGAAAAGACACCAGCAGCATCGGATAAACATCTTGTTAGATCAGCAACGAGAATTGCTTTCTGAGCTCCTTCTTCTTAAACCAACAACCAAAACATCTGAATGCCAACAATGCTTTATGAGACTTTTGAGCTGCTCCCCCTGAACCTGTGCCTGTTGCACTCCCTGAAACTGTGCCTGAATACTTCTGACATTCCTATTGCTGTTCAGAACTTCAGAGTTTTCCTTTGCTGTTCAGAACTTCATATACGCGTTTTATCCTGTATAAAACAGCGTATGTACGCGGATATTCTTTCTGCAACAAGCGTCCAGCATACACGCGACTTACTCACCATAAATCCGCGTGTATACGCTCATATCCCTTCCGTAACCTGCGTATACCAACTTTTCTGTAGAACAAAACAAATTTCAACAACAGGATGAAGCATCAACTACTCCCAGCTTTTGTCTGAGATATTCAAAAGTTTCCCTGGGCAGTGGTTTTGTGAGAATATCAGCAACTTGCTCCTTAGAAGGAACATACTCCAATTTGACCTTCTGCTCAAGCACTTGTTCCCGAAGAAAATGGTACTTGATTGGTATGTGCTTGGTCTTTGAGTGCATGACTGGATTCTTTGAAATGCTGATTGCACTTGTATTATCACATAAGATAGAGACAGGTGGAGTGCAAGTGATTTGAAAGTCCTGCAAGGTCTGCATCATCCAAAGAAGTTGTGTGCAACAAGATGCTGCAGCCACATATTCTGCTTCAGCTGTAGATAAGGCAATCGAACTTTGCTTCTTGCTGAACCAAGACACTAATCTGGAACCCATGAAGAAAGCACCTCCACTTGTGCTTTTCCTATCATCCACACTTCCAGCCCAATCTGCATCTGTGTAAGCATGAAGAGTGAGATCTGTATTTCTAGGATACCATAAGCCATAGTTTTGGGACCCTTGAAGATATTTGAAGATTCTTTTGACTGCCTGAAGATGGGTTTCCTTTGGGTTGGCTTGAAATCTTCCAACCATCCCTACTGCATGAGTAATATCTGGTCGAGTACCTGCCAAATAAAGCAAACTCCCAATCATGGATCTATAAGTGGGTTGGTGAACTGCTGCTGATTCATCATTTGCACTGAGGCTGCATCCTGTAACCATGGGTGTACATACTGGTTTTGATTCTTCCATGCCATACTTCTTCAAGATCTGCTTGAGGTATTTGGTTTGAGACAAGAAGATACCTCCTTCATTTTGTTGGATTTGCAATCCAAGAAAATATGTCAATTCTCCAAGAAGTGACATTTCGAACTCTTTCTGCATAACCAAGGCAAAGTTTTGACTCATAGTTTCTTCATTGCTGCCAAAAATAATATCATCTACATAAACAACAAGAATTAGCAATTTGTTATTTTCAACTTTTATATAGAGATTGCTATCTGCTGATCCTTTTGAAAAGCCTTGTTGGTGAAGATATTTGTCCAACCGATAGTACCAAGCCCTTGGGGCTTGTTTGAGCCCATAGAGAGCCTTTTTCAATCTGCATACAAGATTTGGATCATTCCCAAGAATGAACCCATCTGGCTGCTCAATATATACTTCTTCTTCTAAGTCTCCATTCAGGAAGGCTGATTTCACGTCCATTTGAAATACCTTGAAGTTTTGAAAGCTTGAGAGAGCAAGGAACATTCAGATGGCCTCTAGTCTTGCCACAGGAGCAAAGGTCTCTTCAAAATCTATTCCTTCTTGCTGTGCATACCCTTTACAAACAAGTCTGGCCTTGTTTCTAATTACTTCTCCATTTTCATTTAACTTATTCTTGAAGACCCATTTTGTTCCTATTACATTCTTATCTTTTGGTCTAGGAACCAATTCCCAAGTGTTGTTCCTTTCGATTTGCTCAAGTTCTTCATCCATTGCTTTGACCCAACATTCATCTTTGCATGCTTCTTTCACATTTTGTGGTTCAATGGAGGAGAGTAGAGCCAAGTAGCTTGAAGCTTCTGCAAGTGTCCTTCTTGTTTGTACTCCTGCTTCTTTCTGCCCCACAATCTGAGTTTCTGGATGATTCTTTTGGACATATCTGGATGGAGTCTTCTCTTCTATTCTTGTCTGCTCCTCTGGTTCTTCTTGAGATTCTTCTTCTTCTTGAGGTTCTTCTTCTTCATCATTTCGCCTTTGAGAGTAACCTTCATCTTCTTCATGATGAACTTGCCTAGGAATATATCCCTTCTCATCAACCACTATATCAATACTGTCAACAATTCTGCCAAGTCTTTTATTGTAGCACTTGTATGCTTTGCTATGTGGAGAATAACCAAGAAGAATGCCCTCATCTGCTCTAGGTTCAAGTTTGCCAAGTTGCTCATCAGTGTTCTTAATATAACATTTGCTCCCAAAGATTTTGAAATGCTTCACGGAAGGAGTTTTACCACTCCAAAGCTCATGAGGTGTTTGAGTGCTGTTTACTCGGACATTTGTTTTGTTAAGAATGATAACAGCAGCATGTGCGGCTTCTCCCCAGAAGGTTGCAGGAGTACCTGATTCATCGAGCATAGCACGAGCCATTTGTTGGATAGTTCTGTTCATTCTTTCCACAACCCCATTTTGCTGAGGAGTTCTAGCTGTAGAGAATTCTCTTCTTATCCCATGTTCATCGCAGAAATCAAAAAATTCATTTGATGTGAACTCCCCACCTCTGTCAGATCTGAGGCACTTGATTTTGTGTCCTGATTCATTTTCGGCCAATGCTTTGAAGGATTTGAATTTTTCGAATGCTTCATCTTTGTGCTTCATAAGCCCTAACCAAACAAACCTTGAGAAATCATCAATGAATAATATCAGATATTCTTCTCCTCGAGGTGACCTTTTCCTAAATGGACCACATACATCTGTATGGACTAGCTCAAGAGGCAAGCTAGCTGATCCTTCCTTCTCTGGAAAGTTAGTTCTGGTCTGCTTTCCAAACTGACAAGATTTGCATATGGTGTTGTCTGGAATTTTGATATCTGGAAGATCGCGAACTGCCTGATATTTGCATGCTTTCCTTATTTGTGAGAAGCTTAGATGTCCCAACCTTCGATGCCATAACCAGTGCTCTTCATCCTTGCTAAGATAGCATTGTTGTTGTTCTTCTTCAAATATGTACAGATTATTTGGAGTTCTTTTGCCTTTGAGAACTGTTTTACCTGTATCAAGATCACGAACAAGACATCCATTCGATCTGAAAATAACCTCTGTTTTTTTATCACACATCTGGCTGACACTTAGAAGATTATGTTTCAATCCATCAACATACAAAACATTTCCAGCCTTGACCTTTTCTTTTAAAGGAGCAATACCTTTTCCTTTTATAGTAGCAGGAGTATCATTTCCAAAAGAGACTTTCTTTCCCTTTTCTAAAGTAGAATAAGATTCAAGTTTTTCTTTATCACCTGTCATATGTTTCGAACATCCACTGTCAATGTACCATAGATTTTCCTGTCCTTCTGCATAAAAAGCTATCCCACATCTTTCTGTTTGAGGTTCCTTTATTCTCCATGTTTTGGTGCTTGTGGCTTGTTCCTTTTTCTCCTGAAACCTGCTCCTGCATTCAGAGTCTTTATGACCAAAATTATTCCAAATAGAACATTCAACTTCATTTTCAAGCACCGAAAAGTTGTTATAGGTTCTTTTTGTAATCCCTGTCATACTTCTTTGTTTTTGAGCTTCCCTAGTCATGATTGTTTTATATGCAACACATTGAGCTGCTCTGTGACCAAAGTTGTGGCAAGAAAAGCATTGTCCATTGAAGAAGCTTCTGCGGTTATTGAATCTACCAGCCAACTGATTGTAATTTCTATTTTCATCTATTCTTGAGCCAAACTGAGAAGATTTTACCTGTGGTTGGTTGTAGCTTTTGTTCATCCTTAAGGAGGATTGTCCCTGATAGTTTTTGTTTGTAACTCGTCCCTGCTTTACCTGATTATCTTCATTGTTCTTCCGCTCATTTCCTCTTGCTGCATCAAGATAACTTTTTGAGGTGGATGCTTGAGAGGTTTCTCCATTATAGCCCAAACCTGTTTTGTTTAGAGGAGACCGCTGCACACTAATAATCTCATCCAAGGTTTCAGATCCTTTGACAAATTTAAGATTAATAGTTTTTGTTTTCTCAATTTCTTTTCTGAGACCAACAATTTCACCTTCTAGTTTTTCAAGATGTTTTTCCTTTTCATCAATCTGAAATTGCAAAGTATCAATAATCACATTCCTTTCTTCTATGCTTCTCTTGAGTCTAGTGATTTCATTATAGAGATTATCCACATCTATAGCATCCTCATAATCATCATCTTCAAATGCCATTAACAGCTTATATTTATTACCTTGTTCATCTTCATCACTGTTTGATAAGCCATCACTATCTTCATGGGTGTAGTAGCTTTTCCTATTTGCACTTTGTTTCTTGTTCCATCTAGCAGGTTCTTTTCCTTTATCCTTATAAGGACATTTTGCAGCATAATGACCTACTTTCCCACAAGCAAAACATTTGAAAGGTAGCTTACCTCTGAACCTTCCAGAACCCCTTTGAAGATTTCTGACAAAATTTGATTCTTCTTCCTCTTCTTCTGGAACATAGCTTGCTTCATAGTAATCTTCTTTTCCTGATGCCTTAAAAGCAGCTTCCCTTCTGTCAGATGGACCTCCCTTTCTCATTTCATAAGCGGTTAGAATTCCATGTAGCTGAGACATAGTGAGAACACGGAGATTTTCTTTTTCTTCTATTGCAGATACTTTAGATTCAAACTTGGGGGATAAAGATCTTAGAACCTTTTGAACTACTATAGTTTCTCTTATTTCTTCACCCAAGTTTTTCATACAATTAACAATCTCATCTACCCGGAGAAAATAATTAGCCACACTTTCATCATTATACATCCTGAGAGTCTCATATTGAATCCTGAGTGTTTGAAGTTTAGCTTCCTTTACCTGTTCATCTCCTTCATAGCTAGTGATCATTTTGTCCCATATTTCTTTTGCTGATTTGAAGTGCATGACCTTCATGAATTCTGTTTGAGATATACTTCCTAATAGGGTAGCGACTGCTTTTGCATTTGTTTCATATGCCTTTTTTTCATCTGGATCTGTAGGAGTAGCTGAAGGAAAAGCATAGCCTTTTTCTACAATGTCCCAAACTTCTGTACCAAGAGATTGAAGATATGCAGTAACTCTTACCTTCCAATAATTGAAATTTGTTCCATCAAAAACCGGTGGCCTGATTGATGCTTCTTTCTCGTAGTTGCTCATGATGAATGATCTTCCTTCAAGCGATCAAGCTTCTCTGAAGGACCTGCTCTGATACCAATTGTTGGAAATAATACTGAGAGGGGGGGTGAATCAGTATTATCAGATTAATCAAACTTTTAAATGCCCAAAAACATATACGCTACTTCAGTTAAGTGAACCAGCGTGTACACGCTACTGTGACGAAGTAAAACAGCGTATAAGCAGAAAACTCACAATTTAGTTGGCTTATTCTTCAATTAAGTGCATCAGGACATTATTCATCATATTAACAGTAAATGTGTGCAGTATAACAGAACAGATAAAAGGCCACACACATGAACACCAAGATATAAGGTGGAAACCCAATGTGGGTGAAAACCACCTGCTGCAAGTTGTCTCTATCTTTCTTAATATGAAACTTCAGTTTACAATCTTTTGTACTGGTGCAGCCTTATACCAGTACGCAGGCTACAACCTGCAGAAGGCTTCAACCTTCTCTCGTTCTCCAAACTTCCTTGGAAGGGAGCTCCAACCCCCCTTTGCTCTTGTACTAGCCAAGATACTAGTACGTAGGTGCTGACCTACAGTCTTCCTTCTTCCAGGTATCACTTTTCATACATTTTCAGACTTGGATATTCCTGAAGCACAACATTACAATCTGAAGACCACAATTCATTCAATTTCCACAACAGATCATTGAAGCATAAAACAACCAAACTTTGAATCACTGAACCACTGAACCCTGTCAATCACCAGTTACCAGAACACAGTGCAGACTACAGAACTCTGCAATAACAGTCAGACCCCACTGTAAACCCAAATCAAGCTTCAAAAGATATACGCTACTTTAATGAGCAGAACCCGCGTATACACGCTCTTTTACCGAAGCCAACCTGCGTACAGATCTAAAAATAAACTTTCTCAATTTGCAGCTGTACCAGATATTAGTTAGACTCAGAACGTAACATTGCGACAATATGCAGATCTAGAAATACGCATAATCAACCATATCATGATAGTTCATTTCAAACCATTAGATCCCGATCTATCCTTAGATCTAGTCTTCCATTAACCGATGTGATCTCTCCTTGGCTTAGATCAACCAACTCAGAACCTGCATATCAGATCTCTTTCTCTCTTAGATATTCATGCCTTGTCGAAAGATGATCTTTGCCTAATGATCTTCTTCTCGTTATATAGCCTTAGGCCTTTCTCAATACCAAGAGCCAAAACCATAGTAACACAATACCATCAACTTTAAAACTAGGGATCGACACGCCCGTCGAGACATAATGGTCTGAAATCATAGGCACAACTTCCAAGGTCTAACCACCATGAACCAAAGGAACCTTTCCACATACACGCGCTTTTTCTGAATCGAACTTGCGTGTACACGCGACTTGGGCTTAACGAAACAGCGTGTATGAGTTTCCTTGGCATGCTGTACTGAGATCTGTCTTCTGATTAAGTTGCCATCACCTGTACCAACTTCTGAGCACCTGTACCATCCACTGAGTGAGTTGCCATCAAGGACAACACTTGAACCATAATGCCAACACCTAAGTTTGTAGAATTTCTGGGGCATAATGCACAAAGGAAGGAGGTAGTTAGTGACTTGGAATCCTCATCATGAATTAAGAGTTGCTATAAAATTTGAATTTCTCTTATTTGTCACCATCAATCCATAAATATAGTGCCGAATAGATTCATTAGTTTTGAGTGTCCTTTATTTAAGTTATATTAATGTAAAACAGTTTGAGATATTTTTAAAACCAATCTTGATATTTTTTTCAAGATATTTCAATTTAGAATTTGTATAAATACTTCTTCATTTGAAGTATTTTGGGTGGATTATTTTACATTTGTAGAGTTATTTTGTTCTTAAAACCTAAGGGTGATTGTACTATGTTCAAGTCAACATACTGGAGCAAGTAATATAAAGCATTTCACTACAAGATTCATGAGATGAGCCATTTGCAATGAAGTATCTTCTTTGTGTGATTTTGTTACCTTCTTATGTGTTTCGTAATCTTAAATGCATTCTAAATATAAATGAATTAACTGGAGATATCACTTAGAAATTGTTTAAGTACACTCTATTTTGCAGAGATAGTTATGTACATGTTTTCCACTGATACCCAGATTTGAGAACCCTTAATTGCTCTCCGATCCCAGTTGACTTCTTTCATTCCTTCTAGAGTCCAACCTAGGGAACCCTTAATTGCTCCCTAGATCCAATTTGAAACCATTCCACCATTTAGCCTTTGAGATTTGCAGTAACTCATCTATCTTGCCCAGTAGACACTATTTTTAGAACTGAATCCAGTCTTGTTTGTCTGGCATTACACTCCATAGCCCAATGGTAAAAGCCAAACCTCTGTTCATCTAAGTAAAGTGATCCCACCACCAAATTTCAAAACAAAACCCAAGTGCAAGCAATAACTAGCCCAAAATCATCTTAACTAAAACAAAGTTAAATTATAAAGAGAGAGCCCTCTCTGAGCATCTTGAAGGTAAGGTCCTGATCTCCAAAAGTGGTTTCTTCTTACCTTGGAATTTTCTTTCTTCGTTAACTTCAAAAGAAATATTAGAGTAATAACAGAGTCCTTCCAAACCATGGGTTGTCACACTTTTGATCTTGTATAAATTTTTCAATAGTCATTGTTATCACCCCAAGAAACTCTCCTAGGTTGTATCTCGGAAATGCTCGGGAACATTACAAACTCAACAAAATGTTGTAAATGGATGAATGGAAGGAATGATTGTTAAGTTATGGTATGTTCTATGCTTGTAACAATTTACTTCTTTTTCTTATTATATTCCACAGATTAGCAATCACATGTATATAAAGTAAAGTGCAGATAGAACATTAAACGATCGACAGAAAACAAGCCAAGACAAGAGACACAAGATGTGGCGGCTAGCCAGGGACAAACCCCACAATGTGTGGGGAAACCCTTTGATCAAATCTTCTTTTATCTTCAATAATTCAGCAGAGAGAAATAATACAATAAATCTGATTCATATTAGCAGTAGCAAACCCTATATCAGTAGCATCAGCATTAGCGGCTTCATTATCAAACTAGGGCAGACCATATCTCACAAACCGACAGTCGGATTGACTTCATTCCACCACCAAAAGTTTCAGCTTCCAGAGGAGGTTCAGATGAACCTACAACGCAGTTCAGATGAGGAGATATTCTAGGCCACGCAAGTCAATCTTTACTTCTGCAGTTGCAGCTTCAGTTTCAGCAGTTTCCGGCTTCAAACTAGGGCAGTCGATATCTTGCAAACCATTCGTCGAATTGACTTCATTCCACCACCAAAAGTTGTGGCTTTCAAAGGAGGTTCAGATGAACCTACAGCACAGTTCCAAAGAGGAGATCTTCTAGGCCACGCAAGTCGATCTTTACTTCTGCAGTTGCAGCTTCAGTTTTAGCAGTTTCCGGCTTCAAACTAGGGCAGTCGATATCTTGCAAACCGTTCGTCGGATTGACTTCATTCCACCACCAAAAGTTGCGGCTTTCAAAGGAGGTTCAGATGAACCTACAACGCAGTTCCAAAGAGGAGATCTTATAGGCCACGCAAGTCAATCTTTACTTCTGTAGTTGCAGCTTCAAATTCAGCAGCTTCCGGCTTCACATGTGTGAGAGAGAGAGACCCATTTTAGCGCAGTAGAGAAGAGATTCATATCTGCGCAGTAGAGAGAGAGAGATGTGATGAGATGAGTGAGCCCAAATGAGGAAAATTCCTCTTATATTTATACACAATGTTGGTGGGTGAATAGATGCGACTGTTGGGCTTCTGAGCCTACATGAGTTGTAGGTCGGCTTGATAATAATTCCATAATCAAAATAAATTCATATCTCCATGAATACTTATCGGAATTGCATGACCTTTATATCAATCCTACACCTCTCAATGAGAGGAATCTAATAAAAATATTATTAGCCATGAAAAAGATGACCCACATGAAGTTTTTCCCTGGTTGCAATTTTAACACTCCCTCTCAACCATGGAGAACTTCATCTGCAATTTGTCTATCGGTCGTTACTATTCATCCATCAAATGCACTGCCTTGTACAGCCTGACCCTTGCCCTGCTCTGCTCTATTTTGCCTGTTCTGCTTTGTCTTGTTCTACACTGCACTGATCTGTACTGTTTTGTTCTGTTCTGCTCCGCTCTTGCATTGTTCTGTTCTACTCTGCTTTTGTTCGAATTATGAAGAAGAAGAAATGATCGAGGATGTATCATACTAACTCAAAGTCAGTCTCAGAGTATGTACCACTAGTCCCAGACTAGTCTCAACCAACCCAAAGTCAGCGTCATAGTGAGTACAACTCCAATGGTCCCAGACCAATATCATCCTGCACTAACTCAAAGTCAGTATCAGAGTATGTACCACTGATCCCAGACCAGTCTCAACCGACCCGAAGTCAGCGTCATAGTATGGTACAACTCCTACCACTGGTCCCAAACTAGTATCATTGATCCCAGATCAATGGAGGTCATCCTAGCGTAGGGAGTATGATAGTTACAACGATGCGTCTGTCGGTACTACTATGGTCCCTAACTTCATTTCTCTACTCATTGATCAGATGAGAGGTACTTCCCATGAGTCCCAGATTGCATGGGTAGGATGCCTCGACAGGAGAACTAATCAATCCTGTCCTCACAGGAGAACACATCAATCCTGCTACAATCGCCATGGAGAACACATCAATCCAGGCTGCCATGGAGAACACATTAATCCAGGCCTCACAGGAGAACACATCAATCCTGCTACAGTCGCCATGGAGAACACATCAATCCAGGCCTCACAGGAGAACTAATCATGCTGCTACACAGGAGAGCGAATCATCCTGTTCCACAAGAGAGCAAATCATCTTGTCCCACAAGAGAGCGAATCATCTTGTTCCAGTGCACACCACCAGGGGAGGGTGAGTCACCCTATGGTCGTATGTTGCTCCAGTAAGAACCGCAAGCCCTAAGAGCTCCCAGAGCTCAATGTATGCAATATGCAGGACCCTTGTACAAGGGTTTCTTGACGACTCCAAGTAGTTTGGGAAAATCACAGATTAGATCTTTCCTTGGGGCTTTGACAAGGTGTATCAACCTGTACATCATCTTAATGCGATGGAGCCTCCTTGCTCATCGTCTTACCATGTCCCAAATGATGTCTATCTGCTGGAGCAATCGACGAATACGGGATTCCTCAATAATTGAATCCCACCTCTGGTTGTTACAGAGAATCACAGTGGTATGTGTTCAAACAGCTCACTAAAGAGCTTCCCCAACCAGGCAGCTTCATACGAGATCATACTCGTAGATATGTATCCGATCTCGGCGGTGCTTATGGCAATCGACTTTTGCTTCCTGCTCATCCATTATATGAAAGCAAAATCCAAGGAGAAGCAGCACTAAAAAGTGCTCCAGTGATCCTCCACACTACCTGCCTATTCAGCATTCAAATAATCAGGCAGTTTCATATTTCCGGCAGTGTATCTCAGTCCATGAGAGATTGTGTCCTGAAGACATCTCAGAAGATTCTTGATACCAATCTAGTGAGGCTCAACCAAATATGAGCTCATAATGCTAACTGCAAAACATATGTTCGGACGGAGTTTCACCAAGAACATCAATGCGAATGAGTTTTGAGACTCAGAGGCATTTCCCAAATCTGGTCCGACATCACTACCATATAACTTCTGAAAGTTAAGATCCTCGAGGTAGTCATAGGCTTGCAGTCCACCATACCAAATCTTTCCAAAATCTTCACCACATATTTTCCTTGAGATAGGAAAATTTCCCTTGGCTTCTGCCACACTTCAAGTCCCTGGTCCTTCATTTCAAATTCAGAAGCCAACTCCCTCTTACATTTTGAATGAGAGGGTCTGCACCTGTTAGAAAGAGGTCATCCACATACAACACCAGTATGAGAGGCTTGTCATCTTCAACCTTAAAGTAAAGGTTAGGATCGACTTCACTCCTAGTGAATCCCAGCTTCATCAAGTAGCTATCGATCCTCTCATACCATGCTCGGGATGCTTGCTTCAGCCCATAGAGAGCTTTCTTCAACCTGCATACATGATATTTTCAATCATAGATCTCAAATCCTTTGGGTTGCTCCACATAGACCTCTTCTTTGATCGAACTGTGCAAGAATGCAGTCTTGACATCCATCTGATGTAGGTTCCATCCTGGTGAAGCCACAAGGGCTATGATCAAGCAGATGGTCGTATATCTGGCAACAGGTGAAAATATCACATCATAGTCTATACCTTCCTTCTGGGAGAAACCACGAGCAACAAAACGAGCCTTATACTTTTCCGTACTTCCATCTGCTGCATGCTTTATCTTGTAAAGCCATTTAGAAGCGACAACTTTCTCGTCCGGGGGTCTGGGCACTACTTCCCAGACATCATAATAAACTCATGTTCTTAGGCCATATCATCCTTCCATATTTGATGCTTGATGGCATCTAAGAATGATGAAGGCTCATTTTGTATAATCGTGCTCATGATGGTCAGGTATTCCTGATACCTGTTAGGTTTCTTATTTTCACGAAAGGTTCCTCGGGGTGCAACATGTCCTTCAGCATCATCAAGTATCCCCCTAAGCCATGAAGGCCTCTTCCTAGAAGAGGGAGGCTCAGGTGGAGAAATAGGATCCATGGGTTCCTCCACATCAGGCATTATTACATCATCTACCCATAGAGACAGCGTCCACAGTCGTAGGGTTCTTCCTTTCCGCCACACAATTCTACTTAGGAGTATGTGCTGTAGTAGTCTCCCTCTTAATGCCAGCCTCAGATATGCCTGAGTGAACCAACTGTAATATATCGGAGGTCTTGATTTGACTTGAGGGGAATGGTCCCCTTTTGGGCTTTCCTTCAACACATCCAGACATACACCTTCTTTCTCTACTTGGAATTCGGGCATCCCTATTACCATCTGTCTTACATAGAGTAGAGCTTTGTAATGAAGGTGGGCAAACCTCCGATGCCAAAGTTCAGACTAAAGAGATGTGTCATAAGACATGACACCTAGCAGACTTCCATCGACCTGATATAATGAATCAACACGAAACCCAAGAGTAAAGGCATCTTTAACATTATTTTTCCATATGCGTACCTTGTCATCGCTGAAGGTTACCTTGTAGCCTTTGTCTTCCATTGTCGAGATGGACACCAGGTTCTTTCGGAGGTAAGGTGCATTTAGTACATCCTGGAATTTCTAGCCTTCTTGAATGCTTGTCCTCTTCCTTGATTCCCAGCTCTCCTTTTACCTTTGCTATTGAATTTGTCATTCCTTTGATTGCCATCAGAGGGATTTTGATCATCGTCCCGGTGTGAGTCCTTTCTATCAAGGCACTCCCTTGCATAGTGACCTGCTTTATCGCAGATTTAACATCGTCCTTTTCTTCCACCCTTAGGTCCAGTCTTTCCTTTTGATTTAGTCCCAGAATTATTTCTTTTCTTAGCATGAGAAGAAAAGGCAGCAGGAGGATCTTTAGGCAAGGGCATTTCTTGCTTTTCTACCCTTGTTTCTTCTTGAATACATCTAGCCATTAATTCCTCGAAACCAGGAATTACATTATTTTTCAAAAGAGTAGTCTTGAACACGTACCATTCGGATGGTAATCTTCCAAGAGTCGTGAGTGCCATTTCCCTGTTAGTAATAGCCTCCCCAATAGATAGGAGATCGTTCTTGACTTCAGTGATCCTTAAGAAGTATGCTTGCATACTCTCATCTTTACCCTTCTTGATTTCCCTCAGCTTATTTCTAAGAAACAAAACTTGATTTGCATCTTAAATTTAAAATAAACTCACCAGTCTATTGTAGATTTCCTTGGAGGTGTCCAGTTCAAAGATGTAGGCCACCAAGTGCTTGTCGACAGAGTCCCGGATGATCTTCTTTGTTTTGACTTCTCCATTTTTCCATTTGTTCCAGGCAGCAGCGGATGCATTTGATGGAGGCTCAACAATATTGCCTCTTACATGGTCCAGCACTCCTTGATCATCTAGGGTTAGATCGATATACATCTTCCATCCGTGATAGTCAGCATTCTCATGAAGCTTGCCTTCGGTAGAGTGTTGCGGACCCCATAGTTCTTTTAGGATAGCCTCGCCAATCTTCTCTTCGGTGATTGCTCTTGCTCTTGCTCGGGCTTTGTCTTCACCTCAGCTCCGATACCATGTTAAGTTATGGTATGTTCTATGCTTATAATAGTTTACTTCTTTTTCTTATTATATTCCACAGATTAGCAATCACATGTACATAAAGTAAAGTGCAGATAGAACATTAAACAATCGACATAAAACAAGCCAAGACAAGAGACACAAGATGTGGCAGCTAGCCAGGGACAAACCCCACAATGTGTGGGGAAACCCTTTGATCAAATCTTCTTTCATATTCAATAATTCAGCAGAGAGAAATAGTACAATAAATCTGATTCATATCAGCAGTAGCAAACCCTAGATCAGTAGCATCAGCATTAGCGGCTTCATTATCAAACTAGGGCAGACCATATCTCACAAACCGACAGTCGGATTGACATCATTCCACCACCAAAAGTTTCGGCTTCCAAAGGAGGTTCATATGAACCTACAACGTAGTTCAGATGAGGAGATCTTCTAGGCCACGCAAGTCAATCTTTACTTCTGCAGTTGCAGCTTCAGTTTCAGCAGTTTCCGGCTTCAAACTAGGGCAGTCAATATCTTGCAAACCGTTCGTCGGATTGACTTCATTCCACCACCAAAATTTGCTGCTTTCAAAGGAGTTTCAGATGAACCTACAGCATAGTTCCAAAGAGGAGATCTTCTAGGCCACGCAAGTCAATCTTTACTTCTGCAGTTGCAGCTTCAGTTTTAGCAGTTTCCGGCTTCAAACTAGGGCAGTCGATATCTTGCAAACCGTTTGTCGGATTGACTTCATTCCACCACCAAAAGTTGTGGCTTTCAAAGGAGGTTCAGATGAACCTACAAAGCAGTTCCAAAGAGGAGATCTTGTAGGCCATGCAAGTCAATCTTTACTTCTGCAGTTGCAGCTTCAAATTCAGCAGCTTACGGCTTCACATGTGTGAGAGAGAGAGACCCATTTTAGCGCAGTAGAGAAGAGACTCATATCTGCGCAGTAGAGAGAGAGAGATGTGATGAGATGAGTGAGTCCAAATGAGGAAAAGTCCTCTTATATTTATACACAACGTTGGTGGGTGAATAGATGCGAATTTTGGGCTTCTGAGCCTACATGAGTTGTAGGTCGGCTTGATAATAATTCCATAATCAAAATAAATTCATATCTCCATGAATACTTATCGGAATTGGATGATCTTTATATCAATCCTACACCTCTCGACGAGAGGAATCTAATAAAAATATTATTAGCCATGAATAAGATGACCCACATGAAGTTTTGCCCTGGTTTCCAATTTTAACAATGATGCTTGTCCAAGCGAGATAACCACTTCTACTATGCTTAACTCCAAACATGGGTGAACACCCCCAGACTACAAGGCTTTAGACTACCAATTACTCACAGTTTGAGGATTAGGTGAACATGGAGAATACTGACCACACCAACAGATGCACAAGACCATGTGATGGTTGGCTGCAACCAGTAAAGAGGTCTGCAAATCTATTTCCTAATGCACAGAGAGGATGACAGCTCTCTGGCACTAAGTAAATAGAAACCCGCATAACACATTCAATGATACATACTAGACTTCAACACAGAGGTGGGATGACAGCCCCTCTGATACTAAATATCAAGAGCACATGAACAAATGCATAACAGGCATAGCCTAGAATAGAGTAGAAATGGAAAGTGAGCAATTAACAACAAAAGAAGTTTGTATTAGCAGAAAATGAAGACCAGACGCTGCAAGTATCAAAGTAGTTACAGTCTCCACAAGTTGAACCTTACATCAAAACAACAACCATCAACCCTGATTACATCTATGTTCTGGGTATATATAGAGTTTGATTACAAAGATATGCTGTTGTTCTATGTGTGGAGGGGTCATAATTGACCACCAACCACCTTAACTCTCTGAAAGAGTCTCTGCTACAATCTGGGTGCTTTAATGAACATAATTGATCTTTTCAGATACTCTGCTATCGTTCTCGAGTAAGTGGAGTGTAATATGGATGAAGCTCCATAACTGATAAATGTTTTATCTGCTCGAGGCTGGTCCTTTCCCTTCTCGGCCATTCTGTTTCTTGAATGTAGTGGTTGGAGATGAAATGCGCCGGGTACTAACACTGGCCACCTTTGTCCTTCAGAAGCATGGTACAGGTCGAGGACACAAAGACTACATGGCGGACGAATGAGCACGACGGGTGGAAGATCTGGTCAGAAGAGCAAGATTGGTCGTCGAATGAAACAGATGGATGACAGATATGGCTCAGCGGGAGGAAACAGGCGGAAGCGGGAACAGACAAACAGGAGCCGTCAGATCTCGGGTGGTCAGATCCGACGGCCATCGGGGGAATAAGATGCATAGAAGATAGCGAGCAGGGACGGGTGAGTGGGCGGTAAGCTGTATTTATCGCACTACTTTTGGTGGGTGAGCGGTAAAGGTACGCGGGCGAGCGATGCGAGTCATCGGGCGATGCGTGGCAGATGTGACGGGACAAAAACTGCTTTCCCAGTGAGCTAACGTGAAGTTAGTTTGCGAGAGCGGGAGGAGAAAATGACGTCTGATCATGTCAAAGATTATCGGACGGTGGAAGATTGGCACACATGTTTTTTGGTCGGACGCGGCTCGGGACCGTTCGATCAGGGTGCGGTAAACCAACGACTGAGATTGCGGCGGAGGGTTTATGAAGGCATGTGAGCATATGAGCGCGGGGTCACATGGTTATGGTGATAAGGGATCTTAAACTTAGCGCTTGGGGCTTAAGGATGAAGGTTTATTCGGGGAAAGGAGGAAAATAGAGATCGCGGGAGTATGAGAATATAGGCGGAGTGAACGAAAAAAACGAAGGTAGCGGGGTGAAAGCGAGTAAGCGAGGTGAAGGAGAAAAAGGACGATAACTAGTGGAGACCTCTTCTCAGTGAGAAACCAAGGACCGAGCTCACTTCCACTCTTTGAAAATCAACAACATGTAGCAGAGCTAACAGTCATCCCATCCACGTTTCCTATAAAATACATCTTTCTAGAAGCCATGAAGAGGGTTTTAAAAAATCATTTACTTGGCGAAAATTTAAAATGGCCACAGTTCCATCAATACTACTCAGAATGCTTACCATGACCTGTTTTCGAAAATGGAACGACCATTCTACATCTTCCCATGTGATAGGAATCCTGATTTAGGCACTGGAAATTTATATTTGCGCTGCAACTGTCCCGCCGTCACAAAAAATTTTGAAAGTTGAGTTGCTTTTAAATCAGTGATATCTCCCTCATCCAGACTACGATTCGACCATTTTTTTTTTTCAAATTAGGTAATATTTCAAGAGGATCTCATATCTGCAATTAGTTTCTCAAAAGTCTGTTGGCATTTTGGCACAGGTGTGGCGCTATGGTACAGGTGTTGTCCTTGATGGCAACTGTCTTTGATGACAGATCTCTGTTCAGACTACAGAATGAAGAGAAATCTCATATACGCAGGTTAATTAAGTCCAAATTACGTATACATGTTGGTGATCTGCATACTAAGTCGCGTATACACAGGAGAGCTATATACGAAGGCGCGTATACACGCAGATGCATGAACAGAAAAGGGCGTATATGTCGGGAAGCTTCCTTTTGGTCCATGATAGTTAGTCCTCGGTACTTGAGCCTATGTCTTTGGACCAAAGTATCTCGACAGACGTGTTGATCCCTAGTTTTTAAGTTAATGGTATTGGATCTCTATGGTTTTGGCTCTTGGTATTGAGCAAGGCCTAAGGCTATATAAGGAGAAGAAGATCATTAGGTAAGATCATCTTTTGAAAAGGCTTGAATATTTGAAAAAGGAAGAGATCTGGTATGCAGGTTCTGGGTTGCTTGATCTAAGCTAAGGAGAGATCACATCGGTTGATGGAAGACTAGATCTAAGGATAGATCGGGATCTAATGGTTTGAAATGCACTATTATGATATGGTTGATTATGCGTATTTCTAGATCTGCATACTGACGCAATGTTATGTTCTGGGTCTAACTGATGTCTGGTACAGCTGCAAGTTGAGAGAATTTATTTTTAGATCTGTACGCAGGTTGTCTTCGTTAAAAGCGCGTGTATACGCGGGTTGCTCTCATTGAAGTAGCGTATATCTTTTGAAGCTTGATTTTTGGGTTATAGTTGGATCTGACTGTTATTGCAGAGTTCTGTAGTCTGCTCTGTGTTCTGGTAACTGGTGATTGACAGGGTTTCAGTGGTTCAGTGATTCAAAGATTGATGATGCTAGTATTGGTTGTTTTGTGCTTCAATGATCTGTTGTGAAAGTTGAATGAATTATGGTCTTCAGATTGTAATGTTGTGCTTCAGGAATATCCCGTCTGAAAATGTATGAAAGGTGGTACCTGAAAGAAAGAAGATTGTAGGCCAGCACCTACGTACTAGTATCTTGGCTAGTACAAGAGCAAAGGGGGTTGGAGCTCCCTTCCAAGGAAGTTTGGAGAACGAGAGAAGGTTGTAGCCTTCTGCAGGTTGTAGCCTGCGTACTGGTATAAGGTTGCTCCAGTACAAAAAGATTGTAAACTGAAGTTTCATATTAAAGAAAGATAGAGACGACTTGCAGCAGGTGGTTTTCACCCACATTGGGTTTCCACCTTATATCATGGTGTTCATGTGTGTGATCTGTTCTACTGCATCTGTTTACTCTTAATATGGTGAATAATGTCCTTATGCACTTAACTGAAGATAAACTAACTGAATCATAAGATTTCTGGTTATACGCTGTTTTCTTTAGACACAGTTGCGTATACACGCGAGTTAACTTAACGAAAGTAGCGTATATGTTTCTGAGCATTGAAAAAGTTTTATAGTTCTGATAATACTGATTCACCCCCCCCTCTCAGTATTATTTCCAACAATTGGTATCAGAGCAGGTCCTTCAGAGAAGCTTGACTGCTTGAAGGTAGATCGTTCATCATGAGCAACTACGAGAAAGAAGCATCAATCAGGCCACCGGTTTTTGATGGGACAAACTTCAATTATTGGAAGGTAAGAGTTACTGCCTATCTTCAATCTCTTGGTACAGAAGTTTGGAACATCGTAGAGATAGGCTACACTTTTCCTTCAGCTACTCCTACAGATGCAGCCGAGAAAAAGAAATATGAAACAAATGCGAAAGAAGTCAATACTCTATTGGGATGCATCTCTCAATCAGAATTCATGAAGGTAATGCACTATAAATCTACAAAAGAAATATGGGATAAAATGGTCACGAGCTATGAAGGAGACGATCAGGTAAAGCGTGCTAAACTTCAAACTCTCAGGATTAAGTATGAGACTCTCAGAATGTATAATGATGAAAGTGTGGCTAACTACTTCCTTGGGGTAGATGAGATTGTCAATTGCATGCAAAACTTGGGTGAAGAAATAAAAGAGGCTATTGTGGTTGAAAAGGTTCTAAGATCTTTGTCCCCCAAGTTTGAATCTAAAGTGTCTGCCATAGAAGAAAAGGAAAATTTGCAAATTCTTACTATGTCTCAGCTTCACGGAATTCTAACCGCTTATGAAATGAGAAAGGGAGGTCCATCAGACAGAAGAGAAGCTGCTTTCAAGGCTTCAGGCAAAGAAGATTACTATGAAGCAAGTCACCTACCAGAAGATGAAGAAGAGGAATCAAATTTTGTCAGAAATCTTCAAAGGGGTTCTGGAAGGTTCAGAGGTAAGTTACCTTTTAAATGCTTTGCTTGTGGAAGAGTAGGTCATTATGCTGCCAAATGTCCTCACAAAGATAAGAATGCCAAGGGAAAGGAACCTGTTAAATGGAACAAGAAACAATATGAAAAGAAGAAAAGCTATTACACTCATGAAGATAGTGATGGACTTTCAAATAGTGATGAAGATGAACAAGGTAATAGATATAAACTTTTAATGGCTTTTGAAGATGATGACTACATGGATGCTATAGATGTAGAAGGCTTTTATGAAGAAATGAAAGATCTCAAAGTTTGTTTAGAAGAGAAGAGTGCTATTATTGATTCTCTACAATGTCAACTAGCTGAAAAGGAAAAACATCTTGAAAAATTGGAATGTGAGATTGTTTGTCTTAGAAAGTAGATTGAGAAAACCAAAGCAATTAATCTTAAGTTTGTTAAAGGATCTGAAACCTTGGATGAGATTATCAATGTGCAGCGATCTCCTCTAATCAAGACAGGTCTTGGATATAATGGACAAACATCTCAAGCCTCTACCTCTAAAAGTTATCTTGATGCAGCAAGGAGAAGCGAGCAAAGGCCAAATAAAAGTCATCAGGTGAATCAGGGACAGTCTATCTCAAGAACAAATAAAGATAATCAAGAAATTCGGGGACAAACTGCCTTAAGGACAAACAGAAGCTACAATCAGCCACAGGTAAAATCTTCCCAATTTGCTCCAAGAATGAATAGAAGCTACAATCGGTTGGATGATAGATCTGATTATCGTAGAAGTTTCTTTAATGGCCAATGCTTTTCTTGCCATAACTTCGGTCACAAAGCAGCTCAATGTGTTGCCTACAAAACAATCATGACTAGAGAAGCTCAAAAGCAAGGGAGAATGACTGGAACCATGAAAAGGACTTATAACAATTTTTCGGTTCTTGAAAATGAAGTTGAATGCTCTATTTGTAATAACTTTGGTCATGAAGACTCTGAATGCAGGAGCAGGTTCCGGAAGACAACTCAGAAGGAACAAACCTCAAATGTTAGAACATGGAGAATAAAAGAATCACAACCAGAAAGATGTGGGATAGCCTTTTATGCAGAAGGTCAAGAAAGTCTATGGTACATTGACAGCGGATGTTCGAAGCATATGACAGGGGACAAAGAAAAGCTTGAGTCATATACCGCATTAGAAAAGGGGAAGAAAGTTTCTTTTGGGAACGATATCTCTGCAGCCATAAAAGGAAAAGGTGTTGCTCCGTTGAAATAGAAGGTCAAAGCAGGAAATGTTTTATATGTTGATGGATTGAAGCATAATCTTTTGAGTGTCAGTCAGATGTGCGATCAAGGAACTGAGGTAATATTTAGATCAAATGGATGTTGTGTTCGCGATCTTGATACAGGTAAAACAGTGATCAAAGGAAGAAAGACTCCAAATAATCTATATATCTTTGAGGAAAGACAACAATGCTACTTAAGCAAGGATGATGAACACTGGCTATGGCATCGGAGGTTGGGGCATCTAAGCTTTTCACAAATAAGGAAAGCATGCAAATATCAGGCAGTTCGTGGTCTTCCAGATATCAAAATTCCAGACAATACCATATGCAAATCTTGTCAGTTTGGAAAGCAAACTAGAACTAACTTTCCAGAGAAGGAAGGATCAGCTAGCATGCCTCTCGAGCTAGTCCATACAGATGTATGTGGTCCATTTAGGAAGAGGACACCTCGAGGAGAAGAATATCTGATATTATTCATTGATGATTTCTCCAGATTTGTTTGGTTATGGCTCATGAAGCACAAAGATGAAGCATTCGAAAAATTCAAATCCTTCAAAGCCTTGGTTGAAAATGAATCAGGACACAAAATTAAGTGCCTCAGATCTGACAGAGGTGGGGATTTTACCTCAAACGAATTTTTCGATTTCTGTGAAGAACATGGGATAAGAAGAGAATTCTCTACAGCTAGAACTCCTCAGCAAAATGGGGTTGTGGAAAGAATGAACAGAACAATCCAACAAATGGCTCGTGCTATGCTTGATGAATCAGGTACTCCCGCAACCTTCTGGGGTGAAGCTGCACATGCTGCGGTTATTATTCTTAACAAAACAAATGTCCGAGTAAACAGCACTCAAACACCTCATGAGCTCTGGAGTGGTGAGACTCCTTCGGTGAAGCACTTCAAAATCTTTGGGAGCAAATGTTATATTAAGAATACTGATGAGCAACTTGGCAAACTTGAACCAAGAGCAGATGAGGGCATTCTTCTTGGTTATTCTCCACATAGCAAAGCATACAAGTGCTACAATAAAAGACTTGGCAGAATTGTTGACAGCATTGATGTAGTGGTTGATGAGAAGGGATATATTCCTAGGCAAGTTCATCATGAAGACATTGAAGAAGATGAAGGCTACCCTCAAAGGCGGAATGATGAAGAAGAAGAACCTCAAGAAGAAGAAGAACCTCAAGAAGAACCAGAGGAGCAGACAAGAATAGAAGAAAAGACTCCATCCAGATATGTTCAAAAGAATCATCCAGAATCTCAGATTGTGGGGCAGAAAGAAGCAGGAGTACAAACAAGAAGGACACTTGCAGAAACTTCAAGCTATTTGGCATTACTCTCCTCCACTGAACCACAAAATGTGAAAGAGGCATGCAAAGATGAATGTTGGGTCAAAGCAATGGATGAAGAACTTGAGCAGATCGAAAAGAACAACACTTGGGAATTAGTTCCTAGACCAAAAGATAAGAATGTAATAGGAACAAAATGGGTCTTCAAGAATAAATTGAATGAAAATGGAGAAGTAATTAGAAACAAGGCCAGACTTGTTTGTAAAGGGTATGCGCAGCAAGAAGGAATAGATTTTGAAGAGACCTTTGCTCCTGTGGCAAGACTTGAGGCCATCCGAATGTTCCTTGCTCTCTCAAGCTTTCAAAACTTCAAGGTATTTCAAATGGACGTGAAATCAGCCTTTCTGAATGGAGACTTAGAAGAAGAAGTATATATTGAGCAGCCAGATGGTTTCATTCTTGGGAATGATCCAAACCTTGTATGCAGATTGAAAAAGGCCCTCTATGGACTCAAACAAGCTCCAAGGGCTTGGTACTATCGGTTGGACAAATATCTTCACCAACAAGGCTTTTCAAAAGGATCAGCAGATAGCAATCCCTATATAAAAGTTGAAAATAACAAATTGCTAATTCTTGTTGTTTATGTAGATGATATTATCTTTGGCAGCAATGAAGAGACTATGAGTCAAAACTTTGCCTTGGTTATGCAGAAAGAATTCGAAATGTCACTACTTGGAGAATTGACATATTTTCTTGGATTGCAAATCCAACAAAATGAAGGAGGTATCTTCTTGTCTCAAACCAAGTACCTCAAGCAGATCTTGAAGAAGTATGGCATGGAAGATTCAAAGCGAGTATGTACTCCCATGGTTACAGGATGCAGCTTCAGTGCAAATGATGAATCAGCAGCAGTTCACCAACCCACTTATAGATCCATGATTGGGAGTTTGCTTTATTTGACAGGTACCCGACCAGATATTACACATGCAGTAGGAATTGTTGGAAGATTTCAAGCCAACCCAAAGGAAACTCATCTTCAGGCAGTCAAAAGAATCTTCAAGTATCTTCAAGGGACCCAAAACTATGGCTTATGGTATCCTAGAAATACTGATCTCACTCTTCATGCTTACACAGATGCAGATTGGGCTGGAAGTGTGGATGATAGGAAAAGCACAAGTGGTGGTGCTTTCTTCATGGGTTCCAGATTAGTATCTTGGTTCAGCAAGAAACAGAGTTCGATTGCCTTATCTACAGCTGAAGCAGAATATGTGGCTGCGGCATCTTGTTGCACACAACTTCTTTGGATGATGCAGACCTTGCAGGACTTTCAAATCATTTGCACTCCACCAGTCTCTATCTTATGTGATAATACAAGTGCAATCAGCATTTCAAAGGATCCAGTCATGCACTCAAAGACCAAGCACATACCAATCAAGTACCATTTTCTTCGGGAACAAGTGCTTGAGCAGAAGGTCAAGTTGGAGTATGTTCCTTCTAAGGAACAAGTTGCTGATATTCTCACAAAACCACTGCTCAGGGAAACTTTTGAATATCTCAGACAAAAACTGGGAGTAGTTGATGCTTCATCCTGCTGTTAAAGATTGTCTGTTCTACAGAAAAGTTGGTATACGCAAGTTACGTAAGGGATATCAGCGTATATACGCCGATTTATGCTGGGTAAGTCGCGTGTATGTTGTACGCTTGTTGCAGAAAGTATATCCGTGTACATACGCTGGTTTATGCAGGAGAAATCGCGTATATGGAGTTCTGAACAGCAAGGGAAAACTCTGGTTTGAAAAGGTCTGAGATGGGTATGTCAGGATTCTTCAGGCACAGTTTCAGGGGGTGCAGCAGGCACAGGTTCAGGGGGAGCAGCTTAAAAGTCTCATAAAGCATTGTTGGAATTTAGATGTTTTGGTTGTTGGTTTCAGGAGAAGGAGCTCAGAAAGAAATCCTGGTTGCTGATCTAAAAGATGTTTATTAGATGCTGCTGGTGATTTTCATAAGTCTTGGTCTAGATCTGTTGTCTCTATGTCATGTATCTCTTTTGTGATATCTCTTTTATGGTGTCAAGGTCATGTAACGGCCTATGTTGGTTTCCCCACTATGCCTGGGATGAATGATGTAATATAATTGGTTGTTTCTGATGTGTCCCCTCTTGGTAGGGAGTATGGATGTATGTATTGAGTCTTTTGGTGATAGGAAGGTCCCTTATGGTGTATAAGTCTTGGTTCTTGTTGAAGAACATCTTTTGCAGATCTGGCCTACAGTCAGGGGGAGCATGTTTCAGCACAGCCAAGCAGAGATATCAGCATGTACTCAGGGGGAGCTCAGCCCTTTGCCCTTGATGACAAAGGGGGAGAATGATTCTAAGGATCTTGGGGTTGCCATCAAGTCCAAAGGGGGAGATTGTTGGCATTTTGGCACAGGTGTGGCGCTATGGTACAGGTGTTGTCCTTGATGGCAACTGTCTTTGATGACAGATCTCCGTTCAGACTACAGAATGAAGAGAAATCTCATATACGCAGGTTAATTAAGTCCAAATTGCGTATACACGCTGGTGATATGCATACTAAGTCGCGTATACGTAGGAGAGCTATATACGAAGGCGCGTATACACGCAGATGCATGAACAGAAAAGGGCGTATATGTCGGGAAGCTTCCTTTTGGTCCATGACAGTTAGTCCTCGGTACTTGAGCCTATGTCTTTGGACCAAAGTATCTCGACAGACGTGTTGATCCCTAGTTTTTAAGTTAATGGTATTGGATCTCTATGGTTTTGGCTCTTGGTATTGAGTAAGGCCTAAGGCTATATAAGGAGAAGAAGATCATTAGGTAAGATCATCTTTTGAAAAGGCTTGAATATTTGAAAAAGGAAGAGATCTGGTATGCAGGTTCTGGGTTGCTTGATCTAAGCTAAGGAGAGATCACATCGGTTGATGGAAGACTAGATCTAAGGATAGATCGGGATCTAATGGTTTGAAATGCACTATTATGATATGGTTGATTATGCGTATTTCTAGATCTGCATACTGACGCAATGTTATGTTCTGGGTCTAACTGATGTCTGGTACAGCTGCAAGTTGAGAGAATTTATTTTTAGATCTGTACGCAGGTTGTCTTCGTTAAAAGCACGTGTATACGCGGGTTTCTCTCATTGAAGTAGCGTATATCTTTTGAAGCTTGATTTTTGGGTTTACAGTTGGATCTGACTGTTATTGCAGAGTTCTGTAGTCTGCTCTGTGTTCTGGTAACTGGTGATTGACAGGGTTTCAGTGGTTCAGTGATTCAAAGATTGATGATGCTAGTATTGGTTGTTTTGTGCTTCAATGATCTGTTGTGAAAGTTGAATGAATTGTGGTCTTCAGATTGTAATGTTGTGCTTCAGGAATATCCAGTCTGAAAATGTATGAAAGGTGGTACCTGAAAGAAAGAAGATTGTAGGCCAGCACCTACGTACTAGTATCTTGGCTAGTACAAGAGCAAAGGGGGTTGGAGCTCCCTTCCAAGGAAGTTTGGAGAACGAGAGAAGGTTGTAGCCTTCTGCAGGTTGTAGCCTGCGTACTGGTATAAGGCTGCTCCAGTACAAAAAGATTGTAAACTGAAGTTTCATATTAAAGAAAGATAGAGACGACTTGCAGCAGGTGGTTTTCACCCACATTGGGTTTCCACCTTATATCATGGTGTTCATTTGTGTGATCTGTTCTACTGCATCTGTTTACTCTTAATATGGTGAATAATGTCCTTATGCACTTAACTGAAGATAAACTAACTGAATCATAAGATTTCTGGTTATACGCTGTTTTCTTTAGACACAGTTGCGTATACACGCGGGTTAACTTAACGAAAGTAGCGTATATGTTTCTGAGCATTGAAAAAGTTTTATAGTTCTGATAATACTGATTCACCCCCCCCTCTCAGTATTATTTCCAACAAAGTCTCCTAAAAAATGACAAAAATTAACTGGAGATCCGCCATCCACAAATTCTCATCAAAATGTTTCTACAATACAACTAATTTTTAAATCAACGATATCTCCCTCATCCGGACTCTAATTCGGCCGATTTGTTTTTTGAAATTGGGTATTGTTTCACAAGGAATCCAGATCTGCAATTTGTTTCTTCAAATTTTCCATCAGAAGTTACAAATCTGATCTTCAAACTCACCACCTCAAAAATTTCCTCCAAAAAATTTATAAAATTATCTCTCTGCTTGCCCAAGAAAGTGCTATGACAGCACTTGTAATCGATCTGACCTGCAAATATATGAAATGATGCCAATATACCCAATAACTATAAATAATTTAAATATAATTATAAACATAAATATAGAAATGTCTCTTTATTGCTCAAAACCCTTAAGGAAGGGTAACACCATACAATCACTCCGTAAGGAAGGAGAACACTCAACAAGCCATATGCTTGATAATACAATATTCCTTGACCTCTCTCAATGGGGAGTGTCTAGCCTCTATATAGGATTCATATATACAATACCATGGGTCATTACCACGGTTCTCTCATTACCATATATCTAATACCATGGGCCTATCACATTATTGCTAACTACTTGTGGTCCCTTACATGATGCACGTTAACCACTTTATTTATTAACTATGGCCCATCCCATTATTACATTATTCCCTTGGGTACCTCCCTCTGTACCCCATAATAGCCTCCCTACGTATACTACAGTAGGCTGAATTGAGGAAAAAGCCTCTAGGAAGCTAGAAAATTACCCCTACTAGTATCCCAAGCCTTCTAACAATTCACCATCATCCCTAAGCCACCTGCCACATCACCAAAATAAGTTAGCTTTTGCACTTTCACATAAAAAAGACAAAAATAAAAAAAAAATTATTTTGTTCATTTACATGCACAATAGCAGAATGTTTGATGTTTTAATTTCCATACCTAGGATAGTCGGATTGCATCCATGTTAACTTCGCATTCTTTTGAAGAAAATCCTCTTAGCAGTTAGCTAGAAAAGCGGTATGTTTTAGCATTTGAATTCAGTCCTTTTCCTTACGGCATTAGAAAAGCTTTCTCTTAGTGTAGACTTCTCTTTTCCTCATTGGTAATCAAGCTTCTTCTGAATCCATAGAGTTCTAGTTTGAAAAACCTTAGTGGTATATCGCCAGCTTAGCAGTGACAAAGAGCAGACCCATTTATTTGTGTATACAACACTGTCACCTCCAAGTTTGTATGAACTCTGGGATGATAAAGTAAAGTTGGTAGCCCCAGGAGTTGCATCATTCTTGCTGCAATACTGGTAGCCATCAATTTTTGGAGCCATTTACAGGGAGGTGTTTGAGTAGTATGTGATTACTGCTTTCTTTCTTCCATTTCTTGTCTCTGATATTCTGCTATTAGCTTCATTTATACAAAATTAATTTAGATTAATTTCTTTTCCATTCGAAATTATTTTATTTCTTTCCCATTATGCAAGTTAGTTTTCATTCAAGCAGATAGTTTTTATTTAGTCAATTAGTTTCCATTCAGTTTGTAATTTCAATTCTGCAATTAGTTTCAAAGCTTGAAAAAAAACACAAAACAAAACAAAAATGCTTCTTTCACGCCTTGTAGGAATAGGGATAACTTAGGGAATTCTTTTCCAAATATCCCCACCGCTTCAAATAGCCAACATTCCCTCTTCTTCGGTGGTTGTGAATTGGAGGAACCCTTAGGTGAACAACCAGAAATATTTGAAGAACCTATAGGGGGAGAAGAAGAAGAAGAAGAACCCACTCCCACTGACCCAATGGATAAAAATAGGAATGATAGAGGAAATAGAGAAAGACTTTAGGATGCCTTTCCCATCAGAGAAACTAATGGGGATACCAAGATGAAGAATATAAGCCCCTCTGCTATTCTACATTCCCGTGGCCTGACCTTAGAATATCCAAAAACTTTCTTCTTTGAGTTTGTTGTCATACGCAAAACCTATGATTACACCGATGATGAGCAGAAGTTGAAACTATTCCCATCCACTCTCGAGGATGCAACTTTGCGCGGGTTCATGGCTTTACTTGGTGATAGCATCACAACTTGGGTTCACATGTAACAAGCCTTCAACAACAAGTATCGAAACTATTGCAGGTCTAAGGACACTAAAGAGGAAATTTTTATGATGACCTTAGGGCATGATGAATCCCTAGAGGATTATGAAGAAATATTCCAGCTTAGCTACAAAAGGGCTAGGTGCACTTTTGACCATGAGTCACTGAAGCTAGTCATACTTAGAGGGGTAAGGGAAGATCTTCTAGATACCCTAAACTTGCTAACACGAGGGGACATCTACCAGCTACCCTATGAAGATATCAAGACTATCTTTAGGAATCGTTCTAGGGTAGCTAGGAAGAACGGTATGGGTAGTCAAGCAATGGCCAGTCCATCCTCTTCCACTACATCCATCAAGGGTGGAATTGGGAACATGCTGGAAGATTTCAAGAGTGAGATGTTGCAAACCCTTGCCCTCGAGATGGACACTATGCACATTAAGAGAAAACAGGAGGAAGCAGAGAGAGCCTTAGCCATTTTCTACCCTAGATGCACAAGGAGGCACCCAAGGAATGAATGTCCATTGAACTTGATTGAGGTTTTCTCAGTCTGTGAGGAAAACCACTCCATAGACAAGTGACCTTCTCTACTTGGACTAAAATCTGTGTATCAAGGAGTTGAAGGGGTGACTAAACATCTCTTCTACATAAATCAAAGGAGACCTCATGGACCTCGGCCATACCAGCAGAGCATGCAAGGGTCATCCCATGCCTATTACAACCCCAAATAGACCACATCTATTCCCTCTTGGGGACCCCCTGCTCATCCTTCCTAGTCTACACCTTCTACCTGGTCCTTTGCACCTCAGTATCATTCCCAGTGGACCAGCAAGTCACTTCAACCATATGTTCTACCACAGCCTCAGTGGAATGCACCGCCCCATTTGTGGAGGTCCCCTTACAATAATGCTTTAGCTTTACTGCCTCCACCACCTACTTAACAACAACTTTTACACCCTGCTCCACCTAAACAACCCCAGATGTCTTCCTAGCCAACTCCAAACCTGAACAATAGAGAAGCACATCAAGTATACAGTTGAGAGACATCATATCTTGCTTATGCTATGGATATTCAGGAAATCAACCTGAGATCTTGGAGAGTACTCTTGGAAAACCAACCTCTACCTCCACCTAGGGAGAGTAAGGAATAAAGAGAGGAAAGCATGCCTAAAGTAAATCCACCACCCTTTCCTGAGAGATTAACTCATACAGTCTAGCCTAACCAAGAAGAGACTGAACTTCTGGGAGAATTGAAAAATCTATGTGTCAAAATTCCACTTATCCAAGGCATTAAAGATATACATATTTACAACAAGTTGATTAAGGAGAAGTGCATCAAACATCCAAGGAGGCGAAAAAGAGATACCCCTACCATTAATGTCATTGGACAACTATCTGACTTAGTGATGGGGCAGGTAATTTGTCCGAAGTATTTGGACCCTCGAAGCCTTGTGGTAGATGTGCACATAAATGGCACCATTGTCCCACACACTTTGATTGATCTTGGGGTTGCCATTAATGTGATGACTAAGGAAACCATGCTCAAGCTCAATCTCTAGGGTTCATTGAGAGAGACCACAACAACCTTGCAACTTGCAGACAATTCCATAGTGACCCCTGAGGGGATTGTGGAGGATGTGATGGTCTCCATTGACTCTTGGGAGTATCCTATATATTTCCTAGTCTTCCAGCCTAAGGCTAAGCTTATTGTTTACCCTCTCATCCTTGGGAGGCCCTGGTTAGCCACTGTTGGTGCCTACATTAGCTGCAGGGCTAGAAATATCACTATCAAAAATGGACATATGTCCAAGTAGTTAGTCCTGTACCCTCTTTCTCAGCCATCTCGAGAACATGACTTACCTTTATTGCTGGAAGAGGAGGAAGAATGTGAATTTTATTCAACACAACTCTATACCTTAGAAAGATCAATGGGAAGAGGACAGCTAGATGAAGATGATTTGATTGAACACATACTCCAAAGTCCAACTCCTAACACATTGTCTTTAGAGGAAGTAGTAAAGGAAACCCAAAATAACCATCATATTGATCTATGCTTAGCTGATTCAAACCCTCCCCGTGTCAAAACCATAGAATTTGGCCCTAAGAGAACCTTGAAAATAAACCCATCTCTTTATGTACACCAAGAAGAAAATTTGTGCAACATGCTAAAGGAACATCTAGATGCCTTTGCTTGGAGTTACAAGGAAATGAAGGGAGTGCACCCCTCAGTGTGTACTCACCACATTTATATCAAAGAAGGTTGCAAACTAGTTCGATAACCCCAAAGGAGAATGAATCCATCTCTCAAGGATATAGTCAAAGAAGAACTGCAAAAGCTGCTAGATGCAGGATTCATTTACCTTATCTCAGAGAGTGAGTGGGTCTCTCCTTTGGTGTTGGTTCCAAAGAAAAATGGGAAGTGGAGGATTTGTGTCGATTACAGAGAGTTAAACAAAGCAACAAAGAAGGAACATTTCCCTCTACCTTTCATTGACCAAGTGCTAGATGGCTTGGCAGGGAAAAAGTTTTTCTCTTTCCTAGATGGGTTCAACGGGTACAATCAAATCTAGATCAGCTCATAAGACCAGGATAAAACCACCTTCAGTTGTCCTTGGGGTACTTTTTCCTATAGGGTCCTTCCCTTTGGCCTATGCAATGCCCCTGCCACTTTCCAGAGAGCAGTCCGAAGTATCTTTGTTGAGCTAGTCCATGATGTAGTAGATATTTACATTGATGATTTACACCCTATGGGTGTGATTTCCAGGAGGCTCTATCCAACTTAGGTAAGGTGCTGAAAAAATGCATTGAAATATCCCTTAGTCCTGAAAAATGCAAGTTCTTGATGACTGTAGGGACTGTTCTAGGTCATTCAATATCCCAGGAAGGACTGCAGTTGGACCCAAACAAAATAGCCATCATCAAAAGGGTCCCACCTCTGCAAAAACAAAGAGATGTCAGAAGTTTTATAGGTTTAACTGGATACTATCGAAGGTTTATAAAAGACTTCAGCAAGTTAGCTTCTCCTTTATTTGGGTTTTTGGCCAAAGACTTTGAATTTGTATGGTCAAAAAGTTGTCAAGAGGCCTTGGACACTCTGAAGTAAAAGTTGACCACTGCGCCTATTCTTCAAGGCCCAATTTGGGTCCTTCCTTTTCATATTCATGTTGACGCCTCACACAAAGCCATAGGAGCAGCTCTAGGCCAGATAGATGACAAATTGCCTTATGCCATTTACTTTATTAGTAAGAATCTGTCAAAGGCCAAACTAAACTACACAGTGACCGGAAAGGAGCTCCTAGGTATTGTGCATACATTGAAAAAATTTAGGTATTACATTATAGGTTATCAAACATTTGTACATTCTGACCATGCCATAATTAAATATTTAATGAATAAACCTGATGTGAATGCCGAGATTATTAGATGGTTACTTTTATTACAGCAGTTTGATCTAACTATTGTTGTTTAGCCTCACAAGGAAAATGTTGTTGTAGAATTTTTGTCCAGATTAACTTTGCCTGCACGGGAGGAAGGAACGGTTGATGATCATTTACTCGATGAACACTTATTAACCATTTCAGTTCTCTCTCTATGGTTTTATGACATAGAAAACTACTTGGTGTCTCGACAGTTCGCACTGAATTTTTCTTCCAAAGAGAAAAGCAAGATTGTGAGGAAGAGTGCCCCGTTCACTTGGATTAGGGGCAACCTCTTCAGACTAGTCCCGTATCAAATTCTGCGAAGATGTGTCATGGAGGAGGAAGTCTTTGAAATCCTTCTCACCTGTCATGATGGGCCTTGTGGAGGTCATTTTGTAGCCAAGAGAACAACATTCAAGGTGTTACAAGCTGGTTATTATTGGCCCACTCTTCATCAGGATGTGAGAATGTACACTAGTCAGTGTGATCGGTGCTAAAGGATGAGAAAGCCTACTCCAAGGGATGAAATGCCTCTACAACCTCAAGTGAATTTTGAGCCATTTGACAAGTAGGGCACGGATTAAATTGGACCGATTGACCCTCCATCCAAGCAAAAAGCAATAAATCATTGTGTGCACTCACGAAATAAACCCTTCTCTACACAAAACTCACTGCGATAATTTCGAATTTCGTCTTCCTTTGATCACAAATTGACCCGAAAAATTGATGATGGTTCTCCTTTACGAATCTCCTTTCTTCTGTTTGGTTGATACAAAGTGTTGTGTATTTTCAAATCTATAATGTAAAATGACTCTTTCCAATACACAATCTTGGATGCAAAAGTACTTGATTAGAAGATTAAATGAAATATGATTCTCGAGGTTCTCATTTAAATGTAAAAAACAGAGAAAATACAGTGCAAGAATTCCTTATTCAACACAACAATTTAAAGACAAAATCAATTTCAATCTCTGCATATTAATATTATGGTTCACAAACCTCACAAACACATATGCAAATAACTTTCTCACACACACTTACATATTCAATTTTCTCATACAAAAAACCACTAGTGTAAGAAATGTTGTTCAATGAACTTCAATCTCACACCAAAACTTCGAGCACCCAAAAATGTTCCTCCTCTCTCCCTCAAAACTAAAAATAATTGTCCAAGAAAATGCGTTTATGGATGTGAACCAATTTTCCATAGCCCTAACTACCTACTAGTTATTAAATCATTCCTTTTAATTAGATATTCCTAACTAATATTAAATGAATATCAATTTTTTTTTCACAAAGAAACTTTATAATGTTCTAGCCTTGACATGTGATCAATCAATCCATCACATTGCTAGGCTCTTGGTGTGACTTTAATAACTTATCATTTTTATGTGCTAGGCCTAATGCACCTGCATCAATTTCTTTTGATGGATGTTGAGTGTATACAAAAAATTATTTCTTTCCAAACTTTTGTCACAATAGTATTCTTTGGGAACATCATGTTTGCAATGAGAGTGGTCATACAAGCCACAACCATGAGTCATTTGGAAACAATGGAAGAAATGAAACATTGAAAGATGGACACAACGATATCAATGAACAATTTGAGGCATGTGGTTTTATTTTTTTATAGTGATATGGTTCGTGGAATGGTTGACAATTTCGAACATTCTATTGGAAATGTGGTTTGGAAAATTCCTAATAGCAACTATATAGTGGAACCTTTGCATACTCTCTCTGGTTCAACAACAAAGATACTTCAAGTATTTTTCTTTTCATGTCATTTTGTCATGTTGATGAACAAATATTTATTGTTGTATCATATTTTTTGTTTTATCACTTGTTGTAGAACATTGTGGCACTAAATATTGGTGTACAAATATATTTGAAAGTAGTGCAACCTTTATCCATTCTTGAAATTCAGCCTCGACAATTAAACTATGCAACTCCAATAAATGGTGAAACTAATGGTCTCCTTAAAGGTGATTATGGAACCTTTGGTGTTTTGTGGCAAGAATATTCCATTCAAATGTTGACTTATGTTGTTTTTGTGCATCTCCGTATTTTTCCACTCTTGTGAATATTTCCTCACATCTATCTTCGTTGTGAACATTATATTTACATGGGGGGCACTTCAAAGACTTGAAAACGGTGAGTTCTCTAGAAATGATCGATGAAATGGGACAATGGAAGGTAGGTGGAATGATGCCATTGAACAAGTAGTTGCACCTGATATGATAGTAACATGCTTTCTAGGATTGTTGAAAATTTGCTACATTTTGTTGGGAATGTTGGAGCCAATCTTTCTCTATGTAACTCTATAAACAATATTCTTGGCTGTAGAGAATTTCTGCATATTTGTACTATTGAGACAATATAGGTTCTTGATTTAATTCTACTTTCAAAGGGTTTTAAATCTTGACTTAATTCTACTTTCAAAGGGTTTCTATATTTGAAAGTAAAAATTATGTTGTTTTATTCAACTTTTATTTTATGTTTTTTTGCAGAACACTATTCAAGTGAATAGTGGTAGGAAAATAGATTTGCAATGAGGGAAACCTATATCAATTCCTCCCCTTGCACATGGACTATGCAACAATTAGGAAAATGTATATGTGTTATAGACATTTTTGTGCCTTACAGCTCTAAGCATGAAATGTCCATAAACCAAGGGATCCTAAGTCCCTAAAAGTGTTGTTCCGGCCCCTAAAGGAACAAGGTCAACAAATTACAGCTTCTCCCAGAAGTTCTCCACCAGAAAATGCTCAGAATCAGTCAAATCAGGATCATTTCAGCTGCTCCACTAGCTAGCTGCGTTGCATAGCACCCAAGTACACTAGCTAGGTGCGTTGCAACGCACCTAAATGCACTACCAGGGTGCATTGAGTGGGAAATGACAAATGGCAGTGCCATTCCGCGAGGTGGACAGACAATGGAAGCTTCCAGAATCTTCCCCAATGACACTTGCCTCACTGAGTTCGACCAAGGATGAGTAAGAGGCTCTCAGTCTCCAAGTGGAAGCAAGAACTGACAGAGAGAAGCCACTAGTCAAATCATAAGCTGACTCATCCTCTTTGCATACATCTATATATGGATCCCTCATCCCAGAGATCCAGAGGCTGGAATTTGGTACATTGCAGAGAATTGTTGTTGGTTTTGAGATAGATATCAGAGTATCGGGTGATTTATGCTTTGTTGGAGGTGAAGAGGGGATTCCTTTGCTGGGAGGTTGATGCTGGATCAGGAATCATCGGTTGTAACTCCTCCTGGATCTTCTTGTTATATCAATAAAACTATTTGAGTTTCTCCTACATGCTTGTGTATCATTGATGTTTGTATGTTTAGCTTAAATCTGATCCTAAGCTATTTATGAATATAAATCCATGTCTTTGTGTAGTTTTCTTCTTCTATGATCTTACAGGAACTTGGTGAAGCTGGGCAAGTAAGGGAGCAGGTAGCTGGAAGCTGTCAAAGAGGAGAGAGATTGGATCAAAGGACTAGCGCAAGGCACAGGTTGGTTCATCCTATTCCTCTTCGTTTATAGTTCATAAAGAAGAATACGAAAGTAGTTTTCTCTGTTTGTTTCTAAGGTCACTGTCACACCTTAGTGGGATAGGGTCATTCTGAGTAGACACTTTTCCCGTTAACAAAATGGCGACTCCGCTGGGGATCGTGTCTAGTTAGTTTGTTTGTGTTTCTCTTGTTGTTTTTTCATAAACTTAGGAGTAGCAATCGAACTGCATTTGCCATTAACAAATGCAAAGTAGACATCTGCTACTTCAATCCATTCACTGGATCTGTTTATGATTTGAACAGCTGATTCACAAATGATCTGATTGCCCTTTGTGATAGCTCTTAGACCTCCTTTAAATCTACCCTCTGATTGTGCATTACTGATTGCTTTTACTCGGCCAAAAACCATAGATTAAACTGCAAACCGTGACCCAGAACCCGGATAGAATTCTCGTTTCTGCCCCAGCGCAGGCTCTGTGAAGAGATTCTGCATTTCAACGCAGTTCCTGAGAGGGCTACCTGCGCTGCAATCCAGTTTCTCTGTGTAACAGGTGTGCTGATCAGCCTAGCCTTGTGCAGCTGAGGTTCTTTGCTTCATTTTTTCAGTTTTGTCTCTGATTTTTGCAGCCTGTAATCAGTGTATGTGTCTGTTTAAAAACCCCTTTTCTTTGCCTTAATTCCGCCTCCTTTGTACAAAAAAGACTGTAGATGTTTTTGTGTGTTTGTTACATCATTTACAGTTTTCCATTGAAAAGGTAGAATAGTCATACTGTCATCCTTTGATTTAGATCTGTCGTAAGTGTCGATTTTGATCTTAGGAGAAAGTTTATTTGCTGTTGACAGTCGATTATGCTTTTACTTTTACCTTTGGTTTGAATTTGTGACTTTCTAGTGTCGAAACGAGTATTTATTTCAAAATCATAAAGTGTCGTAATCATCTCTACCTTTTGATTTCGAAAAGAAGCTTGTTTGTGTTTGTCACTTGAAAGCAAATTCAGACTTGTACATCAACTTTCTTTTTAGGCATCAATATTAAGAAAGTGAAAAACAAATACATGCACATGTGCATTTGCATATTGAAAGTCTGTTTGGCTTGATTTAGGAAAAGTGCATTTACAGTGTGCTCTTTGCTCTTTGAGAAAAGATTGTGTCTTTCTTTTCCCCTTGTAGCTAGGATTTTCATTGCTGAAAAGAGATAAAAGTTTGCTTATCATCTTTAGATTGCATTTTAGGAATTACATCTACATCTCGTGGTGAACCCAAAAGGCAAACTTCATAAGAAAGATCAACTTAAAATAAATTGAATGAATCTAACAACGCATTGGAACTTAACGCACAACATTTAGAGGTCTAGGCTAGAGACGTATTCCGGCGTCGTAAAGCCTGGTAACTGTTGTCCTCACTGATGGTTGGGTGATTCCTCCACTTTGAGACGATAAGTGCCAGTACGGACTTGTCCTCCCACGTACCGTCGAGTATATATTGGGAGACCCCTATAGGCTTAAAACCTTTTATCCATAGGAAGTCGTGTCGGCCGCCCTACTGATCGCAATGCACCGAACACAGCATTCGGGAAGATTGACTGCCGTACCGTAAAAGTATTCTGCAGTTTTGTGATTGGTTTGGTGCTCCCTCTACCTAGATCTCCAGAGCAGTCCCTTTCGTTCCTTTTCACACTCCTTAACGGAAAAGGTCCATCTGAGCACTTGTCACTTCAGGCTCATTAAAAATCGAAGGAGACTAGAGTCATCTTTTGTTTTGTCTCGACTCTTAAAAACTGAAAAAACAAGTTGTGTCAAAAGCGTCTAAAATTCATTTAATTTGGAAACATACTTCCCCTTTTATTTTAGTTGATCGAGTAATCCGCAATCGTGGAAGAAAGTCAATTGAAACCCCGTCGTTCGCGGAGGCTTATGAGTCAACCGTCTTTGTCTCCGGAATCGAAACCAGTACAGACAAAGCGAACTCATTTAACCGGTTCAAAATCTCCTATTAAAGTTAGAAAAAGTGTTCCAACGACATCAGAGACTCCGGTTACTCCAAACATTTCTGGAATCCCTGCCTCTACAGAAGAAGTTCAACAGCCACAGAAGGACAGTGATACTGATCCTAGTCTGAGAGTAAACACTTGTGTTACCGAACCAGTTCCATCTACAACCGGTTCGGAGAGTCTTGCTCTTCAAACATCTGTCGCTGTCGATTCCACACCTTCTTCGTCACCAGAAATATTTTATGGACCTGACGGTCTTCCCCTTCCACCTGGTCTGATTGCAATTGAAGAAATTGTAGAAGATCCTCAAACAAGTACTCCAACGCATTTTGGAGTCGGGATCACTCTATATCCTTCTTCATCAGAAGTTAGTCTACCACCAGCGGAAGTTCCTGTAGAATCGCTAGGTAATCTTTTGGATAGACTACAAATGTCTGAACAACCGTCAACATCTAGGACTATGTCGTCTGACACAGCAACAGCAGAACTCCCTGCTGTCACTCTGACAATGTTCGCCGGCATACCATCTGTCCCGACTAGCTCTCAACCGCTAGAAGGAGCCCACTCAGGGGTTATTTCGACAGTCTGGTCCGTTCCTGTTTGTTCATCCGGAATAATAGCCGAAAACTCTTGTGTTGAGTCTCAACAAATTGATCCATTTGGAGGTCAATTTGGGCAGTCCGGTCCCCAAGGGCAAACAATCCCCTTGAGTTCTGGATTACCACCGTATGGGGGGCAGTATGCCCTTTCATTATCCCCTCCGGGAGGATATCCATACGGGAGTTCACAACAATATTCAGGTTATACTGGAATTACCTCAAGTGGTTGGGTACCTATACTACCTCAACAACCAAGAGTTGTGTATTCGATGCAACAATGTGTACCTATGTCGAATATCCTGACTACACCGGCTATTGTGACGGTGTCACAAGTTCAAACACTGCCTGTTGTATGCCAACCTCAGATTTCTCAGGTTGTAATGCAACAACCCCTTGACCCTGCGACTCAACCACAATCGCCAACTAGTGGGGCGACACAGGTCCAGACGGGTACAATTACCCCACACCTTGGTCCAACGGTTAGTATAGCGCAACAGCACATGGCTTCACAACCATGGCTGGTGCAATACCAACAACCACAATTCCAACAAGTATACCAAGGTTCTGAGCAGCAAATCTTTGCGAACAGTGGACAGCCGTACATTCAAAACGGTCAAAATCAACCATTTTACAATGGTCATGTCCACCAACCTTATCAGTCATACCAGCATCAAATGCATTATGCTGGCATGCAAAGACCAACTGCTCAGGCAATCCCATCTTACCCTGGGTATGCTTCACCTAATCTGAATCAGCAGTTACCATTCGTGGCAACTTTAGAGTTACCTGATTTAAACCGGTTAACAAACGATCCAATTGCTTATGCCCCTTGGTGGCCAGCGATTCTACATAAACTTCCATCAGATATTCCTAAATTTAATGGAAATCCGGGTGAAGATCCATCGAATCACGTGATGACATTTCATCTATGGTGTTCATCAAACACCCTAAATGATGATTCGATAAGACTTCGCCTCTTTCAGAGGACATTAACGGGTCCAGCGGCAAAATGGTACATTGAATTACCTAGAGCTTCGTTCGACAACTTTAGTACCTTAGCCACAACCTTTTTAACCCATTTTCAGTTACCGATAAGGTACGAAACGGGAACAGAACTCCTTACCAACTTCAAACAGACAACGGCCACTCACATATCTGATCATATACATGAGTGGCAACGTCGTCGTAGGATGGTAAAAACGTACGTTCCCGATCAGCTACTAGCTGAATGGTTTATCAAGTCATTACTACCTTCCATCACGGAAGATGTGGCAAAGGGGGGAGTCGTAACGAAAGAGCAAGTTATCGCTCGTGCACAATATCTGGACTTGATCTATACTCAGTCTGACACGCTCTACGACAAAATACCTGACGCCCCTAGACCGAAATTCTCAATTCCTCCTCCTCCTAAATCAAACAATGACTCTAACACCGGTGATGGCGTGATTGGCACAACAGACACGAAATTGACAAAGGCTACATCCAAGAAGGCCCGTAAGATTTCAGATCAAAATGCAAAAGACAAACTTCTTGCTTCGGAAGTAAATGTCGTGTCGACAGATAAGGGCAAAGAAACCAAACAACCAGGAAGCAAGAAGAAAGGCAAGGGGAAGAAGAAGAAACAGGATGAGTCATCTCCTGAAAAATCTTCTTCAAAGCCTCCTGGAAATAGGAAACCAAGAACTCCATGCCATATATGCGATGAGGATCACTAGACCTCAGAATGTCCGTACAAAGCTGAGCTTAAGAAATTCTTTAAAAGTTCGAAAACCTCAGCAGTGCTAACTGATCCGTTTCCGAATCCAGGAACAAATCTGGTTGAAATTGGAAATGCTTCCCCGTCTCAAGTGCTGATGTTGTCGATTTCGAAACAACAGAATGACGCTTTGATTTCGACAAGGAACAAAGATTACGGGAATCTGCAGCTGTCGAACAACAAGGATAAAGATCAACCAAGTAGTTCGACAACAACTTCGACAGAAGTTGTACCACCCACCATTCCTGAATTGACAATAAAACCGCTGAAGGGAGTAGTACACAAGTCGACATTTAATCCCCGCACTAGAGCGGCACAGCATTATAACATAGTGGAAGATTTGGCCCAATCGCCATCCGCTATGTCGACTCTTGAAGTACTACAAAATTGCCCATCCCAAAGGCAGGCTTTGTTATCGGCCATTGGTGGGATTAATCCAAAGGATTCCAATCTTGTATCCTTCGACCACAAAGGATACAATCCTCAATTACCGGCTCAACTAGCTTTCCTTGTTCAAGTGAAAGCCCTCAACAAAACTGTTCATCGAACAATTATTGATGAGGGGGCATCTACATGTATTATGTTGATGAGTTGCTGGAAAACGTTAGGATCTCCAACCTTGTCGCGGTCAGCGACGACATTAAAAGCATTCGACGGAAGGACATATACCCCATATGGTATCCTAAATAACTTGAAAGTCGAACTAGGAGGGAAAACAGTAGAGATAGATGTTGAAGTCATCGATGGGAATCTTGATTACAACATCCTACTAGGAAGACCATGGATATATGCCACGGCAGCTGCTGTGTCGACCTATTTTAGAAAGATTGCATTTCCCTTTCAAGGAGGGATTACAATCGTCAATCAACAAAACTTCCTCCCCAATGGTTCTCAAGTTACAGGAAGCATTCCCATGATCCATGGAAGCCCCCATTCGCTTCAGAATATCGGAGTAGGCCTACTAAAAGATCCTATACTAATGGGAACTTTCACTCTTCCACCTCCAATCAATCTGGCGGAAGTAGCGTCAATAGGAACCTGCAACATGATATCTTCCACAAAGATCTCAGAAAACGATATCAACATGGATCATGCAATGGTTTTGCCCCCAAGCCCAATAGAAATATTATAGCAATCAATGTTTCGGGCATGGGAGGCAAACCCAAATCAACGCTCATCAAGCGTTTGGATAGATAGGTCTAGAGAATATGGTACTCCTTCAGATCCTTGGTCGCAAGTGCATGGCACCGACGAAGGAATTCTCCAAGCTATGGTAATTGAAGGAGCACCATGGAATGATTCCCACCATCGTTCCCTTCTTCCGGATTGTGAAGAAGAGACTCAAAGTGACCTTTATCATCCCTCAGTCTTTGATTTTCTATCAAATACTGTAAATACGGTGGATTCTGAGCGAAACTTATCCAACATTGAAGAGACTATAGCCATAAACATCTCGACTAAAACAGATGTTGTAGAGAATATTTACGTTGGCAAATGTTGTTCTCCTTCAGAACTAGAAATATATAATGCTCTTTTTCGCGAATTCAGAGATGTCTTTGCTTGGTCATACAGTGAAATGCCAAGCATCAACTCAAGTATCGTTGAACACAAAATTAAGATGTATCCAGATGTCCAACCAGTACGACAACGGCTAAGGCAGGTGCACCCCAAGAAAGCCGCTGCCATTAAGGAAGAAGTTGAAAAACTTCTCCATGCTGGTTTCATCTACCCGGTTCCTCTAACCGATTGGGTATCGAATATTGTCCCTGTTATGAAGAAACAGGGGACAATTAGAGTGTGTGTCAATTATAGGGATGTAAATCAAGCTTGTCCAAAAGACAACTACCCTACACCCTTCATCGACCAGATAATTGATGAATGCGCCAGATGCGAAATCTTTTCATTCATGGATGGATTCTCCGGGTATAATCAAATAAATATCTGCCCACAGGACCAGTCAAAGACTGCATTCATTTGTCCGTGGGACACATTCGCATATCGAAAATTACCCTTTGGTCTAAAGAACGCAGGGGCGACGTTTCAGAGGGCAATGAATTATGCCTTCCATGACATCAAAAACATTTTTCAACCATACCTCAACGACCTTCCGGCTCATTCGCGAAAGCGGACTGATCATCCGCAACATTTAAGAGCGATATTTCTACGTTGCCGACACTACAAGATACGACTCAATCCGCACAAATGTGTATTTTGCGTCAGTTCTGGTCGTTTACTTGGCTTTGTAGTCTCCAAGGATGGGATTCGTCTCGACCCATGCAAGGTCCAGGCAATCATAAATTTGCCTCCACCTTCAAATTTGCTTCAGATTCAGAAACTCCAAGGGAAAGAAAACTTTCTGAGGAGGTTCATTCCAAATTACGCTGAACTTGCTAAAGGTTATACACGCCTTTTGAAAAAGGAGGTACCCTTTTTCTGGGATTAGGTTGCGCAAGCTTCCTTTGATGCTTTAAAAGATTCCCTAATGAAAGCATCATTAATGTACGCCCCCGATTATCAAAGAGATTTTAACCTGTATCTGGCTGCAGCAGATACGACCGTCGCAATGGTTTTACTTCAAGAAGTCGATGGAATTGAACATCCTATATATTATTTAAGTAAAAACTTAAATGATACAGAAAGCAAATATTCTTATGTTGAAAAACTAGCGCTTGCAGCTGTTCAAGCGATACAAAGATTTCGACACTATGTCCTCTTTCGGGAAACTACCATTCTGTCAGATTGCAACCCCATGACTTATATATTGTCGCGACAGTTGCTGGGGGGAAAATATTCAAAATGGATAGCGATCCTTCAAGAGTTTGATCTCGAATTTGTAAAATCCAAGTCAAAGAAAGCTCTAGTTTTTGCAGAACTATTATGCGATCTCCCATCGTCGTCCAACGATGAAACATCCGAAGAATCAATCCTGGATGAGAATTTGTTTCTGATATCTACAAGCAATGAGTGGTATGGAGATATAATAATTTATCTCCAAACCCAAAAATTTAGGCCAAACACCTCACACTCTGAACAAAAACGTATTTGATACCAAGCAAAAGACTACATGATCGTCGGTGATACACTTTACCGTCATGGTATCGATACAGTTCTGAGAAGGTGCCTCACCCATGAGGAGGCTGAAAAAGCCCTGAATGAGTGTCATTCAGGCGCCTGTGGGGGGCATCAATCTGGATATGCTACAGCACAAAAAATGTTACGAGCAGGATACTTCTGGCCAACAATGTTCAAAGATTGCATAACCGCAGTCAGAAGTTGCCATGCTTGTCAAATTTTTGATAGCAAAACCAGAAGACCACCCGCACCTCTACAACCAATAGTTGCTGTTGGGCCGTTCGCCAAATGGGGCATCGATTTCATGACATGTAACCCCACCTTGACCGGGGGGCGTGGGTATATCATAGTCGCAGTTGACTATTTTACCAAATGGGCCGAGGCGATGCCTACATTAGATAATACTGGTGAAACTGCTGCCCTTTTCTTTTTCAATCATGTAGTCGCCAGATTCAGCGTACCACAGGCTATAGTCACAGATCATGGATCGCATTTTCGCAATCACATGATGGTCGAATTAGCTGCCAAACTAGGGTTGTCTCACGACAGCTCTACCCCGTATTATCCGCAAGCCAACGGAAAAGTTGAAGCGATCAACAAGGTCCTGAAGCGCATGTTGCAAAGGATGATCGGAGTTCACAAAAGAAGGTGGCACCTAATCCTGTACTCAGCCTTGTGGGCTTACCGAACATCGGTAAGGAATGCAACTGGGTTCACACCCTTCCAACTGGTATATGGCCTAGAAGCAGTCTTACCAGTCCAGTGTGAAATCTCGTCTCTCAAACTCGTAATTGATCTCCTCCCCGGAACTTCAGAAGAAGAGACTCGTTTCTTGGAATTAATCCAATTGGATGAAACCCGTCGTGACGCCGCTTTGGCTAATGAAGCCCATAAGAAACGAATCAAGGCGCAGTTCGACAAAAATGTCAAACCCCGTGTCTTCTCGGAAGAGGACTTGGTCTTGCTTTACGACCAAGAATCCGATAAATTGGGAGCAGGTAAATTTAAGTCTTTATGGATGGGCCCCTATATTGTTAAACGAGTGTTAGCAAAAGGAGCCTACGAGTTAATGGATTATGACGGAATTCCACTGGCGCAACCTCGTAATGGGTTGTACCTCAAGTGTTACTATGCATAAATAGTAAGCAATATGCTTTTGTTATATTTTTGTTTTCGCTAAAGTGTTTGTTTTGGTCGAGTAATCCACCTTTTTACATTTATTGCAGATGTCAAACCTATTGGAGCCATGTGTTGGATATGCCGACGGAGCGAGTCGTAGTTCGCGGAACCTGTCCTCCGCAGCCTGGGCCATTTTTTATCCAAGCGACGAGTTAGTAAGTTTCAGAGGTGTATGTATTGGTCAATCAACGAATAACATCACTGAGTATAGCGCGTTGATAGAACTTCTCTTTGATGCCATCACCCATGGTATACGCTAACTAATTGTCAGGCTAGACTCACAACTCGTAATACTACAACTCAATGGTATATATTCTGTCCAAAACCCAGCTATTTATCGCATGTTCCTAAGGGTTAAGATTTTGGAAAGACAATTTGATCTTATTCAATACCAACATATTTCCAGAAACTTAAACACATTAACCGACTTATTAGCAAACTATGTGTTAGATAGACATTTGCAACATTTATAAAAAGAAACACATCATCAATGTTTTACATGTGGATCATATAGCTCAACCAAAATAAAACCCCGAAAATCAAAATATATATAGCTGTTTATGGTTTACATATAATGTTCTGTAACCAAGACAAAATCGGTCACATGACCCAAAAACTCAAAATGCTAGGGGGCACCCTAGTCTAATGATGCTCGTGATAGCAAGTCACAGCCTGTGCGATCATGCGTAAGAGACGAGTCCATCGTCTGGGCACACCAGTAGTATGCCGCTGTAACTGCAAAGGTAGCTCGTCAGTCCTCACATCTGGTATACCGAGAGTGAGGCCCTCAATCTGCTCCTGTAAAGCTGAGAGAGTCTCGGCCACATCGAGGTCGCGAAGAATAACTCTTCCAGCGGCCTCTCCTGCTGGGGCAACAGCTGGTACTCTCAGGCGAACTACTGGACGAACAGGACCAACATCTGCATGTACACATGAGTTTGATTAAAGTCTTGATAGAATAAAGCACAAGGACATTATAAACAAAAACAGTAAACAACAATATGGTCAGAGATTTTACCAATAGCACCCCACTACTCGCCATCCGGTAGTACCAAATCTGGATCACCTCGGAAGTCCATGCCAGCATATGGATACTCGGAATAAACCATCTCCTGACGATCAAACCACCTGAAGAAGGTATCAGAAAATGAAATCTGAGACTGGCCAGCATGCCTAGACGTATGGTCAACCCATCTCTGCATACGTGGTTCAGTAGGAGAAGGCAAATCGAGTGCAATGTACTGCGGCTGCATCAGTGGTATCTTCTCCAAGGCAAAGGCGGTCAAAATGGAACCAATCCCAAAGTTCTTCAACCTCCCGTTCTTTATCTTGGTCAACTGTTCTTTCATCACAAGAAGTATTGCGTCGCACCAGTTGAACACCTTCGGTTGGAGGCATTCCAAGGCATGCTGCATATAGGATCTGTTGGCTACATGAAGAGATGCACTACCGGCCATCCTACCAAAAGTAAATAGGATAGTCCTAAGGGACCTGTCAGTGACATCACGGATGATGATCTTGCCGTCTTTACTCGGCTGAGATCCTTCCCTACAATACTGGCGGACATAATCTCTCACAGAATCGCCTCCTCGGGCCGAACCTGACAAAGAGATGGGGGCACCCCGCCTCGACAAGCCGGTCAAGAAATAGATGTCTACTGCAGTCAAGGGGATAGATTTGCCCCTAATCTGGAAAACTTGATTGATAGGATCCCAAGCATCGAGCAAATACTGCAGTAAGTTAATCTTCCGTCTCATGCTAGAGATGCGGAAGAACTTCAGCAAGCCACAATTCCGCAGCGCGTTCACTGTAACTGGATCATGTAGGGCAATCATGTCCTCTTCTTCATGTTCTCGTTCTCGCCATGTAAGGGTCATCTTGCTCCAAGATCTCTGAAAAAACAAACAAGAGAGGAGTTAGATCCTGATTTTGATGAGAAACAGGCAAAAATTCCATCAAAAACTGTGCAACAAATTTCCTTTCTGCGCCCAACGCACCTGCAGCAGTGTTTCAGGTGCGTTGAATGTCAAACTGCCTTCATACAGGCCAGCATTCAACGTAGGTTTCGATGTACTGAGGGTGCGTTGATGGCAGAACGAATCCCTCAAACCCCAGGGGCTCAGAAAAGCAGGGAATAAAGCACAGAATGCAAAAAGGAAACCATGAAATGAAAGAGCTCGGGTTTAGCTCCTACCTGGTCCAGACGGCGCCGAGAATCGTCCACAGAATCTCCCGAAATCAGCTGATGAAAATCGAGGGGGAAAAGCACCTCCAAAGCTCCAACAAACCAAGTTCAAATGAAATGGTAAAATGAGAGGTAAAAAACACTTTTTGATTGCTTTTACGTAGTTCAAAGTAAAATATTAGTGTTTTAATCTCATTTTCAAGCAAATATTGTTCATTTCTGACTAGTTTGATGAAGCAGTTGATAAATACAGTACTATCTTTGGAAGGACAAAGCCATTTATGGTAAAAAATCAAAACAAGACCATCTAATCGAGCAGTTTTAGCGCATAGTTCAAGCTCGTTAAAAAATAAACATAAGATATGAGCAAATGTTTCCACCCGCATTTAAGCTCGTTAAAAAATGAACTATTCCCCGGTAAATAACCACCGTGAATGTAACATTTCAGCCATTAAAGCCTTGGTCGTGTTTGCACCGTCACCTCCACTTTTCCATTGGCCGATCTTTCACCTCCTTTTGATTGTTTACCCATTTTGAGGAACAGCTGCGAAGAGTGATTTCACTAGCCATCCTTGTGACACTGCCGTGATTGGAAAATTCCAAGCCTTACCTGGAATCAGCTGCTACCCATTTTATCACTCGTTCCTCAAAAGACGAGTCTTCTTTAAGCTCTTTTCAACTGACTCGTAAAATATGAAAAGATTGCCGAGTTTTGGCCTTCCAGCTCGTTAAAGCGACAGGAAGTGCTATCCTTCCTCTAGATTTTAATCTTTTTGGACTTGAGGGATTATTGCACAAAAAGATCGAGCGCTTGTTTTGTTCGGCTCGTTAAAACTATCGAAAATTCATCCCTTCAATATTGTTTTATACTTTTTTGGACTTAAGGGATTAGATGACGAAAAAGGAATTTTGGAGTTACCTTTACGTACCTTTTTAGACTCTCTAAAAATGAAAAGGACTGAGTTATCTTTGTAATTAAAAAGATTAATAGCGACAAACTTGTCTTTAGACGAGAACGAGTTTCACTATCGCTAGGCTCGTTAAAACATAGCGATGCGTTTGCCCGAAGGGAAAATTATAGAACAAGCATATGTTATCCTCCTCAAGCTTGACAAAAATAAAGAGGTACTGGTCAGCAATGACTGGGGAAAAATTGGGAAGAAAACTCAAAGAATCTTTATTGGTAGCAAGTCGCTCTTGAACATGACACTTCCACTCTGTGCCTGAGTCGGGTTGGGTTGTTTCATTCACCGGTCACATCACCATGGTCACGCCATACCATCCACATTTGGGGTAAATGCTACCAATCCATCACATAAGTGTCGCCGACATGTTCAAGAGAAGTCATCCAGAGAAGTCACCTGTGTCGCATCCACTACCATACATTATACTTCATTCTTTCATGACCGCCATCCCGAACCATATATCATCAGATCGTTTTCACCTCCATCAAAATCATTTGCTCCGTTCCGTGTCATTGATGTGGGATTCATTAAGGCCCTCCTTTGACGGATCGCTTCTTGTCGACATCAGCTCATTATCCAAGAAGTTGATCTAGGAACACCCCCTTCAGTACTTTGAAGCTTGCATGCCTCAATGGCAAGTTTCTCACTTTCGGCGACAGGTATACATCAATGACCTTCGACCGAAAGATTTTGCGTGGTGTTCGACGCCAAGTCCTTTATTCACACCACGTGAATTGTACTGCAGTACCTTGAGGGTCATCATCATTATCGGTGATTCCTCTCGCGCTTGTTAACAGTTTACATCATTGACTGGTAATCAAGCGATGTCTTTCCATGTTCGACTTCAAAACATTTCTCACATGGATCGACTTGTACTTCGAGTGAATATCGGATGAGATTGAAGACCCCGGATCTAGTTTCATCCATCCGGGCTGCGATATATATTCAGGAAAATAAAGACATTGAAATGTACAACACTGCAGCACAGATAATCATCCTACCAAAAGGATGATGGCTCTATCAGAATCATCAGTCTACCATCAGACGATTGTCTGTCCTATGTACATGAAAATGAATTTATAAAGCTGCGCATGGGAATTCTCGCCTCAGCTAGATCATGAAAACAGTATGAAGATAATGTATTGTATTGTATCTTATTACAGGTCTCCTCCCAGCATTGAAAGAACTTCGGATCCTCCTAATAAAGCATTTCACCCGATAAACGGCCTCATACTTTAGGGGGCAACTGTTATAGACATTTTTGTGCCTTACAGCTCTAAGCATGAAATTTCCATAAACCAAGGGATCCTAAGTCCCTAAAAGTGTTGTTCCGGCCCCTAAAGGAACAAGGTCAACAAATTACAGCTTCTCCCAGAAGTTCTCCGCCAGAAACTGCTCAGAATCAGTCAAATCAAGATCATTTCAGCTGCTCCACTAGCTAGCTGTGTTGCATAGCACCCAAGTACACTAGCTAGGTGTGTTGCAACGCACCTAAATGCACTACCAGGGTGCGTTGAGCAGGAAATGACAAATGGCAGTGCCATTCCGCGAGGTGGACAGACAATGGAAGCTTCCAGAATCTTCCCCAATGACACTTTCCTCACTGAGTTCGACCAAGGATGAGTAAGAGGCTCTCAGTCTCCAAGTGGAAGCAAGAACTGACAGAGAGAAGCCACTTGTCAAATCATAAGCCGACTCATCCTCTTTGCATACATCTATATATGGATCCCTCATCCCGGAGATCCAGAGGCTGGAATTTGGTACATTGCAGAGAATTGTTGTTGGTTTTGAGATAGATATTAGAGTATTGGGTGATTTATGCTTTGTTGGAGGTGAAGAGGGGATTCCTTTGCTGGGAGGTTGATGCTGGATTAGGAATCATCGGTTGTAACTCCTCCTGGATCTTCTTGTTATATCAATAAAACTATTTGAGTTTCTCCTACATGCTTGTGTATCATTGATGTTTGTATGTTTAGCTTAAATCTGATCCTAAGCTATTTATGAATATAAATCCATCTCTTTGTGTAGTTTTCTTCTTCTGTGATCTTACAGGAACTTGGTGAAGCTGGGCAAGTAAGGGAGCAGGTAGCTGGAAGCTATCAAAGAGGAGAGAGATTGGATCAAAGGACTAGCGCAAGACACAGGTTGGTTCATCCTATTCCTCTTCGTTTATAGTTCATAAAGAAGAATACGAAAGTAGTTTTCTCTGTTTGTTTCTAAGGTCACTGTCACACCTTAGTGGGATAGGGTCGTTCTGAGTAGACACTTTTCTCGTTAACAATATGATTTCTATTTTCAATTTGTTATTCACTTCAAAAATTTAACTTTTCATTCTTTAAATCTTTGTTTTTGACATTATGCTTTATATTTTTTGCATACAAAAAGTACTAAACTTCAACCAATCTAGAAGAATGGATTCCCATAATTTTATTGAAAGAAATGATGCAGCAAATGCCCAAATTGGATAGGTTATTTCAAATTATCGTGAGCCTTGTTGGCGTTTGGTAAAGGAAGAAAAGATATTCACTATCATTTGAAGAGACACATGATTGAAGTTCATAGAAAGTTTCTATCCAGGATTGGTAATTTGTCTGTTGTGAAAATGTGCCAAGTGTGGAATGAATGTTATCTTGGTGTTATCACTCAGGTTGTCCTTAAAGCTCCTTAAAGGATACGGCCGAGGTAACCACAAACCAATCTTTGGACTGCAGGTCCTAGCCTACCTGCAATCAGAGAGGGCTCTCTCTTTTAATTTACCTTTGTTGAAGATGATATTAGGCTAGCTAATGAGTTCAAGGGGGTTTTGTTTATGTTTGGTGGGATGGGGGATTCTTTCAAACAGAGTTGGGATGCATAGTGTGAGAATTTCAAACCATTGGGCATGGAGTCGTGGATTAGGCTTGCTGTTGCGTTTTCTTGGTCACAAGAGGAATACAGAGCAGGATAGCTACACATAAGACAATATCAAGCTGGAATAAGGATGGAATGAAGGTCAGTAAATGAAAGGCAACTAAGTAGCTCTCATTATGCTAACAGAGGGAAGGTGAATGAATATTTATATAGGAGCAATCAAGGATTCCTAAACAACATTCATATATGAAGGAACTAGTGTAAATATGAGCCAATCAGTGTTCATATTCAGGACTAATTCAGAGGAAAACATAGATAAATCACAGAAATTGAGAACAAAATACAACTAAGTGAGCTCTGAACTATTCTTTCTTTATGCTATTTTAGATAGTGAAACAATGATGGCATAAAACATATAAACTGTAAACAGAGATAAAAAACACTTATTGGGCTATGTAGAACCGTTAGGATTCCATAGTCACTCTTCAGTCATTAAAACACAACAGCGAGTTCATCTCCCAAACATTCCAGCGATCTTTGATTATAGAGACTCTCAGAAAATACAGTGCAAGTCTAGAGAGGAAGTTATCGACCAACCAACCCTTAGAATAGTGCAGAGGGTGGTTTAAATAGAAAATATTTACAAACATCCCTTGAACAGGTGTCAAGGGAGAAAATATCTCAAAATATCTATCAAAACAGATTCAAAAGAGATCTGTGCAATAACTGCTTCTAATGCTAAGTTGTGCTGGAAATAAATGCAATAAAATATCTAAAACAGGTGTTCATGAGGGAGCAGCCTCATCAAAATGGCTCTTTAGGGCTGCGCATGGTCCTGCAGCTTCGAAAATGGACTGAAAGAGTGCCTTGAGCCACGCGCTGTCCTCTGTGTGATAATTGTGCTTTTGAGGAAGCAGCGCTGCTCCAAAAATATGACTGGGAACAATGTCTCTTCAATGACTCTGCCTTGAAAGCTTTCATTTATGCCTTTAGGTGGCTTTAAGGCAACAAAGAAGTGTTGGTGAGCCTTAATGGCTGAATGATGCTTTGTTGACTTTGCTAGGCTTGCTTTGCCTTCATCTGCTTTGAAAAACTGGACTGATACTCTTTGCCGCATCCTAATACACTTTGGCACTGAATCTGGGCCTTTTCTCACCGCTGATATGCTTTAAACTGTCTAATTGCCCCTTTATCTGCCAATTAAATGCAAAAATAACTACTGCAAAGACTTCCATGGCCTTTGGGATGCTATCGGCGCTGGCCGATTCAAAATAGTATTAAACTCTGAAGAAATGCCGCAGAAAGGAGGAATTGCATGCTGCTGATCGTGCTGAGGCCGAGACTGGCTCCTGGAGCTAAACAGGGCTTTGGAGAAATCCATAATGGCTTAAGGATGCATGAATTTCTTTAACTGGAGCCGGGCGCGGGCGCTAGAAGAAACCCTGTGAAAAATGGTCGCTTTCCTTTTATAAGGCAAAAATGCCTTAAAACATGAAATTTTACCAAAACTAGGGCGGGAGCGATCACTGTTCATTAGATTAAATCATAGCCGTTGGATCTGGCGCGGGCCGATCCAACGGCTGGCGCTAACTCGCATCGGGGCGGACCATTGGTCCCAACATGTAAAACCTGCGAACTGCCGCGGACCCGAAATGCCTTGAGGCTGCCCTTTATAACTTTTCGGCTCTGCCATATCGGAGCCTTCCCTTTTTGCTGTACAAAGGATCCTTACGGACCCGAAATCCTTATTGTGCCACGCTATAATTTATTTCGGCTCCGCGAGTAGGACATGGGGAGAGTCGCGAACAGATCATGACCGTTGATCTGGGAGGGCGATCGGACGGCTGGCGCTAACTCGCATCGGGGCAGACCATTGGTCCCAACATGTAAAACCCCCGATGAGCGAAATAGCTGGCAGACCCGATCTGATTATAGGCCCTTCTTTATTGCATTTCGGGTCCGACCCATCGGCGAACCAAAATCGGTGGATTTACAATGGAACGGGTCCGCGGACCCGAAATCCTTTAAACTCTGCTGCATTTGTTATTTCGGCTCCGCCATATCGGAGCAATCCCTCTTCGCTGTGTAACGGGTTCCTTTCGGACCTGAAATCCTTATGCGCCGCGCCTTAATTTTATTTCGGCTCCGCTGGTCGGAGCCACATACATGGGGTGACCGCCGATTACATATGGGCCGTTGATTTGGGGCCCAAAAAATGGATGGCTGTGATTGATTCGGCAATTCGCTATCGGCGGGGTCATGGGGCTGCCACATAGAAACGCCGAAATGTGGCGGACCCGATATGCTTTTACGAGTCCACTTTATATGTTTTGCGGGTCCGGCCCATCGGCATTATGCCCCATGCCTTGAGACTTCGCCATTTCGCTTATATATGCCACTGCCCCCTCCCGATAGCGATATCGCATCGGAGGGGGATCAAATAGATCCTTTTCTCATCGGGGCATTCATTTTATTAAAATGCAAAGGAAACATGAATTCGGAGGAGTTATATATGGTGTTTGAACATATGATTGCCCCCTCCCGATAGCGATATCGCATCGGAGGGGGACCCAAAGGACCCATTTCTCATCGGAGCCATTATTTATTCAAAAATGCAAGTCTTTTGAATTCGGAGGGGGTAACCTTTATGCCTTTGCTTGGATTCTAAGGCATTGGAAGGGGTCCGATGGCCAAAAAAGGGAGGATTTTGTCATTTTTGAAGGTTTTTCATGGTTTTTGCATGGTTTGCATATTCTTATGCCTTGGAAGGAGTCCAAAGGCACTTAGGAGGAAAGTGATGTGGTTTTGAGAGGGGTTTAGTGGCCAAAGAGGGTTTCATGCCTTATAAAGGCAAACCAAGGTCAAAGGGGTGATTTTTAAACATGTGAAGGGGAATTATGCAAAGGAATGAGTCCTTATGCACTTGGGAGATAGTTAGGGGGGATGAAGGGTTCTATGCATTGGAAAGTGTCCAAAATGCATGAGAAGATGGTTTGAGGGGGCAATGAGGGTTCTTGTTGAGTTTCAGATAAACTTAGCAATCCACAAGGATGCATATGGTTATTTTTCAACCAGGGGGAGGGATAAGTATATAGGGGAGTTATATACATAGTTTTAGTAGGGGAAGGGGAAATAGATAGGGAGCTACATAACAAAGTTAGTATTTAACATGACAAAGATGAGAACAAGTGCTGAGTATGATGTCTTAGGCTATCAATGGGGGAAAACGACTGATAGAAGAAGTGTAAGCATTCCTTGAGTGAAGCAAATCTCCACCAAGGCAAATGATATGGAGAATGATGAATCTAAGAGGTATCAAGCAGATCTTGACCTCTTTGGGGGAAGTTAGTGAGTGATTTGGGGAAAGAGGAAGAAGGGGAGTTAGACATTCCTCGCTTGAAGTCCTCCAACTGAACAATTGCCTTCAACTTGTGATATGATAGATATAACACTTGACAATATGAAATGGATCACAAGCCATGATTCTGCAACCACAAAGCTACCTACTCGGCCTACTCACCTAACATTTTCTCTTCTTTTTGGTTTGGGTGCACTTGAACTAGCATACCGAGCTTTTTGTTCTTTTCTTCTTGCTGTCCTCCTATCTACAACTACACTTATTGCATCCAGGGGCTCACATTAAGCTGTTGAGCACCCTTGTTTCTCTACCTATCTACAAATCTACCAAGATTAAACAGTTTGGACAGATGTTTATTCTCTATATTCTAAAACAGGAAACTGAAACCTAGGGAGACCAAGATTAAGCTGTTTGGACCTCCCTTAGCTGAAAAAAATCATCAAAATGGAACACAGCAGTGGCAATTAGACTAGAACACTCTCATGGATACTTCTCTGGCCATCTGTAGCAAATATGGAGCATTGCAGCAAGCAAAGTATGACATATTTGGCATGTAAAAAATGTCGATCATGAAAGATGATTAACCTGCTGCACCAGGAAGCTAACACTTGGTATACAAACTGTAAGATGGCATGAAGGGCACATTTGTAAGGTGTAAGAGTGAGAACCACTATCATTTTTTTCTTTCTTTAACAACATGGTTCCAAGTGAACAACAAGAGGTTCTAAGAGTTTTGAAAAGGGTTGAAGAGATGTTAATAGCACACTTGAATATAATATTTCAAGTGACACATGCTTATGGTAGTGAATATGAATATAACATGCATACAATAGGTTTTCCACAAGATATTATCTTCAATTGCAAAGAAGCTTCCATGGTGTGTTGAACAACTTGATTTTGTAATTGTCAGAACACTTGGTGTTGAATCAAAATATTATGAATGTTATGTGAAGAGACTACATGTCATGGATGCATTGCTTGACAAAATCTAGATGGATAAATATTACACGGATGTTGAAATTGATATGGATTTAGTTCCTAGAAAGACCTACCAATGTGTCCAATAGGATACAATATGTCAATAGTGATATTTATGAAATAGGCAGAGATGATGAGGACATTGAAAGGGACCAGGATAATAATTCTTTGCACTTGTCCATCATCATTTCCTTCTCTCTTTCAAAAAGAATGCATGAAGTGGATGAAATAAGAAGATTTATTGAAAATGCACCATGAACCTTTGGAATGGCTGGATATTGGTATGTCTCCCATTAACTAATACAATACTCAAAGTTTTTTAGACATGGAATTCCCCACTTTATTCTCCACAGATGTTGATTGGTTGCATCGAGATATTTGCAATGTTGAAATGCACAAATATGGTTTGCATCTACTTAGATATTATGCTCAAAGATTTGGAATTCATGGAATGGCTGGATATTGGTATGTCTCCCATTAACTAATACAATAATCAAAGTTTTTTAGACATGGAATTCCCCACTTTATTCCCCACAGATGTTGATTGGTTGCATCCAGATATTTGCAATGTTGAAATGCACAAATATGGTTTGCATCTACTTAGATATTATGCTCAAATATTTGGAATTCATCCCCGCTTTCAATATTTTGTATTGAATATGATCATGTGCCATCTTAGCCAAAGAACAACATGTTTCTTTTTCAGGAATATTCATGAAAATGCACCTACGTTCAAGAGAAGTGTCAACAACTTCGTGATCTCTCAACTAATAAATTGGATGAAAAATTAATTCATTTTAATTCTTCTCTTAGGGGTACAAGGGCATATTGGAAAAAGTTTCATTCTAAACTCATTGACATGATTACCCAATTAGGTTTCCCTACCTTGTATTTTACACTAACTACAACCAATACAAAGTGGTCTGACTTACATACTCTTATGCCTTGCCTTTGAACAACCATAGTCACAAACAAAATGAACAAGAAAAAAAATTGTTATTAAGTATTCACTTATAGTTGCTAATTATATCCACCAAAGAATCAATATATTTAGTCAGTTAGTTCTACATAAATATATTGGTGCCAAAGACTTTTGGTATAGGTTCATTCTCGTTCCATTTTGTCATGTTGTACAAGATTTTGAAAAAAACCTTTATTATTTTTGTTATATATATCTTAATTGCATGTTTATTTTTGTTAGGTATGAGTAGAAGCATATAGGTTCGATGCACGGTTTCTTTTGGTTGCCCGAAGTTCCGAATATAAAAATACTGGATTGGTCCAACCCAGCTTTGCAAATCGAAGCAACAAGTGTTACTTTGACAAATATGTAATAGCCTGGAATCCAAGTGTTACTTTGACAAATATGTAATAGCCTAGAATCCAAGTGTTACTTTGACAAATATAATATAGCCTAGAATCCGTGTGACATGCACCTTCGAAGTGTGAATGATGATCCATGCCTTTTAAATACTCAACAAAATTTTCGTGCAATGTTGAAGAGGATTATTAGCATTTGGTGAACTCCGTCCAAAGTCACAGGAAATGCAGTGTGGATTCATGTTTACGAAAATAGGGGTCAATCCTTTCCTTGTCGCTATGATGCTCCATTGGAGGTTCGTGCTAAGTCAATTTTGTTCATGCTATTGTTAGTGTCTAGCCACAATTTTATGTTGTTCCCAAGGATGAGCCAAAAGAATTTGAAACATTTTGTTGGACTCAGTTGCTTTTGTACAAGCCATTTAGTGACATCACTTATATAGGGCTTACAAGTGAAACAATCATTGAGGATTACAGGAATTTAAGATATCATATGTGGCATGTTGGTGGAACTCTTTTTCCAAATGAAAGCACAAAAGAAGATGTTAAGTCTCTTATACATAAAGAAAATGGTGATGGAGATTTTTATGTATCTTACTACCACTAGATCTATTTTATGTAGTCATTGAGTTTGATTTCTAAAATCATGCAAGTCCAAGTAAGATTCATTTTGGAACAACAAAAAGAATTTTGAAGTATGTGGGTGGAAAAAAAAAATGGTATTTGTATAATTCAATAGATAATTTTAGGTTGCTTGTTTATACAAATAGTGATTGAGTTGGATTTCTTGATGTTAGAAAAAGTACTTCAACTTATGTTTTTAGCCTAGGATTAGGTATCAAGGTTTTTAAAGGAACAAACAACTATTTCAATACCTTCTACAAAGGCAAGTGTATTGCAACAACAACAATAACAACATGTGAAGCAATTTCATTGAAGAGAATCCTAATAGATCTGAAGCAAGAAGAACATGACGCCATAGTTGTTTAACCTATCTACCATTGCAATAAGTAAAAAATTTAGTGTTTCACAGTAGCACCAAACATATTGAATCAAATATTATTTAGTAAGGGATTGTGTGGTAAAAGGAAAATTTGAAATAAGGTTTTGTAAAAGAAATGATCAACTTGCTACATTTACCAAAGCACTACTTAAACAGAAGTTTCATTTTTGGAATCACCTCATTAAGAGTGTCAAGGGAGTGTTGAAGATAATGCTTAATTGATTGATTTGTTACATGTCCTCAAAGTAGTGTAAACATAAATTAGGATTCAACCAATTAAGTTGGAGTCAACAACAATAACAATATATCAAGCAATTTGGTTGAAGGGAATCTTAACAGATATGAAGCAAGAACAAAAAAATTCCATAATTATTTATTGTAACATACTATTTCAAGAAGGAAAAGTCTAGTATTTCTAGTAAAAATCCTAAAATCTGATAATCAAGGGAGATCTTTTGTTTGACCCCTACCAAATCAACATTAGTTCAAAATTGAGTTCAATTGTTTAACCTCTTTCCATTCCAGATAAGATCAAGATTTAAAGGATAAATTGAGAATTGATAATAAATTTATATATTCCTTGTGTTTCGAATTGTGTTTAGTAACAACTAAAGCTAATGTTTCTAAAAATATGATCCATCACTGAATTTATATATACTAGTCCTTTGGCTACCTTAACAAAAGAAATATAGAAACATAAGTTATTTTTATTCTTAATGACTTTACTTAAATGTATATATATATATATATATATATAATCTCCACACAAATATTTATATTTTGTTCCAAATTAAAAGTAATCTTTCCTATAGCAATGACAAAGTAGGTGAAATGATGAGGAGAGAAATAGAATTAGAAGCATACCATAAGTAATGCAAAGCTTTTAAGCTCAAACTTCAAAAATAATTCCTGACCACATCTTATGTGGATAGCAGATTCCATAAATATGTAAGAGTTATGGATAGCAGATTCCATAAATATGTAAGAGTTATGATAGAGAAGAAAAGTGGGATATATAAGTGTATGCTATTAGAATGTAGATGCATGAGCAAGATTGCAGATTGAATAAATATCACAGAATTATGACCCAGAAGAAAAGTTTAACCTATTCATAAATATCTCAGAATTATGACAAAGAAGAAAAGTGAGATTTCTAAGTGTGTATGCTCTTAGAATGCAGATGCATAGGCAAAATTGCAGATTCCTGAAATATCCCAAAGTTATGCCCAAGAAGAAAAGTGAGATTTCTAAGTGTATGCTCTTAGAATGCATATGCCTAAGCAATAAACGACATGTTGCCCCAGTAATCTTCTTCAAGTAATTCGGGCAACGGTGAAGCAGCCTGCTGCTGAAAACCCTTGCTCAATTCTGACTGAATGTTACCATCGTTGTCATCAGTATCAAAGAAATCCAGAGGAAGCTCCAGAACACCTAGCTCCTCTGGGGCCTTATCTTTTGTCATATTAGCAACAAATGAAGGTACTTTAGGAGTTTCCACATTGCAGTCCCCGATCCATTCAAATGATGGAGAATTGCATTGCTGGGAGGTGTTGTCCTTCTCAACGTCATTATCATTATCATCTGGGTGCAATGACGATAAAACTGACAATAAAAGGGGATCGTCTCCTCCTCCATTGGGATAATGATTCTCCTTCCTGAAAATCCTGGGGGAACCTCTCGAGAACCTAGTTCCACATTGCAGTCCCTGATCCAGGGGAAGCTCTGGAAAACCTAGTTCCACATTGCAGTCCGTGAGCCACTCAAATGACGCAGAATTGCATTGTTGGGAGGTGTTGTCCTTCTCAATGTCATTATCATTATCATCTGGGTGCAATGACGATAAAACTGACGATAAAAGGGGATCGTCTCCTCCTCCATTGGGATAATGATTCTCCTTCCTGAAAGCCTTACCAGCTTCTGAATTCCACATCTTCAAGAAATAATCAGCAGGTGGATTATTGTTAGGCATTGTTGTCGTTTCCACTGTACTGCCATTAGTGTGGTAGGACATAATCAGTGATTCCCTCGAGAGGCGAGCTTCTGCTTCGAGTCTTGCATTTTCCCACTGTACCTTGTGCCTCCTCACAGCCCAGGCCTTGTACTCGTGTGGAGCATTGGGGTTGCTTTCTTCTATGGGCTTATGTGTCGAGGGATCGAGTCCCATCTTCAACAAACGCTTCTTCAGCTTGGAATTCCAGAAATTCTTAATCTCGTTATCTGTTCTCCCCGGCAGGTTGGAGGCTATCACAGACCATCTGAAACCATCACACAAATAAATAAATTGCGCCAAAGTATTCCATCGTGAGAATATGCAATAAGTATTTTGTTTATTTGTTACCTGCTACCTAAAATTCCATGCAACTGAATGATAGTCCGCCCTTCCTCTTCTGTAAAAGAACCTCGCTTGATATCAGGTCTCAGATAATTCATCCATCGTAATCGACAGCTCTTACTGCAACGAGGAAGCCCTGCATATTACAAAATTGAAGTTTATATAAATGGAAATACCTTGTAAACATAAATGAGAATATCAGAAAGTATATTTATATTAATTACAGACCAGCGAGTTGGGGAACCGCACGCCAATTGTCATGCCCATTTTTGAGAATGTAATTGACAAGAATTTGATCCTCTTCAGGAGTCCAGGGGCCCTTCTTTAACCCCCTTTTCTCACACCACGAAGCCCTACCCATGTTCCACCTCTGCAGATCCACAGCAAAAATTCTCTCAGACGTCCTGCAGATGACCAGTATATTGAAAGCTTGCAGATCAGCCATATATTGATCTCAGAGGTTATTGAGGTGGCTTAGGAGGACAAGTGGGGCCAAGAACATTAAACGACCCTTCACATCAATTGAAACGGAAAGCGTTTGTTATTACTTTGTCATGAGAGAGCGATAACAAAATCTAGCAGCGTATTAATAGGAAACATAATTGAAGATGTTTCTATAAATTGTATTATTAGGAAACATAATTGAAGATGTTTCTATAAATTTTCATGTTTACTGATTTGCTAGTGATTTGCTAGTTAAAAGTGGTTGGTTAAAAAAATTTCAAAAAATTTTGTGGATGCAGTGTTTGAATTTGAATCAAGTTTTTTATGGTGGAAATAGTTTTTTATGGTGGAAATAGATTCAGCACCATCAAAAACTTCTAGGACACCTAAAATTATGAATTTTGACAGCTTTTACTTGCATTTAACTTTTAGGGTAAATAATCATAATACTAAGGCAATTACTAAGATTGATGGCATTGAGGAAACAACACCACACGACCATGTTTTCATCAAGTGAAATATCATATAACCTAGAGAAAGCTGGGCCATAGTGCATATAACCAGATTACCCATGTATAGGTAGAATTTTATTTTTTGAATTTAGTTTTTTGTGATCCATATTACATTAATTAATATGGCAAAATTTTCTCCTATCCTATTTTTAAGGAAAAAAAAATCTTAAATTTTTATTCTTATTCTTATTTTTTTTAAACTGAGAAAAAATGGTTGGAATTATAAATTTGACTTAATGAAATCTATGAAAGAGTTGTGTGGGATTATAAATATGGTTAAAGTAAAAATAAAATGATAAAGTTAGTTTATCTTTAAAAATATAAAATAATTATTTTATTAATGAAATTTATTAGGTAAAGTATTTTTTATTATTAAAATTATTAAATATTGATGATTAACTTTGATTAACACAAATATGGTCTATCCATTTAAATAAAAGAAAGTAAGAAATTAGTTGAGATACTTTAATATTTTCTTTTCATGATTGAAAAAAATAGGTAGAAGTCTTCCTAGATCACCATAATTTTGCTCACTTAACAAGTTAATAAAGTTGGCATTGTGGGAAAGGTTTTGGAAATAAGAAAGGATGTGACTAAGAGACTCAAGAGAGTGTTTTCATCTCCAACCCTCCTATAGTGGAAAAGGTAACAAACTCTTTTTTTTTTTTCTAAGTAAAGACTATTCTATTATATATTAAAAAAGAGGAAAAAATATTTACAGAGAGGTCTGAGCCTCTGAGAGGGCTATAAACCGCCTTCTGTCAAAAAGACTGCTGCATTCACCTTTTAACCATCTGTTTACATACATGAAAACTGAGAGCCCAAAACACAGTAAATCAAGATAAGATTTATACTTTGATTCCCGCCACCCTATTACTATGCAGCTGTTACAAAAGCTAGAAAACCAGACTAATAAAACTGGGAGACTATAGAAAACCATACTGATAAGAGCCGGAGTATGTACCCACTGAAAAACAGGTACAAAAAACCGCAGTCCTGAGAAATCTTGCTGAGTCGAAGAGGATTACGCCTGAGGTGGCAGATTTGCATCTGCTTCATTGTCTCTGCAAGGAGAGCTGACCCATTCGACCATCACATTGTCCTCTACGTCCATATTGGTGCGGCCCGGAGGAAGCACAAGGTGCAGAGTATTGCCTGAGAAGTGCGCCGGAGCACAAGGAATGATTTCTTCATGGGAAGAGGTTTGCTGATGTTGCAAATCCTCTCGCTGTTCTTCAACCTGCTGCGCCTCTGGAACATTGAGTATGTCACCCATCATGCTTCCCTGAGAGTGACTGGAATTATGAGAGAGAGTCCTGTCCTTAGATTGTTCGTCAGAGCTTGAGGAATCCTCTTCATCCTCTGAGAAGATGACTGTAATGAGAGCAGAGATAGTGGGCTTGTGGAGCTTGCTTTTAAACTTGAAACGTGCAGAGTGGAAAGAATTGTGCAGGGATGGGCCAGAGTGGTCGGAAGAAGGAGAGGCCGGCGAGACAGAAGCTAGCGGGGAAATGCAACGAGGAACAGGTGCTCCCCTGCCCCTAACTCCACCACGAACTCCTGAATTACTGCCCCTCCGGGAGATTCCACGACGACGGGGGCCATAGCAGAGGGAATTAAACAGTTGAGTGGGCGAAAGGGTTGAGGGATGAAGAAAGCCCACCCGCCCCAATCTAAGAGAAACAGGAAAAAGCAGAACCTGGAGCAAAAGATGCCTAAGGAAAACTTCACCCAGATAGAAATCGGAACCGCTAAATAAATCCCATTACCTACAGCCTTTAACCCATCCTCTTCCCAGTTAACTTCCACAGAGACTATGACGAGACCTATTCCAGAAACAACCCAGAAGAAAACGGACTGACCATACCTGATGCGAGCCAGATGAGCCAAGATCCAAAGTATAAAGCTGGCCAGGTGATTGCAACTATGGAACCAGGGTGGCTCCCAAGTGCGCAGCCCTGTGTTTGAAGTCCTAATACCAATTCGACCGGGAGAATTTCTGTCTGAGTGAACCAGAGAGAATGTCGAGGGCCGAACAAATGCTCTGCTGCTCCAGCTAACCATCTTGAAGAGCTTACCCCGCGTGCCGTGATCCCATCTCTGCATTAATGGAAATAAATGAACTGCCATATAAACGTCCACTTTCTCCGCAGTGCTGCCAGCTGCCATCTCCGCTCGCTTGAACATTAATAACTCATGAAATCACCCGCATCCGGGTGAAAAGGTAACAAACTCTTTACTACCAAGGTGTTTTGAGAATTGAGCAACTCTCATTTGCACTTTGAAGGTTATGAGAATTAGTTCTTATCTTGGCAATGTTCATTTTCTTCTTAGCATTTGGTCAAGAGTGAAATATAGTTCTAGTTATCTAGATTGCGATTGATCACCTCTTTATAATACCTTAACTTCCTTTTTCTCTCTAACTCTTTATCCTCCCATAACTTGCCCTTAAATTTGGAATTAATATTTTAATATTATCCTCATTCTCCAACACCATCTCCTCCTAATTGTGCTAGACTTGCTTGGATTTTGGCTAGAGTTTAAACAATTTTTGGGACCCTCTTTGTTTCCATATTGTACACCCTACATGACATACGAAATCATAGTCATGCATTCAATGGAATAGAGGCTAATTTCAATCAAGAGGATAGGGTAGGGAGTATTTCCTTCAGTTACCTAGATATAGTGCAACCCCAAATCTCACATCCATATAAAATAACATGGGTGACAATAGTGTCAAAGTGGAACTTTCTTTTACTCCATTTTTCAGGACAGAAAAAGCATAATTGTATTTATATAAGAAATATAAAAGATTCAAAATGTACATTCATTCAAACATAGAATATGTCCCAAAAAATATGAAACTACACATAAGAAGAGCCATATTTAGAAAATAGCAAGGAGATAGAGCAACTTTATTTTACTCCATACCCAAAGCTTTGATGACTTACAATTGTTTTCAAACTCATACTAAGCTTTCCATCCCCAATTATCCTTTTCTCAATATTATAATTCTAATTGACAATCTTGATATATGTGTCCAAATAGTTATTATCATACTTGATAGTTTTATATTTTTTATGATGATTTTAGTCTTCTCAATATTAATAATCATACTCATCTTGGAGCAATAATCTTGGAGAATTTTAAGCTACTTGTTATCTAGACATCCTTATTCAAATAATAATTTTAATTCAATTTTAATACTAAATTTCCTTATTTCATACTTAAACATATACCAAAAAATATTTAAAAATTAAAATTCCACAAAGAGTTATAGAATAATAAAACCACATAGAGAAAAATCATTGTAAATATTCCTAAAGTTTAAGAAATATGTAACCAAAACCTTCCCTATCTTTAAAATAAGATTATGAATGCATAAATAAATCAATCATTATGCAAAATTTACATTCTAATAAATTTGTAACAAAATTTGTTCATAATTTTTTTTTTTCTTTTTTGCAAATAATTACAATTTTTTCCTATTAAATATGATTTTTGCAATTAATTACAATATTCCCTATTGATAATCATAAATAACTATTTAATACAAATGATTTCTCTTCTTTTATGTAACTAGGAGAAATAATTTAGGGTAACACCTCACTTACCTAATAACCAAATTGTAAAAGTAAAGTTATGTACATGCATGGACTGAATCATTAAAGTTTAGTACTTGGTTTTTTCTATTAAATATGATTTTTGGAAATAATTACAATTTTCCATATTGATAATCATAAATAACTAACTAATACAAATGATTTCTCTTCTTATATGTAATTAGGAGAAATAATTTAGAGTTACACCTCTCACACCTAATAACGGAATTGTAAAAGTAAAGTTGTATACATACATGGAAATAAAAATAAAATAAAAATCATTGAAAACTTAAAAGGAGAATGATGGAATTTTCTTGAACAAGAAAATGGAATTTGAAATTCCACACCGCTCTAGAGTTCCAAGGTTGATATGGTGGGTATTGGGAATCCAAAGTGCTAATATTCCGTAAGGAGTTTAAAGACATTATAAAATTAATAGTAATTTTAAAGTATTATAAATATAATTATGGAAGTTGTTTTTACTAATTTTATAGATATTTTAATATCTAAATATTTTTATAATCAAACTATTTATATATATATATATATATATATATATATGAATTTTATGAATTTTAAAATTTAATATTAAAATTTTATTTATTTTTATTTTTTAAATGTAAAAATCATTTCTATAATGTCATTTTTATTCTTTGCTAAATGTTGTTTCAAGTAATATGGTGGTCTGGTTAGAATAGTTGTAGCTTTATTTGTTAGGTATTGTTTTAATTACTATGATGAAATCATTAAAATCTTCTTGTAACTGTTTTCTTTTACTTAACAACATAGTACAATTCAATAGTGTTCATTAATGTTATGACTCACAAATGCTAGACATTAGAATAAAATATTGAATGAATATTTTAATAAATATAATACATTTTTATTTTTATTTGTTAGGTATTGTTTTGATTATTAAGATGAAATCATTAAAATCTTGTTGTAAAGGTTTCTATTAATGTAAAACACATTTCTGTTAAAGATTGTTTTAAGTATTATAGTGACGTACTTAAAATAGTTGTAACCTTAATGGTTAGGTATTGTTTTAATTACTCTGATAAAATCATTAAAACCTTGTTGCAGGGTTTTTTTATGACTCACAAATGCGACCGAATATTTGTCCACCCTTCCTCTTCTATAAAAGAACCTCGCTTGAAATCATTGAAACCTTGGTGCAGAGGTTTTTTTATGACTCACAAATGCGACCGAATAATTGTCCACCCTTCCTCTTCTATAAAAGAACCTCGCTTGATATCGACAGCTCTTACTGCAACTAGGAAGCCTTGCATATTACAAAATTGAAGTTTATTTAATGGAAATACCTTGTAATCATATAAATGACAATATCAGAAAATATATTTATAATGATTACAGACCAGCGAGTTAGGGAACCGCACCCCAATTGTTATGCCCATTTTTGAGAAATAATTTAGGGTAACACCTCTGGTACTTCATCACCAAATTGTAAAAGTAAAGTTATGTATATGTATGGAATGAGTCATTGAAGTTTAAGTATTTGGCTTTTTTTATGATTTTTGGAAATAATTACAATTTTTCATATTGATAATCATAAATAATTAATTAATACAAAGGAGAAATAATTTAGAGTAACATCTCTTACACTTAATAACTAAATTGGAAAAGTAAGGTTCTGTACTTACATGGAAATAATAAAAATAAAAATAATTTAGAGCAACCGAATGATTGTCCGCCCTTCCTCTTCTGTAAAAGAACCTCGCTTGATATCGACAGCTCTTACTGCAACGAGGAAGCCCTGCATATTACAAAATTGAAGTTTATTTAATGGAAATACCTCGTAAACATATAAATATAAATGAGAATATCAGGAAATTGTAAACAAACTGCGAGTTGGGTAACCGCACGCCAATTGTCATGCCCATTTTTGAGAATATAATTGACGAAAATTTGATCCTGAGTCCATGGGCCCTTCTTTAACCCCCTTTTCTCACCCCACGAAGCCCTACCCATGTTCCACCTCTGCAGATCCACACCAAAAATTCTCTCAGACGTACTGCAGATGGCCAGTATATTGAAAGCTTGCAGATCAGCCATATATTGATCTCAGAGGTTATTGAGGTGGCTTAGGAGGACAAGTGGGGCCAAGAACATTAGACGACCCTTCACATCAATTGAAACGGAAAGCGATTGTTACTACTTTGTCATGAGACAGCGATAAAAAAAAATTAGCAGCGTATTAATAGGAAACATAATTGAAGATGTTTTTATAAATTTTCAAGTTTAGTTACAATTTCAATAAAGGAGGTGGAGGAATTGCATGACAGTTAAAAGTGGTAGGAATTTGAGTAAAAAAATTTCAAAAAATGTTGTAGATGCTGTGTTTGAATTTGAATCATGTTTTTTATGGTAGAAATGGATTCAACACCATCAAAAAATTTTAGGGCACCTAAAATTACTTTTTTGAAAATATAACTGGAATTTCCATAAATTTCACTACAAAAAATCATTACGAAAATTGATGACATTGATTACCACTAAACTACACAACACTACACAACACGACCATGTTTATAATGTACCTAAAGCTGGGCCATATTGCTTATAAGCCGATAAATCATTACGAAAATTGATGACATTGATTATCACTAAACAACACAATACGACCATGTTTATAATGTACGGAAAGCTGGGCCATACTGCTTATAACCAGATTATTAGTCAGTAAATAGAAGGACCATCTCCTTAATGTTTATATTAATAAACATTAATAATGGTTATAGTATGCACTTTGGTTAGAAAACCTTCCTCAAAGCCTTCCTCAAAGCTAGCAAGAGGCCATTGGTTGAAAAATACCCTAAAGATTGAGTCCTTGGGGTTCATCTCTTTTTTGTCCAAGGGACCAATTATAAAATTGCAAGGATTGTGATGAAGCATAATGTTCCCTCTACCTTTAGACCCCTTAACACCATCGTTCCCTCTACGTTTAGACCCCCTAACACTATGAGTAGCTCCCTTTGATCGGTAAAGAACCGGATGGATGCCAAAGAGATGAAAGGCATCTATGTTATTCATTGTTCCTATGGGATCCGCTAGGTTGGCGAGATTGTTAGTTCTATTAATCAAAGTCCTCTCGGATCCCCTAGGTTGGCGAGATTGTTAGTTCTATTAATCAAAGGATTATGGAGCACTCAGCCCACTTAAAACATGTAAAACATGGGAGGACCCGTTCTTATACAGAACATGCTAAAAAGACAAAAGGTCATGTATGTATTGAGGAGACCCGTGTTATTGCTAGGGTTGTGCAATTTCATCACCGAAAATTTAGGGAAGCCATTGACATTGAAAAAAAAGGCCCAACAAATAGAGATGATGGCTCAAAAATAATCACCCTGCACTCTCCTCCTAGTGGATCCCTAGGGTGTTCTTCTGTGTAAATTCCTTCATGAATAAAATCCCTCTTGTTAAACCAAAATTTAGTTGAAAAAAATGAAAACTATTCATAATTAACTTCAAGTTTAAAACAATTTAATTTCTCTTTAGCTCCTCATTATCCTATTATTTAGAAAGTCCTTGATTTATCTAGCCTAATTAGTTATCCTTTTAATGAAATACCCTTATGATATATTATTATTGACTGAAAAAAATAAAAAATAAAAAATAAATAAATCCATACGTTTAGTTTATAACTTAATGGTCTAAATTTTGTAATAGTTACAAGTTATACAAACTATTAATCCACTATATTATTTAATTATATTAGCCCTTTGGATTCATATTAAGTAAATACATACTTAGATATACAATTATTTAACAAAATTTTTATCAATAAACTTCAATATGATATTTAGATTTTATTAATAACTATAACATAACTAAGTCACAATTAACTTTTTAATTAGATAATATTAGCCCCCTTTTATTTCATATATGATAATTAATTGTTTAGTTTCACAACTTGTTAACTTTATCATAATATTAACTAATTAATTTTATAGCTTGTGATATAAAAACTTTTTAAATACATTACTTCATTTACATATAATACTAGTTATGAAACTAACTTATATTAATTATTTAAGTAAAATCCTTTCGGTAATTAATTTATGCATATTATTATATTATATAATCTTATTTCTCCCACCCCTATCCCATAGTCCTGTCTAGTTAGGTGTTTCCAATCAAATATAGCCTTTAGAAAGTTTGGTTGACCAATCCAATATAGTTGTTGGTGGATGATCTCCTCTTCTATTTAACTTGTAGCCACGATCGGGTTCTTCAACTTGTCCTCGCGATGAACCACACTCGTTAAAAGCATTCCAATGTGATTTGCACCTAAGAATCTCCTCTCAAAACAAATATGGTCTATCAATTTAAATAAAAGAAAGTAAGAGATTAGTTGAGATTCTTTAACATTTTCTTTTTATGATTGAAAAAAATAGGTAGAAGGCTTCCTAGATCACCATAATTTTGCTCACTTAACAAGTTAATAAGGTTGGCACTATAATTTTGCTCACTTAACAAGTTAATAAGGTTTGCACTATGGGAAAGCTTTTGGAAATAAAAAATGATGTGACTAAGAGACTCACGAGAGTGTTTTCATCCCAAACCCTCCTATAGTGGAAAAGGTAACAAACTCCTTAATACCAAGGTGTTTTGGTAATTGACCAACTCTCATTTTCACTTTGAAGGTCATGATAATTAGTTCTTATCTTGGCAATGTTCATTTTCTTCTTAGCACTTGGTCAAGAGCTAAATATAGTTCTAGTTATCTAGATTGGGATTTATCACCTCTTTATAATACCTTAACTTCCTTTTTCCCTCTAACTCTTTATCCTCCCATAACTTATCCTTAAATTTGGAAGTAATAATATTTTTAATATTATCCTCATTCTCCAAGACCATCTCCTACTAGTTATGCTACCCTTGCTTGAGTTGAAGGCAGGGATTTTGGGTAGAGTTGAAACAATTTATGGGAACCTCTTTGTTTCCATATTGTATAGCTTATATGAGATACCAAATCATAGTCATGCATTCAATGGAATAAAGACTAATTTCAAACAAGAGGATAGGGTAGGGAGTATTTCCTTCAATTCCCTAAATATAGTGCAACCCCAAATTTCACATCCATATAAAATAACACGTGTGACAATAGTGTCAAAGTGCAACTTTCTTTTACTCCATACCTAAAGCTTTGTTCACTTACATTTGTTTTCCAGCTCATAATAAGCTTTCCATCCCCAATTATCCTTTTCTCAATCTTATAATTCTAATTGAGAATCTTGATATATGTGTCCAAATAGTTATTATCATAAATAAAGTTATCATAGTTGATAGTTTTAGATTTTTTATCATGATTTTAGTCTTGTCAGTATTAATAACCATACTCATTCTTAAGCAATAATCTTGGAGAATTTTAACCTACTCGTTGTATAGACATCCTTATTCAAATAATAATTTTAATTCAATTTTAATACTAAATTTCGTTATTTCACTTAAACATATACCAAAAAAAGTTAAAAATTAAAATTCAACAAAGAGTTATAGAATAATAAAACCACATAAAGATGTTAATATTATGGAGAGAAAAATCATTGTAAATTGATGCACGAGAATTCACCCGAAGGAAAATCATTGTAAGTAGTAGACATAGGGGGGTCATGTGTTTTTGGGAAATTAGTTTCCTAAGTCTCAAGTCAAGTTAATATTTAGCCCTTAAGTGTGATTTAATTAGATGCTCTCAAAACAAATAAATGAGAACATGAGTAGTTCCATGATCCTAGGAGCAAGGGAGAGCTTTTAGGCATAAAAGGGAGAATAGATGTGGACCATTAAGAAAAATAGGGGACTTTTTTATTTTAAAAGAGAGAAAAGATGGAGTGGATGAAGTCTGCCATATATATATATATATATATATATATATATATATATATATATATATATATATATATATATATATATATATATATATATATATATATATCTATATATATATATATATATATATCTATATCTATATCTATATCTATATATATATATATATATATATGCATGCATGCATGTAGAGCATTAGAGCTTTATTTGAGTGATTTAAGGAAAGGATGGGATCAGTAACCCAATCCCAATTTCCATATAAAGAAATGTAAGCCTACGGGAAGAAGGGAGGCCACAAGTGTTGAGAATCAGGCCTGTGTGAGAGACCCAGAGTCCCAATTGTAACCAGGTACTTTTATGTTTTAATAGAGAGTAGGAATTCGATTCTGAGTGTGCATATGTGTGAATTGAGTGTTTATGATTTGATTTCATGTGAATTATGAAGTCGTAGGTTCTGTAATGAATTGCAGGCAGAGTTTTGTAGTACGCAGGGGCGTAACATTCTTAGAGATGAATCACAAGGAATCATTCAATCCTAGTGAAAATCAGAGTTAGCTTTGGAGGGGAATGTGAGCATCAAAGTGGGTAGCAGAAGTAGTGAAGGGTGAACCTTTAAAGAAGAAAATCACTGACAAATTGAAGAAACAATGTAAATTTCCTACACAAAGGAATTGCAGAGAAGTGCAAATGATGCTCAGCAGTCGTTGGATCATCAATATCAATAGCTGAGATCAAATTGCAATGGTAGAAGACCCTTTAGAGTTATCGGGATAAACCTTGGAAGTTTGCAAAGAGTAAGTGCGATTAATCGTGGACCGTTGGATCATGGTGAGATCAACGGTCATGATTAAATTGCATTATCAGCAATCGGAGGTGCCAAGGGTCAGTAGTTTAGTGGGATTTCCATATCCGTGATAGCAATATCGGCGATCGGCGTTGGCTTCGCATCAGCGATCAGAAGGTCAGGCTATCGGAGAACACAAAGGCAGCGTAGAGGAGACAGACTCGATGTTGTTATAAATGCGGATCTATACAATTTAAAGTCTAGAGTACATGGTTCAATAGAAATTCCTTTGTATTCCAAAAATATTATAACCTTGATAGTTTATACGATGCAGGCCTTTTTAACACAGAAGCATGTTTCTCCGATCCGATAGTCATATCGGAGTCGGAGGAAGGGTGAAGGTATATATATGTATGAACCGTGGAACATGCGATGGCTAATTGCAATGAGGTTTTAGCCTTGGGAACTGTGTGACTCTGTACAGGAAGGCGAAAAAGCTAAGAAAAGCGGAATTTTCCTTTGTAAAGGTATGTTTCCTTTATAAATGGTTTTTAAAAGGGAAAAAGTATCGATATATGGATTTATGTGCTTTATATATATGACCCCATGTTATAAGGGGAAGGATATATATATATATATATATATGTGTGTGTGTGTGTGTGTGTGTGTGAATGAAAGGTTCTGAAGGGTTTAAAAAGTCCCGATAGAAAGATTTAAAAGGGAGAATTCATTAAAAAGGATAATGAATGTTAAAAGGGTGTTTTAAGTCCCGATAGAGGATTACAGTGGGTGATTGGTTCCGATACAAAGGAACGACTATATAATGGGGCCTTGACCATTAAAGGTTTAAAGATTTAACTCCATTTCAGAGTTAAATATCCTAGGACAGTTGTGGATGCATTTTTAATATGCATACTATGGGTATGTGTGGGTGTAGCCTTGCACCATTAGTGGTATCAAAGCAGATTTGTAATCTGTAAAAGGAGAACTTTTGACATTCTTGGAATACTATAGCAGTCCTAGCAAAGGTTTTGAATAGAAGGAATAGAAGATTCCTTAAGGAAGGAGAAAGAAAGATTGCTTAATGAAAGTTCTAAAGGAAATAGGACTTGGAAACCAACTAGAGGACGATCCATTCAAAGTGTAGAAGAATATGTGAAACAAGATCATGCTGAGATCTTGAAGGTATGTTCTATTTTAAATTAAGAATGTGTGTTTTTATATATTAATGCACAAGTGACAACAAGAGAATCTATGAGAGAAGAAAAGATGTGTTCTTGAAGACAAAGTAAGGAGAATACTCTAATAGGAGAAGTGGTAATGAACCTGAAGAATCAAACAAGAGATTGGACAGAGAGGATAGATGAAGTGTTCTGAAGAGAAAGTGAGAGATTGCAGAAGCCTAGAAGGAGCAAAGGTGTTGCTCCAGAAGGGGAGGTTCGAGACAGAGGATCTATGCTTACCGAAAGACTATGTGAGGAGAGCTTAGTGAGGTAAGATTGTAGTCAAGAGGACTAGTTGTTGTAGAGGCTTGTTGCAAAGGAGCTCATGAAGAAAGAAGAGAAGAAGATGAATACTGATAGTCATAGCAGAGGTTCAGAGAGAAGCCACAGTAGAGGATATAAGAAAGAGGATGCCAAAGAAAATGGCAAGAAGATGAGTCAAGAAGAAATTGACAAAGAGGTTGCTGAATTAAAGAAACAACTCAATGCATTAAGGAGAATGCTTGAGGAAAGTCAGAGACTAGGTTGGGTCTTAAAGAAGAAGCCAGTAGAATGGCATGAGATGCAAAGAAGGATGTAGCAAAAGAAAGTGAAGTGGTTGAAGGGAAAACTCAAGGAAGTTGAGTTAGAAATGGAAGAATCCATTTGTGAACTAGAACAAGGAGAATTTCTGGGAGATAGTGAAGATGAAGACTTGAAGATTGAAACTTCAAGTAAGGCCAAAGGGTCACATGGTTTTAAATCTGACAATTTTTGTATGTTTGCATGCGAAGGACAATTGGCTGATATTGTCATGAAGAAGGAAAAATACCGGTAGAATCAAAATTCTGTTCTGGAAGAAGATGAGGTAGATAGATCTCATATACAGTTGATGGAAGATGTCAAGCAACTAAGTGAAGGGCTTGAGGATATTGAAGAAGAGACCATCGAAGAATTTATTAATCATATGAATGATTTATAACAGCAAGGAGATATGATGGTTGAACCATCAAGTGAGACCATAGGGTCTTATATTTTTAGAATTGATAGTTTGTGTATGATGGCAGATAATGTAGGAGAAAAGTAGCCATTTGAAGATATCTTCAGAGGAGACAAACAACAAGGGACTGAAGGCAAACTTTAGGAAGAGACTATGTTAGCTGAAAGCATAGTAAGGATCATCAATTCACTATGATGATAGGCACAGTGGAGATAGCCATGGAAACTGTTGAGACAAATAGTAGGGAAGAAGAACATCTACTAAAAGATGTTAAGGAAGACAAAGTCTAGGGAAAGACTCAACAAAGAGAAAAGGAACACTAACAAAAGAGTGTTTTGAAGAGGATGGATAGTCTTTTGAAGATATCGAAAGTCTTGAGGAGTACTCTAGGAGAACAGAGTATGATGGAGAACACCTCTTGAAGGAGGGAAGTAGTGATTGCTACAGCAGAAAGACCTTGAGATTACAAGGGTCAAAGGAAGACAATATTTTAATACTGTAACACAGCATGTGAAGGATGAAGCTGGAAGAAGAGAGAATTGTGATGAAGTGCTTGCTAAGTGTGAAGAGGAAATTAAACTACTGGAGAAACTGATGAGAGAACCTGACGGTAGAACAAAAGTTGTAGTTATAGTTTCTGAAGAATAAGATGTGTCTCAAGTAGCCATGGAGACATGGAGGTGTAATAATTTGTTTGTAGGTTGATTAAAGAGCATGAATAAGTATGAGTATGTGATCAAAAAGATTAAGCATAGGTTGTTTGAAGATAATAAAGAGGTAGTAGGAATCAAACAATTTCAAAGTGAAGATAATCAACACCAGGTTAAGGGAGAAGAAGTTCACTATTATGAACCCAAGCAGGAAGACATCATTAGAACAGATGATGTAGAAGAGAGATTACCAAACAGTCTCATGAATTCTGTTGAGAATTCGAATCATCATATTGATGTGTTGACAGAGGACAATGAGAAAATAGAGCAACAAACTAAATTGTTGCCAAAGGAAGATAAGGCACAACAACTTTATGTTTTAAATTTTAACAAGTGTTTTGTGAATGCAGGTTTTGTTGTAATTGCTGGACGAGATTTGGCACTCGTGAACTACCAAATAAAGGTGAAAGAAGAGAATTCTATGGAAGAACTCAATCCATGGAATAGAGAAGTTAATTTGCTGGAAAGAATGCTGAACAGTCATGATTTAATCATGAAATAGGGTAAGGATGATAGGGAGGCAATCAGTAAACCAAGTAAAGCAAAAATGGCAGCAAGTAAAGTAAGAGAAAGTAAACCAAAGAATGAAGCAAGTAAAAGAAAATTCAGTATAGAAGACAGTAACAGTAACCTGAAACAAAGAGAAGAAGGTAGAAGTAAGAAGCAGAAGATGAACTAGCCCAAAGATATGCTAGACAATTGAAGAAATATGGTAGCAGATGATGAAGCAATTCAAATGGAGGAAAATGGTAGTAGCAGCAAGCAAGATCAATCAGATTTTGAATCTGATTGACAAGAAGAAGAAGACAACAAAAATGCAACAACAACAAAGGAACAAGGCATCTAGACAGTCACATAACAAAGTATGGGATTGAGGAAGACAAAGATCAGAAGGCACATGACCATGAGATCATGAATATTTTCTACTTTGGGAGTATGATGCAGGAGCATTTAGTCCAAGGAAAATCATTGTAAATAGTAGACATAGGGGGGTCACGTGTTTTTGTGAAATTAGTTTCCTAAGTCTCAAGTCAATTTAATATTTAGGCCTTAAGTGTGATTTAATTAGATGATCTCAAAAAAAAAAAATGAGAACATGAGTAGTTCCATGATCCTAGGAGCAAGGGAGAGCTTTCAGGCATAAAAGGGAGAATAGATGTGGACCATTAAGCAAAACAGGGGGCTTTTCTATTTTAAAACATAGTAAAGATGGAGTGAATAAAGTCTGCCATATATATACATATATATGCATGCATGTATAGCTTTAGAGCTTTATTTGAGTGATTTAAGGAAAGGATGGGATGAGTAATCCAATCCCAGTTTCCATATAAATGAATGTAAGCCTATAGGCAGAAGGGATGCCACAAGTGCTGAGAATCAGGCCTATGTGAGAGACCGAGAGTCTCAATTGTAATCAATTACTTTTATGTTTTTTAATACAGAGTAGGAATTCGATTCTAAGTGTGCATATGTGTGAATTGAGTTTTTATGATTTGATTTCATGTGAATTATGAACTCGTAGGTTCTGTAACGAATTGTAGGAAGAGTTCTGTAGTACGCAAGGGCATAACATGCTCAGAGATGAATCACAAGGTATCAATGAATCCTAGTGAAAATCAGAGTTAGCTTTGGAATGGAATTGGAGCATCAGAGTGGGCAACGGAAGCAGTGAAGGGTTGAACCTTAAAAGAAACAAATCAACGAGAAATTGAAGAAACAATGTAAATTTCTTAAGTAAAGGAATTACAGAGAAGTGCAAGTGATGCTCAGCAGCTGTTGGATCATCAAGATCAACAGCTGAGATCAAATCATAGCAGTGGAAAACCCTTTAGAGTTATCGGGATAAACCTTGGAAGTTTGCAAAGAGTGAGCACGATAATCATGGACTGTTGGATCATGGCCAGATCAACAGTCATGATTAAATCGCATTATCGGTGGTCGGAGGCACCAAGGGTCAGTAGTTTAGAATGATCGCGATATCGCCGATAGCGATATCAGCAATCGGTGTTGGCTTCGTATCGACGATCGGAAGGTTAGGCTATCGGAGAGCACAGAGGTAGCATAGAGAAGACGGACCCAATTTTGTTATAAACGCGGGTCTATAAAATTTAAAGTCCGGAGTATAGAGTTCGGCGGAAATTCCTTTGTATTCCAAAATATTATAACCCCAATAGTTTATATGGTGCGGGACTTTTTAATGTGGAAGCATGTTTCTCCGATCCGATAGTCATATCGGAGTTGGAGGAAGGGTGAAGGTATATATATGTATGAACTATGGAACATGTGATGGCCGACTGCAATGAGGTTTTAGCCTCAAGAATTTTGTGACTCTGTACAGGAAGGTGGAAAAGCTAAGAAAAGCAGAATTTTCCTTTGTAAAGGTATGTTTCCTTTATAAATGGTTTTTAAAAGGGAAAAGGCACCGATATATGGTTTTATGTGCTTTATATATATATGACCCCATGTTATAAGGGGAAGGACATATATATATATATATATATATATATATATATATATATATATATATATATATATATATATATATATATATATATTCCGAATGTTCTAAAAAGTCCCGATAGAAAGATTTAAAAGGGAGCATTCATTTAAAGTGATAATGAATGTTAAAAGGGTGTTTTAAGTCCTGATAGAGGATTACAACGGCGTGATTGGTTCCGATACAAAGGAAAGGCTGTATAAAGGGTCCTTGACCATTAAAGGTCTGAAGATTTAACTCCATTGTAGAGTTAAATATCCTGGGACAGTTGTGGATGAATTTTTAATATGCATATTGTGGGTATGTGCAGGTGTAGCCCTGCACCATAAATACTCCTAAAGTTTAGGAAATATGTAACCACAATGATGGTACCTATCTTTAAAATAAGATTTCGAATGCATAAATAAATTAATCGCTATGAAAAATCTACATTCTCATAAATTTGTAAAAAAATTGTTCATAAAACTTTTTTTTTGCAAATAATTATAATCTTTTCCTATTAAATATGATTTCATCTCCAACCCTCCTATAGTGGCAAAGATAACAAACTCTTTGCTGCAAAGGTGTTTTGGCAATCGACCAACTCTCATTTTCACTTTGAAGGTCATGATAATTAGTTCTTATCTTGGCAATGTTCCTTTTCTTCTTAGCATTTGGTCAAGAGCGAAATATAGTTCTCGTTATCTAGATTGGGATTGATCAGATTGGGATTGATCACCTCTTTATAATACCTTAACTTCATTTTTCCTTCTAACTCTTTATCCTCTCATAACTTGTCCTTAAATTTGGAAGTTATAATATTTTTAATAATATCCTCATTCGCCAAGATCATCTCGTCCTAGTTATGCTAACCTTGCTTGAGCTGAAGGTGGGGATTTTGGCTAGGGTTTAAAAAAAAATTGGGAACCTCTTTGTTGCCATATTGTATAGGTTACATGAGATACCAAATCATAGTCATGCATTCCATGGAATAAAGGCTAATTTCAAACAAGGGGATAGGGTAGGGAGTATTTCCTTCAATTCCCTAAATATAGTGCAACCCCAAATCTCACATCCATATAAAATAACACGTGTGACAATAGTGTCAAAGTGGAACTTTCTTTTACTCCATACCCAAAGCTTTGTTGACTTACAATTGTTTTCAAGCTCATAATAAGCTTTCCATCCCCATTATCCTTTTCTCAATCTTATAGTTCTAATTGAGAATCTTGTTATATGTGTCCAAATAGTTATTATCATAAATAAAGTTATCATTGTTGATAGTTTTAGATTTTTTTATCATGATTTTAGTCTTGTCAGTATTAATAATCATACTCATCTTGAAGTAATAATCTTGGAGAATTTTAAGCTACTTGTTGTCTAGACATACTTATTCAAATAATAATTTTAATTCAATTTTTAATACTAGATAATTCATTATTTCATACTTAAACATATACCAAAAAAATTTAAAAATTAAAATTCAACAAAGAGTTATAGAATAATAAAACCACATAAACGTGTTAATATTATGGAGAGAAAAATCATTGTAAATACTCCTAAGGTTTAAGAAATATGTAACCACAATGATGGTCACTATATTTAAAATAAGGTTTTGAATGCATAAATAAATTAATCATTATGAAAAATCTACATTCTAATAAATTTGTAACAAAATTTGTTCATAATTTTTTTTTTTTACAAATAATTATAATTTTTTCCTATTGAATATGATTTCATCTCCAACCCTCCTATAGTGGCAAAGGTAACAAACTCTTTACTGCCAAGGTGTTTTGGGAATTGGCCAAATCTCATTTTCACTTTGAAGGTCATGAGAATTATTTCTTATCTTGGCAATCTTCATTTTCTTCATAGCACTTGGTCAAGAGTGAAATATAATTCTCATTATCTAGATAGGGATTGATCACCTCTTTATAATACCTTAACTTCTTTTCCCTCTGACTCTTTATCCTCCCATAACTTATCCTTAAATTTCGAAGTAATAATATTTTTAATATTATCCTCATTCTCTAAGACCATCTCCTTCTAGTTATGCTAGCCTTGCTTGAGCTGAAGGCGAGGATTTTGGCTAGAGTTCAAACAATTTTTGGGAACCTCTTTGTTTCCATATTGTATAGCTTACATGAGATACCAAATCATAGTCATGCATTCAATGCAATAAAGGCTAATTTCATACAAGAGGATAGGGTATGGAGTATTTCCTTCAATTCCCTAAATATATTGGAACCCCAAATCTCACATCCATATAAAATCAAGCATGTGACAATAGTGTCAAAGTGGAACTTTATTTTACTCCATACCCAAAGCTTTGTTGACTTACAATTGTTTTCAAGCTCATAATAAGATTTCCATCCCCAATTATCCTTTTCAAAATTTTATAATTCTAACTAGGAATCTTAATATATGTGTCCAAATAGTTATTATCATAAATAAAATTATCATAGTTGATAGTTTTAGATTTTTTTATCATGATTTTAGTGTTGTGAGTATTAATAATCATACTCGTCTTGAAGCAATAATCTTGGAGAATTTTAGGCTACTTGTTGTCTAAACATCCTTATTTAAATAATAATTTTAATTCAATTTTAATACTAAATTTCATTATTTCATACTTTTCTTTTTTTCTAAATTGGACTATTTCTATATTAAAAAAAAACAGAGTATTTTACAGCAGGCCACAGCATTGAAAGATCTAGCCAACACCGTGGCTCTTTAGCATACGCATATGACAGAGTTGCATTAGATCAACATGATTTTGGTTCGAATGGAAATTAAACTCCGGTTTGCGCATGTCTCAGCTGAAACCTGATGCGCCTGACGCTTGCACTATCCATTCGGTGGAAGGGAGTGTTTCTGTCTGTCTTCCTGACCAACATTACGCTGCCAGCTATGAGCGTTCTCTAGCTCAGAGGTGGGCCTGTGTGAACAGAGGAGGACTGCCTTCATTGACTTGCGAAGCCCGTTTCAAGCCTTAGGGAGAGGAGTTGGACATTGGCGGTGACCAATGGTCCCTGTATCTGACCCATTGCCTGACATCTTCAACCTTATCCTACCAGCTTTCCAATCAGCGCCTCTCTGCCTGGATTGAAAAGTCTTGTTGCGCCAGAGCGATGCATTCCTTCTGTAGCTGTTCATCATTTGTATCACTGAGAGGGCCTGAGAAGTTGTAAATCTGCTGACTGACCCCCTCATTGGCCATTCTGTCTGCCACTTTGTTGCTTGTGCGTCTTATGTGCCTGAAAGTGATGCTTCGGGAATCCGCAGTCTTTCCTCCATCTGCTCCAATCTGCTGAGTAATATCCAACTTGTGGCTGTTTTGGAAGCTGGGGAGCTTGCCTGGATTCTGATGACCGCTACTATTATTATAAGGGAGTCTCCTTCAACCTCAAGAGGATAGAAGTTTTCTTGCTCTACTATGCAGATACCTTTCCAGATTCATTCCAGCTCTGCTGCATTGTTGGTGTCGATGCCGATATTGCTGTGATAAATTTGTCTGATTTTGCCTATTTCATCTCTTAAGACTCCTCCGTAACCAGCAGGTCGTGGGTTTCCCTTAGCCGCGCCATCAAATTTTAATTTGAACGAATTGGGAACAGGGGGAAACCAGAATAGAGGAGAGGCAGAGCTGGACGAGGAACAGGGGTTCATTTGGACCGAAGAGGAAAAGTCCATGTTCCAGGCATTTAAGATAAGGCGTTCCTGAGGGAGTTCTGGCAGGTCCACCGGTTGCCATTGTCTTAATGCTAGAGTCTCTCGGAGATTGTGCTGGAGGAGAAGCCATAGAGTGATGATAGGCTTGCTGGAGTTGTTGAAGACCCTATTGTTTCTCTCTTTCCATAATATCCAATAAGTGAAGCCTGGGATGAGGTTCCATAGCGAGTTTAATAAAAAGCTTTGAAAGGGATGCCTTGGCCAGTTTCTGATAGTTTCTGCAATATCTCCTTGTCTTCTGCCAGATATTCTGTTGCAGTTATCAATTTTCTCCCATAGGAGAGTAGTAAGAGGACAAGTATCCATTAGATGCACAGCTGTTTCTACGTTGAGGTTGCAGTTAGGACATCGTGAAGGTCCTATGAAGCCTCGTTTTTGCAGCCTGTCCCATTTGAGAATGCGCTGTTTGCCTAGAAGCCATAAGAAAGTGGAGACCTTGGGCCATATACCTGGTTGCCATACTTGGTCCCAGAGTTTGTCTTTGTTTGCCTGCGTGGGAGTGTAGCATAGGTGATGTGCTTCCTTCGTGGTAAACATACCTTTAGGCGTGTGACCCCACCGAAGCTTGTCCTGTTGATGAGATTGCTTGATTTTCCTTTGATTCAGCTCCTGCTCTATCTCTGTGTAGGATTCACCTTGCCAGTTGGCCTGCCAAGTGCTTGTTGATTTCCAGCAGTGAAAATCGTGAGATGTTTATTGTTGCCAGAATTGATGAACGTTGATAAGATCAGCATGCTGCATATGAGCCTACCACCTTGGCTTGTAAAAGAGAGACGCTAGTTTTGGGAGTTGCTGCCATGAGTCCTCCCAAAATCTAGCTGAGGTACCTGAGTGCACTTCCCAGAAGCTGTGTTCCTGTATGAAGGCACTGTGGAGCTTGGCTGCATTCCAAATCAGGGAACCGAGAGTTGTAGGGCAGATTCTAATAAGATATTTCTATTGGCATCCAGGTACATATTTTGCTTGCCAAAGATGAGCCCAGGGAGTGTGTGGTTTGGAGAGCCAGTTCCACCATACTCGGGCTCCCATTGTGTTGTTACTTTGGAGGAGATCTCGCAGTCCTAACCCGCCGATTGCTTATGGTTGATAGACTTCATTCCAATTTACCAGTGCCCATTTCCTGTTGAGACCAGAGGAGCCCCACAAAAAGTTTCTATGCAGATTGTAGATGCTTTTAAGAACCAAATTTGGAGCAGCTAAAATAGAAAAGAGATATAGGGGCATTGCCTGGAGAACGGATTTTATGAGGATTAGTTTATTGGCCATATTGAGCAAGCAAAAAGTCCATGAGGAGAGCCTAGATTCCAGCTTGTCTATGAGGGTTCTCCAAGAGGCATTTTTAATAGCTGAGTCCAGGAGAGGAGCTCCTAGATATTTCGAAGGGAGTGTTGCAATGGAATATCCCAATATTCTTGCTATGTTTCTTTGAGTGGAGGACGGAGTATGAAAGAAGAAGAGTTGGGATTTGGAAGCATTGATAGAGGTGCCAGAGGCTTCAGAAAAGAGAGAAAGCAGATCTTTGAAGGTAGAGGCTTCGTGAGATGAAGGGTGTCCGAAGAGCATGGTGTCATCAACAAACTGTTGATGAGACAAAGGGTGAAGACCATGAAGAGAGATGCCTTTTAGGGTTTGAGAAGAGATAGCTGAGTGGAGTAGACGGCTGAGGCCTTCAGCCATTAGAACAAAAGAAAAGGGGAGAGGGGGTACCCTTGACGGATTCCACGAGAGGGGAGGAAGGGCTTGGAGGGAGAAACATTGAGCAGGATTGAGAAGTTGGGTGAAGAGATGAGGTTCATAATTCATCTAGTCCATGTTGCATTAAAGCCAAATGCCAGTAACATCTGTTGTATATAAGACCAGCTGAGTTTATCAAATGCTTTTGAAAGATCAATCTTCAGAATCATACCTGGATTTTTTAGAAGCTTCAGTGAATGAATCACCTCGTTTGAGAGAATTATGTTGTCCATTATTTGTCTCCACTCTACATAGCCAGTCTGCTCCGGTGAGATTAGGAGTGGGAGAAGGGGTTTGAGCCTGTTGGCTAAGACTTTGGAAATATGTTTGTAGATGACATTACATAGTGCAATAGGCCTGTATTTGTCGGGCGTGTTTGACTCAGCCCCTTTGGGAATTAATGCTAAGAAGGTGGAGTTAAGCGAAGGGAGAATCCAATGCATTATTCGTGATTCCTCCACTAATTCCCAAACTTCTGTGCTAATTAGCTCCCAAAATTCATGAAAAAAATTTGCTGTGAACCCGTCAGGACCTGGTGCTTTGACATCTTTGATTTGAGCCATAGCCTCTTCCACTTCTTTCATTGAGATGGGTTGAAGCAGCTGTTTGTTGTGGTCTTCCGTAATTATTTTAGGGATGAGCTGTGTAATTTTTTTAATAGCCTGATCTCTGCTTTCTGGTTGTTCCTTGAGGATTTCCTTAAAGTGTTCTTGGAATCCCTTTTCCATTTCTTCATGATTTTCTAGTTTTTCCCCCTGCCTGTTGTTAATGAATGCTATATTATTCTGCATCCTCCTTTGGATTGCAGATCTGTGGAAAAACTTCGTGTTTTTCTCCCCCTCCTTTAGCCAGCAAATGCGAGATTTCTGCCGCCACAGAATTTCTTCCTGCTGTCTGCGTGTCTCGATTTCAGTCCAAAGGATCTGCTCCTGGTGCGCTCTGTCTCCTGTTTGCCCCTCCATAATAATCTTCTGTTGTAAAGTGCACATTTGCTGCTCCAATTTTTTTCGCTGCTCAAATATATTGCCGAATTGTGTATAATTCCAATTTTTTAGAACCTGTTTGAGACTTTTCAATTTCTGTTGAAATTGGAATTTTGGTTCCTTCAGAGGGTTTGAAGGTTTTCCATGCCTCCTTCACCACTGATTTGAAATTGGGGTTGGTGAACCAAAATGCCTCAAATCGAAAGGGTCTGTTGCTTTTTGTGCCTGAGCGTGCCCATTGCAACATAATGGGCCAGTGGTCAGATCCTCCGTGGGGCACAATAGAGGCGTGAAAATCCCCTCCAAGGTGTATGGCATTGTCCAAAATAAGAAAGTGATCCAGTCTTGAGGCGATGTGCTGAGATCCACTACGTTTATTGGACCAGGTATAGACTCCATTTGAGGTGTGAATGTCCATGAGGTGATTGTTTTGAATAAAATTACGAAAGCCAATACTGTCTCCTTCTAATTTCGTTCTTGGAGAATTTTAAGCTACTTGTTGTCTAGACATCCTTATTCAAATAATAATTTTAATTCAATTTTAATACTAGATTTCATTATTTCATACTTAAACATATACCAAAAAAAAATTTAAAAATTATAATTCAACAAAGAGTTATAGAATAATAAAACCACATAAACATGTTAATATTATGGAGAGAAAAATCATTGTAAATACTCCTAAAGTTTAAGAAATATGTAACCAAAATGACAGTCGCTATCTTTAAAATAGGATTTTGAATGCATAAATAAATTAATCAGTATGAAAAATCTACATTCCGATAAATTTGTAACAAATTTTGTTCATAAAACTTTTTTTGCAAATAATTATAATCTTTTCCTATTAAATATGATTTTTACAAATAATTACAATTTTCCCTATTGATAATCATAAATAACTAATTAATGCAAATGTTTTCTCTTCTTATATGTAAGAAGGAGAAATAATTTAGGGTAACACCTTGTAGCGAATAACCTAATTTTAAAAGTAAAGTTGTGTACATGCATGGATTGAATCATTGAAGTTTTTTTTTTTTTCTAAGTAAAACTCTTCTATTGATATGAAACAAAGTATAATTACATCGAGGCTCGGGCCTTAGCAGTGTTGAACATCATTTACCAAAAAATATAACTGTCTAATCTCGACTACCCCAACGATGGGGAAACCAGTCCATGGAGGCGAAAAAAACCCACACACAGGTTATGAGTTTTAACAAAAAACATATCAAACATTGCAAAAACATAACGAGGAAAGTTTTGACAGAACAAATCATAACCAAAATTATCCTGTCAGCAGTAAAATCCACCCAACTGGTAGAAGGGCGACACCTGGCTTCCATGTGTCGATTCTAGAGGTTGTCTGGGGCAGGCTCTTCCTCGATAAGACATGTGTACCAGTACCACTCCTCCTCCTCTGCTGACGTGCCACTCTGAATTCCACGAGCTGGTTGAGCACCAACGGAGTTGCCAGCTACTGCATGTGGGCTGTAGATGTCTCCCGCTCTACCTCCTAGTGCCTGCATGTCTTCAACTCTACCTTCAGAAGCTTGTTGACTGCTAGCCAAATCCTTGCCATGTGGGGTGGAAACATCCTCGACCAGCCACTTCTTGCCTGGGTTGCGACTACTTCTGTTCCTTTGAGCGGCCCTCTGCTATTCACTATTGTTCTCTGTCTGAGCTTCCTGCAGGTCATTTTCCTTAGATAAAGTGATGGTGACAGTGGTGGTGATAGCAGGCCTATGCAGGGTGCTATGGAATCGAAATTGCGTTGTGTGGGGAGTGGGGTGAGGGGGAAGGGGAAAATTGGTTGTATGAACAGTGGTGTCCCTCCTGCTTGCACCTTGAAGCTGAGCTCATCCTATGTTGCTGCAGGTATCAGGGTACCAGCTAGAGAAGGAGCCATAAGGATTTGGGATATTAGGAGAGGAGGAGGGGGAGGCAGAATCTGGGCTGGGAATCGTAGGAGGGCAAATGCCTCTGCCATGACTGCCCCCTCTCGAGATACGCATTTGGTGGTGGATGAGAGCCATGGCAGGATTCAAAGCAGAGGTTGCAGTGGGGAGATTAGCGGAATGGCTGAGCAGAGAGTGAGAGAAGGAAGTCTGAGCGGGAGTGAGATTGCAGAGCCTAGTGTGGGAGAAATGATACCCATTACCCAGGTCTATACAGCTGAGCAGCAAGCAGCGACCTCCCATGACTGTGTGTGAAGAAGGCTTCGCTGCCTGAGGAGGGAAAATGCAGTGGACCAGGGGAGGAGGAACAACGTTATGGTCTGTGGAGGCCATTGCTATGAGCATGATGGTGAAATATCGACTAGAGCACCCATTTAATGTCACCTGCAGGGTGCCATGAATTCCCTTCAGGTTTCCATGGGAGAAGATGTAGGCGGCCATGTGGCCAGCCCTCCCGCTACTCGTTCGTCTAATCGCCAATAATTGCATGGTTATCACCCACATCCAGGTGTGCTTCTTCACCCTGTACCATTTCAATTTGCACCAGTTCATGATAATCCTTTAAGTGGAGTGCAGTGGCAATAGTGTTAAGCAAGCCTACATGTAGGGTCCTTCCACTATCCACTCCTATGTTAGCTAAAAGATCAGCCACTTTGTTGCCATCCCTATGAATGTGTAATGATTTTTGCAAATAATTACAATTTTCCCTATTAATAATCATAAATAACTAATTAATACAAATGATTTCTCTTCTTATATGTAGCTAGGAGAAATAATTTAGAGTAACACTTCTCGCACCTAATAACCAAATTGCAAAAATAAAAATGTCTACATGCATGGATTGAATCATTAAAATTTAAATACTTGGTTTGGTATGGAGTGATATTTCAAACCTAATTTTATTAATAAAATATTAATAAATTAAATAAATTTAACATTTAAATAATAAATTCAATAATATCAATAATAAATAATATTATTAATTAATTTTTAATTAAAATAATTAAAAAATATTTTTATAAATTTAAATTTAAATAAAATAAAAATCATTGAAAACAAAATGGGAAAATGATTGACTTTTTTTGAACAAGCAAATGGAATTTGAAATTCCACACTACTCGAGAGTTCCAAGGTTGATAGTGTGGGTATTGGAAATCCAAAGTGCTATAAAGATTAATACTAAGTAAGGAGGTTAAAGAGATTATAAAGTTAATAATAAATTTAAAGTATTATAAATATAATTATGAAAGTTGTTTTTAGTAATTTTATAGATATTTAAATATTTAAATATTTTATATATATATATATATAGATTGAATTTTAAAATTTAATATATTTTTTTTTAAATGTAAAAATCATTTCTATAATGTTTTTTGCTTAAGCAAGAGTAGTTCCTTCTATTTCATTAACTCGAGAATAAATTTACAGAATATACATAAACCCTGAACTCCAAGAGGCGACAGGGAAACCAAGGGCATGATGCCAACGTAAAGCATCACCCCACTACAACAAACAACTAAATTTTTCATTCCAAACTTTAGGATGAACCATACAAAACAAAAGTCTGATCTATGGAAAACAAACATCCACATTACTCATGCGATAAGCCCGTCAAGCCTCATGGCCCCACCAAAATCACCAACAGATCTGACGGTTAATACAACCCCATGAAATCGGATGGCACCCCGAAATATCGCACCGCCTAACATGTGTGAAACTTAACTCGCAATGGAGGGTGGTATCTTCACCCCGCTCTGGCCACGTGGTGTAGTCTAATGGTATCACTCCCAAACAAACTAAACCACTTACCATCCCAAATCACCGCGATCACCCGTAAACCACTTTATCTTGGTTTTCCGACCGGGAAGAGGAATGAAGGGGAATCGTCATCTTCGAGAAATAGAACAAGCCACAGAGACCTCCGTTGACAGTGGATAGAACCTGTTGAGCAATCTGAAGAGGAAGGGGCCTAGTCCCTTTCCACCTGGGAGAAACAAGACAACTTCGAACCTGTCCGTCTACCCATAGCCTCCCCGAGAACTGAGATCGAACTTGATTAGACCTCATCATACCTTTGCTTTCCTTTGGGCCCAATGTTTGAAAAGTTCTCTATCCCCAAGCACTTGTTCCTCACAAAGAGATTTTACTCTTCCCAGAGACATTTCCTTCCATTTAATCTCAAATCTGTTTTCTGTATTAAACACTCCTTGATTAGCAAGAGTATCTTCTAGTTTGTTGGCTTCTCGTCTAACATGTGTGAAACTAACAGTTCTTAGACTTAGGAGATGTTTTTGTATTCTTTGATACACTTTTATTAGTCTCCAATGTTTTGAGACCTTCTCCGGCGCTGCTCCACAACTCATTCTTCTCACAGCTTTTATAGAGATTTCCGAGTCTGCCTCTATGATGACATTTGAGTTATGATTTTGATTTAGTAGTTCCAGGCATTGTTCCAAGGCCATTAATTCAGCCATTTTATTTGTGGCTTTACCTAAGTGGCAGTGGAAAATGAAGCTTATGATTCCTGCTTCATCTCTTAACACTCCCCCATAACCAGCCATTCCAGGGTTTCCTTTCGAAGCCCCATCTAAATTGCATTTCAGGTAGCCTTTCGGTGGAGGATGCCAGAAATTCTTTTCCTTTCCCAAAATTCCTTCTTTTCTTCTGAGTCCATTGATAATGGTCTCTTACAATCCCAGTTGCTTGAGGGTTCTCATCTCATTTATAGTGGGCTAGTTTTTGGGAAAATTGCGAACAGTTGTACCAACTGTCTCTCTAATCTACTTCAAGATCAGATCGAACAGGCGAAGAGGACTGGATTTTTCATCCTTGAAAATTATTTTATTCCTCTCTTTCCAAACATTCCAGATGATGAAGCTAGGTGTAAAGGACCATGCCACATTGAGAATCTCATTTTCCGAAAAGTTCCTTCTCCACTTGATCAGGGTATTTGTGATGCTTTCTTTATCTCGATATGTTTTGAAAAATGGTTGTAAAAGAGTCCCACACCCAGGTGTTAAAGGTGCAACTATTAATAATATGCTCCATTGCTTCCTCTTGAGCTTCACATAGCTGACATTTAGAGGACCCAATAATCCCTTTTTTCCTAATGTTGTCCTAGGTTAAGATTTTCTTATGGTGCACTAACCACATGAATAGCTTGATCTTAGTAAAAATCATTTCTATAATGTTATTATTACTCTTCGTTAAATATTGTTTTAAGTATTATGGTGGTGTGGTTAGAATAGTTATAATTTTATTTGTTAGGTATTATTTTAATTACAATGATAAAATCATTAAAATCTTGTTGTAGAGGTTTTTTTTTTTTACTTAACAACATAGCACAATTCAATAGTGTTCATTAATGTTATAACTCACAAATGTTAGACATTAGAATAAAATATTGAATGAGTATTTTAATAAATATATTACATTTTTATTATATTTATCAATAAGTAGGTTATATTGTAACTACTTTATAGTCAAAATAATTTGACTTTTTTTTAATGTAAAAATCATTTCTATAATGTCATTTCTTAAATATCATTTTAAGTATTATGGTGGTGTGATTAGAATAGTTGTAACTTTATTTGTTAGGTATCATTTTAATTACTACGATGAAATCATGAAAACCTTGTTGTTACGCTTTTTTTTTTTTTGACTTAACAACATAGCACAATTCATTAGTGTTCATTAATGTTATGACTCACAAATGCGAGACAGTATCATAAAATATTGAATGAATATATTAATAAATATAATACATTTTTATATATTTGTAAATATGTAGGTTATATTGTAACTATTTTATAGTCAAAATAGTTTGACTTTTAATTAGTTTCGAATATTTTTAAAATTAAAAATAATTTTTGAAATTTGTATTTCTATTTTCTTGTTGGGAAATGACTAATTTTATCGAGTAATAAATAGAATTTGTGAGAAATAAAATATATTCTAAAAATCAAAATAAAAATAAAAAAAATCTATATACCATCAATTGTCATAATAGTACATACATCAAAGCTCAATATTTATGAAAAACAATACACACATTAAATCTGAATATTCAAATCTCAATATTTATGGAAAAGAATACACACATCAAATCTCAATATTTATGAAAAACAATACACACATTAAATCTCAATATTTATGAAAAATAGTACACACATCAAATCTCAATATTTATGAAGATTTCATTTCTATATATATGTGTGAAACTCATGTTTGACTTTTAACTAATGTGTAACTTTTGAAAATAATTAAAAAATTTCACAATCACATTTTTATTTTTATTCTATGATATTCTTTTTTTGTGGTTTATATATATATATATATTTAAAATACCATATAATATATATATATATATATATATATATATATATATATATATATATATATATATATATATATATATTTAAAATACCATATATATATATATATATGGTATTTTAAATGTGAAATTATTTTATATGTAATATTCACATATATAATCTACTTAATATAAGAAAATATCTAAAATTATCATGTTATGGGAAATCTTTAAAAAAATATCCTTTAAGCCTTATTGTTGTTATATAATAATGTTATTTTCAAGTTTGATTCCTTGGAAGTTTGATAATTGAATTATTTTTCATCAATGATTTTCAATAAGCACATAAAATTATTTATAAAACGTTATTTAGTGAGTTATTACATTATTATTGTTATATTAAGATGGAGACCAAAAATTTTCAACTGTTATATGAGTATGTAGGTCATAAATTTTGGTTACAATTGTGTTCTTTTCTTTGATATTTAGGTTAATAGGCATGTCTATTTTGTAATAAAGTTTTCATTTAATTATTAATAATTATTAAGTGGATGGTAGGGATTTAACCACGATGGAATATTATAGAATATTCTTAGTAATATTTATAGTTTGACATTTATTTGAAAAGTAGTTATGTCATATTTTCTATTTAATTAAACTGATTGACTAAAATAAAAATGTCATTTGAACACGAAATGTGCATTTTTGGGCATGGTATTGGCCCATGATATTTTAATGACAACTAAAGAAACCCCATGGGAAAGTGGGGTTGAATCTCCATGGTTATGAATTCTCTCTCTCTCTCTCTCTCTCTCTCTCTCTCTCTCTCTCTCTCTCTCTCTTATGAATTCTTTTTTAATTCCATAACTGTGAGATATATCGTTAGGAAAGTGTTTTGATGCCTATCAACATTTACTAGCCATTTAATTTAATTGATTGGGTATATCAAGGAAACATACTCATCATATCATCTTGCCTTTTGTATTGGATTCATTGTGAAGGGAGGTTTCTCCCTCGAAGTAGATTGCATCCATTTATTTTTATCATTTTTCAGGTGCTTCGTTCATTACATTTGGTATCAAAACCTATGATTCTAGGGTTTTTCTCCTACAACCATGGCATTGTTACATTTTTGCTATAAATCTTTTTTTTTAATATTTAAACAACAAAAAATAGAGGAGATTGACAAAACATATTAAAGTACATGTGGTCAAAATTTCAAGTTTTGATTTGCTATATTTGTGGAGATATATCATATAGAAGTTAGTATTTGGGACTAATCTTGAAATGAGTCTCAAAAGAGTCAAATTTGTATTTTTTTTATAGTTCTTTTTAGGAAGTTTTAGATCGTGAGTATTTTTAGACTAAGGTGAAATATCATAGTACAAGTTGTCAAAATTCAGATTTTGGTTCATTATAATTTCAAAGATACAGTCTATGCAAGGTAGGGCTTGTCATTGATCCTCAAATCAATTTTAAAAGATTCATCTTAGGATTTTCATTATACATTTTTTAATGAAGTTTTAAACTCTGAAATTTTTAGAATACTTAGGAGACAAAGAAAATTACATGTGGAAAATGTTTTATATTTTGACTCATTATATTTTATGAGATATATCTTATGCAAATTAGGGTTTTGACTAATCTTGAAATTACTATTAAACAAAGAATTTTGGAATTTTTCTATAACATTTCTTCAGTAAAGTTTCAAACAATATATTTTCAATAATTTAAGAAATCATATCATGACACTACAATCCCAAATTTTGAACTCAAAAAGGCTCAAATCTTATAGATATGTCAAGATAGTCTCCATATGAAGGTTTTATGGGCATGCAACTTACAATTAGCATAACTTATGATAAAAAAAACCATTTTTTTTAGGTGACTAAAAATTGTGATAAAGAGTAATATTTTTATTTTCTCATATGGAAAATCCTTTTACAAGAAATACTAGTCTCCATAGAAGCTCAAACATGACATTCCGGAAAAGTGAGGACTCAAGAGATAGGTTCTCCCAAATAAATAACCAAGGTGATGAAATGAGCCACAATGTGTTGAAACAAGTGGATAATGAAGGTATTAAAAAGGAATTGGAAAATAAAATGAATGAAATTATAAGACACATAGAAAATAAGTGAGATAAAATAGAAAAAAGGATAGATATGAAGATGGAAGAAATACACAATATTATCTTAGAGAGGCTTCCTAAAAGGATATGAATATCAAATAAGATAATGAAATTAAGGAGAACAATTGTGTCATGACTCAATCACATAAGGGGAGAATTTTGTTCCAACCAGAGAGTACAAATATTGAATTATAGAATCATGATCATTCATCACTGCAAGTTATGCAACATCAAAGATTCAACTCAGGACCAAGAAACTTCTAAGCCTTAGACAAGCCCCACGTTAAACATAAAAACCCTTATTAAGACCTAGATATTGATTTATTACATTTCTATTGTTATGTGGTTATCTTGGCCAAAACCTTTTATTGTACCATTTCATTATAAACTGTACCCATTGTCTCTTATTTGTGTGTGCGTACATGTGTGCATACCGAGAAGATATAGTCTTAGGATCATCAAACCATCTCTTATATATTGTATTCATTGTATAAGGAAGTTACCCTTTGAAGTGGAATTTAATTATTAGCTTCTTATCATTTTTAAGGCATATGACTCATAACAATTAGGTATTAAAGCTTTGATCCTAGGTTTTGTCACTTTGATGCAGGAGCATTCGGCTCAGAAATATCATTGAATTTTAGTAGACATAGGGGGTCTTGTATTTTAAGGAAGTTGGTTTCATGAGTATTAAATTAATGTAATTATTAAGGTTTTTGAGTGATTTTAATAAGAGATATTTAGAATAGGATTAATTAGATATTGTGAGACATATTGTAAATTTTTTCGAATGTTGGAGAACATGAGAGATTTAGACTAGTTAACATTCCATAGGGATTGAGAGATTTGAAAATCAATTGTAAATGTTTGATTAAGAATTGGTTTCATGATTTGTGGAACTAAAGAGGATCCTTCGGGATTAGTTGAGTCAAAAGTGGACTTAGAGGATATTTAGGATTTAGTTCAAAAGATTAAGGATCTAAACCAAAATGGGTTACAAAACCTTTTGTAAAAATGTAAGCCTAAAAGGAATAGATAGAGTTAGCTAGTTAGAGAGTTACTAGTTAGTTAGTTAGAGGATTTGATTGTAAGCCTATGAGCAAGAAACAGAAAAGGCCACTGATTAGAAAATTAGGCCACAGAGAGAGAGAGAGAGAGACTCATTATGTAATTATTTTTTTATAAATACACATAGACTTCGATTCCTAAGTGTGTGATGTGTGGTGATCGATGGAATTATAGATTGTGTGTGAATTAGAGTAATTCTGCATAGTATATGTATGTAGATGGAATTAAGCAGAACGCAGAGAAGAAGTGGACGATGAAGGATCGTGATATGATTGTTTGAATCTATTTGAAGGATCAAAGTTGAAGCTCAAGAGTGACAGTGTTTAAGAGTATATGGAAGTATGTTCAGGAGGAAGTTGTGTTGCAGAATAACCAAAGACTGAAAACCCTAGAGAACACCTAATACACAGAAGCATAGAGAGAGGATAGTGCACAGAGGAGGAGTACAACAATAGGAAGTGATTGAACAAGTTTGGATGGGATAAACGCATAAAGGAAAATATAGGAGAGTCAGGTGAATAGACGAGAACACTGAGAAATCACATAAAGACGAAGGAAAGGAAAGGCATGAAGAAATGAAGTAACCATGCACAAGAACCATTGGACGAGTCAAATCAACGAACGAGATTGTGTGATATGAATGGTAGAGATCTTATCGCACAAAATAAAGTCAAGAAGGGAAGGGATCAGATTAAGCCACGTGCTAGCTGAATAGTGGCACAGTCTTCATAAGCAGTAAGTAGTTTCTCACACAGGCTTAAGGCTATAAACGGTATTTCTGAATTCTATGCAATTAGCCTTAGGGGTTGACACGTAGCACATGGTGGGAAGAGAAAAGCACTTTTCTCGCATTCTCTCAGTCTAATATCGATTGTGCATGTAATCTATGTGAGATTACATGATCACCATTGGATTGAGGTAGGAGGAATAAATGGTGGATATTTAATGCGCTAAGGAGTTAGTTTGAAGAAATGAGCGGACAACATGATAACCGTCTGATCGAGGAGACAAATCAATGGTGCAGATTGATCATGATAAAGGGAGCATTGGTATACATGAAAAGGTCTGTGGAATGGTGTAAATGTAAGGTTTAAGTTGGTTTATGGAATATTTCTATTATAGGAGAGTTATAATAGAAATGAGCGGAAAAATGTATTATGGGTTAAGTTGAGTTTAACGAAGGTCTAAAGACTGTGGTATGGTTAATATGCGCGGGTGATTACCGAAGGGTTAAGTGATAAGGATTAAGAATTAATCAGAGGTCTATTAAAGTTTAAGACTTTGGATAGTTAATTAAACATCTCCGCATAGAGTTTAATTAAGAACATTAAACCTTGGTTATAGAGGGTTTTCACCATGGATCAGGTTATTAATCTTGGGACACAGTGTGACATGCAATTTTATTTGCATACTATGGGGAAAGATGTGGCTTTGTTGCGTCATTTTTGGTATCAGATCTGAATAAGGAGATTCTGTGTGTAAAATACCTTTGAGAAACTTAGAACATAGTTATGTTTTAAAGGTGTGTATACAAGTGAATGGTGATGAAAGAAGGAAAGAGGAGATCATATTTTAAATATGACAATCAGTAGGCACACAGAGATAGAGTGTAGTAGAATTTGCAGATGCAAATAAACAGAGAACAATCCATTCAAAGTGCAGGTGAATGGTAGAACAGGATCATGCAGAGATCTTGAAGGTGAGATGATATGTTTTGTTTTAATTTGGTTTAAAGATTGTGGTTGTAGAATTCAGGTTGTAGATGAAAGAAGGTATCTCAACAAGGAAGCAGTAATGAAGAAAGTTGGTAAGAATTTCTGAGTGAAAGAACAGGTGACTAGAACTTAGTATTTCATCTGTGATTGAAATACAAGAGGACAATTGTGTTCTTAAAAGGTGCAAATGATTTGAAGCCTAGAAGGAGCATAGAGAAGTACTCAAAAAGGTTCCAGAGATAGAGAACCAAGTGATTGCCAAAAGACCAAGTACAGAGGAGAGCTTGGTGAGGTAATTGGTACTAGGGAGGACTTGCTATTGCATAGGCATAGTACAACTCATAGTAAGTGAGTGAGGAGCTCTTGAAGATAGAGGAGAAAATGACTACTGATAGTCATAGTAAAGGTTCTGAGGAAGACCACAACAGAAGAAAGGTGAAGAAAGAGGATGCTAAGGTAAATGGCATACAGAGACAATTAAGTGAAGAAGAATATGAGAGGGAGACCTTTGAGATTGCAGTCCATACTGAGTTATTGATGTAGATGTTGCAGATGAATAAGATGACCATAAGCATGGTTATGTCATGAGGAAGAAAGTAAAGTGGCAAAGGCTATAAGCGAAGAGAAATCAGGAGGTGAGTATGTAGTTAGCAGAAGAGTTGAATAAGCTTGAACAAATAATGAGTGTTCAATTGAGATCTGAAGAACTCAGAGAAGCTGAGTTGAAAATCGAAGTTTCCATTTATGAAGCAGAACAAGGTGAAGTTCTGGGTGAAGATGAAGACTGGAGATCTGTGAAAGATCTCATGAACTATTGTGATAATCCAAGATAGCAAGAAAATTACTTTGTTGAAGAAGGAATTATTGATGATTTTCTAAACTGTTTCACAAATTCCGATCAGCATGAGGATATAAAACCTTGTATATTTGAATCTAATAATTTTGATGTAATTACAGGTTTTGTAGAGGATGAGCAATCTTTTGAAGCTGTCAAAAGTATGGAAGAGTATCTTTCAGAAGATAAATACTCTGAAGTAAAGAAGGATCGAGAATTTCTCTTGAATGAGAAAAGCAGTGAATTATTGCAGCAGAAAGAATTCAGTAATACATTGATGTTTGAAACTGTTACAACATAGGAACAATTTCTTGTGAAAGAAGGAGATGAGATTCAGTATGAAGAAATTATATGTGAAGCAATAATTGAGACTTTTGAACCTTGTAATTCTCAAACCGATAATTTGTTTATAAATGCAGGAATTACAAGTGATGATGAAGTACTGATGAAGTGTCATAGAGAACTTGAATTACTGGAATATTTGCTGGAAAACTCAAGAGTATGACAATGTGATTGCAGGCAAAGGATTTCACTACAGTGGACAAGAGAAGAAAGACATCATTGAAGTAAATGGTGTGGAAGAGAGACTTGCTGACAATTTCGAGAGTCCTTTGGAGGACTTTTTAAGAGGTTGAATCAACATACTAATGTGTTGATAAAAGAGGAAAAATCAGAGCAACATAATGAAATGTTGCAAAAGGAAGAAGAGGCATGGAGACCTTATGTTTTTAATTTTAATAATTGTTTTGTGAGTGCAGGTTTTGTTGTAGAGGCTAGAGGGAATTTGACACATATGAGCAGCCAAGTAAAGATGGAAGTGGAAGATTCTGTGGAAGTATTTAATCCATGGAACAAAGATATTATTTTTCTAGAAAGAGTGTGATGTAGGGTTACCTCTACTTTACCCACACTATGGATAAACCTATGCAATAAACCATTTTCGCCAAGGATTTTATATGACCATTCGGCCAAAGATTCATTATAATTGAACAATGGGTTAAGGCCCCCTTTATTAGAATTCATGTGGAATGATTTATTTATTAACCACAAAGTCTAGCCCTCCCAATCCTTTCTATTGGGACTTAATACATCCTCATAACCATTTATTAATTCCTATGGCTGCATGTATATCGAGACCCCACTTTATAACTTTGGGTTATAATTGGAAAACCATTAAAACCCTTCTATCAGTGCTTTAATACATTATAATTCTCATATAAGAGAATACACATAAAAACATGCATAACATACCTTTTTTTACCTTTCCTCAGCCTTTGCAAATTTTTGGAGGCTCCCTTTATCGCAATCGCTCATCGCAGTCTTTCGCGCCTCACTACATATCATCCCTTCTGCATCTGATATGTGACTATCGGAAGTGTTTAAATATGCTCTTAGGCCTTTAAAATATGGGACAGAACACTTTATCGCAATAAAAGAAATACATGGGAAAACCTGCTTCGAGCCATTAAACCAGATCTAAAATATTATATAACACGCCCTATAAATATCGTTGGGTTCATCTCCATCTCAAACCTTTCGCTATGCTAGTCCTCTTCTAATCTCCGATCTCCGATCAACTTCATCAGCTTATTAGCGATATTGCAATATCGCTATCGGCACATCGCCATTCCAATGCTCGCAGTTATTTGACTTTGCCGAAATGTGATCGCCGATCAAATCTTGGCCATTGATCTAGATCCCGATTCGATGGTTTTTGATTCAACCAATCAACAAACTTGCTCGACAGATCCTCTGTCGTTGATCTACACTTCGTGGATCCAATTGTCCATGATGATTTCGGGTGGACAAGCAACACAGAGAATAACTGCCCAAAAAAGCAGTTTTCTCTTTCCACCTGAGTGCTACGTGTCAACCAATAAGTGGGATCGGGTGAACTCCTCTAAATACCACTTACCACTTTTCCTACACCCAATATACCAATTTTGTTTATAAATCCACCGATGCGATATTCCTCCGTCTCCTCTGCGATTGGATCTTGTCCGTTGATCTGCTAGATCCAACGGTTATTGTTCAACGATACTTCATTCTTTTGTCTACCTCTTTAATTTTGTTTTTCTCTTCAATGTTTATCGTGGTTCTTGGGTTTTCTTCGGGTTCTGGTCCTTCGGTTGTTTCACTATGCACTCCCTTCTGAGCTTGAATTTGATCCTTCTAATGGATTCAATGATCCATTATGATCCTCCTCATCATGCTTCCTCTTGGGGTAATCGTCGCAATCCGCCTACAACTATGATATGCAGAATACACTAACTCACTCATAATTTGCCATTGATGCTTAACAATGCACTTATACAAATGGAAATTGAATCTCTGTGCATAGATATATCAACGAACAATTACATAATGAGACTCTTTGTCTCTCCTCGGCCTAATCTTCTAATTAATGGCCTCTGATCATCATCTACCTGTAGGCTTGCAAACACACCAATCTATCTAATTATCTAACTCTCTATCTCTTTGTCTAACCTCCCCGTCTATGCCTTTTAGGCTTATATTTATACAAAAAGGGATTCTAAAACCAATTCCTGGTTTTAGATCCATAAGCTTCTCAACAAAATCCTAAAATCTATTTCTCATCCCTAAGGATTCTCTCAAATCCACAAAATCATGAACTAACTCCTAATCTGGATTTTACAATCAATTCTCAAATCCCTCAGTTCTGTCAACTATCCTAAGTCTCTCATATTCTCCTACATTCGAGAATATTTACAATTATGCCTCACTGTATTCAATTAAATCCTATTCTAGCTTCTCTCATTAAAATCACTCAAAACTCTTAGTAATTACATTAATTCCATACTTAGGAAACCAACTTCCTTGAAACACAAGAACCCCTATGTTTACTAGAATACAATAATGATGTTGAGCTAAATGCTCCTGCATCAAACTCCCCAAGTAAGAAAAATTATGACCTCCTGGTCATAAGTCTCGATAATTGATTCCTCCTAGATCCCAAACTTTATTTTGTAACTTGTCTTTGCTTTTCCATTGTTCTATTGTTGTTGTTGTCTGCTGTTGTTCTCCAGGTCTCCATACCTTGTGCTACAATGCTCCACTTTCCCTGCTTTCATAGTTTACTGCTGCCTTCCTCTTGTTGTTACTCCTCTGTTTTCTTGTTGTTGTCTTCTTTTGAGACACTTTCATCATTAACCTTCTTATCAATTCAATTTCTCTCTCTAGTATATCCTCAGTTTGTTGACTGCTTTCATCTCTTGATTGATGAACTCTCCTTTTTTTTTGTTCTTCACTTATCCTGATCACCTACTTTTCATCCTTACCCTCTTCTTTACTATTATCTTGCACCTTTTCAGCTGCTGCTATATTGGCTTTCAGAACAATTTCCTGCTTCTGTTTTCTGTACCTATCAACTTCTTCTTGTCTTTAATTAATGACAACTTCTTTGTCATCCTTCTTCAGCAATTTATCCTGAACAATTATCCTCTACTCTTCTAACTTCCTCCTTTGAAAGTCTAATTCTCTATATAACTTAATGATTTTACTTGGAGTAAACTTTGGAAATTTTACATAATCTCCCATTTCTTCATTTGTTATTGACCCATCATCACATGGTCCTTCTTTCTATGCTAAATCTTTCTTAAAATCCTTTAGTAGATGTTCTTCCTCTTATTCTTTCATTTGGCTATCCACATGTGCCAAATATGTTCCAGTTTCTACAACAAAATCTTCAATTATAAGACAATCATCATAATAAAAAATATAATGCCTTTGTACCTCTTCTTCCTTTGCCATCACTTCAGTATGCAGCTTGGATCTCTCTTCTTCTATCAGCATATCAGTATGCTGATTCAAACTCAAAGAAATATTGAGACTATTAGCTAGTCTCCTTCTCATCATCTGTTTCAATGATGTCTTTCGACACTTGTCCATTGTCACAAACTGATTCTTTTCTAGTCTCCTTGTCATATTCTATTTCAAAATTTTCATCTTCTGGAAGGTTTTCTTCCACATTTTTGACAGCTTTAAAAGATTTCCTATCTTCTTCCAAACCTAAAATCATACACAAATAATTAATTTTAAGAATACAAGACCTTTTGGTCTCATTTGATGCTTCAGTCATCTAGTCTTCTAGCTGCTTTGAATCACTTATATGATTCAAATCCTCTGTCTCTTCATCACTTTCAAAAAGTACTGGTCCATGTTCTGGTTCACATATCGAAACTTCAACATCTTCTTCAGCATCTCCCTTTTGTTGTAGCTCAACTCTTTCGAGCTTCTCTGTCTTTAATTTGGCATCTATAATCTGTTCATGTTCCCTTAGCTCCTTTATTAACTGCATATTAACCTGTTGATTCATCTTCTCTTGTAGCCTCTGCCACTTCACTTTCTTTCTCATGACATAACCATATTCCTAGTCCATTTCATTTCTTTATAACATTTCCATGAATACTTCAAGCTGAACTGCTATCTCAGCCTTCTCCCTCTCATATTCTTCTTTACTTAACTGTCTTTGCATGCAATTTGCCTTGGCATCTCTTTTCTTATATCCTTGGCTGTGGTTTCTTTCAGAACCTCCATTATGACTGTCACTAGTCATCATCCTATTTATCTCTATGAGTTCCTCACTCACTCACTATGAGCTGCACTAAAGCCTCTTCAACAATAAGTCTGCCCTGCTATCACTTACCTCACCAAGCTCTCCTCTATACTTGGTCTTTTCGAAAGAAATTGGTTCTCTATCTCTGGAACCTCCTTTGAGAAATTCATTTTGCTCCTTCTATGCTTCAACTCATCTATACTTTACAAGAGCACAACTGTCCTCTTTTATCCAATGCCTATTGGAATTCCTCAAGGTTCTACCACATTTCTGCTTTCACTTAGAAACTCTTACCAGCTTCCTTTATCTCTTAGCAATTCTACCGACATCCTCTGTGGAATTGCCTTTGTGAGTAGCAACAATACCCCTACAGTAACAAGTCACCTTATTGCTACATATGCCTCACTAAGCTTCTCTCCTTTGAGCTTAGTCTGTTAGCATTTCTCTGGTTCTTTCCTTTGGAACCAATTGACCACTCCTCACTCTAGGTTGCTGCAATCTTCTCACCTTCCTTTGTTGCTATCTGTGCATCAATATAAAGACCACAACTCTTCAATCTTGAATTCAAATTAAAATAATAACATATCATATTACCTTCAAGATCTCTTGTCTGATCTTGTCCTCCCATTCACCTGCACTTTTGAATGGATTGTCCTTTCCACTAGCCTTCAGCTGTATCTTAAAACTCTGCTACTTCAATAACTTACAAACATCCATCTTATAGTTTAACTATTGTAATTCTGCTCTAAAATTTCACTCATTCACTATCTGCTAATCATTAGACAAATTTGCATACCTTCACCTATCTTCAGGATCTCACCATTTTTGCAGATCTATTTCAACAAATCTTCATGCTTCCAATGCACAAATTCTCAATATTCAGCCACTATCAATCAGATTTAGAGTTTGATTCTTTCGTCCAATATTCCGTCTTTATCTTGGAAAATCTTAGCTATCAGCAACAATTTCTCCTTTGCTGATATTTTTTCCCACGTAGAAATCCTTAACAGTTTTCTTCGTTACTGCTTCTTAAGGCTTGATCTTCTCTTGTTGAGATACTTCATTAGCTACAACTATCAATCTTCAATCTATTTCTTTATCCAACAAAACCAAAATTAGAGTTAAATAAAACAATACCTGCATGATTTCACAAGCAATCTCCATTCTTCAAAACATCGTTGTGGATTCTTTATGTTCTTGCAATCTCTTCTTAATTCTTACTCACCTAACCGAAGAACTTAAAGGTTCTTCTCTAATTTCAATTTCAAACATTTCACAATTTCAATTACACAGATTCATTGGCCATAAATCATTTGCTCTACTTTTCTCAAAATCTAAACATTTTATCAAATGCAGAAATATCAAGATTAGTGTTCCTCTTACCAATCTCCCAGCTTTACTCTGGTTGCTTCACTATCAGATTAGAATCTGATCTCCCTTGCTTGCATACACATCTTTCCACATGTCTCTATTCTAAATTCTTTTAAAGAAACTTTCACACATAATTTCTTTGTTCTTCTCTGATACCAAATGATGCAGGGTTACCCCTGCTCTACCCACAGTATGCATAAACCTATGCAATAAACCATTTTCTGCCCAGGAATTTATATGACCATTTGGTCAAAGATTCATTATAACTGAACAATGGGTTAAGGCCCCCTTAATTAGAAGTCATGTGGAATGATTTATTTATTAACCGCACATTCTAGCCCTTCCAATCATTTCTATTGAGACTTGTACATCCTCATAACCCTTTATTAATTCCTATGGCTGCACATATGTCCAAACCCCACTTTATAACTTTGGGTTATAATTGGAAAACCATTAAAACCCTTCTATCGGCACTTTAATCCATTATAATTCTCTTATAAGAGAATACATGTAAAAGCATGCATAATGTACCTTTCTCCACCTTTGCTCAGCCTTTGCACATTTTCCGAGGCTCCCTTTATCGCAATCTCTCATCACAGTCTTCCGCGCCTCACTACATATCACCCCTTCCGCATCTGATATGCGACTATTGGAAGTGTTTAAATATGCTCTTAGGCATTTAAAATCTGGGACACAACACTTTATCGCAATATAAGAAATACACGGCAAAACCCGCTTTGAGCCATTAAGTCAGATCTCAAATATTATATAACACGCCCTATAAATATCGTTGGGTCCATCTCCATCTAAAACCTTCCGCTGCGCTACTCCTCCTCCGATCTCTGATCTCAGATCGGCTTCATGGGCTTATCAATGATATCACAATATCACTATCGGCACATCGCCATTCCACTTCTCGCTATTATTTGACTTTGTCGAAATGCGATCATCGATCAAATCTTGACCGTCGATCTGGATCCCGATCCGACAGTTGTTGATTCAATCGATCAACAAACTTGCTCGACAGATCCTCTATCGTTGATCTACACTTCATGGATCCAATGGTCCATGATGATTTTGGGTGGACAAGCAGCACAGAGAATAACTACCTGAAAAAGCAGTTTTTGCTTTCCACCTGAGTGCTACGTGTCAACCAATAAGTGTATTTGGGTGAACTCCTCTAAATACCACTAACCACTTTTTCTCCACCCAATATACCACTTTTGTGTATAAATCCACTGATGTGATATTCCTCCATCTCCTCTGCGATTGGATCCTGTCCGTTGATCTGCTAGATCCAACGATTGATGTTCAATGATACTTCATTCTTTTGTCTACCTCTTTACTTTGGTTTTTCGCCATTTCTTCAATGTTTACCATGGTTCTTGGCTTTTCTTCAAGTTCTGGTCCTTCGGCTATTTCACTATGAACTCCCTCCTGAGCTTGACTTTCATCCTTCTAATGGATTCAACGATCCATTATGATCCTCCTCATCATGCTTCCTCTCATGTTAATGGCCGCACTCTGCCTACAACTATGATATGCAGAATACACTAATTCACTCATCATTCGCCATTGATGCTTAACAATGCACTTATACAAGTGGAAATTGAATCTCTGTGCATAGATATATCAACAAACAATTACATAATGAGACTCTCTGTCTCTCCTCGGCCTAATCTTCTAATTAATGGCCTCTGATCATCATCTACCCGTAGGCTTGCAAACACACCAATCTATCTAATTATCTAACTCTCTAACTCTCTATATAACCTCCCTGTCTATGCCTTTTAGGCTTACATTTATACAAAAAGGGATTCTAAAGCCAATTCCTGGTTTTAGATCCATAAGCTTCTCAACAAAATCCTAAAATCTCTTTCCCATCCCTAAGGAGTCTCTCAAATCCACAAAATCATGAACTAACTCCTAATCTAGATTTATAATAAATTCTCAAATCCATCAGTTCTCTCAACTATACTAAGTCTCTCATATTCTCCTACATTCAAGAATATTTACAATTATGCCTCACCGTATTCAATTAAATCCTATTCTATCTTCTCTCATTAAAAACACTCAAAACTCTTAGTAATTACATTAATTCCATACTTAGGGAACCAAATTCCTTGAAACAAAAGACCCCCTATGTCTACTAGAATACGATAATGATGTTGAGTTGAATGCTCCTGCATGAGAATGCTAGAGAATAAGGATTTGATACAGAAGGAGGTAATCATGAAAGAGTGTAAGGATGAAAGGGCAGTAGTAAGGATCCGACAACTTCAAATAGAAGATAATGAACAGTAGATTGAAGATTGGTGGACAAAGTACAACAAGAAATGGCAGAGTATGTATTGATGAAGCAGTCCAAATGGAGGAGATTGACAGCAACAGGAAGAGTCATCAATCAGAATTTAAAACTGATTGACAATGAGAGGAAGATGAAAAAAAGACAACAAACATACAACAGAAATAAAGGAACAGTGTAAATAGACAACTACAAACCAAATTTTGGGACCCTGGAGGTTTTCTATCAACATATGAGAGCACATGATCAGGAGATCATGAATGTTTTCAACCTTGTGAGTCTGCTGCAGGAGAATTCGGCTCAAAAATATCATTGTATTTTAGTAGACATAGGGGGTATTGTGTTTTAAGGAAGTTGGTTTCCTGAGTATTAAATTATTGTAAATATTAAGGTTTTTGAGTGATTTTAATAAGAGATATTTAGAATAGGAATTAATTAGATATTGTGAGACATATTGTAAATGTTCTCGAATGGTGGAGAACATGAGAGATTTAGACTAGTTAACATTCCATAGGGATTGAGAGATTTGAAAATCAATTGTAAATGTTAGATTAGGAATTGGTTTCATGATTTGTGGAACTAGAGAGGATCCTTAGGGATTATTTGAGTCAAAAGTGGACTTAGAGGATATTCAGGATTTAGTTCAAAAGATTAAGGATCTGAACTGAAATGGGTTACATAACCTTTTGTATAAATGTAAGCCTAAAAGGCATAGACAGAGTTAGTTAGTTAGAGAGTTACTAGTTAGTTAGTTAGAGGATTTGTTTGTAAGCCTATGGTGTTGGCATTATGAGACAAGTGTTGCCCTTGATGGAAAATCACACAGATGATAGATCATAGTGTAGCAGGTCAGTACCAAAGAGTTGATGATCAGATTACAAAGAATGAAGAAAATAAGGTATACGCAGGTTCCTCTTATCAAAGTCGCGTATACATGCAGGATCATAGATCAAAAGGCGCGTATGCGTATACACGCACTTTCATGCAAGGGAAGGCGCGTACATTGGGTTTTGGTCCATGGTATTAAGTCCTTGGTATTTGGACCTATGGTTTTGGACCATGGTATCTCGTCAGAATTGTTGATCCCAAGTATTGGATCCATGGTATTGATTTGTTATGGTTTTGGACCATGGTATTGAGTAAGGCCTAAGACTATAAAAGGAGAAGAAGATCATTAGGCAAGGGCATGGAAAAGACTTGAATATCTGATGAAGTATGAGATCCAGTATGTAGGTAAAGGGTTTATGATGCATTGCTTGATTTGAGCTAAGGAGGAATCTCACCAGTTGATGGAGAACAAGATCTAAGGATAGATCGGGATCAAATGGTTTGAAATGAACTATCTCTATATGGTTGATTATGCTTGTTCTAGATCTGTATACTGACGCATGTAATGTTCTGAACTGGGTATAACTTAAGTTTGAAATAGCTGCAAGTCATGATTGAATATTTATAGATCTGTACGCAGGTTGGCTTTGGTGAAAGAGCATATGTACGCGGGTTTGGTTCATTGTAGTAGCATATACCATTTGAGCTATGATGTTTGAAGTTACAGGTGGTTCTGGTTGTTGATGAGTTCTGATGACTGTTTAATGGTGTCAGTATTCTACATATTCTGTTTGGTTGATTGTGTTTAGCTTCAGTGGTGATGGATGAGATCTAATAATGGATCAGGATCATAATGACTCATATTTATGTGATATGATGGACTAGATCTGGTTGCTAACACACATAATATCCTTGCATATGTAATAATCTAGATATGTCTGAAGTTAGGAAGTGCATCAAGTTATAAGTAAGTAATTGATGATATATACACTGGTTCACTTTGGTGAAGTTGCGTATACACGCTCGTTCAGCACTTCCAAGTAGCGTATGCACTCTGATGCATGATTTGGATGATACAGTTGGTTCTGAATATTGTTGCAGAGTTCAGTGTTCTGCTCTGTGTTCTGGTGACTGTGTTGTTGGCAGGGTTTCAGTGCTTCAGTGATTCAGAAATTGATGATGCTAGTATTATTTGTTTTGTGCTTCAATGATATTGATGGGTCCAGTATGAAAATTGGATGAAACATGGCCTTCAGATTATAGTTTTGTGCTTCAGGAGTATCTAGTCTGAAAATGTATGAAATGTGGTCCCTGGAGGATGAAAGGAGATTGTAGGCCGGCGCCTACGTACTAGTACATCAGCTAGTACAAGAGCAAAGGGGGTGGCAGCTCCCTTCCAGTAGCAGCTAGAGAACAAGTAAAGGTTGGAACATTTCAGTAGGCCGGCACCTACGTACTAGTAAATAGATCGGCTAGTACAAGAGCTAAGGGGGTTGTAGCTCCCTTCCAGGAGAGTCTAGAGAACGAGAGAAGGCTTTAGCCTTCTGCAAGTAGAAGCCTGTGTACTGGTATAAGATTGCACTAGTACAAAAATATTGTAAAATGAAGTTTCTTATTAAAAGAAGATAGAGATGACTTGCAGCAGGTGGTTTTCACCCACATTGGGTTTCCACCTTATATCATGGTGTTCATGTGTGCTTCTTGTGTGTGATGATCTGTTCTATTTTATTTCACCTGCTTACTGTTCATATGGTTAAAGAAGTTCTGATGCACTAACTAAAGATCAACATTTAATGGATTAACTAAATCATAAGTATTCTGGATATACGCTAGTTGCATTATACATAGTTGCGTATACACGCGGGTTCCATTAACTGAAGTAGCGTATATGTATCTAAGTATGGAAATGAAAAAGTTTTATTGATTTGAAAATACTGATTCACCCCCCCCCTCTCAGTATTATTTCCAACAATTGGTATCAGAGCAGGTCCTTTGGTAGAAGCTTGATCGCTTGAAGGAGATCCGTGGAACAATGGGAAAGAAGCTTAAGAAGAACGCACCTAAGAAAAAGAAGACATCTCAGAAGAACTATGACAGTGGGAGCATCGATTGGGGACTATGTGGAAGAAGCACTTCAAATTTAGAATCACTTCATAATGAAGATGAACAAGATCTATCAGGTATGAATTTTTTATCCTCTGGTATCCATCCATGTGAAGATGATGAAAGTGATAGTGAAGCAACTGATTTTGCTCTTATGGGTGAGCAAGAAAGATATCAAATAGAGGCAGAATTTAAAAGGCTTACAGACAAAATTAGAGATCAACAAGATCTATTGAACAAAAGGGAATGTGCCTTCAAAGATGAATCTACCAAACTAAAAGCTCAACTAGAGGAAGGTAACAAGGTAAGGAAGCTATTCAAGGAAAAATGTCAAAAGTTGCAGGATGAAGTGACATCATTAAGAAATGAAGTAAATGAAAGAAGCACAACAATCAAGAAACTCAGAGATAGATCCAGTTACTATGAAAGGCTTGAAGCTATGATTCTCTCGCTAAAGGAAGATCTTGAAGAATCAAAGAAGCAGAATAAAGAACTACTCCAAGCACATGAAAAACAAGAAAATGAAGTTCTTGAACTAAGACATCAGTTAGAGGAAGGAAGAAAATTTGAAGAAAACATGAAGAAGCAATATCATGAAAAGGAAGAGCATCTTCAGGTTGAGGTAAATATTCTAAAAGAAAGATTAGAAGAAAAGGTTAATCTATTACGATTTCAAGATAGTATTAAGATCTTGGATGATATTCTTAGTAGTCAAAGGTCTCTTGTTATCAAAGCTGGTCTTGGTTTTCATGAATCTGTTGAAGAAGAATCTAGTAAGACAAGGGAATCTAATGCAAAATCTGAATTGCTCAACAAAGAGATGAGGGGTCAACCCCATCAACAACCAAGGAAAGAAATTCTTCAAAGAAAATCTTCTACTCCTCCGATGAATAATGTCGAATGCTATGTATGTCATAATCTTGGACATGTTGTAGCCAGATGCAGAAGTAAAATGGGTCAAGACCACCACACAGAAAGATCATCACATTCCAGGTACTTTAATGGATATTGTTTTTCTTGCAATATGTTTGGTCACAAAGCTGCTAATTGCTACAGGAGGAATATGAAATATGTAAGATGTTATCCATGTAACAAGCTTGGACATATAGCAAAGGAATGTAGGAACAAAGTACGGACATCACACCAAAAGGAGAAAACACCATCACACTTGAAGATATGGAAGAAGAAGGAAGTACAGTCAGAAAGATGTGGCACAACACAATGTACTCAGACACAACACAGCACAGACATAATAAACTCAGAGGGAGCTGAAAGTATAAAAATTCAGTGTCCTGAATTTCATACGCAAGTTTCATAAAGGGAAGTCGCATATATACGCGAGTTAGACACTGCACAGTCACGTATATGTCAGTCTGAGGAAAAGCAGTAGGGACAGGCTCAGAAAAAGGGTCTGATATGATTCAGTTCATTATTTGATCTGTTTGATAATAGTTACAATCTACTAATGATGTGTGGAAATGTCTTGGTACTCCTAAAATGTTTAGAAGCTTTTTTGATCCTAACTTGATGATGATGAAGTCTTATTGCTGATACATGCATGATCAGATCTGACAGTAAACAGATGGCACAGGTTCAGGGGGAGTTTATGTTTTGAATAATGCATTGTTGGCATTATGGTTAGTAGTCCTTGGTGATGATGCTTATATGGCTAAATGATATATCTTGCTATGATATGATTATGAGTTGTCCATCTCATATGATTCTTGGGGTCACATAGTTGATTTTCAGATCAGATTGGTGGTTGATTCTCTGATAATACATATTTGGGGCTTACATGGTGATACACAACTTCATTACTTGATGATGAGTCACTCATATGATGCTGTCATCATATGCATCACGATCATATAATACAGTTGTGATACAGGATTCCTATAGTTCTTGGCGCCCATGTGGATGAGGATTGTTGATGTTGATGATATGAAGAAGTCTTGACAAATGATCTTGAGCTCAAGATACATAGTGCTGGATACATGAATGATTACTCAAAGTTGCATTTTTGGAGACATGATGATGATGAGTTCTTACCTATATGATGATAGGACTGATACCTACATATGTTGATTGATACAGATGTTCCCAAAGTGATGATACTTGGAGCATGCAGATCTTGATGATATGACTATGGTGTTTTTCACATATGATATAATGTGGATGATTTTATGATGATGTTCAAAAGGATGAGTTGATATCTATATGCAGACATACCTTGTTACAGGACATTTATAGGTTGTTGATCTGGAAGTGGTTGTACGTGATTTTTATGAAGAACCTCCGTGTATATACACCTGTTTATATGGATAGAGTTGTGTATATGTTAATTTGAAGGAAATCAGTGGGCCAAACTCAGAATGAGAAGAGTCTGATATGGGCCTGACAGAGACCATCTGGAATAGGTGCAGAGGGAAAACATGATTGCTGGTCTAGATGTCGTTGACAGATGCTTATGGAGTAGATCATACACTGTGTATGATAGTTTCTGATGACTATCATGATCTTATTTAGATGTTTTGTAAAGGTCATATGAAGACTCATGATTTAATAGTGTGTCTCTATCTATTGTAGTCATTTGATGAAATCTCTTCTGATGTAATTTGTACCCTCTCTATTTCAGTCATGTATTTCTTTTATTATCAAGGTCATGTAATGGCCTATGTTGGGTTCCCCACTATGACTGGGATGGATGATGTTATACTCTTGTGTTATCATGTGTAAACCTTGATGTATCCCCATTTGGTTGGGTGGATGAGTCAATATTGGTATATCCCCACTAGGTTGGGAGATGGATGTATGTATGAGCCTTTGGTGATAGGAAGGTCATTTATGATAGAGTCATGTTCTTCTTGTAGAACATATTTTTGCAGACCTTGCTTACAATCAGGGGGAGCATGAACAACACACTTTAGCAGAGCAGAGACTTTAGCATGTACTCAAAGGGAGCATGGATAGATTGGTACACCTTGGCATATACAAAGGGGGAGCTCAATCTGAGATTTCAGCAGGTACTCAGCGGGACTATGGACAGCGGAATGTTTATCAAGGAAAGAGAATATCTTGGTCCGCCCTTTGCCCTTGATGTCAAAGGGGGAGAGTGATCTGGTGTTGTTGCCATCAAGTCCAAAGGGGGAGATTGTTGGCATTATGATGCATGTGTTGTACTTGATGGAAACCCACTCATAGAAGAACATCTCACTTATTTATAACTAGATGAATCTACAGAAGAGATATCAGATGTGACTGAATGCACGGGATGCAGGACAGCTCAAAGGAATCAGATGACAGTTCTCAGAAATGACAAGTTAGCTTTGCCATCAAGTCCAAAGGGGGATATTGTTGGCATTATGAGATAAGTGTTGTCCTTGATGGCAAATCACACAGATGACAGATCATAGTGTAGCAGGTCAGTAGCAACGAGTTGATGATCATACTACAAAGAATGAAGAAAATAAGGCATACGCAGGTTCCTCTTATCAAATTCGTGTATACACGTGGGATTATAGATCAAAAGGTGTGTATGCGTATACACGCACTTTCATGCAAGGGAAGGCACGTATATTGGGTTTTGGTCCATGGCATTAAGTCCTTGGTATTTGGACCTATGGTTTTGGACCATGGTATCTCGTCAGAGTTGTTGATCCCAAGTATTGGATCCATGGTATTGATTTGTTATGGTTTTGGGCCATGGTATTGAGTAAGGCCTAAGACTATAAAAGGAGAAGAAGATCATTAGGCAAGGGCATGGAAAAGACTTGAATATCTGATGAAGTATGAGATCTAGTATGCAGGTAAAGGGTTTATGATGCATTGCTTGATCTGAGCTAAGGAGGAATCTCACCGGTTGATGGAGAACAAGATCTAAGGATAGATTAGGATCAAATGGTTTGAAATGAACTATCTCTATATGGTTGATTATGCTTGTTCTAGATCTGTATACTGACGCATGTAATGTTCTGAACTGGGTATAACTTAGGTTTGAAATAGCTGCAAGTCATGATTGAATATTTATAGATCTGTACACGGGTTGGCTTTGGTGAAAGAGCGTATGTATGCGGGTTTGGTTCATTGTAGTAGCGTATACCATTTGAGCTATGATGTTTGAAGTTACAGGTGGTTCTGGTTGTTGATGAGTTCTGATGACTGTTTAATGGTGTCAGTATTCTGCATATTCTATTTGGTTGATTGTGTTTAGCTTTAGTGGTGATGGATGAGATCTAATAATGGATCAGGATCATAATGACTCATATTTATGTGATCTGATGGACTAGATCTGGTAGTTAACACACATATTATCCTTACATATGTAATAATATGGACAAGTCTGAAGTGAGGAAGTGCATCAAGTTATAAGTAAGTAATTGATGATATATACGCTGGTTCACTTTGGTGAATTTGCGTATACACGCTGGTTCAACACTTCCAAGTAGCGTATGCACTCTGATGCATGATTTTGATGATACAGTTGGTTCTGAATATTGTTGTAGAGTTCAGTGTTCTGCTCTGTGTTCTGGCAACAGTGTTGTTGGCAGGGTTTCAGTGTTTCAGTGATTCAGAAATTGATGATGCTATATTATTTGTTTTATGCTTCAATGATATGGATGGGTCCAGTATGAAAATTGGAAGAAACGTGGCGTTCAGATTATAGTGTTGTGCTTCAGGAGTATCCATCTGAAAATGTATAAAATGTGGTCCCTGGAGGATGAAAGGAGATTGTAGGCCGGCGCCTACGTACTAGTACATCAGCTAGTACAAGAGCAAAGGGGGTGGCAGCTCCCTTCCAGTAGCAGCTAGAGAACAAGTAAAGGTTGGAACATTTCAGTAGGCTGTCACCTACGTACTAGTAAATAGATCAGCTAGCACAAGAGCTAAGGGGGTTGTAGCTCCCTTCCAGGAGAGTCTGGAGAACGAGAGAAGGCTTTAGCCTTCTGCAGGTAGAAGCCTGTGTACTAGTATAAGACTGCACCAGTACAAAAATATTGTAAAATGAAGTTTCTTATTAAAATAAGATAGAGGTTACTTGCAGCAGGTGGTTTTCACCCACATTGGGTTTCCACCTTATATCATGGTGTTCATGTGTGCTTCTTGTGTGTGATGATCTGGTTTGTTTTACTACACCTGCTTACTGTTCATATGGTTAAAGAAGTTCTGATGCACTAACTAAAGATCAACATTTAATGGATTAATTGAATCATAAGTATTCTGGATATACGCTAGTTGCATTAGACACAGTTGCGTATACACGAGGGTTCCATTAACTGAAGTAGCGTATATGTATCTAAGTATGGAAATGAAAAAGTTTTGTTGATTTGATAATACTGATTCACCCCCCCCCCCCCCCCCCCCCCTCTCAGTATTATTTCCAACATATGGGCAGGAAAGGGAAAAGGCCACTAATTAGAAAATCAAGCCAGGTAGAGAGAGAGACTCATTATGTAATTGTTTGTTTATATATACATAGATACTTCAATTCCTGAGTCTGTGATGTGCGTTGATTGATGGAATTATAAATTGTGTGTGAATTAGAGTAATTCTGCATAGTATATGTATGCAGGTGGAATTAAGCAGAACGCAGAGAACAAGTATAGGATGAAGGATCGTGATTTGTTCATTTGAATCCAGTTGAAGGATCAAAGTTGAAGCTCAGGAGTGACAGTGTTTAAGAGTAGGCAAAAGTGAGTTCAGGAGGAATTTGTGTTGCAAAACAACCAAATACCAGAAACCCTATAGAAAACCAAATACACAGAAGAACAGAGAGAGGAAAATGCACAGAGGAGTAGTACAACAATCAGAAGTGATTTAGCAAGTTCAGAAGGGATAAACGCACAAAGCAAAATATAGGCAAGTCAGGTGAATAGAGCAGAACATTGAGAAATCGCATAAAGATGAAGGAAAGGAAAACCACAAAGAAATGAAGTAACCGTGCACAAGAATTGTTTGATCAGTCAGATCAATGGATGAGATTGTGTGAAATAAATGGTAGAGATCTTATCGCACAAAATAAAGTCAAGAGGTGAAGGGGTCAATTTAAGCCACGTGTTAGATGAATAGTGGCATGACCTTCATAGGCGGTAAGTAGTTTCTCATGTGGGCTCAAGGCTGTAAACAGTATTTCTGAATTCTAAATGATTAGCCTTAGGGGTTGACACGTAGCACATGGTGGGAAGAAAAAACCACTTTTCTCATGTGCTCTCGGTCTAATATTGATCGTGCATGTAATCTGCGTGATATTACATGATCATTGTTGGATTGAGGTAGGAATAATAAATGGTGGAGATTTAATGTGCTAAGGAGTTAGTCTGAAGAAATGAGTGGATGATACGATAACCATCGGATCGAGGAGATAGATCAATGGTGCAGATTGAACGCGATAAAGGGAGCATCGGTATACTTGCAAAGGTCTATGGAATGGTGGAAAGGTAAGGTTTAAGTTGGTTTATGGAATATTTCTATTATAGGAGAGTTATAATAGAAATGAGTGGAATAATGTATTATGAGTTAAGTTGAGTTTAACCAAAGTCTAAAGACGTGGTATGGTTAATATGTGCGGGTGATTACCGAAGGGTTAATTTATAAGGATTAAGAATTAATCAGAGGTCTATTAAAGCTTAAAACTTTGGATAGTTAATTAAATGTTTCGGCATAGAGTTTAATTAAGAACATTAAACAATGGTTATAGAGTGTTTTCACCATGGATCAGGTGATTTATCTAGGGACACAATGTGACATGCAATTTTATTTGCATATTGCGGGGAAAGACGTGGCTTTTCTGCATCACACTTTAAATGAGCGATCGTGGAATTTTCACTATATTTTGAGGCAACCTTTAGATCCTAAAATTTTGAGTATATTAAGAATAGGTCTACAAGTACAACCTAATAAAAATTTCATATTCTAGTTGTTTAGAGCTTTGAAGATAAACCCTATGGAATTTAGAGTTTGTGATTACTCATGAAATCAATCTCAAATGATTTTAGCTGCAATTATTTTTCTTGGAATATTCAGACTATGAATTTTTTTCTAATTGATGATAAATCCAAACATACATCTAGACAATATTTCAAATTCTATTTCATCATAATTTTCGAGATATACCATATGGAGGTTGGGGTTTGTGAATGGTATTTAAATAAGTTTTGAATAATGGATTTTGAAATTTTTGTAATAACCTTTTTTTTGGGACACTTTAGACTGTAAAATGTTTAGGAGACTAAGGAGACTTCTCTCTTTACATCTTGTAAAAAATTTAGACGTTGGTTCACTACAGTTTTCAAGATATACCATGTGGAAGTTAGGTTTTTGAATAGTTGTAAAATCAGTTTCAAAGGAGTGATAATGAATTTGTTTTCTAACCTTTAGGGATATGACATGACATACTAAGGTGTTATAGGTAAACAAATTAGATAATTTTCTAAAAATTGAATACGTGGCATGATATATAAGTTTACTCTTGGGAAGAGGTAAAATATCAACAATTTTTGTGAAGGCTAGCATAACTTGCAATGGTACATGAAATTTCTGTTAGACTTGTGGAATTTCAAAGAAGACATATTATATTACTACATATCAAAATTTAAAATTTAGAAGGGAATATATTTTAGAGATATATTAGGATAAAGGTCAACCATCTAGATAATCTACAATTTAGGGTTTTGAAAGGTACATAACTTACAATTTTTGTAACTTGATTGGAAGATATTTTCTTGGTGATTCAATCTTTGTGATCAAGAGGGAAAGCAAGATAATTATTAATTATTCACATGGACCCTAAGGGTGCTTAAAAAGTTATTTCACCACTCTAACATCTAAAAATCCCATCCATGGCTCAAGGTGAAGTAGAAGATGTCCAATATTGGGTAACCAAGTTGAAATGTTAGTTACCATAAGTGTGGTATATGTTTTGTTGAATGTTTGAGCCAAATTCCACTTAATTGTGAGGCTTTTGCTGCCTACAACAATACATGGAGATGGTTATAATAGAAATAAACATAAACTATGTTTCATTTATTCATAAATTGACAAATAAATGAGAAATGGACAAATAAAAAGAGATGATATAGGTTACAAGGAGAAATGACTCTTTATTCAAAATGGATGAAAACAATTGTTTTTCTCATAGACATATTAGATAATTTAGGGCATGTGGATCACTTTTCTATCGTCCAATGGAAGTTTCTCCTTCCCCATATTTACAAGATATATCCTCCATAAGTGGTGAGCATATATAATGATGGATGCTCACAAATTACTAGGAAAATAATGTTACTCTTTGAGAATTCTGCCAAAAAACCTGGACTAATTTTGGCAACATACCCTTGCACTATTTTTCTTCATGAAATGGTTACCCCAAGGCTCCCATCTTCAATATTCTACAATACATTCATGGATACTAGTTTAGTGGATGGGATTGGATGGTATTGTGTGCTATAAAATCTGGGGCCACATGGCGAGTACTTTGGTAACCCCAAGTAGCCTCCCATAACTATGTGGGAGGTAGAGGGAATCCAAGAAACCTTGGTAGTTAATTTTGATATCATTTTGATCTTTCCTTACATCATTATTTGGGGGGAGGTCGCTTTATATGGATCTATTTAGTTATTAAAGGAACATATGTGTTGATCCATGCAAATCATAAGGTGATTTTAGATGGATCAATAAAAACCCAATTTGTAATGTTTACAAAAACTCTTTTGGGATTTTTATTGTTAGCCTTAGGGAATATTTGTTTTTCTTTATTGATGATTCCTACATGTGATAGAATATATAGTTTCCTTAGTAATGTTTAGGTGGTAATAGTTACCCCCTAATGTATAAGGTTAGCAAATGTATAGCTAAAATACATCATTATTTTCTTGTCAATTTGATTCCCAATTGATATTGTTCAAGAGAGAAATTGAGATCCAAGAGGGAAGGAGGTCCATTTAAATATGGAGAGAGATTCACTTGAAAAAGAAACATATTGCTAAAATAAATACTTACAATATACAAATGAGGTGGACATGTCCAATGCTCGCAATCATGAATTTTGATAATAGTTGTTACACAGCAATTTGTCACCATTTGTCACCGTCCCTGTTACCCCTTTCCCACACACTGGAGGACTCATTCTGGGACCTGTGAGAAGTGACATGACCTGAAACCACTTGCATCATATTCCTCTAAGTATGAGCTTCATATGCCCTGAATACATCTCCTGCAAAATACCCATGAAAACAGCTCTTTTTGCATTAGCGCGGGTCCACAGTTCACTGCCCGCGCCAATCAGGGAAATCCTCTAAAAAGGCCACGTCATTGGCGCTCTGTCTCAGAGTCGCACTCGCGCCAACCGAATTGAGTAAAGTTTTTAACCAACAAGCTCCCGAAGGTTCTCTTCAACCCATTCACCAACTGAATCTATGTTGAGCTAGGATGGTTTGGCTTCGAATCTCCATAGAAGGGAAAGTGGTTTGCCACCTTTCATGGAAGTTTCCAAGTGATAAAGCCAATCCCATAAATAATGTGGTTGATCCTATCTCTTTCTTCTCTATCTATAAAAGCTTGCCTCTATGCCTTGAGCAAGCTAGTCATAGTTACAATAGTTCTAGTCCCAGCATAGTGATAGAGAGTTTGAAGCTGCAAGAGCCTTATTTGCACCCATAAGGCCAAATCTAAATAAGGAGATTCTTGTCACCCAAAGAGAGAGAGGCTTGTTTCCCATCCCAACAAGTTTTGCAAGACTTGTGTAGCTGACTACCCAGCCAAAGGAGGATTCGACGTCAGAACAATGGTTGTATTCTTCTTTGTTATCTATCAATAATAGATTACTATCATTATGGTTCCACTCTCATTGTGTTATGATCGATGTTGAGTTATATCTTTTCTGACTGATATATAGTTGCATCTATTGGAGTTTATGCTTGTATTTGTGTTGTTCTTTACATGTGCAGGTGTCCAATCACGGAGATCGTGGGGATCGTGACCGGCCGAGGCAAAGGAACGAGGGCAACGTCTCTTCTACGAACACTAGCATTGGAATCCAAGTAGGTTCTCATCGTCTACTTCTTATTTGCAATTAGGAACTTGCGTGTTAGCTTTTTTTGATTGGTTCTAGACCCGGTCTGGGCTAGTAGGGATCGTCTCTATCCGTAGAGAGGATTTACTTCAATGAAAGGTGGCAAATCACTTTCCCTTCTATGGAGATTCGAAGCCAAACCATCCTAGCTCAACATAGATTCAGTTGGTGAATGGGTTGAAGAGAACCTTCGGGAGCTTGTTGGTTAAAAAATTTACTCAATTCGGTTGGTGCGAGTGCGACTCTAAGACAGAGCGCCAATGGCATGCCATTTTTAGAGGATTTCCCTCATTGGCACGGGCAGTGAACTGTGGACCCGCGCTAATGCAAAAAGAGTTGTTTTCGTGGGTATTTTGCAGGATATGTCTTCAGGGCATATGAAGCTCATACTGAAAGGAATATGATGCAAGTAGTTTTAGGTCATGTCACTTCTCACAGGTCCCGGAATGAGTCCTCCAGTGTGTGGGAGAGGGGTAACAGGGACGGTGACAAACGGTGACAAATTGCTGTGTAACAGATGCCCCCTAATGCATGAGGCCCGAGAGAGAGAGGGCTGAAATGCTTTACAAGAACATGCGTGACTGAAAACACAGCCGTCGGAGAACCTGCGTAAAGAAGTACAACTGATATCTCAAGTACATGATGTATGTGGTATGGGCGCAACCATCCATAATAGAGTATATAATAATCTAGATCCAAGGCATGGATGCAGCCATCCAAAGAGGATCGAAAAGTAGACTCAGGCATGGTTGCAGCCATCCAATGAATGAGTCATGTAATGATCATAAAAAGCCACAAATCGCAGCCTGGATTCCAATAGACAAAATCCAGGGTCTTGCGCTCCATCTCGACCCGAACAGAGTACAAGTTCAAGTATGCGAATACATGAGTCGAAGTCGAACATGCATGAATATCGTCTGATTACCAGTCAATGATGAAAACGGTTAACAGATGCGAGAGGTACCACCAATAATGACAATGTCCCTCAAGGTACTATAGGTACAATCTACGGCGTGTGAATCAATGAGTTGGCGTCGAACACCCGCAGAATCATTCGATCGGAGGCCAATGATGAAAAACTCTCGTTGAACATGAAGAACCTGCCATTGAGGCATGCAGGCTCCAAGGCACCGAAGGGAGTCTCTAGATCAGCTTCCTGGATAATGAGCTGAAGTCGACAGGAAGTGACCTTGATCAAAGGTGGGCCATAGTGTTTCCCACGTCATTGACATGAGACAGAGGAAAGATGTTGTGGTGATTCAGAATTATGTGAGGTATCAGAGGGAGGTTATATTCTGCAGAGGTCAACTTCTCTTGAACACATTGGCGACACGATAGTGGACTTGGCAGTATTTGACATCAAATGAGCAGAGGTCGTGATGACAAGGCAATGAGCAGATGAGAGGTCAAATAGGATCACCCAAACCCATGGAGGCTAGTGTAAAACAAGATGAGATGTTCCCACCCAGACACGAATGCAGACTAGTGCCATGTTCAAGAGCGACATACTGCCGACACGACAATAATTATGGGTCCATTTTCCCCACCATTTCTAGCGAGTACCCCAATTATTTTTTGCAAGCTTGACGGGGATAGCATATGCTTGTGAGGCATCCTTCCGATGGGATCCTATGTCATCAGGTTTAACGAGCCTGACAAAGGAAGAACTCGGCGTCTTTTCATGTTTAGAGAGTTTGAAAAGACAGCAGAAAAGAAAACTCTAGGGGTGTCCTTTTTCGTAAAGTTGTGTCTCGCGAGCCCAAAAAAGTATAAAACAATGCTTGAAAGAACCGCCCGATCATTACGATCGAGGAGTAATTTTCATATGTAGTGACATCGACCTGAAAAAGTAAAAAAGCGATCGATATCACGTCGTTTTGTAACCATTAACGAGCCTGAAACGACAAAGACCCGACAATCTTTTGTTTTTTACACGGTCGGAAAAGAGTTTAAAGAGGACCGCCTCTTATTTACCTTTAACGAGTTGAGAGGACCAACTCGGCAATCTTTTCATCTTTAACGAGTCAGAAAAGAGCTTAAAAGGAGACTCATCCTGGAGGAATGAGTGGTATAAAGGGTAGCAACTGGTTTCGGTAATGGTGGAACTGCTCAAAACATATAATGGTCAAGAGGCTGGCTAATAAAACCACTCATCACTGCGGTTCCTCAGGAAAGGATAAACAACCAAGTGAAAGCATATGATCAGCCAAAGAGATGGTAGCAATGGAATGAAACAACCAAGGCTCATCTAACAGAATTTAGCGGATAAACGGCAACCACGAGATGTAAATCGGGTATGGGTTCATTTTTACACAAGCTTGAACCATGGAGAACTTTGCTTGGATTCGGTTTCATGTTTACACAAGCTTGAAACGAAAAAATATGCTTGTTATGAGTTCGCATGCCCCCAGCATAATGACGCAAATCGAGGTACATGCCCCCCAAGCTTCATTGCATTCAACAAAGTGGATGGAATGAAGGTTCACTCTCGAGATCTATGAAAGACTCGACTTGTATTTTACAAGATCTTAATCAAAGACTCGATTTGGAAAGGGAGTTGTTTCATTTTTTAATGAGGTTGACACAGTAAAAGAACTATCCTCATAACCCTTGTTTCATTTTTTAAACGAGCTGGACACAAGATCAGGAACTATGCTCGACCAGACCTAGTTTCATTTTGTAAGGAGCTTGACATAGGAAAACGAACTATGCTCCAACCAGACCCAATTTCATTTTTTAAGGAGCTTGACATAGGAAAGCGAACTATGCTCCGACCAAACCTAGTTTCATTTTTTAAAGAGCTTGACACCGGAAAGGAACTATACTCCACCAAACCTAGTTTCATTTTTTAAGGAGCTTGACACTGGAAAGGAACTATGCTCCATCAAACCTAGTTTCATTTTTTAAGGAGCTTGACACTGGAAAGGAACTATGCTCCACCCGAACTTCATCATAATTAATAGAAAGTCGGGGCTTCCAAGATTGCCACTCCTGGTGGAAGAGAAACATCATGGAAGTCAGGGCCCAATGCCCCCATGACACTATGCATGATGGCGGCATCACTGGATCCAGGCATGGGATAGGTGGCCACGTAGTTGATCTGTGGTGGGGTAGATGCAACTGGTGGATGAAAACTAGGAGGGGACGACAACGGCGCAGGAGGCATCGGGGGACTAACGAATGACACTTGATCGATAGTCACAATTCTTCCATCATGCGGAAAGCAAACCACACGGAAAAGCGAAGAAACGAGGGCCCCCATGGCGTAAACATAGTCACGACCAAGGAGAAGACTAAAGTCTAAAACACCTTGGGTAACCAAGACGTCTATATAGACGGTTTTGCCTCCCAAAGTAATAGGGAACTTCGGGAGAACTCCTAGAGATGGACAGGCTCCTCCGTCGAAGGCCAATAGATTCTGAGTGACGGGCCCAAGCTGCAGGGAACCTAAAGCTTGCCAAGTAGTGTACGGCATAAGACTGACAGACACCCCTTCATCCAAAACAGTGCCAGGTACTGCCTTAGCACAGGCATGTACTGTGATCTGGAAAGGCATATGGGATGGAAGGCGACCGACGATCAGGCGATTCCAATCAAAGGAAGCGACCAGACTACTTGGTGGGGGAATCGTATGATTGCCCCCATGTGCTAAAGGAACCGAAGGAGAACCTTCAGGAGCAGCTGGGTTAGGAGAGTCATTTCGGGACTCAGGAGAATCTGAAGAGACGAGAAGAACATGGGCATGATGCTCTTCCGAAACAGAGTGATCGACGGGTGGTGAACTCGAATCGACACTCTTTCCGACCAATGGTTGGTCTGGAACAGGCTGGGCACAACCAGGTTCGGGAAGAGGAGGCTGGACAAGAGAAGAATATGAATCAATCTCTTTGTCAGCAGGGGAACGATCTGCGGCTACAGAGAGACGTTGATAACCAACGGGAAGTTGGGGTGAAGGAGCTGTAAGACTTTCCAAGACAACGGAGGCTTTATCCATGAGTGGACAAAGGTGAAGGGGATGATTGCCTTCACAAAGTCTACAGGGGATTCGAATCTTCCCTTTTCCCTTACCATTCCCGACTGATAAGGTAGCATCGCCGTGAGCTTCAGAGGACGATGAGGGGCGGGCCGGATCGCGAGACCATACTTCTAGGACCCTGGGGATGCCAGGACAATCGCGAAGAAGATGGTCCTCCTTGCATAATCGACAAGGAAACTTGACCTTCCGCGGAGGAGCGGAAGGGGGCCTAACTTCAGGTATACTTGAGGGGGTAGCTACACTTGTAACCTCTCCCTTAGGAGCCTTCTTCTTCTTAGCCACCTGGTTACTCGAATCCAGAGTTTCACCAGGTGAAGTAGAAGATGAGTACATAGAAGTGGGCGTAGAAGGGGAGAGATCCACCTTAGAATCAATATGATGTTGTTCAGGTGGAGGGACAGATTGACTAGATGGTGAGATGGCAGGGACCAAAGAGGTTGAGAACAACGAAACCAGAAACCCAACGGTTGACCCTCGGAGGAACAACGTCGCCATATAAGGAGCACCAACATTTCCAAAAGGAGCGAAATGACTAGGGTTCCCATCAGAGGGGACCCCTGGGTTGGTGAACCCCCGAAAAGTTGCCATTGAGAACGAAAAAAAGCCTACTCAAGCTAACGCAAACAAGATCTAACCGGGTAAATGTGAACGTAGCCAATTAAATTTTAAGACAAAGGAACTGAACTTGACCTTTTCATGTTTTAAGAGTCGAGAAAAGGACAAAAAGGTGACTCTAGTCGCCTTCGAATGTTTTGTGAGCCCGAAGTGACAAGCTGCTCAAGTGAGCCTTTTCTTTTAAGGAGTCTGAAAAGGATCAAAAGTGACTACTCTGGAGAACTAGGCAAAAGGGTTTACCAAACAAATCCGTAAAACTGCATATACACCTTGGCAGTCATATGAAAACCAAGGACTTCTCGTACGGCAGTCAATCTTCCTGAATGCTGTGTTCGGTGCGTTACGGCTTGTAAGGCGGTAGACACGGCTTCCTGTGGATAAAGGATGATAACCTAGTGGGGTCTCCCCATATACTCGACGGTACGCAGGAGCTCAAGTCCGTGCTAGACCACTTGTTGCGTCATGGAAGGAGGAATCACCCAACCTTAAGTGAAACAAAAGTGACTAGGTTTAACGACGCCGGAGCACGTCTCTAGCCTAGACCTCTAAACAGTGAGCGTTTTGTTCCAATGCGTTTTTAAGTTCATTGAGTTCATTTTACAGTTGATCTTTGATTAGGTTTCGGTTTTCAGGTCCTACCATATGTAATCTCTCACAATTCCCTAAATGCAAGCTATATGCCAAAAAGTATCATTTCGTTCGATGAACACTAACTACCAGAGAGTTGAGAACTTTCAATCAAACAAAATGACCATAAAACAATCAACAATAACTCTAATGCAGCTAATGGCAATTAACAAAACTTTTCTCTAAAGTTATTAATCGCTAATAACAACGAAAAGCTTTATTTTCCATTAATTAATGCAAAGCAAAAGAGATTGTTTGTTTCTTTTTTGATGGCAAAATGCACTAAACAAATTTTGAGAAACAATAACAAAGAGTAAAAAGACAAATTTCACTCAATGAAAATACAATCAAGTCCATAAATACCAAGGCAGTCCTTCAGAACCAAGAGAATATCTCAAAGACCTCAATGGGCCATGTAATCTAAGCCCAAAACGAAGCCCAGCGAAATCCAAGCGAAAAGAAGAGAATCACTCGAATAACGCAATAAAAAGTTTAACAATCACTGAACAAGTGCAAGAGAGTAACCAAAAATTTGACTGGACCAACAGAAGACCAAAACTCCTAAGGAAGGCTCGATGCAGAAAGCCACTAGATGCCCTAGGGCTAAAATGTGAAATTGGTGGAAAATGGCAAACACCCAAAGTATGCAAATGTAATCTATGCACACTTTTCATTCATATCCTGAAAATGAGAATTCTAATCAGGGAAAATTTTAAGAACCCCCCCTAAATTTATAAATATAATAAATGGGCGAATCTCCATGGTATATAGGAGAAATGGAAGGCGATTTTATCAATAATATAATATGTATATATAATTTTTTGGCGAATCTCTCACGAGGCATGGCGAATATTTTACTCAATTATAAAATCTTGTAAGATCTTGGCGAGTCTTTCACTAAATAATAAAACTTTGTAAATTCCTAGTGAATCTTAGCATAGGCTACATGGTGGTTTAATTTCCCCATTTAAATAAGCTACATTCCAGGTGAATACCATGGGTCAATACCATGTGCCATTTTGGGGAATACCATGGGTCAATACCATGTGCCATTTTTGTTTTTATTAATTCTAATATTAAGGTTAATAATGGTTTTTTGTATGATATTAATAACAATCTAGTCCATGGTATTTGTCCCATAGTATTTTGGCCATAGGTTTCACGTAAATATAACCCATTTTTTGAGTGTTCGTAAATATAAGCTGACTTATGGAGTAAATATAAAAAAATGTTTTATTTGTTTACCATACCTCTCGTTTATTTATATTTTTATTAATTTACCATACCTTTTTCACAAATATGGTATTTGGCCCATAGGATTCACTTAAATAAAACCTCTTTCTTGAGCCTTCATAAATAGAACGAGGGTTATGGACTAAATATAAAAAGAGGTTTTATTTATTTACGATACGTCTAGTTTATTTATATTTTTATTTATTTACCATACCTTTTGAGTAAGTATAAAAAGACATTTTATTTATTTACCATACCTCCACTTTACTTATATTTTTATTTGTTTACCCCCTTACATGTATATAAGGTGACTTATGGAGTAATATAAAAAACGTTTTATTTATTTACCATACATTCACTTTACTTATATTTTTATTTTTTTACACCCTTACATGTATATAAGGTGACTTATGGAGTAAATATTAAAAATGTTTTATTTATTTACCATACCTCTCATTTATTTATATTTTTATTAATTTACCATACCTCTTTTATAAATATGGTATTTGGCCCATAGGATTCACTTAAATAAAACCTATTCTTGAAAATGGGCGAATGGATTCACTTAAATAAAAACTATTCTTGAAAATGGGCGAATGGAAGGTTGTAAGTCCTAATTTCAAGGGCTAAATTTACCTTTTTTACCCTCTCCCTTAAAATAAGGTGGGCTATTTGAGGTGATTTGTAAAAATGTACTATGATACAAAATATTCGCCCACTAAAAATTTAAAACCCCTTAATTTCGCCAAATGGCGAACATTCGCCCCTAAAATTATCCTTGATTCTAATTATGCAAGTGTGATCTATGCAAGAGAATTCTCAAACACACGATGATTCTAATGTAATCTAAGAACCAATCAAGTGCAAATCAAGAAAAACGGGTGTGAGTTCCAAAGATCATAAACTAAAAACACTCAAAGGCGATTAACACTCATACAAAAGCAAAAAGATGCAAAATTGTGAAAAGACTGAGACAAACCTCTAAGTAATGATCAAAGGAAATCAAATTAATAATTCCTCAAAAAAGAGACTCAAAACTAGTCAAACAAGACTCTGACACACTCAAGTGATTGAAAAAGGTGTAGCTAGACACAAAACCCAAGCTTGGAAGGCTGCAAACAAGCAAACTGGAAAAGTTCACAGGCCTGGCGCGACTATCAGGCAGAAAACTAGCGCCAATTGAGGATTGGCATGGGCTACACACTGGCAAGTGGCGCCAATTGGCGCGACTGTCATGCAAAAATAGCGCCAATCAAGTTTGCTAGCTTAAAAATAAAAAAAAAGCAGTCCAAGGCTTGGTTGACAGTATCCAGACAGACCAGGCAGCAAGAGACAACAGAGCATCCAACCCAGAAAGCTATCTAAGCAATCAAAACAAGAGAAACCAAAGAGACAAGACAAACTCCAAGTTGTTTACAAATCAATCAACAAGCTAACTCCCCAGCGGAGTCGCCAAATTGTTGTGGAGGTAAATCCCCTCTGTGGACAGAGACGATCCCTACTAGCCTAGACCGGGTCTAGCAACAATCAAACAATGCTAACACACAAGTTCCTAATTGCAAATAAGAAGTAGATGATGAGAACCTACTTGGATTCCAACACTAGTGTTCGTAGAAGAGACGTCGCCCTCATTCCTTTGCCTCCTGTGGTCACGATCCCCACGATCTCCGTGATTGGACACCTGCACATGCAAAGAACAACACAAATACAAGCATAAAATCCAATAGATGCAACTATATATCAGTCAGAAAAGATATAACTCAACATCAATCATAAGACAATGAGAGTGGAACCATAATGATAGTCATCTATTATTGATAGATAACAAAGAAGAATACAACCATTGTTCTGACGTCGAATCCTCCTTTGGCTGGGTAGTCAGCTACACAAGTCTTGCAAAGCTTGTTGGGATGGGAAACAAGCCTCTCTCTCTTTGGGTGACAAGAATCTCCTTACTTAGATTTGGCCTTATGGGTGCAAAGAAGGCTCTTGCAGCTTCAAACTCTCTATCACTATGCTGGGACTAGAACTATTGTAACTATGACTAGATTGCTCAAGGTATAGAGGCAAGCTTTTATAGATAGAAAAGAAAGAGATAGGATCAACCACATTATTCATGGGATTGGCTTTATCACTTGGAAACTTCCATGAAAGGTGGCAAACCACTTTCCCTTCTATGGAGATTCGAAGCCAAACCATCCTAGCTCAACATAGATTCAGTTGGTGAATGGGTTGAAGAGAACCTTCGGGAGCTTGTTGGTTAAAAACTTTACTCAATTCGGTTGGCGTGAGTGCGACTCTGAGACAGAGCACCAATGGCACTCCCTTTTTAGAGGATTTCCCTCATTGGCGCGGGCAGTGAACTGTGGACCCGCGCTAATGCAAAAAGAGTTGTTTTCATGGGTATTTTGCAGGAGATGTCTTCAGGGCATATGAAGCTCATACTTAGAGGAATATGATGCAAGTGGTTTCAGGTCATGTCACTTCTCACAGGTCCCGGAATGAGTCCTCCAGTGTGTGGGAGAGGGGTAACAGGGACGGTGACAAACAGTGACAAATTGTTGTGTAACAATAGTGATTACAGTGATGGGTGAATGATATTGTTGAATATGCCCCAAGGGGGGCGAATGCTAGCTGAGATGTGTTGAAGTGGATAATTAGATCACATGTAGTGGAATTGATTGTATTAGAAGAAATATTTGATGCAAACAATGATCCAAAAAATTTGTGAATATTTTCTTAAAAAACATCTTCATTACAAGACCTTTTACATATACTTATATTTGCATGTGAAACATGAGCAATACATTTTCTAAACAGTACTTCACCAATCCATCAACATAGAAAAGAATAAAAAAACCATAAAGGAATCATAACACAAGATGTGTTAATGGATTTCATCCATTGTAGACTACATATCTGGGCCCTGGGTCAAGAGTGGGGAGGTCGCTTCATTAGTCTCAGCAAAAGATAATGAGTACATAGAAAATATTTTTCAGCACAAGTATAGATCTCTCATCTTGAGTGTCATTGTCTCTCCAAGGAGATGTTCTCCTACAAAGTACTCTCACTCCCAGAGTCTTATCCCTTAACAAGAAAAATAAATGAATTCTCACAAAAGTATCATAAAATTGACATTCTCACATAAGTGGCAACAAGTCCTCTTGAATCCATTAATCAAATTAAAATCATACTCATCATCATCATCATCATCATCTTGAAATTTTGAGACCAACAATTGTAAACATGACTACTTTTGATGAAGTGTTAAAATGACCCTCTTTCATCACTCCACCATCTTGATTTTTGTGCAATGCCTAAAATGATGAATTCCCTACAAAAATTTAGATCTCATTGTCCTACTGCAACATACATAGATCACCAAAACTTGCGACATACATTCATCCTTTCACCAAAATAAAAACAAGAAAGTGGCCAAAATGAATTATTATACCTCCCAATCTGATAATGACTTGAAAATCAGCTACTGAAATGTGAAAATAGTCAGTGTCATCGTGATCCTTGTGAAAAATCATGAAATTTGAGTATAAAGTTGACCCCATTCTAACACCTACAAATCTGGGCCTTTAGGGAATTTAAAAGATTCCTCACATCGTCAAAATATTCTCTGTGTCAGGTTTCCACTGGCCAAGGTTTTGACTTTGGCTCACAGTTCCACAATGCACGGTTCTACTCTGTGTTAGAAAATTATATATTACAGAGCAATGAAACACATAAAATATTGTAGAAATATAAACACATAAAACAAGAGAGACACAGATATATGTGGTTCACCCAGTTTGGGCTACATCCACAGAGAAACAACCAGTCCTTCTTTGATTATATTATCTAGCAAACTAAAGAGATACAACCTACAACAAATATGTTGTAACACCCTCTTCGCTCTCAATCTCCTCTCTTTTCTTCACTCAGAATATAGATATGCATAGACACAATACAATTCTCTCATATATAGTGAGGGGTTGCCCTCTAGGGCAAAAAACCCTAAACTAAACATAACTTCTACTGTCAAATCATCCGCCTAATGAATGACCTAGATTGACTAGAAATTACTAGACTTTTACAAGGCAATTTTACATCTATTTTTAGCTTCAGTGGTGTTGCCCCAGAACTCCCGCCGGGGGACTGCTGGCCCCGGAACCCCCCAACTGGGGGAGGATTGCCCCTTTCAAACCCCCGTGGGAGGGACAAGTCCCCCCCACACCCCCCCGCGTGGAGGGATGTACAATTTTCTTGGGGTATACATCTGGCTAAGACCTTTGAATACAAAAGATAATCAAGCTCCACACCCAACACTCTGCACATAAATGCACTGACTCTCGACCTAGTTCCTCTAATGCTTGTATGGGAAAAAATATGAGTGTTAAATAAAAAATGTCAACATTACAATAAAGGTTCCACCTGATGCTCGTTCTACACCTGTGCTCCCCCATTGTGAGAATGGAACTTGGGTTTTAAATCAATGTTGGCAGGAAGTGATTACAAATCCTCCTAACTTGGCATGTTGGTTGGAAAATAAAATTTAGATTATAGTTGTGGAGTAGGCCGGGTTCAAAAATTGTGGCCCCCATTTTGGGCCTCCATCCATTGGATGTTGTTTGTCAGTGGTGTGTTTGGGGCCACCCATTGGGTTGGTCGGCCCGCCGCTGGTGCAGGTTCAAATCCTGACGACCCCATATTATGTGTGGTATGGTTGGGCTATTGGGAAGGATCCCTGGTCATACCCAGAGGCCTCGACTCACTTTAAATTTTATATATATTTGAATGAAAGTCGATTGAGTTGGTAGCGTTCCAACTAAGAATATATTTATTATTATTAGTTGTATAGTGAAAGAAAAAATCATCTACCTGATTTTGTTAGGGTTCACTAAAAAGATTAATGATTTGAAAATTTGGTCATTTATGTCCTTAGTCTAGTACTAAATTATTACTTGGTTTGTTGCCAACAAATTTGTCTGAGCTGCCAAATTTAGTGAGCCTTCAAATTTATCCAGCAAAAAAAATGTTGCTTCTTTCACTTGAAACATTGACTGAGAATAACTTGCACATATGAAGTCGGATTGAGGCATCATCTACACCATTGGAATTAGGACGATGAATGCTTTAATTTGTTCCTAATATTGAAGACATCCAAAGAATTGAAATTTTGAGCTTCTCCAAAGCCACTTGGATCATTCCTCCCCATTGAGGAGATTTTGGTCCTCCAAAATCATAAGCATGATTGTAATCTCGATATGCATAATAGATCCACAGTTCCGCTCTGCACGTAATTCCAAATGCACTCGCTCTGAGCCTAGTTCCTCTGTTGCTTATATGGGTAAAAATCTAAGTGTTAAATAAAAAATTTGAGCGTTACAAACAAGGTTCCACTCGACGTTTGTTCTCGGCCTGTGCTCCTCCACTATTAAAATGGAACTTGGGTTTTAAATCAATGTTGGTAGGAATTGATTATAAAGCCTCCTACCTTGTTATGTTTGTTGGCAAAGAAAATCTAGAGTATAGTTCTGGAGCGGGCCAGGTTCAAAACATCTTGCCCCCATTTTGGGCCTCCATCCATTGGATGTTTCTTGTCAGTGATGTATTTGGGGCCATCCATTAGGCAGGCGGCCCAGCCGACAGTTCGTGTGGGTTCAAATCTTGTTGACCCCATATTATATGTGGTATGGTTTGGTTATTGGGTGGGATCCCAGGTCAGACTCGTAGGCCTCGATTCATTTTAAATTTTATATATATTTGAATGAAAATTGGTGGATTTGGTGTCCCGTCATCTGAACATATATTTATTATTATTATTTTTAGAATTAAAACAAAACCATGTGCCAAATTTTGTTAGGGTTCACTGGCAAAATTAATGATTCGAAAATTTGGTCATCTATTTCCATCAATTAGTGCTAAATTATCTCTCAGTTTGTGATGAGCCTCATCATTGGGTAACTATATGCAGTTTAATCCACCTCCTAGCTTAGTCAGATCAACTCTTCTCACAATTTATTACATATTTTGATTGTATTTTGTTTAATGAGATGAGTCAAAGTGAGATATTACGCCTAGTGAACTAATGTCCATTGATTTCAGGTTTGTGAGAGAAAATCATGGAATTTTGGCTAATTAAGGGCTGAAAATCGAATGATACAAGGAGGAGAGATTGTAGGAGGTAGATCATCCTCATTTAATCCTCCCTCATTCGAATATTTCTCCATCAATCACACTAACTCAGAGTACAAGAAGCCAAGTCATGGAGATCAAAAGCCAGGCGAGCAAGTGACAATAAAAAATCTAGCTTATCTCAAGTTTGGGAGCCGAGCCTCCCTAGATTTAAGGAAGTTGTTGGAGACTTCATTTTTATAAATAAAGAGGCCTAAAGCCTCATTAGGATTCAATTTTTTGCTGTAAAAACACTAGTCATTTTCGAGTTCAAGACTTGTGGAAGACATTGCTATGTAATTTTCTATTTTGATAATGAGAATGAGCATTTCCTTGATCTAGCACTGAGTTAAGTCAGAGGGATGAAGCTCTTGGGTTAGGGCCAAACCCTAGTAGAAAAGTTTCATCTTCTTGTATTTGTATGCTTAGATTGATTTCATAGATTAATGGTTGAATTGTCTTTAGAATTATTTCATTACAAGTAGTGTAGATTTGATTAGTTTGCTTCCATTTGTGCTTTACTTTAGTAGTAGCTTAGAAGAGATAAAGGAACATAAAAAAAAAAAATTAGTAGGTGGTTCTGGCCTCACTCCTTCCTTCAGGGATCATGGTTTGAGGAAAGAACTCTATGCAGACCCAAAAAGACAGAATTCTACTTTCTCATGGAATTTAGTTTTTTCTGTAGTTAGGCCAGCATTTGATCAGTTTGCAAGAGTAGGATTTAGTTATCATTTATTTTATCCTGAATCTTACATTAGATCTCATTAATGTTCCATCTTATTATGCAATTTTTCCTCATGGATGAAGTAAGCAGCTAGCTCATGAAATTATGTTTTCCTTAGATAATAGAAATTCTTCTTGTTTACATGACTTTTGGATAGATGTCAATGTTTGATGTAGTGTAGGAGTTTCAGTAGTACATAGAGATTTCATTATCAGAAACCTCATCCCAACCTCATCCATCCATGATCATTCCTTCCTTTCACTAAAAACCTCACCAGTTTCATCATTTCACAAGAAAACTTCTCCAAGCTTGTTGAGCAAATCCAACCATCTCTCAACTCTGGTTTTGAGTTCTGAAGTGGTCCTAGGCACCCCCTTGCCTCATTACATCCACCAACCACCTTCCATAATCCTTCCATCACCTTCAACATCTATCCTTTTTCTCTCTATTGTATCCTCTAGAAATACAGGGGATCTTTTAGGCTTCGAGGACTTCATGTAGAACGCATTAGGACATCTTGTAGGTTGACCTATAGTTGTAATAAATTTGACCTACTAGTATATAATAAAGCAAATATACCCATAAATAACAAGATCAAAATAGATAAACTTTAGATAAACTTCTCTTTATTAATATCAAAACCCTTAAGGTAGAGCAACACCATACAATCACTCCTTAAGGAAGGTGAACACTCCACAATCCATACGCTTGTCAATATAATATTCCTTGACCTCTCTCAATGGTGAGTCTCTATCCTCTATATAGGATTCATAAATATAATACCATGGGTCATTACCATGGTTCTCTCAATACCATATATCTAATACAACGGCCTTATCACATTATTACTAACTAATTGTGGTCCCTTACATGATGCGTTTTAACCACCATATTTATTAACTATGGCCCATCCCATTATTACATTTTTCCCTTGGGTACCTCCCTCTGTAACCCATAATATCCTCTATAGGTATACTACATTCAACCCCCCTTAAACATGTTTTGTCCCTGAAACGTAAGAAGAACACAAATAATAGGACCTACTCAAAAGAGTAGTCCATTGGTACCATGCACGTGCATCTATCCATCCAAGAGAAAGGTGAACCCTCGATCCAGTTGGTGCCTCACTCGCTTGAGATGGAAGTTGAACCTGGTGGCTCTTCTATGTTGATGTGTTGTGGGTGGATCGTCGCACCACTCTATCAGTCGTCTTGGGGTTGTTGTCCTTATTGCTAATTCTTTGCCACCTTATTGGTTGTTGTCTCATTGGGTGATGTGGGTGGTGATATGCTGAAGCTTTAACTGATGGAATATCTTTCTTGAATTCCTCTACTATTGGTGCCTGAGTGGTGTTTAGTGCTTTTTCTGGTACCTAGTTTGATGTTTGTGTTTGGTTGTCGACCATCAAAGGCTCATCATATGGTGTGTCTGTGTCATTAGAGCTTTGTGCTTCTGCCTGCATAGTCTCTGCTTGGGTCTTAATAGAAATATCTTGCAATGTAAGTTTCTTCTTTTCATACCAAAGCTTCATAAATTCCTTCTGCACATTAATATTGAGAGTACCCACAGATTCCATCCAAGGATATCCCAAAACAACATCCATGTTATCCATATTTGAAGTATAAAAATCACAGTGCAACACATACTTATCCATAGAAATCTTCAAATCTTTATAAACTTGAACATCTTCATTATCAACCTATGTGTTTTCAATGTGTTTTACTGGAACTTGCAATTGTTTTGCCAAATTAACATTGATAAAATTATGCTTGCAACTAGGATTCACAGACATAATGATCTTCTCCTTTTGAATCAATCCATGAACCTATAATAAGGAGATACCAACCAAAAATAACCCTTTAGGTTTCTTGGTTTACTTATTTCCTATAAAAATAAAAGCTTGCCTAGGTTTTTTGGTTTCCTTGTTTCCAATATGAGACCAATTGTCCAAAAATAGTTTTTCAATTTTGTTAGCACAACATAACTTCATAATCTCATTGTCAAGTGATTTCCACCATATAGAAGCCTCATCTTTCAAATAATACCCTATGGAGTCCTTCCAAAACCATGGGTTGTTACACTTCTGATCTTGTATAAATTTTTCAATAGTCAGCCCATCAACTTTTCCTGTAAAAAACATCTTGCTAGAAGCCATGAAAAGGGTTTTAAAAAATCACTTACTTGGCGAAAATTTAAAATGGCCACAGTTCAGTCAATATTGCTTAGAATCCTTATTATGACTTATTTTCAGAAATGGAATGACCATTATGCATCTTTCCATGTTGTAAGATACCTATACCAATAGGTTTCATATTTCATGATTGGCTATGGAAGGTCCAAATATGATCTGCTTTGATGATTCAAAGATCACATATTTCCTAGAGAATCTGATTTGTGCTTATAGCTTGGTATGGACTTAAAATTTTGATGGATGGTCCAACAGTCTAATCTGGATCATTCCATGGTTTAAATTTGCAGTTGTAGAATAGAGAAAGGAGTCTGTCCAAACTGTTTAATCTTGGCAGACAAGTAGTTCAGGTAGAGAAGAAAAGGCTCCCAACAGCTTAATCTGGGACCTTGGAAGAGATAAGGGTAGAAGTAGATAGAAAAACAAAGAAAAAGCCAAAGAAAAGAAAAGGCAAGTAAGGGTTTGCAAGTCCAAGTGCACCCTCCAAGAAGAAATAAAAAATGCTAGGTAAGTAGCTGGGTAAGTAGTTGGGGTTGCAGAAAGGTTATCTTTACCATTGCAGATATGTTAACTGTGTTTACCAGAGTAAAGTCAATCAATTGACAAGGTGTTCATCTTCATCAAGTTACAGCAAGGAGCATGACTAACCTCCCTCCTTCCCCCTTCCATTTCATTACTAACATCCCCTCATCAGCTGAGATTCATGGAAGAAGATCATGGTTTCATGGTGGTTCTTGTTCATTCAAAAGCCACATTTCTTGTCTAAAAATCTTTTCATTTTGATCTACTCTCTAAACTAAGTAAGTTTCAAATAAGCTTAGTGGTTTCCCCTCCAGTTACCCCTTCATCCATATTAACTCTAACACTACTATGTAAATCCCCTACATTACCTTTTCCCCTACTAGTATTAACACCATGGTGTATAAACCCCAAAATTTGTATAAATATCCCTCCCTTTGGCATTATAGCCAATAAGTTCTCTGTCAGGAATCAAATGGCATCTGGTCACTTTGATGAACCTAACCCTAACCCCCTCCCCTCCTCTCAATTCATTTGGCCCCTTGGAAAGCTTCATTTGTTAAAAAGAGTCTCACAAATGACCTGGTTTTGCCTATACCCACTTCATTTACAAAAATAACCCCTAAATACCCACTTCGTTCTCTTATCCAAAGTATTGGGGTTGTCTTATTGCGCATTGGAAAACCTTACAAAACCCCTTTATCCATGAAACCCCTTTGAAACTACCAAAAAACCCCGAAAAACCCACTTTCCGCTGCTTAACCAAAGTTTGCGCATATATTCAATTTTTCGGAATATATTGAAAAGACATTAAAAAATATATATTTATTCCTCCGCCTGTGGCCATATCCACCTATCATGTCATCATCCCGTCCACCGTCGGATCAGATCCAAGAGATCCGACGGTCCTTATGGATATCGGAGCGGTCCCCACGACAGAGGTTTAGCGCCCGAGAAAGTGACGTTGCGTTACGTCAGGGCGCGGCCACGCGTCGCCCATTGAGGGCTCTCGGAGCAACCTCTGACAAATGCGGGGCCGTATCATAACCGCCTCGAGAAACCATGGTGGCTACGGCTAAAACCGTAACCGTTAGGTCACTCACCGCCCGGTTTACGGGTCCAGCGTCATCCCCACGTCATCACCGTGCCTGCCATCACATCACACTTTTGTCTGCATCTGTGCCAACGTGCCTGCCACCTCATTTCCCCGTGGACCAATGGCTGCCCGCCACCTCATCCGATGACGTCATGCTGACGTCATCCGAGGCTGACGTCATCCGAGGCTGACCCCACCCTATGACGTCATGCTGACGTCATCAAAGAAAAGGCGCCAAGTTGCAAAAAAGTCCATATTTTAGCCAAAAAACGCATTTCTTCATACTTTTCGCTCATTTGCTATTATTTCCTCTGCATGCTATTTCACGTCCTGAACTGCGCCACTTGCGGGAAACGACCTGAAGACCTCCAAAGCACCAATTCCACCCACAGTTACGACCTCTGTTCGCGGTTAGCCAGGTATTTCTCATAGTTCATCCTCCATACGCCTAAATTCACTGTAAATTGCTCAGAACGCTTAAGGAACACTGAAACTCACTATTTCACCGACAGTTTTCCTCTGCAACACTTCTAAATTACAACTGCAACCTTGAAACCACCGGCTGAGCCTTCATTTCCCGAGTTTTGGTCGAAAACTGTAAACTGCTCGCGCAAACGTGAGACAGTTGGTCAAGCTATTTAAACCTGCCATAGAAGACAGAGGGAGACCAAGCATTGGTCTTATTCATAATTCGAGCAGTATTTCAATTGTTGCTTGTCCACTCCACCCTCTGGTCCCTATAATTCAAAGTTGCATTGCAAAAAGTGACCTCTGTGCTGTACTACTCACTTGAACTAATTCACCTACAAGACAAAACTGAATAGACCATGAAGCCCCCAAATCCACTGAACAAACTGAGCCTCCAAGGCAAGAGACTTCAGCTGAGGCATCTACACTCCAGACTCCACAAAAGGAGGACACAAGCAGGAAAAGGGACAGAGAAACTCCCCTTACAACATCAGCAACTCATGGGGAGAAGAGGCAGAGAATCAATCCTCTTTCAGAGGAAGAGATGCCAATAAGGCAGCCTCTGGGTATGGTCCCACCCAGCAGGGAAACATCAGCAAGTTCCTTTCAACAGGAACAGGATAGAGCAATGGGAGGAGAAGTGAGTTCCTCTAGGCAGCAAAGGGAAGGTGGGCCTAGTATTAAACAATAGTTCATCGATATTAAGATGAGAAATGAGCCCATCAAGAGACAGTTGTACAACCATCTGCTAAACTTGGCTCCCACCAATCAGCAAAGACTCATGTCTGCATATGATGTGCAGGAAGGCAAAATGATCATGAGTCATTTGATGCCAACAGCAGTACAGCCCCAATCTGCCTCTGATTATTTGAGGACTAACTTGGAAGTCCTTGCCAAGGATATCCACCCAATGGACAAGATAGAACTGCACAAGCAAATGGGTGAGATGGTCTATGCTTCCCTGGCAGACCAAACTTTGGATAACTATAGGCTACAAAATAGCCTTAACAATACAGCCTCTCAACTGCAGTTGGAGAGGGCATCATCCCAGGCAAAGGACAACAGAATAAGGTCCTTGGAAGACATAATCATTGAGATTGGACATGATCCCAAAGATATCAAAGGGATACAAGAGGTATTGAAGTTGAGGGATGCTGACATGGCAGCCTTGAGGAGAAAGATCAAACTCCCTGCCACAATCCACCCTCAAACAGATGAGGTGGCCCAGCAAAGGCATGATCAAGAGGCCACAACCCTGTTGATATCTCTATACAAGGAGCTAATCCGGACTCAAGACAAACTAGGAGAATCAGAGGCTGCAAAGGCAGCACTACAGGCAGCATTGAAGCAAAGAGAAGAGGGTCAAACCTCCCAGCCTCCTCCTGAAATAATCAATCTTGAGGAAGCTCCTCCAACAACTGCCCCTCCTCCTCAGCAAACAGGGCCTACAGCACCAACTACATCAACAGCTGCACCAACAACAGAGCAGACTCATAGTCTGGATATGCAGAAGCTCCAAAATGAAATTCAAGTCCTGGAAGCTCAAATGTTGGAGCTCAATTCAGCCAAAGAATCTTTGTCTAAAGTAAATGAGAGATATGATAAGAGCAAACAGAATGTAGCTGAAAAGGAACGAGAAATAAAAGCTCTAAAGAAGAGGATAACTGAGCTTGAGAAGGAGCTCACACTAGAAAAGGTGACAGCAGAGCTAAAAGCAGTCCTTTGGGCCAATATTGGCCGGTCTATCACCAATCAGTGGCAGTACATTGAGACTATAGACGAACAAACAGTACTCATTGCAAAGGCAAACAGGGAAATACACAGAGCTAGAGCAAGCCTTGGCAACATGCCTGATGCTGCCACCAGAATGATCAATATTTTAAATAACAGGACAAGCTCTCAACTGGCCACCATGGGAATTGCTCACAGGACTGAGACAATCTCAATGGTTAAAAGGGTCCTGACACTACGAAACCTGGTTGGAACATTGGAAAGAAGAACCCAGGATATGCAGACTGAAATCAACAAGTTCATGGACAGATTTCAGGCATTACAGAACAGAGGCCTCCCCAGCATATTAAGCAGTGTAGGAAGACTGCTTACCCTTGAAAACTACACCAAGAGGGTTGATGCCTATGCTGCAGGACAAATTGCAAGACAGCCCAGCACTTCAGCAGAATCAGGGCCAGCATCAGGGCAAACTTTATACAATAGGGTGGACAACCTATTTTTTATTATGAATGAGATCAACCATCTGTTTGATGTGCCTCCAAATTTTTTTAAGTATACAGAAGCAGATGAAACCATAGAGGCAATTGTGAAGCACCAATTGCCCACACAGGAAGTCTAGAAAAATTTGACACAGATAATATTATCAAGCCAGAACCTGTAAATGTTAATTTTTGTCCAGTTTATAAGTAGTCATACACAGGCAGAATTTTGATAGATAAGCATACAGAGGAAAGATAAAGGCTGAGCCAACTCAGCAGGGCTATTCGGTCACCACAGCAGCAATCACAATCACATGTGGCAAACCCGAGAAAATACAGCGCAGCAAACATAAAGACGCATTCTCCAGCATTAAAACAAAGCGGCTCAACCGACTCACTGACCTCCAAAGGTCAAAATTATCCTCTGACAGACTTAAAGAGCATTTATGCTGCATTTAAAATTGTAATAACTTCTTTTCTACTTTCTGTACAAAGTTATGAAGATATTTTCTCTCTCAGATGACTCAATGCCTGAGATATTTTGTATAAACATTCCTATAAAGTCCCCTTCGCATGAGCTTGCAAGGGTTGTTGTTGATTTCTCCTGAAGAAGTTCTTATGCTGTAATCCTTTCAGAAGTTAATAAAGAAAGTGATGGAATTTCTCGGATTTCTGAGGTGTTGAATGCGTCCTGGTGTCTGTTGGAAACTGCTGGATTCCTGTGTATTTCATCATACAATAAGTCTCTGTAACTCTCTCTGTTATGTATTTTGTTTGTTAAAATCCATACGTTATCTAACTCTAAATATTTAGCAACAAGGAAAATGAATAACTTTCAGGATTTATTCAATGAATACCCTGGGTTCAATCTGTGTTGTTAATCAATGTTTTCTTCAGATGCAATCTAGATAAGTGTAATTCTTAATTGCTGCACTTTCAGAATACATCTTTCACAAGTGACCTTTGCCAGAGGAATTCAAGTTTTGCTCCTGTGCAACGTGCTACACTTTCACCTCACCAACTTAATAGAAAATTCTTAATTGCTTTCTATTGGTTGAAATACATCATCAGTTAAGCTAAATTTGTTTGTCTGAAATACAAAATTGGCCCTGCAGTTTTTGAACCACCAATATTTCATTTCTAAGCACTTCACAACTCCAGACTCCATTGCCCAATGATATTTTACTCTCTAAACAGTATATCATAAGACCTGAAAGAAATCCTCCAACCAAAACATAAACCGAAACCTGAGCATAATAGCTAGACTAAAACACCATCATAACAGAGACAAATCATAAAGAGAGAGCCCTCTCTGATTACAGTTTGGCTAGAAACTGTGATCCAAAGATTGGTTAGTGGTTACCCCGGCCGTATTCCCTTGGGAGTCATAGGGAACAACCTGGGTGTTAACATAATTGGCGACTCCACTGGGGACTTTTTAGGATTTTTTAATTGCTATTTATCTTCCATAGCTACCATCAAGCCTGAAATCAGTCAAGAGGCCTTAAAACTGTTTCTGCATCACAGTGACAGCTTTAGGGAAGAGCTTATTTAGGGAATCTTCATCTTAGCTTTGAAATATATATAACCATTTCGAAATCTTTATCCAGTCCTTGCAGATATAAAAACTTCCTAAAAAATCCCAAAAAGGTTGGAAGCTGGCTCCTAAGAAAAATCCACGGTATACTAGGGCAAATCCTGACCCCAAACCACCGATCATTGTTGATAATCCAAATACCATCCCAAGAAACATTAGGAGGCAGCAAAGGCAGGAGAAGCCTACTGACTTGACCCCTCATACAGTTCATCCAAATCCCATTTCTACTCCAATAAAAGTTCTTTTCCGGTCTACTCCTACTTCCCCTAGTTCACCATCCACTTCTCAAAGTCCTCCTCTCATATCTTCATCCACTGCACATATCCCCTTAACCAACACTCTTGGTACCGCTTCACCTATTATCCCTGTGGTACCCATTGTTCCTATTATCCCAGCTGCCCCTGTTAATCCTTTTAACCCTGTAAATATGGCTAATAGATATGCACCTTTGCAGCTACCGGCTAATCCTGCAGCTCTACCCCAGGATTACCAATCCAAAATCTCATATTTTGACTCCACTGGCCCTTACTCTGCTATTCAACATGCTAAGAGGATGCAAGATCACTTTGAAAACTATGAAATAGATGATGACAGTGTGAGGATGAGAATCTTTGTCCAAAGCCTGACAGATGATGTTAGAACCTGGTTCAGGTCGATCGCTGCAAATACTATCACAACCCCTGATGAGCTTTATCAGGCCTTTACTACCAGATGGGAGAAGAAGAAAGATCCCCTGCACATACTTGGTGAATATGAAACAATCAAGAGAGGTCCTCAAGAGACCGTTCTGGAGTATTGTGCTAGATTCAACAATGTGTACAATGCAATACCACAAAACCTAAGACCTCCTCCTGATTTGGCCTTGTACAAGTTCCCTGATGGATTTGATTCTGACATGGCCTATCAGTTGAAGGAAAGAGAACCTGAAACCCTTGAAGACGCTCAAAAGGCTGCTGTCACAGTGGAAGCAAACCTGATTGCCAAAAGAAACAGGGCAAGGTTGGAAAAGAGAAACATATACAAAGAAGAACCTACAGCCTTTGACCAAAAACTTGATGCAATACTTAATGGTATGAAAAGGTTGGGTGATAGGGTAGAATCAGTGGAGAGAAAAGCATCATGGGAAGCACCACAAAATAATCCTCCTAGGAATCCAAATTTTAGGAGAAATCCAAACCCAAACATTGGCAAGGCCAATGCTGATCCAGAAATCAGACCTCCATTCCAAGAAAACTATGCTGAAACATCTACGCCAAATGAGCAAGAAGATGACACCCACATCAACCTGATGGGTCTGAATGATGGGCAGCAAGTTTTTCTTAGTCAAGAGGATCAAAATGATGATGTCATTCCGCAGGTCCAAACCAAATCAGGTGAGTCATTTGATTTTAAACCAGGCTATGACACAGCTGTTTGTGAAGTTCATAAACAGTACAAATTAAGGAGCAGAACTGTAAATATAACACAGCCCGAGAAACCAAGGGACAGGCTGCAGCCTAGAAAAGCTACAGTCACTGAACCAATCAACACAACTGATTCATTTACAAAAGAGGTAACTGTTGAAGAAGTTACTGAACAACTTCCTTCAACACACTAGCCACTAGTTGTGCCTTCTTTACAGCCTAATCTAGGGGACCTTCCTCAAGAGGTGAGTGTGAAGGACAAGCCTCAGGATCAAGGTGAAAACCAGGAGGAAAACATAGTGCATAAAGAAAGGGTTGCTGCCCACAACACTAAGGTTCAAACTGAAAAACCTTTTGACTTGGAGGCTGAAATTGGCAAACTGAAAGTGGCCATTCCTCTCTCGGAATTAGCCAAACATGACATTTATAAACAACAGATCACGAAATCCCTTCGACTCACTAGTAACAAAGATGATGTCAATGTGATGGATGACACCCCAGAACTCCTGTTTGGTCCAGAAGTGGATGGAAAAACAGTAGTCACAGGGGTACTGCCTTTCTATGTCAGTTTACATATTCATGACAAAATATTACATAATGCAATGTTTGACTCAGGTGCCTCTCACAATCTCATGCCAAAATCAGTCATGGAGAGATTGAATTTAGACATAACAAGACCATATAAGGATCTGTTTTCCTTTGACTCCAGCCAAGTCAAGTGTCTAGGTCTCATAAAGGACTTATGTGTGTCTCTAGTTCAATACCCAAACAAGACAATCCTAATGGATGTGGTAGTTGCTGATATCCCACCTAAGTATGGGATGCTATTATCAAGATCATGGGGGGCCAAACTCCAAGGTTCCCTACAATTAGACATGTCATATGCCACCATCTCTATTTTTGGGCAACCAAAAAGACTGTACAGAGAGACACTTATGAAATACATGGTCAGCAGTGAAGAAAAACCTCAAAATTTTCCTATATATGTTGTCCATTCAGACATAGACTCATACATTCTTTTCAATGACACCACAACTCCCCAAAAAAGTGAGGTTGAAACCAAGATATTCATACAAGAGGAAGATGCAAATGAAAGTATTATCACCCATGAAACAACAGCCAATCAAACACTAGATGTTGCTGCTGCCCTAGTTGTCCAGAACATCCAATCAAATGATGAGACTGTCCTAGAAGACAAGCTAGAGAAAAAACCACAATTGCTACTCACATTACCAGCCCATGAACATATCATCAAATCTCCTTTCCACCAGGATATTCTATGGTTCCTCGAATTTGATGGTTCAGTTAACAAATTAGGAGCAGGAGCTGGAGTTTGGGTACACAACAAAGAAAACAGTCATGCAGAAGGCAGAGCCTATAGATTGAATTTCAGATGTACTAATAACACGGCAGAATATGAAGCTCTTTTACTAGGCCTCAAGTTAGTAAAGTTCTTACAAGCTGCCAGGGTTTCAATCATGGGTGATTCAGATTTAGTTATCCAACAAGTGAAGGGAAACTTTGTCACCAATGACAAAAGACTAAGGACTTATAGGTCTGATGTTGCTGAGGTACTAAACTTTTTCTCTGAATTCCAAATTACTAAAATTCCTAGAACCCACAATCTACATGCTCATAGTTTAGCCACCTTTGCAAGTACCTGCAAGTTGCCCTTTGAGCCCCACCATTGTTTTACAGCTGAGGTAAAACACAGACCCTCCATTCCAAACAATATCAATGATTGGCAGGTATTTGAGGATGACAAGCAAATAAATCATTTTTTAACTATGCAGCAAGAATTTGCAGGACTAAATATTGACTCTGAGACAGCAAGTCAATCACAAATACTTGAGACAACAAGTCAATCACAAATATTTGATGGAGCAAGTCCATCACAAATACAGTTTCAACAGACTACTCAGCCAATATCACCTAGAACTGCAAAACAAATGCTGAATCCAACTATATTCAATATAGAAAACATCCAGCAAATTCAACAAGTTGACTGGGAAGAGGGAGTGTCCAATGCTGAAACTGAAATCATTGAGCTGAAAGACAATTTTCTTCCAACGGGCTTAACTCCACTAGAAGACATCTTTGACTCAAATGACATCCCTAGAAAACCAAAAATGCAGCCCTTAAATGCAGCCATTGAAGAATGCAACATTGGTACCATTGACAAGCCCAAGATAATTAAATTATCTGCTTCCTTACCTCCTGACCAAAAGCCAAAATATATTGACCTCTTCAAAGAGTTCCAAGATGTTTTTGCATGGAGATATGAGGACCTAAAGTCCTGACACCTCTGTAATCCAACACACTATCCCTCTCAAACCAGATCAAAAGCCTTTTAAACAAAAACTGAGGAGAATCAACCCTATGCTTCTCCCAGCAATGGAACAAGAGGTACAAAAAATGCTCAAGGTAGGCATCATAGCACCAATCCAATTCTCTGAATGGATCTCCAACTTAGTCCCTACAAGAAAGAAGACTGGTGAAATTAGGCTGTGTGTGGATTTGAGGAATTTGAACCAAGTATCCCTTAAAGACAACTATCCCTTACCCAAGATGGATCACATTCTTCAAAGAGTGGTAGGGGCCTCAAGGATCTCATTACTGGATGGATTCTCAGGATTCAATCAAATCCTAGTGCACCCTGATGACCAAGACAAAACAACATTTACAACCCCATGGGGAACTTTCAAATATGTAAAGATGCCTTTTGGATTGAAAAATGCAGGGGCAACATTTCAAAGAGCAATGGACATTGCTTTTGCAAAGGAGATTCATGACTTTTTAGTCATTTATCTAGATGACCTAACACCTTTCTCAAAATCAGACCAAGAACATATAAAACATCTGAGACAGATCTTCCTAAAATGCAGAAAATATGGAATCTCCTTGAATCCTAAGAAGTCCCTCTTTGGTTTAGAAGAAGGCAAGCTCTTAGGACACATCATCTCAAAAGATGGCATTAGAATTGACCCAGATAGGATACAAGCTATCCTGCAAATGCCTCACCCAAGGAATGTCAAAGAATTACAAGGATTCTTGGGAAAAAACAATTTCTTGAGAAGGTTTATCCCAAACCTAGCAGAGCTAATCAAATTATTAAATAACATGCTGAAAAAGGATTCAAAAGTGAAGTGGACTGTTGAAGCCAATCAAGCATTTGAAGGTATAAAATTGGCCCTTACCCAAACCCCAGTCTTGACCAATCCTCAGTTCGACAGAGAATTTATCATTTTCTCTTTTGCCTCCCAACATACTATTGCTGCTGTTCTATTACAAAAGGATGACCAAGGAAATGAGAAGCCAATTTCTTTCTTTAGCAAAGCTCTCAGAGATGCACCTTTGAAGTATCAAATCATGGAAAAACAAGCTTATGCTTTAGTCAAAGCAATTAAAGACTTTAGGATTTATATCCTTTATTCCCATGTTAAAGCGTATGTGCCAAGTCCTATTGTCAAAGACATTCTCACCCAAGAGAATTTAGAAGGCAGAAGAGGAAAATGGATTGCCAGCATTTTGGAATTTGACATTGAGATAAAACCTACAAAACTAATAAAAGGGCAAGGCTTGGCCAAATTAATGACAGAAACAAATTTTCAAGCCTTAGACATCAATCAGCTGGACAGTGAAATAGAGCTGGCGACTCCAAAGATCAACGTAGCCTTTGAACAATCCCCCTGGTATTCTGATATCTGTTATGTGTTACAAAACCTGTGTGCTCCCCCAGGACTGTCCAAAACTAAGTGTAGGTTCTTAAAAATGAAAACATCAAGATTTTGTGTGATGGATGGCAATTTGCTTTGGAAAAACCATGAAGGTATATTGCTGAACTGCCTAATTGAGAATGAAACTGACAATATCATAAAGGAATTTCATGCAGGAGACTGTGGTGGACACTTGTACTGGAAGTCCACTGTGGATAAAATACTAAGGGCTGGATATTACTGGCCCACCATGTTCTCTGATGTCAAGAAATTCATCACATCATGTCATAAACGCCAAGTGTTTGAGGGAAAGAGACAACTGCTGCCACTTCCTTTAAGGCCTATTGCAACAGAGAGACCTTTTCAACAATGGGGATTGGACTTCATTGGGGAAATTCATCCCTCATCTTCAGGCCAACATAGATGGATCTTAACAGCCACAGACTACTTCACTAAGTGGATTGAAGCTACCCCATGCAGACAAGCAAATGATTCAATAATCATTCAGTTCTTGGAAAACAACATACTGGCTAGATTTGGCTGCCCTGATAAAATCATTACAGACAATGCTGCTGCTTTCAGATCCAAGAAGATGGTGAACTTCTGCCACAAATTTCATATTACTTTGGGCCATTCTACTGCATACTATCCCCAAGGAAATGGCCTTGCTGAATCATCAAACAAAAGCCTTGTAAATATTATAAAGAAGGTACTTGAAGAGAACAAAAAGAATTGGCATAAGAAGCTTGTGAATGCCTTATGGGCAGATAGACTAACAACCAAGAGATCAATTGGGACCAGCCCATATGAATTGGTTTATGGATTAGAGGCCAAATTCCCCTCTTCACTAGGAGTGCCTGTTATGAAGCTTCTTCAAGAAAGCCAAGCTGAACCAAATGATATGCAAAGAAGGATAAATCAAATCATATGTCTGCAGCAAACCAGAGATCAAGTTTTCAGCAGAGTTCAGGTATTACAAGAAAAACTAAAGAAGGCCTTTGACAGAAGAACCAAAGCTGAAGATTTAAATGTTGGTGATAAAGTCCTCAAGTGGGATGCAAGGAGAGAAGACAAAGGAAAACATGGAAAATTTGATTCCTTATGGAGAGGACCATTTGCTGTCCAAGCAGTGCAAGGTAACAACACTTACTTCCTAAAAAGTCTTAGTGAAACTGACCTGGATGAAGGTCCTGTGAATGGTAGGATGCTGAAACACTATTTTGACTATTCCCCATAAGTGCAGTTCGGGTTCCCTTGTATATATGCAGATGTATATATTATTTTCCGTTTAGATTGTAAAAATGCAGTTTTTTCAAGTTTATTGACTGCCAGCAAAAGGTAAATAGAATCAGAGGTCTACCAAGAAGAGAAGCACACAATTTTGGCACCTCAAAGCAGCGAACTGCAAAATTGGTAAGAACAATCAAGGAGCAAGGCAATCTGACCTGCTGTTCTTGGTCTTTCAAAAGAAAAACCATCCCCATGTGGAGCCACTGTTAGATACCTATACCAATAGGTTTCATATTTCATGATTGGCTATGGAAGGTCCAAATATGCTCTGCTTTGATGATTCAAAGATCACATATTTCCTAGAGAATCTGATCTGTGCTTATAGCTTGGTATGGACTTAAAATTTTGATGGATGGTCCAACAGTCTAATCTAGATCATTCCATGGTTTAAATTTGCAGTTGTAGAATAGAGAAAGGAGTCTGTCCAAACTGTTTAATCTTGGCAGACAAGTAGTTCAGGTAGAGAAGAAAAGGCTCCCAACAGCTTAATCTGGGACCTTGGAAGAGATAAGGGTAGAAGTAGATAGAAAAAACAAAGAAAAAGCCAAAGAAAAGAAAAGGCAAGTAAGGGTTTGCAAGTCCAAGTGCACCCTCCAAGAAGAAATAAAAAATGCTAGGTAAGTAGCTGGGTAAGTAGTTGGGGTTACAGAAAGGTTATCTTTACCATTGCAGATATGTTAACTGTGTTTACCAGAGTAAAGTCAATCAATTGACAAGGTGTTCATCTTCATCAAGTTATAGCAAGGAGCATGACTAACCTCCCTCCTTCCCCCTTCCATTTCATTACTAACATCCCCTCATCAGCTGAGATTCATGGAAGAAGATCATGGTTTCATGGTGGTTCTTGTTCATTCAAAAGCCACATTTCTTGTCTAAAAATCTTTTCATTTTGATCTACTCTCTAAACTAAGTAAGTTTCAAATAAGCTTAGTGGTTTCCCCTCCAGTTACCCCTTCATCCATATTAACTCTAACACTACTATGTAAATCCCCTACATTACCTTTTCCCCTACTAGTATTAACACCATGGTGTATAAACCCCAAAATTTGTATAAATATCCCTCCCTTTGGCATTATAGCCAATAAGTTCTCTGTCAGGAATCAAATGGCATCTGGTCACTTTGATGAACCTAACCCTAACCCCCTCCCCTCCTCTCAATTCATTTGGCCCCTTGGAAAGCTTCATTTGTTAAAAAGAGTCTCACAAATGACCTGGTTTTGCCTATACCCACTTCATTTACAAAAATAACCCCTAAATACCCACTTCGTTCTCTTATCCAAAGTATTGGGGCTGTCTTATTGCGCATCGGAAAACCTTACAAAACCCCTTTATCCATGAAACCCCTTTGAAACTACCAAAAAACCCCGAAAAACCCACTTTCCGCTGCTTAACCAAAGTTTGCGCATATATTCAATTTTTCGGAATATATTGAAAAGACATTAAAAAATATATATTTGTTCCTCCGCCCGTGGCCATATCCACCTATCATGTCATCATCCCGTCCACCGTCGGATCAGATCCAAGAGATCCGACGGTCCTTATGGATATCGGAGCGGTCCCCGCGACAGAGGTTTAGCGCCCGAGAAAGTGACGTTGCGTTACGTCAGGGCGCGGCCACGCGTCGCCCATTGAGGGCTCTCGGAGCAACCTCTGACAAATGTGGGGCCGTATCATAACCGCCCCGAGAAACCGTGGCGGCTACGACTAAAACCGTAACCGTTAGGTCACTCACCACCAGGTTTGCGGGTCCAGCGTCATCCCCACGTCATCACCGTGCCTGCCACCGCATCACACTTTTGTCCGCATCTGTGCCAATGTGCCTGCCACGTCATTTCCCCGTGGACCAATGGCTTCCCGCCACCTCATCCGATGACGTCATGCTGACGTCATCCGAGGCTGACCCCACCCTATGACGTCATGCTGACGTCATCACAGAAAAGGCGCCAAGTTGCAAAAAATTCCATATTTTAGCCAAAAAACGCGTTTCTTCATACTTTTCGCTCATTTGCTATTATTTCCTCTGCATGCTATTTCACGTCCTGAACTGCGCCACCTACGGGAAATGACCTGAAGACCTCCAGAGCACCAATTCCACCCACAGTTACGACCTCTGTTCACGGTTAGCCAGGTATTTCTCATAGTTCATCCTCCATACGCCTAAATTCACTGTAAATTGCTCAGAACGCTTAAGGAACACTGAAACTCACTATTTCACCGACAGTTTTCCTCTGCAACACTTCTAAATTACAACTACAACCTTGAAACCACCGGCTGAGCCTTCATTTCCCAAGTTTTGGTCGAAAACTGTAAACTGCTCGCGCAAACGTGAGACAGTTGGTCAAGCTATTTAAACCTGCCATAGAAGACAGAGGGAGACCAGGCATTGGTCTTATTCATAATTCGAGCAATATTTCAATTGTTGCGTGTCCACTCCACCCTCTGGTCCCTATAATTCACAGTTGCATTGCAAAAAGTCACCTCTGTGCTGTACTACTCACTTGAACTAATTCACCTGCAAGATAGAAACTGAATAGACCATGAAGCCCCCAAATCCACTGAACAAACTGAGCCTCCAAGGCAAGAGACTTCAGCTGAGGCATCTACACTCCAGACTCCACAAAAGGAGGACACAAGCAGGAAAAGGGACAGAGAAACTCCCCTTACAACATTAGCAACTCATGGGGAGAAGAGGCAGAGAATCAATCCTCTTTCAAAGGAAGAGATGCCAATAAGGCAGCCTCTGGGTATGGTCCCACCCAGCAGGGAAACATCAGCAAGTTCCTTTCAACAGGAACAGGATAGAGCAATGGGAGGAGAAGTGAGTTCCTCTAGGCAGCAAAGGGAAGGTGGGCCTAGTATTAAACAACAGTTCATCGATATTAAGATGAGAAATGAGCCCATCAAGAGACAGTTGTACAACCATCTGCTAAACTTGGCTCCCACCAATCAGCAAAGACTCATGTCTGCATATGATGTGCAGGAAGGCAAAATGATCATGAGTCATTTGATGCCAACAGCAGTACAGCCCCAATCTGCCTTTGATTATTTGAGGACTAACTTGGAAGTCCTTGCCAAGGATATCCACCCAATGGACAAGATAGAACTGCACAAGCAAACGGGTGAGATGGTCTATGCTTCCCTGGCAGACCAAACCTTGGATAACTATAGGCTACAAAATAGCCTTAACAATACAGCCTCTCAACTGGAGTTGGAGAGGGCATCATCCCAGGCAAAGGACAACAGAATAAGGTCCTTGGAAGACATAATCATTGAGATTGGACATGATCCCAAAGATATCAAAGGGATACAAGAGGTATTGAAGTTGAGGGATGCTGACATGGCAGCCTTGAGGAGAAAGATCAAACTCCCTGCCACAATCCACCCTCAAACAGATGAGGTGGCCCAGCAAAGGCATGATCAAGAGGCCATAACCCTGTTGATATCTCTATACAAGGAGCTAATCCGGACTCAAGACAAACTAGGAGAATCAGAGGCTGCAAAGGCAGCACTACAGGAAGCATTGAAGCAAAGAGAAGAGGGTCAAACCTCCCAGCCTCCTCCTGAAATAATCAATCTTGAGGAAGCTCCTCCAACAACTGCCCCTCCTCCTCAGCAAACAGGGCCTACAGCACCAACTACATCAACAGCTGCACCAACAACAGAGCAGACTCATAGTCTGGATATGCAGAAGCTCCAAAATGAAATTCAAGTCCTGGAAGCTCAAATGTTGGAGCTCAATTCAGCCAAAGAATATTTGGCTAAAGTAAATGAGAGATATGATAAGAGCAAACAGAATGCAGCTGAAAAGGAACGAGAAATAAAAGCTCTAAAGAAGAGGATAACTGAGCTTGAGAAGGAGCTGACACTAGAAAAGGTGACAGCAGAGCTAAAAGCAGTCCTTTGGGCCAATATTGGCCGGTCTATCACCAATCAGTGGCAGTACATTGAGACTATAGACGAACAAACAGTACTCATTGCAAAGGCAAACAGGGAAATACACAGAGCTAGAGCAAGCCTTGGCAACATGCCTGATGCTGCCACCAGAATGATCAATATTTTAAATAACAGGACAAGCTCTCAACTGGCCACCATGGGAATTGCTCATAGGACTGAGACAATCTCAATGGTTAAAAGGGTCCGGACACTACGAAACCTGGTTGGAACATTGGAAAGAAGAACCCAGGATATGCAGACTGAAATCAACAAGTTCATGGACAGATTTCAGGCATTACAGAACAGAGGCCTCCCCAGCATATTAAGCAGTGTAGGAAGACTGCTTACCCTTGAAAACTACACCAAGAGGGTTGATGCCTATGCTGCAGGACAAATTGCAAGACAGCCCAGCACTTCAGCAGAATCAGGGCCAACATCAGGGCAAACTTTATACAATAGGGTGGACAACCTATTTTTTATTATGAATGAGATCAACCATCTGTTTGATGTGCCTCCAAATGTTTTTAAGTATACAGAAGCAGATGAAACCATAGAGGCAATTGTGAAGCACCAATTGCCCACACAGGAAGTCTGGAAAAATTTGACACAGATAATATTATCAAGCCAGAACCTGTAAATGTTAATTTTTGTCCAGTTTATAAGTAGTCATACACAGACAGAATTTTGATAGAAAAGCATACAGAGGAAAGATAAAGGCTGAGCCAACTCAGCAGGGCTATTCGGTCACCACAGCAGCAATCACAGTCACAGGTGGCAAACCTGAGAAAATACAGTGCAACAAACATAAAGACGCATTCTCCAGCATTAAAGCAAAGCGGCTCAACCGACTCACTGACCTCCAAAGGTCAAAATTATCCTCTGACAGACTTAAAGAGCATTTATGCTGCATTTAAAATTGTAATAACTTCTTTTCTACTTTCTGTACGAAGTTATGAAGATATTTTCTCTCTCAGATGACTCAATGCCTGAGATATTTTGTATAAACATTCCTATAAAGTCCCTTTCGCATGAGCTTGCAAGGGTTGTTGTTGATTTCTCCTGAAGAAGTTCTTATGCTGTAATCCTTTCAGAAGTTAATAAAGAAAGTGATGGAATTTCTCGGATTTCTGAGGTGTTGAATGCGTCCTGGTGTCTGTTGGAAACTGCTGGATTCCTGTGTATTTCATCATACAATAAGTCTCTGTAACTCTCTCTGTTATGTATTTTGTTTGTTAAAATCCATACGTTATCTAACTCTAAATATTTAGCAACAAGGAAAATGAATAACTTTCAGGATTTATTCAATGAATACCCTGGGTTCAATCTGTGTTGTTAATCAATGTTTTCTTCAGATGCAATCTAGATAAGTGTAATTCTTAATTGCTGCACTTTCAGAATACATCTTTCACAAGTGACCTTTGTCACAGGAATTCAAGTTTTTCTCCTGTGCAACGTGCTACACTTTCACGTCACCAACTTAATAGAAAATTCTTAATTGCTTTCTATTGGTTGAAATACATCATCAGTTAAGCTAAATTTGTTTGTCTGAAATACAAAATTGGCCCTGCAGTTTGAGCACCACCAATCTTTCATTTCTAAGCACTTCACAACTCCAGACTCCATTTGATATTTTACTCTCTAAACAGTATATCATAAGACCTGAAAGAAATCCTCCAACCAAAACATAAACCAAAACCTGAGCATAATAGCTAGCCTAAAACACCGTCATAACAGAGACAAATCATAAAGAGAGAGCCCTCTCTGATTACAGTTTGGCTAGAAACTGTGATCCAAAGATTGGTTAGTGGTTACCCCGGCCGCATTCCCTTGGGAGTCATAGGGAACAACCTGGGTGTTAACACATGTGATATAAATCCTGATCTAGGGACTGGAATTTCAAATTTGTACTACAACTTTCTTGCCGTCACAAAAATTTCTGAAAAAAATGATTTTAAATCAACGATATCTCCCTCATCCAAACTCCAATTTGATCGATTTGTTTTTTGAAATTGGGTAATATTTCAAGAGGATCTCATATCTTCAATTAGTATCTCAAAATTCCCCAAGAAAAGGACAAACATTAACTCGATATCCACTGTCCATGAATTTTCGTCAAAACATTTCTGCAACATAGCTGATTTCTAAATTAGTGATATCTCCCGCATTTGGACTCTGCTTCGGCGGATTTTTTTTATTGAAATTGGGCATTTTTCGCAAAGAATCCAGATCTGCAATTTGTTTCTTCAAATTTTGCACTAGAAGTTACAAATCTGATCTACAAACTCACCTCCCCAAAAATTTCTTGCAAAAAAATAAAAAATAATATCTCTTCACTTGCCCAAGAAAGTGCTATGATACCACTTGTAATAGATCTAACCTGTAAATATATGAAATGATGCCAATATACCCAATAAGTGTAAATAATTTCAAGAGAATTACAAACACAAAATATAGAAATGTTTCTTTATTTCTCAAAACCCTTAAGGTATGGTAACACCATACAATCACTCCTTAAGGAACGAGAACACTCCGCAAGCCATATGCTTTTTAATACAATATTCCTTGATCTCTCTCAATGGGGAGTCTCTAGTCTCTATATAGGATTCATACATACAATACCATGGGTCATTACCAAGTTTCTCTCAATACCATATATCGAATACCATGGGCTTATCATATTATTCCTAACTATTTGTGGTCCCTGACATGATGTGGGTTAACCAATTTATTTCTTAACTATGGCCCATCCCATTATTACATTATTCCCTTGGCTACCTCTCTCTGTACCCCATAATATCCCCGCTAGGTATACTACAGTAGGTTGAATTGAGGAAAAAGCCTCTAGGAAGCTTGAAAAGGACCCCTACTAGTTTCCCTTGCCTTCTAATCATTCACCATCATCCCTAAGCCACCTGCCACATCACCAAAAGAAGTTAGCTTTCACACTTTAACATAAAAAATACAAAAATAAAAACATATTTATTTTTTTCATTTATATGCACAGCAGTAAAATGTTCAATGTTTTAATTTGCATGCCTAGGACAGTAGGATTTCCTCCATCTTAACTTAGCATTCTTTTGAAGAAAAGCCTCTTAGCAGTTAGCTAGAAAAGTGGTGTGTTTTAGCATTTGATTTTAGTCTTTTTCCTTATTGCAGTAGACAATCTTTCTCTTAGTGTAGACTTCTCTTTTTCTCATTGGATTCAAGCTTCTTTTGAATCCATAGAGGTCTGCTTTGAAAAACCATAGTGTTCTATCGCTAGCTTAGCAGTGACAAAGAGAAAACCCATGACATTTACTTGTGTATACAACACTGTCAATTCCAAGTTTGTAGCAACCCCGGGTTGATAAAGTAAAGTTGGTAGCCCTATGAGTTGCATCATTCTTGCTGAAATACTAGTGGTCATCACTTTTTGGAGCTATTGCTGGGGAGGTGTCTAAGTAATATGTGATTAATTCTTTCTTTATTCCATTTCTTGTCTCTGATCTTTTGCTATTAGCTTCATTTCTGCAAAATTAATTTAGATTGCTTTCTTTTCAATTCAACATTATTTTCTTTCTTTCCCATTCTGCAAGTTAGCTTTCATTCGAGCAGTTAGTTTTCATTCAGTCAGTTAGTTTCCATTCAATTTGTAATTTCAATTCTGTAATTATTTGCAAAGCTTGAAAAAGAAAACACAAAACAAAACAAAAACACTTCTTTCATGCCTTGTAGGAATAGGAATAACTTAGGGAATTTTTTTCCAAATACCCCCACCACTTCAAACAACCAACCTTCCCTCTTCTTCGGTGGCTATGAATTGGAGGAACCCTTAGGTGAACAACCAGAGACATTTGAAGAACCTGTAGGGGGAGAAGAAGAAGAAGAACCCATTCCAACTGACCCAATGGCTGAAAATAGAAATGATAGAGGAAATAGAGAAAGACTTTAGGGTGCCTTTCCCATAAGAGAAACTAATGGGGATACCAAGATGAAGAATATAAGCCCCTTTGCTATTCCTAATTTCCATGGCCCGACCTCAGAAGATCCAGACACTTTCTTGTTTGAGTTTGTTGTCATATGCAGAACCTATGATTACACCAATGATGGGCAGAAGTTGAAACTATTCCCATCCACTCTCAAGGATGCAGCTTTGCGCTGGTTCAAGGGTTTACCTAGGGATAGGATCACAACTTGGGCTCAGATGCAGCAAGCCTTCAACAAGTAGTATCGAGACTAATGCAGGTCTAAGGACACTAAATAGGAAATTTTTAGGATGACCTTAGGGCATGATGAATCCCTAGAGGATTATGAAGAAATATTTCAACTTAGCTACAAAAGGGCCAGGTGCACACTTGACCCTGAGTCACTGAAACTAGTGCTACTTAGAGGGGTAAGGGAAGACCTTATGGATACCCTGAACTTGCTAGCAGGAGGGGACATCTACCAACTACACTATGAAGATATCAAGACTATCTTTAGTAACCATTCTAAGGAAACTAGGAAGAAGGGTAGGGGTAGTCAACCAATGGCCAGTCCATCCTCTTCCACTACATCCATCAAGGGTGGAATTGGGAACATGCTGGAAGATTTCAAGAGTGAGATGTTGCAAACCCTTTCCCTCCAGATGGGCACTATGCATATTAAGAGAAAATAGGAGGAAGCCGAGAGAGCCTTAGCCATTTTCTACCCTATATGAACAAAGAGGCACCCGAGGAATGAATGTTCATTGAACTTGATTGAAGTCTACTCAGTCTATGAAGAAAACCACTCCAAAGACAAGTGACCTTCTCTACCTGGACTAAAATCTGTGTATCAGGGAGCTAAAGGGGTGACTGAACAACTCTGCTACATAAATCAAAGGAGACCTCATGGGCGTCGGCCATACTAGCAGGGCATGCAAGGGTCATCCCATGCCTATTATAACACCAAATAGACCACATCTATTCCCTCTTGGCGGCCCCCTACTCATCCTTCCTGGTCTACACCTCCTCCTTAGACCTTTGCACCTCAATATCATTCCCTGTGGACCAGTCATATGCTTTGCCACAATCTCAATGGAGTGCACCACCCCAGGGGTGGAGGCCCCCATACAACAATGCTCTAGATTTATTGCCTCCACCACCTACTCAACCATATATTTTATACCCTGCTCCACCTAAACAACCCCAGATGTCTACCTAGCCAAATTGGAACCTGAAAAATAGATAGGAACAACAAGTATATAGTGGAGAGACATCCTATCCTGCTTATGCTATGGAGATTCAGGAAATCAACCTAAGATCTATGAGAGTACTCCTGGACAACCAACCTCTACATCCACCTGGGGAGAGTGAGGAAGAAAGATTGGAAAGCATGCCTAAAGTAAATCCACCACCCTTTCCTGAGAGACTAACTCATATAGTCTAGCCTACCCTAGAAGAGACTGAACTTCTAGGAGAATTGAAAAATCTATGTGTCAAAATTCCACTTCTCCAAGCCATAAAAGATATACATGTTTGCAACAAGTTGATTAAGGAGAAGTTCTCCAAACATCCAGGGAGGCGAAAAAGAGACACACCTACCATTAATGTCATTGGACATCTATCCGGCTTAATGATGGGGCAGGTAATTTGTTTGAAGTATTTGGGCCCTGGAAGCAATGTACTATATGTGCACATCAATGGCACCATTGTCCCACACACTTTGATTTATCCTTGGTCTACCATTAATGTGATGACTAAGGACACCATGCTCAAGCTCAATCTCCAGGGTTCATTGAGAAAGACCACAACAACCTTGCAACTTGCAGACCATTCCACAGTGACCCTTGAGGGGATTGTGGAGGATTTGATGGTCTCCATTGAATCTTGGGACTACCCTGTAGATTTCCTAGTCCTCCAACCTAAAGCTAAGCTTACTGGTTACCCTCTCATCCTTGGGAGGCCCTGGTTAGACACTGTCAATGTATACATTAGCTTAACAGGGTTGGAAATATGACTATTAAAAATGGGCATATGTCCAAGTAGTTAGTCTTGTACCCTCCTGCTCAGCCATCTCTAGAACATGACTTACCTTTATGGCTGGAATATGAGGAAGAAGATGAAGTTTATTCAACACAACTCTATACCTTAGAAACAGCCATGGGAAGAGGACAACCGGATGAAGATGATTTGATTGAACACATACTCCAAATTCCAACTCCTAACACATTGTCTTTAGAGGAAGTAGTAAAGGAAACCTAGAACAACCATCAGATTGATCTATGCTTAGTTGATTCAAACCCTCCCTGTGTCAAAACCATTGAATTTGGCCTTGATAGAACCTTGAAAATCAACCCATCTCTTTATGTACACTAGGAAGAAAAGTTGTGCAACATGCTAAAGAAACATCTGGATGCCTGTGCTTGGAGTTACAAGGAAATGAAGGGAGTGCACGCCTCGGTGTGTACTCACCACATTTATATCAAAGAAGGTTGCAAACCAGTTCATCAACCCCAAAGGAGAAGGAATCCCGCTCTCAAGGATATAGTCAAAGAAGAACTACAAAGTTGATAGATGCAAGATTAATTTACCCTATGTCAGACAGTGAGTGGGTCTCTCCTTTGGTGTTGGTTCCATATAAAAATGGGAAGTGGAGGATTTGTGTTGATTACAGAGAGTTAAACAAGGAAATAAAGAAGGACCACTTCCCTCTACCTTTCATTGACCAAGTGCTAGATGGCTTGGCAGGTAAAAGGATTTTCTCTTTCCTAGATGGGTTCAACGGGTACAATCAAATCTAGATCAGCCCAAAAGACCAAGATAAAACCACCTTCAGTTGACCTTGGATTACTTTCACCTATAGGGTCCTTCCCTTTGGCTTATGCAATGCCCCTTCCACTTTCCATAGAGTAGTCCTGAGTATCTTTGCCAAGATAGTCCACACCCTATGGGTGTGATTTCCAGGAGGCTCTATCCAACTTAGATAAGGTGTTCAATAAATGAATTGGAATGATCCTATCCCTTAGTCCTAAAAAATGTGAGTTCTTGATGAATGCAAGGATTGTTCTAGGTCATTCAATATCCCAGGAAGGACTGTAGGTGGACCCAAACAAGATAGCCATCATCCAAAGAGTCCCACCTCTACAAAAACAGAGAGATGTCAAAAGTTTTCTAGGTTTAACTCGATACTATCGGAGGTTTATAAAAGACTTCAGCAAGTTAGCTTCTCCTTTATTTGGGTTTTTGGCCAAAGGCTCTGAATTTGTATGGTCAAAACGTTGTCAAGAGGCCTTGGACACCCTGAAGGAAAAGTTGACCACTGCACCTATTCTCCGAGGCCCAAATTGGGACCTTCCTTTCCATATACATGCTGATGCCTCACACAAATCCATTAGAGAAGCTCTAAGCTAGATAGATAACAAATTTCCTTATGCCATTTACTTTATCAGTAATAATCTGTCAAAGGCCGAACTGAACTACACAGTGACCGAAAAGGAGTTCTTAGCTGTTGTGCATTCATTGAACAAATTTAGGCATTACAATACAGGTTATCAAACATTTGTACATTCTGACCATGATGCAATTAAATATTTAATGAATAAACCTGATGTGAATGCCCAAATTATTATATTGTTACTTTTATTACAACAACTTGATCTAACTATTGTTGATAAGCCTCACAAGGAAAATGTTGTTGCAGATTCTTTGTCCAGATTAACTTTTCCTGTAGGGGAGGAAGGAATGGTTGATGATCAGTTACCGGATGAACACTTATTGGCCATTTCAGTTCTCTCTCCATGGTTTTCCGACATAGAAAACTACATGGTGTGTGCACAGTTCCCACCAAATTTGTCCTCCAAAGAGAAAAGCAAGATTGTGAGGAAGAGCACCCCATTCACTTGGATTGGGGAAACCTATTCAAACTAGGCCTGGATCAAATTCTGAGAAGATTTGTTATGGAGGAGGAAGTCTTTGACATGCTTATGACTTTTCATGATGTGCCTTGTAGAGGCCATTTTGCAGCCAAGAGAATAACATTCAAGTTGTTACAAGCTGCTTATTATTGGCCCACTCTTCATCAGGATGTCAGAAGGAATACTAGTCAGTGTGATCAATTCCAAAGGATGGGAAAGCATACTCCAAAGTATGAAATGCCTCAGCAACCTCAAGTGACCTTTGAGCCATTTGACAAGTGGGGCATGGATTTCATTGGACCGATTGACCCTCCATCTAAGAAAAAGAAATACATCATTGTGTGCACCGGCTATTTGACCAAGTGGGCTGAAACCAAGGAAATCAAGGCAACAACAGAGGAGAAGGTGGATGAGTTATTAAGGGAAAATGTATTTTACAAGTTTGGGTACCCTAGAGAACTAGTCATTGATCAAGGCGGCCATTTTACATGCAACATGATTGAAGACTTGTTAAGCCAGCACAAGATCAAGCATAGAACATCCACTCATTATCACCCACAAGCTAATGGGCAAGTGGAGGTGACCAATAGAGCACTGGAGGCAATTCTGACTAAAGTGGTTAGTAGCAACAAAAACGATTGGGCAGATAGATTAGTTGAGGCTGTTAGAGTGGGTCTTGTCAGTGCTCCGTTAGAGATCAAAACTCTTTCTGCATTTCATTTTTAGGTGTCTCGCTCCATTCACTCAGCTACATTCTGCTAGGGGCATGCCATAACCTGACGGAAGGGCCTTACCATTCATTCCCCTCATGTCTTGTACCTGCTGGCTCGGGTCTTTTCATCAATGTGTATTAAAGTCCATGACAGTCAATGTTTGATCTTTTAGTGGACGAGAGTCATTTCGGTCATTAAGTCTAGGGATTAGTCATTATTTCTTCAAACAATGTCCAATAAAGCTAGCAAGGCCAGAGGGAGGCTCTTATGAAGTTGTGATTCAAAGACTTTCATCGTCATGTTGATAGAATACGACTGTTCTTCAAAACTCTGTTTTGAAGAAAAGTCAACAATTTGTCATTTGTCAAAATTTTCAAAAGTTTCTTAGTGTATTTCTCCAAGGGCAGCCCTGGTCTCCTTAGCCAAATTCCATGTCGGCTAACCCTGCAAAAAATCACCAAAAAATTTCATCATTTTAGTCAAAGAAATCAAAAGGAAGTGTGAAAAGCAGAGTTGTATTAATTGTGAAAAAGTGTCAGTGAAAACATTACAAAATGGGTTTTGGAGGAAGAAAAAATAAAATCCAACTCCTGCAAAATATTTCTCCAAGTTATATAAATCATTTGTGTCAAGTTACATTCAAGAAATCTTATTGCAAAGTTGAATTTGGAGGTTGGAGAGCAAACTGCCGTTTGGAAAGGCCGTGACTATGTTAAGAATTGGAGCCCAGCGCACAGGTGGAGTAGCGCGACGCACATAGAGCGCCCGGCGCACTGGGGATATCTGCCCAGTGTTAATTTGAACAGGCGTGACGCACACAGAGAGCGTGGTGCACTGGGTTCCTAGCACGGCGCATACACACAGAAGCCTAATTTTGCTCAGAATTTGCAACCAATCACCTTCAATCCCTTGAATTTTCTAGCTGGGGTCAATCTCTCAGTGTTTCATCCATTTTTATGCTAGTATGATGATAGTTTATGGCGGCTTATGGTTGCACAAAAACTCTTAAACCCTACCACTTAAAATCATCAAAGAAAATGCTGTTAGGGTTACAAAGTCATTGTGTTGGTGCCAAGGTTCTTCCCCCATTTCATTTTTCCTTCTTGCCCTCATTCCCTTCTTACCTATTCCACTTTTCCCATTTCTCCCTATCCTAAAATGCTACTAAAATCATATTCCCTATCCCCTCCACACATTGGTCAAAGGTAAAACCCCAAACCCTACCCCATATAAATTTTCCTAACACCCCAAACCCTACCCTATATAAAATCTCATAAACTCCCTACTCCCTAAATAAAATTCCTCCTCATAGTCCCTAATCCCTTCATATTATTCCCCTTCCTAACAGTCCCTTGTTGCATTTTCTCCTTGGTGGAAGATTTCAACACATCAAAAAGAGCAGTTCAAGCACAGTTCACACACAACGGTCATCTTGTCTTTAGGGTATTTTGTATAGCAGTCATGGCATCTGAGCATTCATCGGACTATGAGGTGGAAACCCAAAGTGACTCTCCCTTGGAAGAACAGGCACCCCGGAGGCCACATAAAAGTGGCAGACATGCGAGAGAGGAACCGACCACCCTTACGGAATTGCAGGCCTGTCCTCTTGCTATGTGATGTTTTCAGCATCAGTCATGTTATGAGTTTTGTCAAAAGGTAGCTACTGTCCAATTTCATCATGAGTTGGCTCGTCTTTATGTGCTGCACTTGCACGGAGATCAAGCTATCTTGGCTGGTTTCACATTCACACTCACACCAGAATCTGTCTCATTAGCGACCGGTATACCGAACATTGGTGAACCATGGCACAAGAAATAGAAGATTGACCGGCAGCATTATGAGCCTTACATCAAAACTAGTTTCTTAAGGCAGCTCAAGAGAGTGTTTCCATTCTGGTATCTGAAAGATGAATATGCTCCACTAATGAGATTAATAATGAAATATTTCAGCTGTGAGGGGCGATTCTCTCGTCTTTATGCTTATCACATCAGGTTACTCATGCATTTCACCAGGGTACAGATGATGAAAATTTCGTATTTCATTTCCCGGAACATAGAGAGGATGACCACCTTTATACAGTGCAAGACACCTTAGCAGCAACTTAACAGTGTCTATCATTTTGCTCTTATCAAGATTTTGGTGGTTCATCAGCTTGGATTGCAAGGCATCACTTGGGATGATTTCATCTCGCGAGATTTCTTCAGAGCTTCACGAAGAGTATCAGAGGTTAAGCATGAGGGTGAACCTTCTCATCGGTATGAGTGCCATGAGACTGCTAGTATGCCGATATTCGTCACATATCAGAGGGGTGCTAGACATTTGTTTGCAGCAGCAAAGCGAGTGTTATCTCCACCTGGGGTGGAAGGGGCCTCGCTTCCTCCATTAGCGTCACAAGAACAGGCCAAATGCAAAGATCCAATGCAGGATGAGGGGCCTTCAGGTCAGCCATCAGGTGAACGAGATACCGACTTCATCCTCTTTCATGATGATGATACAGATACGGGTCCACAAAGCGCCAAGCTTAGAGAGATCATCCAGGAGCAGCAATCAGAGGTCAAAGCCTTATCCCTTGACTTGGAGAGGGCTAAGTGGAACATGAAATATCTGGAGCAGAGGAACAAACAGCTTTAGGATCAGCAAGCAATCATGGAGCTACAAAACATTCGCGAGAATCACCAAGCTGCGCAAAGGCGAAGAGTTGAGCTCACGTCATTAGAGCAAGAGATTAATGAAGATCAGGAGGCCAACCTCGAGAGAGTTAACATGAACTTAGAGAGGCTGCTGGACAAAGCTAACAAGGACCATGCATTGCTGAGACACCTGGCTTTCCACTACATGACGTGAAACAAAGTGTGCAAGGCCCGAATCAGGAATTTGAAGGCGAAATTGAGGAAGGCAGTCAAGAAGCAAAAGAGGCAAAGGGAGCTCGATCGACTTTAGATATTGGCTAAGGCCTCTTTAGCCCAGCATAACACTTTATAAGGAAGCTCCAGCCCAAATTTCAAGAAATTTGGGGCATTTTTGGTGTTTTTGGAATTTTTTGTGCAAAAAATAGGGTTTTTCTCCCTATGCGTCGCGCCACCTGGCGCGCGCTTACACTAGGGAGCTCCAAATGACAAAATGTTTGAATTTTTGGATTTTCCATGGAAAATCATGACTTTTGGTGCATGGCCAAGAAGTTTGGGCCAATTTTGAGTCCTCAGGAGGTCAAAAACACCTAAAAAATGACCTCTCTGCCCCTATTTTGACACACAGGAAGCAGTCTTGGGAGATTGCAGTTTTGGAGGGGAAAATGGGCACCAAATTCAGAAATTCCACTTGGGTTAGAGAGTAGACAGGTAGGGTTTTCCAGCAAGCACACTTGGGCTCAATTTGGACTTCAGAAGGTGACTCAAAGCTAGCTCCAAAGTAGCGCGACGCATACGGTTTTTGGCGCGGCGCACAGAGACCCAAAGGCCAAAATCGCTCCTGCTTTGTGAAATTTCGATTCGAAATTTTCTCCAAGTGGGCCCGCTCATTTACAATACATTTTTCCTGGCATCAAAGGAAAAGTTTAAAAAGCATTTTTGGCTTCTATCCAAGTGGCCAAATGAAGGCGAAAAGCCACGCACAAAATCTATGCTCATATTTGTTTTTTTCTAATTGGTCTTCGTAGAAAATTAAATGTAACTACTGATGGTTGGCTCTTCATTACCTGGGTTGATCGACCTTCTCATGGCAAAGCTTATTTATTGTATTGAGAGTCATTTTGTAAAGGGTTGGAATTTCTGGGAAAATGTGGGAGAGAAACCCAGTCACTCACTGTACATTTTGACAGAGAATTAATGAAATACTGCAGCTCTGGTTCATGAGATTCATGTGGCATGAGTTTAGGAAGTGTATCTTCTTTATGTTCCATATGTATTTTGTTATGTTTCATATTTTCATTCATATTAATTTCCAATGAAAGCTTTCTAAGTAAAAAGGTAGAATTCTGTGTGTTGTTCTGCCTTGGGATAGTTTTCACATTCTATGTTTTCTTCTGTTGAAAAGGATTCATGTATTTATGCCCTTTTCACACTCTTAAACAATCTCTCCACTTCATGTTATTTCGAATCTAATTGCTAGACTTTCCGCCTATCTTGCCTCATGAAATAATCTGCATCTTTGAGTTAAATTCTCTGCTCATGTTGGTCCTTGGTCCCCCACATCCCAGAAAACTCAGTAATTTGTCAAAATACCTCTATCACATCCATTTACCTAGCCTAAAATCAATATTCATTTTTGAGTTATCTCAGACCCTATTGTTTATTTTCCTGAGTGTGACTCGGAGAGAGCCCTCTCCTGTTCTGGTAGGGCTAGCTACCAGACCGAGCATGGTTTGTGGTTACCCTGAATGTTGCCTTCCTTCAGCCTAAGGCAAGATTTGGGTGATAACATAGTGGCGACTCCACTGGGGAAGAAATTCTTTGTTTGTTAGTCTTCTCCGTTGTGTAAACGGCAGGCTTAACCTACAAACACCCCATACTTTTGATAATTCTAATCTTCCGGATGATAAGTTTAGGATTTGATAGGCTGAGTAAGCTGTTCATGCCCTTTTGATTTTTTTTTAAAATAGCACGCTGGCTTCGAGACGATATACCAGAGCCAATCCAGATCCAGATCCTCCTCATATCTACGAAAACTCCAATTTGATTCCAAAACTCCTTCGTCAAGAGAGCACTATAACTCCCGTGTTCAAATCCCATTCATGTCCTGACATTTTTGAGTATCTTGAAGAGCTTGAGTTTGATGAGCGGTTTGAAATATCATTGTTCAAGACCAAATCCGAAAGGGCTGTTGACTATACTGTCCCCAATCCATAGTTTCTTGTAGACCTAGAAATTGAAAGGGCTAACCGGTCAATTGATAATTATATTGCGACACAGCTTCAAACTCAAATTGTTAATTCCCTACAAACTGCACACACCCATCCAACACCTCCAAGACCAAACCCATCAAGAGTGATGGCTGCCCATTTTGCACCTCTTGTGCTGCCTCAGGTTCTAGATGATATGTCGGCAGATTATCAAAGCAAAATCCCTTTGTTTGATGGTGCCCCTCACAACATTACCGCTCAGCAACATGTAGACAGAATGGTAGATTTCTATGACCTTCATGAGATCGATGCAAAAAATGTAGCAATGAGACTCTTTGTACAGACATTTGCAGGTGAAGTTAGGAAATGGTTCAGAGGTTTGCCAGTTGCACGTATCGCTACGTTGGCCGAACTGCAAAGACAATTTTATACCGTTGGGAAGTGAAAAAGAATCCTCTTCAAATTCTTGCTGAGTATGAGCAGATCAAATGAAATGTTCGTGAGTCTGTCCAAGACTACTGCATTAGATTCAATTCCATTTATAATGAAATTCCTGGTCACCTAAGGCCACCTGTGGGACTAGCTATGATGAAATTTCCAGATGGTTTTGATGCTGACATGGCTTATCAACTAAGAGAGAGAGACCCGGCCACAATGGAAGACATGCAGAAAATTGCGGTCAGCGTTGAAGCAAATCTGTTGTCCAAGAGAGTTAGAGCAAAAGCAGAAAAGAAGGTCACAGTCAAGGAAGAGTCTTCCTCGATGGATCAATTACTCAAGAAGGTAGAGCAGATGCTTGAAAGGGTGAAACTTGACAAACCTGAGCCACAAGTTAGAAATCCTAACTTCTGTGGCTAGCAACAGCCACAATATAGGATAAGGCAGAGAGATCAACGAGCCCAAGATCAAACAGCACAACAGCCAGTACAGACACCTCTGCAGCAAAATTTTGTGAATGGATCGGAGTCTGATGAGGAAGGGAAGGTAATAGGGGAAGAGAACCACTTTTTTACTCCTGATGATTTGCCTACTTACAATACTGAAGAGGAGGAGTATACAGAAAGTTCAGCTGCACACAAAGACGCAGATTTCATTCTAGCAAGTGACACAGTTTTGGAAGAAGAATCAGAGGAGTATCAAAGAGGCTATATGAATGCTCTGTTCACTCAGCAGTGGCAATATTCACTTAGAAACAGAGATGTGCCGATTAACCCAATTCAGAAGAGGAAGGAAGTTTTGGCATCAAAGAATGATTCGTCAGTTGCACAAAAGAAAGGCAAAGAGGCACTTGGACCTGATAGCAGCAATTCACCATCAGCAGAAAAGTCAAATCAAAAAATTGTATCGAGAGAAAAGGAAAGGAAAGAAGTCTCGGTCAAAGAGGTAGAAAAGACTTCCGCTTTTAGTTTGGAGAATGGAATTTCTAAATTGAAGGTATCCATTCCCTTAACTGAAATAATGAAGAACAACAGTTATAGAGGGCAAGTTTCTAAGATTTTGAATTGTGATCCAATGTCTGATATGGTGAATGTCGAAGATGATCAACCCGAAATGATTTTTGGGCCAGCATTGAATGGTGAGTCTCCAGCTAACGATGTGCCACCTTTTTATATCAGTTTAAGATTGCATTATTTTGTGTTACACAATGCCATGTTCGATTCCGGAGCTTCTCACAATCTCATGCCCAAGGCTATCATGGATAAGCTGGGTTTGGATATCACCCGGAAATACCATGATCTCTATTCGTTTGATTCCAGCAGAGTAAGATGTATTGGGCTCATCAAAAACTTGGTTGTAAGTCTGGATCAAATCCCAGTGAAGAATGTTTTGATGGATATTGTAGTAGCGGACATTCCTCCCAGGTTTGGCATGCTTATTTCCAGGTCTTAGGAAGCAAAATTGAAAGGGACACTACAACTAGATTTCTCCTATGCAACAATTCCGGTGTTTGGCCAGATGAGAAAACTGTATCGGGAACAAAAAATGAAATACATGATTACAAGCAAGGAGAAACCCATTAATCATCCAATTAATTATGTACATACAGATCTAGAGTCTTTTGTTTTGTATTCAGATAGTTTTAATGATGTAGATAGTTAGTTAGTTGAAGCAGAAAGCATTCCAGAAATAGTATAAAATTTCAGAGAAGTTTTGAAGAAAGAAGGACAAGGACAGCAAAACACCATTGAGAAATCAGCTGAAGATAATGGACAGCAAGCAGGAAAAACAGAGCCAGCAGAATTTTGGCACTTGGAAGAAGAGGAAGAAGGTTTGTGGACCATGGATTTCGACGGTGTAGTGGGAAATGATGGTGCTGGAACTGGTATTTGGGTACGCAGTCCTTTCTCTGCCCCGAACAAGGTGCCTAGTAATGTGCGGGTATGCTCTTACAAATTAGCTTTTGATTGTTCGAACAATGAGGCCGAGTATGAAGCTCTGATTGCTGGCCTAAAGATTCTAAGAAAGTTGAATGCTAAGAGGATTGCAGTATATGGTGACTTTGAATTGGTGATTAAGCAGGTTAGAGGCGAATATCAAGCAAAGCATCCTCGGATGTGGGCTTACCGGAATGCAGTCCTAGACATCCTGAAATTATTTTCAGAATATACCTTAACATGTGTGCCTCGTGTTCAAAACAGCATTGCTAATGCTCTTGCTAAGGCAGCCAGTAGTCTGAAGATTCCAATGAAATCCAGTAATAAATTGGATATCCATGTCAAGCATCGTCCAACTGTCCCCGACAATCAAAGGTATTGGCAAGTCTTCCAAGATGATGAGGAGATTGATGATTTTCTGCAAAACAAAGGTAAGTTCAAAGAGACCTCAATTGATGAAGAAAATGATGATGGCAAAGATGAGGTGCAGATCAATCAAATGGATGTATTGCAGCTGAAGGATAACATCATCCCTAAAGGCTTGATACCTCTAGAATAACTCTTTGATCAAGATGACGTAGCCCGCAAACCAACATTGCAACCAACAGAGAAGGGTGTTGAAGAGGTCAATATCGGAACAGCTGCTAATCCTAAAATGGTAAAACTGTCTAAAGCATTGCCACAAAAGATGAAAGCCAAATATATCAGTTTGCTGTCTTCATTTGCTGATGTGTTTGCTTGGGATTATTCTGACTTGAAGACATACGATACTAATATCATTCAGCACACTATACCCATTAAGCCTAATCAGAAACCTTTTAGACAGAAGTTGAGAAGGCTAAATCCAAAACTGCTGCCATCAATTGAAAAGGAGATAAACAGGTTATACAAATCAGGAATCATCATTCCCATCAGATTTTTGGATTGGATCTCCAATTTGGTGCCTGTGCGGAAGAAGACAGGTGAGATTCGCTTGTGCATCGATTTTAGGAATCTCAATAAAGTTTCATTGAAAGATAACTATCCACTGCCCAAAATGGATCATATACTTCAGCGAGTAGTTGGGGCATCTCGTATGTCACTACTTGATGGTTATTCTGGATATAACCAAATTTCAGTCCATGAAGATGACCGAGACAAGATAGCATTCACTACTCCATGGGGAACTTTTCATTATGCTAAAATTCCTTTCGGTTTGAAGAACGCGGGTGCCACCTTTCAGCGGGCAATGGACTTGGCTTTCGCAAATGAGAAGGATGTCTTTTTGGTTGTATACCTTGATGATCTAACAGTGTTTTCCAAATCTAATGAAGAACACATGTGTCATCTGAAAACTGTCTTTCAAAAGCGTAGAAAATATGGTCTATCGCTGAATCCGAAAAAGAGCTTGTTTGCCATGGAGGAGGGCAAACTACTTGGGCACATTATCTCAAAAGATGGCATTCGTATCGATCCTGCACATGCGCAAGCAATTCAACAAATTGATCTGCCCCGGAATAGGAAGGAGATTCAATCGTTTAATGGTAAAATGAAATTTTTACACCGCTTTGTACCTAATCTTGCTGAGCATCTAAGAGAGATCACAAACATTTTTAAGAAGGAAAACCAAGTGAAGTGGACAGAAGAGGCTGTAAAATCTTTCAATTTAGTCAAATTGGCTCTTTCCTCAGCTCCAGTTCTAATCAGCCCAGAATACACTCAGGATTTTATATTGTCATCATTCGCTTCGGAGCATACTATGGCAGCGGTGTTGATGTAGAAAAGAGATGATCACAAAAGACTAATTGTTTTCTTCATCCGAACTATAAGAGATGCAGCCTTAAAGTACAACATCATTGAGAAGCAAGCCCTCACGCTTGTGAAAGCATTGAAATATTTTCGAGTATACATTCTGCATTCTCATATTTTGGCTTATGTTCCTAATGCTGATGTCAAAGATGTTTTAGTGTAGACCGATCTAGAAGGGAGACGAGGCAAGTAGATTGCAGCTTTGTTGGAATATGATGTGGAGATAAAGCCCACAAAGCTGGTTAAAGGACATGGATTGGCAAAGTTAATGGCTGAATCAAACTTGCACGCCTTAGACATAAATCTGATCGCTGCTATGTCCGATGAGAATGAGGAAGGTTTGTCAATTCAGGTATCTGAAATGTTTGCTCTTTCTCCGTGGTATTCAGACATCATATATGTGCTTCAAAATTTGTCACCACCACCCAGCATGACTAGAAACAAAGCTAGAACTCTCAAATTAAAGGCTGCCAAGTTTTGCATTCTAAATTCTGCACTTTATTGGAAAGATCTCGGTGGTGTTCTTTTGAATTGTTTGGTGGAAGAAGAAGTAAAGCAGGTCATGGAGGATTTCCACGAAGGGGATTGTGGTGGTCACCTTTTTTGGAAAACAACTGCAAATAATGTTCTGAGAGCAGGATACTATTGGCCAACATTGTTTGCTGATGTATATAAGGTTGTCAAGAGCTATCATAAATGCCAGATCTTTGAAGGAAGGCAGAAATTACAGCCTTTGCTGCTTAATCCCATTGAGGTGAGTGCCCCTTTTCAGCAATGGGGGTTGGATTTCATTGGTGAAATTCATCCCGCTTCTTCTGGTCAGCATCGATGGATTCTCACGACAATAGATTAATTCACGAAATGGATCGAAGCAATTCCCACCAGACAAGCTACAGATGTGGTAATTATTTCATTCCTCGAAAATAACATCTTGTCTCGCTTTGGTTGCCCGAATAAGTTAATCACTGATAACGCAACAACTTTCAAATCAAAAAGGATGGTAGAGTTTTGTCATAAATATCACATCATTTTGGGTCACTCAACTGCCTATCATTCGCAAGGCAATGGGTTGGTGGAGTCATCTAACAAATCTTTGGTCAACATCATCAAGAAGCTGTTGGAAATCAACAATAAGAGCTGGCATAAGAAGTTGGTCAATGCACTTTGGGAAAATCGGGTCAGTCAGAAGAAATCCATTGGTTTGTCCCCCTTTGAGCTTGTGTATGGAGTTGATGCCTTGTTTCCTACCTCTCTCGCAGCCCCGGTAGTCAAACTTCTTCAGGAAGCCGGCAGTGAAGATGATCCTATGCAGAGAAGATTGAATCAAATGATCCATTTGCAGTAGACCAGAGAAGAAGTTTTCCAAAACACATCCAAGTTGCAGGAGAAAATTAAGAAAATTTATGACAGAAAAGAAAAGGCGGACAAGTTTCAGCTGGATGATGTAAAACTGAAGTGGGATGCAAGGAATGAGGAAAAGGGTAAGCACGGTAAATTCGAGAATCTCTGGAAAGGTCCCTTCAAGATTGCAGCATATCGGGGTCAAAATGCCTTTCTTTTGAAGGAAATGAACGGGGAAGATTGTCTGGGAGGGCCGATCAACGGTCGGCTGCTCAAGTGGTACCACTTCTGAGTTGTTTCTACTCTTTCCATTGTCACTGTAAATACCATTTTATTTCAGTTTTGGTTAGAGTTTGTCAAGTCAGTCTTCGAGTCATTTTAAGATCAAATTTGAGTCAGTTTTTCGGTCATTTTAGTTTCATAATCAAGTCAGTTTGAGTCAGGTTTTAGTCAATAAATGAGTCAGAGTATGGTGTTGTTTGTCAAAATACTAACTCCATAGCCCAATGGACGAAGGCACTATCTGCTCTCCAAAAGATCTGTTGTTCTTGGCACCTCCAAGGAGCTACCATCCCCCATTGGAGCCAATGTTAGAGTCGGTCTTGTCAGTCCTCCGTCAGAGATCAAAACTCTTTCTGCATTTCATTTTTAGGTGTCTCGCTCCATTCACTCAGTTGCATTCCACTAGGGGCATGCCATAACCTGACGAAGGGCCTTACCATTCATTCCCCTCATGTCTTGTACCTGCTGGCTCAGGTCTTTTCATCAATGTGTATTAAAGTCCATGACAGTCAATGTTTGATATTTTAGTGGACAAGATTCATTTCGGTCATTAAGTCTAGGGATTAGTCATTAGGTCTTCAAACAATGTCAAATAAAGCCAGCAAGGCAAAAGGGAGGCTCTTATGAAGTTGTGATTCAAAGACTTTCATCGTCATGTTGATAGAATACGATTGTTCTTCAAAACTCTGTTTTGAAGAAAAGTCAACAATTTGTCATTTGTCAAAATTTTCAAAAGTTTCTCAGTGAATTTCTCCAAGCACAGCCCTGGTCTCCTTAGCTAAATTCCATTTCGGCTACCCCTGCAAAAAATCGCCAAAAAATTTCATCATTTTAGTCAAAGAAATCAAAAGGAAGTGTGAAAAGCAGAGTTGTATTAATTGTGAAAAAGTGTCAAAGTGAAAACATTACAAAATGGGTTTTGGAGGAAGAAAAAATCAAATCCAACTCTTGCAACATATTTCTCCAAGTTATATAAATCATTTATGTCAAGTTACATTCAAGAAATCTTATTGCAAAGTCGAATTTGGAGGTTGGAGAGCAAACTGTCGTTTGGAAAGGTCGTGATTGTGTTAAGAATTGGAGTGCGACGCACAAGTGGAGTAGCGCGGCGCACATAGAGTGCGCGGCACATTGGAGATATCTACCCAGTGTTAATTTGAACGGGTGCGATGCACACAGAGAGCGCGGCGCACTGGGTTCTTGGTGTGGTGCATATACGCAGAAGCCCGATTTTGCTCAAAATTTGCAACCAATCGCCTTCAATCCCTTGAATTTTCCAGGTGGGGTAAATCTCTCAGTGTTTCATCCACTTTTATGTTAGTATGATGATTGTAAATGGTGGCTTATGGTTGCACAAAAACTCTTAAACCATACCACTTAAAATCATCAAAGCAAATGCTGTTAGTGTTACAAAGTCATTGTGTTGGTGCCAAGGTTCTTCCCCCATTTCATTTTTCCCTCTTGCCCTCATTCCCTTCTTCCCTATTCCACTTTTTCCATTTCTCCCTATCCTAAAATGCTACTAAAATCCTATTCCTTATCCCCTCCGGACATTGTTCAAAGGTAAAACCCCAAACCCTACCCCATATAAATTTTCCTAACACCCCAAACCCTACCCTATATAAAATCTCCTAAACTCCCTACTCCCTAAATAAAATTTCTCCTCATAGTCCCTAATCCCTTCATATTATTCCCCTTCCTAACAATCCCTTGTTGCATTTCCCCCTTTGTGGCAGATTTCAACACATCAAAAAGAGCAGTTCAAGCACAGTTCATACACAATAGTCATCTTGTCTTCAGGGTATTTTGTATAGCAGTCATGGCATCTGAGCATTCATTGGACTATGAGGTGGAAACCCAAAGTGACTCTCCCTTGGAAGAACAGGCACCCCGAAGGCCTCATAAAAGTGGCAGACATGTGAGAGAGGAACCGACCACCCTTACAGAATTGTAGGCCTGTCCTCTTGCTATGTCATGTTTTCAGCATCAATCATGTTATGAGTTTTGTCAAAAGGTAGCTAGTGTCCAATTTCATCATGAGTTGGCTCATCTTTTTGTGCTGCACTTGCACGGAGATCAAGCTATCTTGGCTGGTGTCACCTTCACACTCACACCAGAATCTGTCTCATTAGCAACCGATATAACTAACATTGGTGAACCATGGCACAAGAAACAAAAGATTGACCGGCAGAATTATGAGCTTTACATCAAAACCAGTTTCGTAAGGTAGCTCAAGAGAGTGTTTCCATTCCGGTATCTGAAATATGAATATGCTCCACTAATGAGATTGATAATAAAATATTTTAGCTGTGAGGGGCGATTCTCTCGTCTTTATGCTTATCACATCAGGTTGCTCATGCATTTCACAAGGGTACGGATGATGAACATTCTGTATTTCATTTGTCGGAACATAGAGAGGATGACCACCTTTATACAGCGCAAGACACCTCAGCAGCAACTTAACAGTGTCTATCATTTTTCTCTTATCAAGATTTTGGTGGTTCATCATCTTGGATTGTAGGGCATCACTTGGGATGATTTCATCTCACGAGATTTCTTCAGAGCTTCACGAAGAGTATCAGAGGTTAAGCATGAGGGTGAACCTTCTCATCGGTATGAGCACCATGAGACTGCTAGTATGCTGATATTCGTCACATATCAAAGCGGTGTTATACATTTGTTTGCAGCAGCAAAGCGAGTGTTATCCCCACCCGGGGTGGAAGGGGCCTCGCTTCCTCCATCAACATCACAGGAACAGGCCAAATGCAAGGATCCAATGCAGGATGAGGGGCCTTCAGGTCAGCCATCAGGTGAACGAGAGACCGACTTCATTCTCTTTCATGATGATGATACAGATACGGGCCCACAAAGCACCAAACTTAGAGAGATCATCCAGGAGCAGCAATCAGAGATCGAAGCCTTATCCCTTGACTTGGCGAGGGCTAAGTGGAACATGAAATATCTAGAGCAAAGGAACAAATATCTTGAGGATCAGCAAGCGATCATGGAGCTACAAAACATTCACGAGAATCGCCAAGCTGCGCAAAGGAGAAGAGTTGAGCTCACGTCATTAGAGCAAGAGATTAATGAAGATCGGGAGGCCAACCTCGAGAGAGTTAACATGAGCTTAGAGAGGCTGGTGTATAAGGCTGACAAGGACCATGCATTGCTGAGACACATGGCTTTCCACTACATGGCGCGAAACAAATTGTGCAAGGCCCGAATCAGGAATTTGAAGGCGAAATTGAGGAAGACAGTCAAGAAGAAAAAGAGGAAAAGGGAGCTCGATCGACTTTAGATATTGGCCAAGGCATCTTTAGCCTAGCATAACACTTGATAAGGAAGCTCCGGCATTTTTGTGCAAAAAACAGGGTTTTTCTCCCTATGCGCCATGCTACCTGGCGCGCGCTTACACTAGGGAGCTCCAAATGACAAAAGCTTTGCATTTTTGGATTTTCCATGGAAAATCATGACTGTTGGTGCATGGCCAAGAAGTTTGGGCCAATTTTGAGTCCTCAGGAGGTCAAAAGCACCCAAAAAATGACCTCTCTGCCCCTATTTTGACACGCAGGAAGCAGTCTTGGGAGATGTCATGGGAGATTGCAGTTTTGGAGGGGAAAATGGGCACCAAATTTAGAAATTCCACTTGGGTTGGAGAGTAGACAGGCAGGGATTTCCAACAAGTACACTTGGGCTCAATTTGGACTTCAGAAGGTGCCTCAAAACCAGCTCCAAAGTAAAGCGACGCATACAGTTTTTGGCGCGATGCACAAAGACCCAAAGGCCAAAATCGCTCCCGCTTCGCGAAATTTTAATTCGCAATTTTCTCCAAGTGGGCCTGCTCATTTACAATACATTTTTCCCAGCATCAAAGGCAAAGTTTAAAAATCATTTTTGGCTTCTATCTAAGTGGCCAAATGAAGGTGAAAAGCCACCCACAAAATCTATGCTCATATTTGTTTTTTTCTAATTGGTCTTCATAGAAAATTAAATGTAACTACTGATGGTTGGCTCTTCATTTCCTGGGTTGATCAACCTTCTCATGGCAAATCTTATTTATTGTATTGAGAGTCATTTTGTAAAGGGTTGGAATTTCTAGGAAACTGTGGGAGAGAAACCCAGTCACTCACTGTACATTTTGACAGAGAATTAACGAAAGACTACAACTCTGGTTCATGACATTCCTATGGCGTGAGTTTAGCAAATGTATCTTCTTTATGTTTCATATGTATTTCGTTATGTTTCATATTTTCATTCATATTAATTTCCAGTGAAAGCTTTCTAAGTAAAAACGTAGAATTCAGTGTGCTGCTCTGCCTTGCGATAATTTTCACGTTCTATGTTTTCTTCTGTTGAAAAGGATTCATGTATTTATGCCCTTTTCACACTCTTAAACAATCTCTCCACTTCATGTTATTTCGAATCTAATTGCTAGACTTTCTGCCTGTCTTGCCGCACGAAATAATCTACGTCTTTGAGTTAAATTCTCGACTAATGTTGTTCCTTGGTCCCCCACATCCCAGAAAACTCATTCATTTGTCAAAATACCTCTATCACATCCATTTACCTAGCCTAAAATCAGTATTCATTTTTGAGTCATCTCAGACCCTATTGTTTATTTTCCTGAGTGTGACCCGGAGAGAGCCCTCTCCTGTTCTGGTAGGGCTAGCTACCAGGCCGAGCATGGTTTGTGGTTACCCTGAATGTTGCCTTCCTTCAACCTAAGGTAAGTTTAGGTGCTAACAGAGGCCACCTGGGTCTACAATACCTCCTAGAAGACCACCACTAGATTCACACCATATGAGTTTGTCTATGGCAAGAAGGCTGTGTTTTCCATTGAATTTTAGTACAATACACTGAGGATGGCAGCCGAACTAGATCTAGATCTCAGTAGTGCACAAAAAGGGATATTTCTCCATCCGAATGGGTTAGATGAGTTTAGAATGCAGGCCCCCCTGCACACAGACATGACTCAAATTTAGAGGAAGATATGGCATGACAAGAACATCAAGGACAAACAATTTCAAGAACGTGATTGGGCTTTGTTATATGATTCCAGATATAAATACTTTAAGTTTAAGTTAAGGACTATATGGTTATTTCCTTATGTCATAGAGAGATGTCATGATAATGGTTCAATACATATTAGAACCATAGATGCAGAGGCTATTCCTTTACTTGTTAATGGGCACATATTGAAGGTTTACAAGAAGCCATTGTCAAAGCAAGATTTCATTGATGGTATTAGCAAAATTGTGATGGTGGTGGAGAAAGTATCAACTTCTACCTCATCAAGTCACTGGAAACCAAAAAAGAAAAAAAGAAAAAAGAGAAAAGAGAAAAATAAGGAGACTCAGGTGAAAACCTCCACGAGGCACCTGAGTCCCACTACTGGGTTGAAAACCTCTTGAGGTAGCCTAATGGTGTCAAAAAAAAATAAAAGAGATAAATAAAAGGATCTTTAGGTGAAAACCTCTTTTGAGGTGCCGAGGGCAAGTAGCTAGGATGAAAACTTCTTGGAGGTAGACTAGTTGCTTTCAAAAAGAAAAAAAATAAAAATAAAAATAAAAAGAGAGAAGAAAAATTTGAAAATATTGTTTGCAGGTCAACGGGAGGAGGATCAGAGAAACAAGAGAAAATCAAAAGGGACCTATCCAGCTCATGTTTTTTCTCCATTCATTATCCTTCATCATTCCATCATTCCCTCCATTTTTCCACTCAATTACCTTAGTTTGCAAGGGTTTTCTGTTTTCTACAGGATTCCCTGTAAACCTATAGGATTCCCTGAAAACCTAGAGGACGATCCTATAGGAATTATAGTGGCTTCGGAATCATAAAGTAAGTAACCCTAGAGCAAGGGAATGACCTACCCATGTAAAAAAAAAAAAAAAATCTACTTCATCACCTCATCGCCATACCTCTCTCTAACATGATCACCCTTGCATTAATCCAAAAAAAAAAATCAATTTCAAAAACAAATTAAATTACAATTTTCAAAGAAAAAATAGAGAAAAGAGGATGAAGATAGAGAACAAGGGGACAACACTTGCAAGCTATTTTCCTCATTCACAAATTCATAGACCCCTTATCTACCCATGCCAACCAGCCCCATGCTCCAAAAGTGGAAAATGATTAAAATTTTTGAGGGAGAAGCAGCTACAGGACATCTTGTAGGAAATCCTATAGCAGCCTATCCCACAAAACAAAAAATCACAAGTTGCAGTCAGCTTCAAGCATGGAGATCCAAAGGTCAAAGTAGCTCCTCTAGAGCCTAGCAGCAACATTAGGATCATAAGCATCAACATCCAAGTACCTGCACATCAAAGAAAATCATCAGAGGACAATAAAAAAAAGGAGAAAAGCACATGTAGTAAACACACAACAAAGACATCATCCTTCAACAAAAAACATCAAGGCATCATTACCACAGGTAAGTATCTCGCTTCCACTCTCTTGTTAGCATCATATGACCAAACATGTAAATGTTGTGTAAGAGTTGGTTTATAAGCGAGAGGTGACCAGTTAGCTTGGCCACCTTCATTCAATAAATGATGAGAAAGCAGTGATTCCTTACACAGATGGCAGTAGTCAAGTCAAGGAAAAGGAGAGATGAGGGCGAAAGTGGTTAAGCTACAGATGCTCGAACTGGGAGTTGATTATGAGGTGAGGAGAATGATGACGTGGTAGTGGGAGCAACGGTCCAAAAATGGATACTTGTACCTCAACTGCCAGCACACAACCCCACTTAAATCACCCATATGAGGAAATAAACGTTGGTCCCCATGCATATAGGCATTCACATTCTCGAGGATACACACTAGAAAAATTCATTTTTTTCTAGCGTAGGACCACCCACAGGATCCTACAAGAAATCCTGGAGGATCCTACAAGATACAGTCCAACACCTACAGGATTGGCAATAAGCAGTTTTAAAAGGGAAAAACAAAGGTTGGCTTCATCAAGCAGTGATAAGGAGCTAGTCTCTATACTTCCCCACGTTTTCCAAGTGAAACGAATATAGAAAATATTTCTCATTAATTGAAAAAGATTGCATTATAGGGGAATTGCATACATAGAATTTTCATTTAAAGTTCCCCATTAATTAAATTTTGTATCAGACATATATACCACTCCATCCATCAGAGGAAAATGAATGGGGCATTTAATAAGAGGGATCCCATCAACACAGTGAGGATTCATCAACACCCTCCTGTACTAGAGATATTCCCAAGGCATAACTGGATGGGTTTCTTTGGAAAATTGAGGGGATATGATGATGAAGTAGCTAGAGATTTTCATCTCTAACTCATTCCACTGAGTAGGACCAATGCCACTGTTGTGGTGAAATGCCTCTCCATTGAACTCACCCCTGAAACCATAGGCAAAATCACCACCCTTCCTCAAGGAGTGCCTTGGAGAAAGGAGGATAAGGGAAATATCCAAACTACAAAGAAGAAAATCTTTTTAGAAGGAGAGGAGGCAATGGAAGATAAAAATGGAGTTAGAATAGCAAGCCTACCCTATCCTTGGAATCAAATTAGCTACCACCTTATAAAGTATATCTAATGTGAAGGTAGGTACAGTGTGGTATATGGATACCATTTTAGGCTTCTCCAAGAATTGAGGTTTGGAGCAGACACACCTCCTCAAAATAGTCTCAATATCCTCTACTTCCTTCTTCAATCAGTGATAGATATGAGCATGAAGGTGCACGAAGGAAACCATCAACCACTAGCCTATCATGGGTTAATTAGAATTATCATAAAAGATGCCCTATAAAATCTCACAATCCCTATCACATGGGAAAATTCTAGAGACATGCAGACAGAGGAAGATATAAAATCCCTTGAATATGACAAGAGCCCCATTGTCAGTGAAAGGAATGAAGAAGAAACTAAAAATGAGGAAGAAGAAACAGAGAGGGATGAAGAGGAAATAGATGAGGAAGATGAGGAAGAAAAAGAGAAGGAAAGTGGTGAAGAGACAAAAGAGGATGCAAAGGAGGAAACTGATGAACAGAGTGAGGAACTAGAGGGAGAAGAAGAGGAAAAAGACGAGTGAAAAGGAAAATGAAAAAGGGGAGGCAAGAGACAAGGAGGAATCACCCAGGGTATCTCTAGAACCCACTGAGAAAGAGGCAGCAACTGCCCTCACTGGCATTAGTACCCCTATCAAACAAAAAGGGAAAAGACAGAGACAAACTCCACTGTAATTTAGGACAAGAAAAATTACAAGAATAAGGCAGGGAAAACCTCAAACTCCGACCAGGGTTCCTATTGTCATTGAAGACTCCCCCAAACAGCAGGCCAAGATGGATCATCTTATGAAAACTCAAGGAGAAGGATCATCAGGACAAGCCTCTCCCAAGTCTCCTATCACTTATGTTACGAGGCTTGTCACTAGATCTACCTCATCCAAAGGAAATCCTACAGGAAACTCTGCTAAACCTATAGGAAACTAGGAATTGGATAAAGGAGGGAGTGTGCAGCAAGAACCAAATAAGGAGGATCCAAAGCAAAGGGAACCTAGTCCTCAAACTAATCTTGACTCCTACTATAGGTTTATTGAAGTGGGTAGGGTCATTCCATAGAAATTTTCCATCCCCTTATTCTTTGAGCTTGAGAAAGAAAGGGCAAGAACACATAGATGGATGTAGATTTCCAGATCCAAAGGAGTCGAGGACATAGGTCACATGGATGAGAAATTTAAAGAGATGGGCAGAGAACTGAGCATCCTGAGGGACAGAGAGGCAGTGATGAAAACTCGTTTGGAGGCAGAAAATGCATGCTTAAGAGGACAAATACAAGAAAGATAATTAATTGGCATCCATGGCGAGTCTATCCTTAGAGGCAATCCAGTGTAGGATGCTAGCTAAGTCTTATGCATTATACCTTAAGGGAAAATGGTTGTACTTCCAAATCAAGACCCTAGCATAGAGAGGCACTATGCCATTCCAAGATTATAGATAGTTCATTGATCTTTGTGATTAAAGCACATTGGAGGATAGGGCTAAATTGCCTAAGTTCTACCTACATAACTTAGCCTTGACAGATCTAAATGTATGGGACCTTAATAAAAACTAGGGGACTTACAGTTGATGGATTTGGCATCATGGATGAACCATGAGGAAGCAAGGGCTACAGAAATGAAGAAAATAATGGAAAGGGAAGAAACAAAACCTCTCGTGATAAGAGCTAAGCAGTCAAATCCAATGGTTTTCATTAGCACACATAACTTAATTACAAATGACCTTCAACTTTCACCCAAGTACCTCGATACCCAAAAGTAAGCAATCACACACTTTGAGGATATGTTCAAGCTGTTAGGAGATGAAAGCATGCAAGATTTCCAAAGGAGATGGAATACTGTGCCCTACAATTTGAAAATGAAAGGGTACCATTCTCCTCAAAGAATCAGAGAAGCATTGAACAAGACACCCATGTATAAGCAAGCTCTCGAAAGACTCAAAGTCAATTGGATTGGTTTGAGACTTAGTCCACCACTGCTCTTAGGAGTGTTAGAAGGAAGGATGGAAGAGGAAGAAAGAAATCAGTGGCAGGAGATAGAAAGGAAGGCAAGATTCTATGCATAGGAAGAGGAAACTATAGCAGAAGCATGGCATGTCAGGAAGTCCACTACAACAATGAAATACATTGATATTGATTGAGTTCCTTAGAGGATGAGTAACACTTTCACTAGGGGGGTGATGATGAGTGTCATCGTTGGGTAACTATATGGACCTTAATCCACCTCCTAGCTTAGTCAAATCAACTCTTCTCACAATTTATTACATATTGTGATTGTATTTTGTTTAATGAGATGAGTCAAAGTGAGATATTATTGTTAATGGACTAATGTGAATTGATTGCACCTTTGTGAGAGAAAATCATGGAATTTTGGCTAATTAAAGGATGGAACTCGAATGAGATGAGGAGAGATTGTAGGAGATAGATCCTCCTCATTTACTCCTCCCTCATTCGAATATTCCTCCATCAATCACACTAGCTCGAAGTACAAGCGGCCAAGTCATGGAGATCAAAAGGTAGTCGGGCAAGTGACAATTAAAGAGCTATTTTATCTCAAGTTTCAGAGCTGAGCCCCCCTAGATTTAAGGAATTCATTGGAGACTTCAGTTTTATAGATAAAGAGGCCTAGAGCCTTATTAGGATTCAACTTTTTGTTGTAAAAACACTAGTCATTTTTGAAGACATTGCTATGTAATTTTCTATTTTGATAATGAGAATGAGCGTTTCCTTGATCCAGCACTAAGTTAACTTAGAGGGATAAATCTCTTGGGTTGGGTCCCAACCCTAGTAGCAAAGGCTCCTCTTCTTGTATTTGTATGCTTAGATTGATTTCATATATTAATGGTTGAATTGTCTTTATAATTATTTCATTGCAAGTAGTGTAGATTTCATTAGTTTTCCTATTAGTTTGCTTCCATTTGTTCTTTATTTTAGTAGTAGCTTAGAAGAGATAAAGGAACATCAAAAATATATCAGTAGGTGGTTTTTTCCTTACTCATTCCTTTAGGGATCATGGTTTGAGTAAAGAACTCCTATGCAACCCAAAAAGGACAAAATTCTACTTTCTCATGGAATTTAGGGTTTTCTGTACTTAGGCTAGCATTTGATCAGTTTGCAAGAGTAGGATTTGGTTATCATTTCATCTATCTTCAGTATTACTTTATATCTCATCAATGTTCCATCTTATTCTACCAGTTTTCCTCATGCATGAAGTAGGAAGCTAGCTCATGAAATTTTGTTTTCCTTAGATAATAGAAATTCTTCTTGTTTACATGGCTTTTGAATATATGTCAATGTTTGATGCAGCGTAGGATTTTCAACAGTACATAGAGATTTCGTGATCAACAAACTCATCCAAACCTCATCCATCCATGATCATTCCTTCCTTTCACTAAAACCTCACCAATTTCATCATTTCACAAGAAAACTTCTCCAAGCTTGTTAAGCAGATCTAGCCATCTCCCAACTCTGGTTTTGAGTTTTGAAGTGGCCCTAGGAACTCGCTTGCCTCATTACATCCACCAACCACCTTCCCTAAGCCTTCCATCAGCTTCAACATCCATCCTTTTACTCTCGGTTGTATCTTGTAGAAATACAGGGGATCCTTCAGGTTTTCAGCACAACCTGTAGAACACATTGGGACATCCTGTAGGTTAACCTCTAGTGACATGTTTTGAGGCCAAATTGAGGAAAAAGCCTCTAGGAATCTAGAGAATGACCCCTACTAGTCTCCCCAACCTTCTAACCATTCACCATCATCCCTAAGCCACCTGCCACATCACCAAAAGAAGTTAGCTTTCACACTTTCACATAAAAAAGACAAAACAAAAAACAGTTTTATTTTGATCATTTACATGCACAGTAGTAGAATGTTTGATTTTTTAATTTTCATTCCTATGACAGTAGGATTGCATCCATGTTAACTTGGCATTCTTTTGAATAAAATCCTCTTAGCAGTTGACTAGAAAAGTGTTGTGTTTTAGCATTTGATTTCAGTCTTTTTCCTTATTGCAGTAGACAAGCTTTCTCTTAGTGTAGACTTCTCTTTTCCTCATTGGTAATCAGGCTTCTTTTGAATCCATAGAGGTATGGTTTGAAAAAACTTAGTGGTCTATCATGAGATTAGCAGTGACAAAGAGCAGACCCATCACATTTACTTGTGTATACAACACTGTCATCTCCAAGTTTGTACGAACCCCAGGTTGATAAAGTAAAGTTGCTAGCCCTAGGAGTTGTAGAATTCTTGCTACAATACTGGTGCTCATCATTTTTTTGTCACCAAATTTGTCGATGTTTCCAAATTTAGTGAGCCTCCAAAATTATCCATCAACAAAAATCTTGCTTCTTTGACTTGAAACATTGACTGAGAATAACTTGCACATATGAAGTCAGATTGAGGCATCATCTGTGTCATTGGAATCAGGATGATGAACGTTTTGATTTGGTTCTCATCTCAAAGAGGTCCAAAGAATTCAATTTTTGAGCTTCTCTAGAGCCACCTGGATCATTCCTCCAGATTGAGAAGGTTTTGGTCCTAAAAAACCATAAGCATGATTGTAATCTCGATATACATAATATATGCCTCTGAAAGGCCACACTTTCTTCTCCTCCACCCATGTACTTCGAAGCCTGAAGTGTTGAAACTGACACTTGCATACATATGAAATCTTGTAGTTTCTATTACATGTTCAGTTATAAGACTGAAGCAAAACACCATACTTGTCAAAGTTTTATAACACAGTCATCGTCAAGTTTACATGAGAAACCAAACCCTTTTTTATCTAACTAAAAGGCCAAAATATCACCATGTTGCCAACACAAGTGATGTTATATTAGAGAAATTTTGAGTTCTAAAATGGGCTTCCTAGGGAATAATATAAAATAGCAGTGGAATTAATAAAATAAGATTAGATTACCTCATCAAGTTTTGGAGGGAAAAAAGAAAAAACTACTTTTTCAACTTGTATTTTTAACTTATCTCCCTATGATTTGACTCTAATTTTGAGCAAGAACATTCATTAGATGTGGAATTTAATTTTACATCCAAGGAGTAGCCATGTTGCATACTTTCAATGGGCCGTTCTACATGAAAAAAACGTGATTGGAATCACGTTTTTCATGTATTTCACATTTTTTTTTATGTAGTAGGGTCCATCGAAAATATGCAACATGGATACTCCTTGGATGAAAAACTAAATTATGCATCTAATGAGTGCTCTTACTCAAAATTTGAGTAAAATCGTAGGGTGATAAGTTCAAAACATGAGTTTAAATGATTTTTGTTCAAAGCGAGAGACGAAAGGATGGCTAGGGTTTCTACATTCCTTGGTGCCGCTGTCAAATTGCAGATCTGCAAAGGGGAGGAGATAGCAGAGAATCCCTTGAGGAAATTGAGCGCCGGAACACCTGAATCGTATTCGCCGTCATGGATCGGGCTCTGCAGTGGAACAAGCCACAAGCCCTCTGCATCAAATCGGCCTCCGGAGACTGAACGGTATGCTTACAGGCCATGGACGAGCTCACAACATCAATTTAAGAGGTATTTTAACTGTAAACCGATGGCGGTCAGACAGTTTGTGTTGCCTGAGGATACCGAGAATCCCACAGACTGTGCGGCCTCTCCTATTCGTGGTCAGGCTTCCCCTCAGGATGGAGATCCATTGAAGACGATGTATCTTCAAGGGTGGGAGAAGCGGATTGACTGTTTTACACTCGGGGAAGGAGACAAGACGGCTTCTTTCAAGGACCTTCACGATCCCGTCAGGAATGCGGAGACCCTCATTGTGGATTATGGAGAGAGCGTGATTGGGAGAGTGACACCTGTGGATTATGGGTTTTGGTGGATTATTCTTCTCAAAACATATACAAAGTCTACCGGAGATCATGCGTTGGCTGAGATGTCTGAGATTCAGCGTGGGAGACGGTTGATTCTGAATCTCTACCTCTCCGAGGGATTCGAATTCAATGGAGAAGAAAAACAAAAAATCTCCAAATATTCTTTACATCTGCTAGATCTGGAAAACAAAACAGCAAAGCGGGGCATGGATAAGGTCCCTAGAACCACTACGGTTGCCTGTGGAAAACTTTTTACAGAAGAAAGAAAGCCCTTTTACGATCCGCCAAATCTGGAGAACAATCATGAAAATCGGGACGTGATTAAGGCTGATTCGCCAGATCTAAATATATTTATTAGATCGGTAGAAGGTAGACACTGTTGTGTACAAATCAAGGAAGGGATGGATGTTCTACAGTTAAAAATGCAGATCCAGATCATACTGGGAACTCCGGCAGCATACCAAAACCTCTTATTCTCAGGAATCTGCATGCAGGACCAACACACTCTCCAACACTATGGAGTTGTTAAAGATTCAACCATCATCCTCAATCTGAGACTCCGAGGCGGATGCAAGGGAACCAGCTCAAAAAATACAGGCTCCTTCCGCGATGCAGTCAAAGGAAAGGAACCTCTGCAACATAGACCAACACCCACACCAGAGCTTCCAGGACCCTACATTGTGGAACAGAAGCCAGAATCACCTATGCTTACTGTATCATTGCCAGAGGTAACAGATCTATACACAGATTTAATTCATAATGCTGTTATATGCAGATTTAACGGTTATTGGCCCAAAGCTGATGCACTGCATCAATGGGTTTATACATCATGGACATCCAAATGTGAAATATATCTATGCCCTAAGGGATTCTTCATAGTCAGATTTAGCACAGAGCTGGAACGAGACAATATCATTAATCAGGGGCCTTGGTTTTGGGGCAATGCTGGTCTCTTTATCACCCCCTGGTTCCCGGACTTTGACGCCAATACCATGGTAGTTTCGACGATGCCAGTTTGGGTAAGGCTACACAACCTCCCACTACATTTCTGGCATCGAAAAGCTTTAACAGCCATTGGGAATTCCTTAGGAAAACACCTCAAGATAGATGAGGACAGAGCTAACTGGGGAATTTTCACCAAGGATAATTTTAGGGGCGAATGTTCGCCCTTTGGCGAAATTAAGGGGTTTTAAATTTTTAGTGGGCGAATATTTTGTATCATAGTACATTTTTACAAATCACCTCAAATAGCCCACCTTATTTTAAGGGAGAGGGTAAAAAAGGTAAATTTAGCCCTTGAAATTAGGACTTACAACCTTCCATTCGCCCATTTTCAAGAATAGGTTTTATTTAAGTGAATCCATTCGCCCATTTTCAAGAATAGGTTTTATTTAACTGAATCCTATGGGCCAAATACCATATTTATAAAAGAGGTATGGTAAATTAATAAAAATATAAATAAATGAGAGGTATGGTAAATAAACAAAACATTTTTTATATTTACTCCATAAGTCACCTTATATACATGTAAGGGTGTAAACAAATAAAAATATAAGTAAAGTGGAGGTATGGTAAATAAATAAAACATCTTTTATACTTACTCAAAAGGTATGGTAAATAAATAGAAATATAAATAAACTAGACGTATCGTAAATAAATAAAACCTATTTTTATATTTAGTCCATAACCCTTGTTCTATTTATGAAGGCTCAAGAAAGAGGTTTTATTTAATTGAATCCTATTGGCCAAATACCATATTTGTAAAAGAGGTATGGTAAATTAATAAAAATATAAATAAACGAGAGGTATGGTAAACAAATAAAACATTTTTTTATATTTACTCCATAAGTCACCTTATATTTAAGAACACTCAAAAAATGGGTTATATTTAGGTGAAACCTATGGCCAAAATACTATGGGACAAATACCATGGACTAGATTGTTATTAATACCATGCAAAAAACCATTATTAACGCTAATATTAGAATTAATAAAAATAAAAATGGCACATGGTATTGACCCATGGTATTCACCAAAAGGGCACATGGTATTGACCCATGGTATTCACGTGGAATGTAGACTATTTAAATGGGGGAATTAAACCAACATGTAGCCTATGCTAAGATTCACTAGGACTTTACAAAGTTTTATTATTTAGTGAAAGACTCGCCAAGATCTTACAAGATTTTATAATTGAGTAAAATATTCGCCATGCCTGGTGAGAGATTCGCCAAACAATTATATATACATATTATATTATTGATAAAATCGCCTTCCATTTTTCCTATATACCATGGAGATTCGCCCATTTATTATATTTATAAATCTAGGGGGGGTTCTTAAAATTTTCCCTGATTTTCACATATGCCAGAATATGTGTAGAGGTGGATCTAAGTCAAGGACTCCCATATCACATCACATTGAATTTCAATAATTCACTGTGGACGCAACAACTTGACTACGAGGACACGGCTTTCAGATGTCGTGGCTGCTTGCAGACAGGGCACCTTCAATATGCATGCCCATTGTCTAGTAAGGAGCCTAAAAAGAATAAGAAACAACAGAAAAAACCAAAAGGTTGGCAGCATACTGAACCACTGGAGGAGGAGGCACTGAACACGGAACCCATAGACGTACAAAGGAGATAGGAAAAAATGCAGGAAGAGAACACCGAGGGGCCCAAATTGGAGCCAAATAGCTTGATACGACAACAAGAATTACAGCTGGAAATAAGAGGTGCCAAATGAGCACATAGCTCTGAAGGATTAGACTCGGATAAAGAAAAACCAGGGTACACAGAGGACAACCAACTTGCCATAATTGTCCCTACTACCAACACAGGAGTCTGGCGTAAAGTGGAGAAGAAAAAAGGAAGGAAAATATAGGCCTGTTAACAAAACTTTCAATCATTTCTGTTGTATTCCTGTCATTACAGGAACAGTTTTTTGCTACTTTGTGTTTGTTGGCTGTCATTACAGGAATAGCCATATGCATATGCTTTAAGCATCTACAAAATGTAATTTTATCAATATGAATAAAATTATGATTTTTTCTTACGGGAAAAAAAAAACATGAGTTTAAAAAATGGTTTATTTATTTTATCTTTTTACTCCAAAAATGGTGAATCATCCCCCATGCACAGAACGCTTTGATACCACTTGATCCAAAAAAGAATTGTGAACATTTTGGTAACAAAAATATTCATTATAATACCTTTTACTAACACTTGTATTTTCATGTGAAACATGAGAAATACATTCTCTAAACAATACTTCACTAATCCTTCATCATAAATAAGAAGAAAATAACCTTAAATAAATCTTAACACAAGACATGATAACGAATTTCGTCTAGTGTGGACTACGTCTCTGGGCCCTGGGTCAAGAGTGGGGAGGTCGCTTCATTAGTCTCAAAAAAAGATAATGAGTGCATGGCAGATCTTCATTAACACAAGGATAGATCTCTCATATTGAGTGGAAATGTCTCCCCAAAGATACGTTCTCCTACAAAGAACTCTCGCTCACAAAGTCTTTTCCTTTAATAAGACATAGAAATGAATTCTTATAAAAGTGGTATAAAATGGAAACTCACACATAAGTGGCAAAACATCCTCTTGAATTCATTAGTAAAATTCAAATAATACTCATCATCATCATAATCGTCTAGAAATTTTGAGACAAACATCTGTAAACATGACTACTTTATGATGAAGTGTCAACATGACCCTCTTTCATTACTACAACATCTCAGTTTTGGTGTAACAACTAAAACGATGGAGTTCTTGCAAATATTGAGATCTCACTATCCTACTACAATATACAGATATCACCAAAACCTACAACATACATCCATCATTTCACCAAAATAAAAGCAAGAAAGAGGAAAAAATGCATCATTATACCTCCCAATATGACGATGACTTGAAAATCAATTGATCAAATGCCAAAATGGACTACGCCATCAAGGTCTTTGCAAAAAAATCATGAAATTTGACTATAAAGTTGACCCCATTATGACACATGCAAATCTCAACCTCCAGGGAATGTAAAAGATTCCTCACAGCATCCAAATATTCTTTGCATTAGGGTTCCACATATGGATCATGGTTCCATAGCACGTGGTTCCTCTTTGCACATAATTCCAAATGTGGTCGCTCTCAAATTGGTTCCTACACTACTCGTATGGGAAAAAATCTGAGTTTAAATAATAAATGTCAAAATTACAAACAAGGTTCTGCCTGACACTGATTCTCAACCTCTAATCCTCCACCATTGGAATGGAACTTTGGTTTTAAATCAATATTGGTGGGTGGTGACTACAAAGCCTCCCAACATGGCATGTTGGTTGGCGGATAAAATTTAGATTATAATTGGGGAGCGGGTTGGGTTCAAAATCCACACTACCATTTTGGCCCTCTGTCCGTTGGATGTTCTTTTTCGCTGATGTATTTTGGTCCACCTGTTCAGTGGGCCAGATGGTGGTTGACATGAGTACAAAGCCTATTGGTCCATATTATATGTGGTATGTTGGGTGTGGAGCCTGCTTATCTTCTGTATTCAAAGGTTTCAGTTGGATGTATACCCTAGGAAGACTGTACACCCCTCCATGTGGGGGGATGCGGGGGGGGACTTGTCTCCCCCGACTGGGGGGTCCAAGGGCCAGCGGTCCCCCGGCGAGGGCTCGGGGGCAGCGCCCTCAAAGCTAAAAATAGATGTAAAATTGCCTTGTAAAAGTATAGTAATTTCTAGTCGAACTGGGCTGTTCATTAGGCAGATGATTTGATGGTAGAACTTATGTTTAATTTAGGATTTTTTTCCCTAGAAGGCAACCCCTCACTATATATGAGGGAATTGTATTGCATCTATGTATATCTATATTCTGAGTGAGGAGGAGAGAGGAGATTGAGAGAGAAGATGGAGTTACAGCGGATCTGCTATATGTTGTATCTCTTTAGTTTGCTAGATAATATAATAAAAGAAGGACTGGCTATTTCTCCATAGACATAGCCCAAACTGGATGAACCACGTATATCTGTGTCTCTCTTGTTTTATGCATTTGATGTGTTTATATTTCTGCAATATTTTATGTGTTCCATTGCTCTGTAATATATAATTTTCTAACAACTGGTATCAGAGCCGAAGGTCTATTTGGTTCATAAACGCATAGGAGAGAAGGGTTCCTAGTTCGGGTGGGAGCAATGGCAGAAGATGGTAGGTTTAGGGTTGAAAAATTTAATGGCCAAAACTACCAGCTGTGAAAGATGTAGATGGAAGATTATCTGTATCAGAGAGATCTGTACCTACCATTGAGTGGAAAGACAAAGAAGTCGATGAGTATGACAGACACAGAATGGGATATTCTCGACAGAAAATCACTTGGAACAATACGGTTGTGCCTAGTAGCGTCAGTAGTGTTTAATATTTCAAAGGAAATGACAACAGAGGGTTTAATGTTGGCATTGGCCAAACTATATGAAAAACCCTCAGCCTCAAATAAGGTATTTCTTATGAAGCATTTATTTAATATGAAGATGTCAGAAGGTGGATCTGTTGCAGACCATTTAAATGATTTTAATACAGTTACAAGTCAGTTAAGTTCTGTAGGGGTAAATTTTGATGATGAAGTTAGGCTCTGTTATTTTTGTGCTCATTGCTAGAAAGTTGGAATGGTTTAGTTATGGCCATTAGTAACTCTGTCTCTAGATCTAGTACTTTAAAGCTTGATGATGTTGTCGGTGCAATCCTTAGCGAGGAAATGCAATGAAAAAGCTCTGGTAAGACATCAGGTAATGCTTTGACTGCAAAGACTAGGGGAAGAAAAATGGAAAGAGGAAAGAGCTTAGGATATCACAGTAAGTCAAGAAAAGGCAGATCCAAGTCCAGATCAGAAATAGTGTGCTAGAAATGTGGGAAGAAAGGACACGTGAAGAAAGACTGCAAGTCTCAGAAGGGAGAAGAAGGAGATGCGCAACAAGAAAACAATAATGAAGCGAATGTAAAAGGTGATGTGTTGCAAGATTCTTTGATTCTTTCATTAGAAAACATTATTGGTGCCTCAGTGGCAGATTCAGGGGCCTCATTCCATGCCACACCTGATAAGAAACATTTTCATGATTATGTTCAAGGATATTTTGGACAGGTTCAATTGGGTGATGATAAACCCTGTAAAATCATTGGAATGGGTACAGTCTTCATAAAACAAAGAAATGGAAATCAATGACTATTGAAGGAGGTAAGGCATGTTCCAGATCTAAAGAAAAATCTGATTTCAACAAGGCAGTTGGGAGGTGAAGGTTGCGTAACTAACTTTCATAGATAAAACCTGGAAGGTCACTAAAGGATCCCTGGTAATAGCAAAAGGAGGAAAGGTTGGTCCATTGTATTTATGCAATGGTATTTCTAATTCTGTTAATGCTTTAACCTCTATAGGAGAAGATACAGCATTGTGGCATCATAGGCTTGGGCACATGAGTGAGAAGGGGATGCAAATTCTTCACTCAAGAAATTTGTTGCCAGGTTTGAAGCATGTTGATTTAAAATTCTGTGAAAAATGTGTTTATGGAAAACGGAATAGAGTCAGATTCCTTAGAGTTGGGAAAGAAAAGAAGAGCAAAAAATTAGAGCTTGTGCATATAGATGTATGGGGACTTGCTCAGGTATCATCTCTTGGTGGCTCTCATTATTATGTTAGTTTTATTGATGATGCAACCAAAAAAACCTGAATTTATCGTATTCGAAATAAATCTAATGTATTTGATACTTTCAAGAAATGGAAAGCTTTGGTTGAAAATGAGACAGGGAAAAGGTTGAAGTGTCTCAAATTAGATAATGGAGTTGAATATTGCAGCAAAGAGTTTGATAGGTACTATTCAGAGAATGGAATTCGTAGAGAGAAGACAGTTCCAGGAACACCACAAGAAAATGGTGTGTTAGAAAGGATGAATAGGACAATCATGGAGTGTGCAAGGTGCATGAGATTGCATGCAGGATTGCCTTTACAATTTTGGGCAGATGCTGTAGACACTGTTGTTTATCTAATAAACACAGGGCCTTCAAGTTCCTTGGATGGTGGTATTCCAGAGGAGGCATGGACAAGTAAAAAGGTAAACTACTCATTTTTAAATGCTTTTGGTTGTGAAGCCTTTGTCCACATTAATAAAGAAAATAGAACAAAGCTTGAGGCAAAATAAAGAAATGTACCTTTATCGGATATGGTGTTAATGATTTTGGTTATCACTTATATGATTATGAAAATCACAAAATCATTAGGAGCAGAGATGTAATATTCAATAAAAAGGTCTTGTATAAGAATCAGTTGCAGGAAAAGAAACAGAAAAAAGAAAACAGAGAATACACAGTGCCTAACGATGTCACAGGAAAAGTGATGGTGCTTGAAAATCATAATGATCAACAACCACAATAGCAACAAGCACCTCAAACACCTGAAAGTGGTGGTAGAGGATCTACCAGGATAAGTAGACTCCATGAACAATACTCTCCTTCATTATATTATGTATTGTTGACTGATTCTGGTGAACCAGAATGTTATGAAGAAGCAGTGCAGGTAGAAACCAGGAAGAAGTGGGAGCAAGCCATGAAAGAAGAAATGGACTCCTTAGCACATAACCAGACTTGGGACTTAGTCAGGTTGCCTGCAGGTAAAATAGCATTGCAGAATAAATGGGTTTATAGGTTGGAGGAAGAATATGGAGGTAGGAAAAGGTATAAAGCTAGACTTGTGCTGAAAGTGTTTGCATAGAAAAAGGTTATAGATTTTGATGAGATATTTTCTCCTGTTGTGAAAATGACTTCAATTAGAACTATTCTAAGTCTAGTAGCAGCTGTAGATTTGCATCTTGAGTAGTTAGATGTAAAGACAGCCTTTCTCCATGGGGATTTAAAGGAAGAGATATATATGCAGCAGCCACAAGGATATGAGGTAAAAGGGAAGGAGAAACTAGTGTGCAGGTTGAAGAAGAGCGTGTATGGCTTAAAACAGGCTCCAAGGTAGTGGTATCTAAAATTTGATAGGTTTATGTCTGAACAAGGTTATACTAGATGTCACTCTAATCATTCTGTTTATCTCAAAAGGGAAAATGATGGCAGCTATATTATATTGTTATTGTATGTAGATGGCATGCTTGTTGTAGGCTCTAACATGCAGGAAATAAATGTGCTCAAAAGGAAATTGGTAAACTCATTTGAAATGAAGGATTTGGGTGCTCCAAAACAAATCATTGGTATGAGAATAACTAGAGACAGGAAGAATCGCAAATTAACATTATCTCAAAGTGAGTACATGGAAAAGGTGTTGGAAAGGTTTAATATGTAGAATGCAAAACCAGTTGGTATACCTTTGGCTAGCCATTTCAAATTAAGTAATGAGGCGTGTCCCAAGACTCAGGAGGAAATGGATCATATGTCTAAAGTTCCATATGCATCAACAGTTGGAAGCTTAATGTATGCAACGGTCTGCACAAGGCCTGATATTGCACATGCAGTGGGAGTTGTAAGCAGGTACATGAACAATCTAGGGAAAGAACATTGGATGGAAGTGAATTGGATTCTCAGGTATTTGAGAGGTACCACAAATCAAGCATTATGCTTTGGTGGTTCAAACATTGCTCTACAGGGATATGTTGATGCAGATAGGGCAGGTGACAAAGATAACATGAGGAGCACTACAGGATATGTATTTACTGTAGGTGGAGCAGCTGTTAGTTGGGTTTCAAAAGTCCAAAGTGTTGTTGCACTTTCAACAATAGAAGCAGAGTATGTTGCTGCTATAGAGGCTAGTAAAGAAATGATTTGGTTACAAAGGTTTCTGGATGAATTGGGTAAAAAGCTGGAGTTGGACAGGTTATACAGTGATAGCCAGAGTGCCATAAATCTTGCAAAGAACTCTGCATTTCATTCCAAGACTAAACATATACAGCTCAAGTACCATTTCATACGGTCAGCATTGGAAGATGGAAAGTTGAAGCTGGAAAAGATACACACTAGCCAGAATCCTGCAGATATGTTAACAAAAGTTGCAATTAAGGAGAAACTGAGAATCTGCTCAGTTTTAATTAGTCTTCAAGCATGAAGAAGAAGATGAGAAACAGCCAGGTCCAAAGTGGAGTCATTGTCTAGCAAATGAAGTAGTGGGTGGAGTTGCTATAATCAGTCTCCAAGTGGGAGATTATTGGGTGTGGAACCTGATTATCTTCTGTATTCAAAGGTTTCAGCTGGATGTATACCCCAGGAAGACTGTACACCCCTCCATGAGGGTGGGTGCGGGAGGGCACTTGTCCCCCCCTGCGAGGGTTCGGGGGGGCCGATCCCCCCTGGCTGGGGGGTCTGTGGGCCAGCGTTCCCCTGGCGGGGGCTCAGGAGCAGTGCCCCCGAAGCTAAAAATAGATGTAAAATTGCCTTGTAAAAGTATAGTAATTTCTAGTCAATCTGGGCTGTTCATTAGGCAGATGATATGCAATAGAAGTTATGTTTAATTTAGGGTTTTTTGCCCTAGAAGGAAAACCCTCACTATATATGAGGGAATTGTATTATGTTTATGTATATCTGTATTCTGAGTGAGGAAGAGAGAGGATATTGAGAGAGAATATGGGGTTACAACATATTTGTTGTAGATTGTATCTCTTCAGTTTGCTGGATAATATAATAAAAGAAGGATTGGTTGTTTCTCCGTGGACATAGCCCAAACTGGGTGAACCACGTATGTTTGTGTCTCTCTTGTTTTATGCATTTTCTGTGTTTATATTTCTACAATATTTTATGTGTTCCATTGCTCTGTAATATATTATTTTCTAACACGGTGTGGTCGGGCCGTTGAGCAGGGTCTTGAGTTACACCTGCAAGCTCGGGTCCATTTTAAATTTTATATATATTTTAATGACTTTTGAAGGGGTTGGTGGCCTACCAACTAAACATATATATATATATATTTGGAACTAAAACAAAAACCATACACTATATTCTATTAGAGGTCACTGGAAAAATTAATGATTCGACAATTTGGTGATTTTCATCTAACATTTAGTGCTAAATTTCTGCTTGGTTTGTTGCCACCAAAAGTTTTGAAGCTGCCAAATTTAGTGAGCCTCCAAATTTATTTGGCGACAAAAATCTTGCTTCTATGACTTACAATAACTTGCACATACAAATTTGAATTGAGGCACCATTTTCTCTATTGGAATTGGGTCAATGAGCTCTTCAATTTAGTCTTAGTTTCAATGAGATCCAAAGACTTCAATTTTTGATCTTCTCCAGAGCTACTTAGATCAAGCACTGTCATTACCATTACATTATTGAAGAATGTGTAAAATTTTGGTTGATGCATGCTAATCAAGCTTATGAGTCTTTGACAAAAAAATAGAGAGAAAAGGTATTATAAATTAAGGCCCATCTCAATGTGAAACAAAGGTAAAGTTGAACATTTACAGGTAGTGGAATCAATAATAAATAACGACTCTCACCGATTCATATGAGGTTCATCGTTATATATGAGAATGAGAGGAAAGGTACTACTTCATTCTTGGAATACGCAAGTTTATTTGATAGGAAGGATACAATGGGTAAGGGAATAGGTCCCTTACAAATATACTTGTATTTGATTTAGATACCAAACTATGGTGGACTGAAGTAGGGTCATGATGAATGAGGTCAATAGAAATAAAGTGGAGACTATGGATTTCCCTTGGTTAGAGCACACCTAAGTTTGGATCAACTTGTGGTAATCAAAATAAACTAAGATGAGAAAGGATTTGGAATTAGGGGGACTACATAGTGGGTACTTAATGGGGTTATCATTTCAAATGGACATGCAATTATGTGTACAATGATATAAGAATCAATGAATCTCAATTAGGAAACTAGGAAACACATGTAAGGGACATATGTGATACCAAGAAGATAGTGATAATGGGTAATGTAGATGCTCAAACTAAGGGAGATTAGGACTACTCCTAGGGAATGAAGAGGAGAGATGATTATGGGAGAATCGTTACTTCAATTTTTTTTTTTACAATTTATAAACAATTAATAAATAATAGTGGGAATGTATAAACATGAAAATGGGTCTCCCACTGAAATAAAGAATTATATGAGGGTGCAAATGAGTAATCATAAAGGGTGGGGTTTCCATTAGCTAGCTTCCATGTGGCTTGGTTGAAGGAGGGAAATCACACAAATGGTCTACTCAGGGTGGGGGTATGAGAAGCCAAACAAAAGTATAGTGGCACATTAATGGTGATCAGTGGACTTGGTTCCTAGGATCATGAGGTAAGCTAACAATATGATAAGAAAGAACTCATGAGGTTAATTCTTAAGACATGAAAATGAATAAGTCGTCATACTAAGGATGAGGGAGCATGGATGCCAATAATAAAATGGGTGATACATACCAAGGTGATCCCTGTTGGTGGAAAAATAACTACCAATTAGGAACAACAAAAAAGATAAGGTAGAGGTGTTGGAAGTGTGCCCATTCAAGTATTGACGCTAGATGCTTCTCTTAATAGGTGGGAACTAGTAAATGGATGTATCTCAAAGGGGGTGCCTGTTGGGACAGGGTCCCCTCGGTCAATTTTATTAAAATATTATAAGTCTCCACATTTTGAAGAGTGGAGCGTGAGTAGCACAGGTCAAATAGGAGTCAAGGGGTTTTAGGAAGGTTAAAACCCCTTATATTTTGGTATCTTTTTGAGATCCACCCATGGTTTCTGAACCATGGTATTGTAAGGGTAAAGGATATATAAAGGGATTTCTTAGCAAGTTTAAGGAAATAAATCAAGTAATGATATGTTTTTGAGTCTGTAATTGTAGATATTTCTGTTCTTTGGGTGAAGGGGAAGGCTCTTACAAATGAGTGTGCGAAGACCTTGGTAAGTCAGCAGCTGAGTATGTGGGCTCATGCAGCTGTGTGTGTAGGGCCTACAAAGTTGTATAAGGAAGACCTGAAGTAATACAATACATTTGAAGCATTTATGTGTCTATTTTTAGGCACTTATGTATTTTCTAAACTTACGTTCAACTGAATGATATTTATTTGTAATTTATCTTAGTTACTCCACAAAGATTTATATCAACTATTAGATGTTACTTTATGCATGATTCGATGGTGATGTGAAGCTTATAACTTTATTTAAATGAAATCATTTGAGTTTCATGAATAAGGGTTCACGAAGGTCAAATTGGAACTAAAATTGCATAGAGCGACTTAAACCACATCACATAGTATTCTAGATGCAGAAGCTTAGTTCTAACATCCCCTAATATTGCCTCGGGTGAGACTACAACCCAAAGGTCAAATCTAAACTAAAACTGCATAGAGCAACTTAAACCACATCACATAGCCTTCTGGATGCAGAAGCTTAGTTATAACATCCCCCACTATTGCCTCGGGTGAGACTGCAACCTGCGCTATGCGAGTTGTTACCGAAAGGGATGGTAGTGTACGGTTTTTTTGGTTAGCACAACTAACTTTGAACCTGGGTCCAAACCCCCTCAATCCAACAAATGGTTTCATTGTCAGGACCGAGATCTATCTGAGGGATGTGCGATGTGGAATAAGTGGATACCCACTAATAAAGAAATTAATAAGTGGATAGATCAGAAGCTACATGAGTTTGTAGGCCAAGAGAATAGGAATCCACACTTATCAAAAGAAAGGTGGTTACAAAGGTATCTTTACACAGAATTACATGAAGTTTTCTTTTCATTGTTCCCCTTGAATTGTACGAGTGGTTGTCCAAATTAGTAGATAGTAAACCTACTTATAACCATGAAAATTCCATTGTGTGGACTCCAAAAATCATAAGACGCTTGGAAAGTTCTGATTATAAGGTTGGGAGGGATATTGATGATTGGATTGATAGTATCTTGGGCAGTTTCATCACTGAATTTTCAATAGACACATATGTGTCTTATAGTAAAGTTGAATGACGATTCTTCGAGGGTCTGAGAGGTAAGTACCTAAAATCATTAAAACTTGGATTAAAATGATTTTGTGTGAAAAGAAAGTTATTCCTTTACCTTAATGTTTAAGAGGGGTCGAAATGGATCTACATGAAGTGGAAAATGATTCAGAGTATATCAAGACAAATTTGTCAAAAGTGAATATAGTCCCTTGTTAGGTGAATCTGAAAGTGAAGAAGAGTATGCCCAAAAGTGTGGCACAAATTATAAATCAGGGTACTTCTGGAATTCAACATCTGATCACTCCACCTCCACCTCCTCTATTGAGTATGGCGAATACAATAGAAATGTCTGTATTCAAGGCTCAGGGATCAGAGGATTCTGAACAATTTTGGTTCATCGGAGAAGCTGTGTGGAAATCACAGCATATCAATGATAATGATATAAGGAAAGAAAAACTGGCCACAACTCTACAAGATAGGGTGCTTACCTGGTATATTAGATACATCACGACTCACCCAGCTGCTTCATTGGCTAATACGAAAGATGTGTTGAATGCGGAATTTATGAAGGCGAAGTTGAAATCTCAATGTCTGATTGAGATTAAGGAGATTAAGAAAAAGGTTAATGAATCTGCGTGGGATATAGATCACCAAAAGAAGTGTTTACTAAGTCAATATAACCTTTATATCTCATATGAAGAACATAGGGACTGGTACATAGCTTCTCTATTACTTCACTTAAGATTGCCATTATCTCAGCAAAATATTAGGTCTCAAGCCAAAGCATTAGAAATCATGATGAAACTAGAAGCTTCACTGATCTAGGATACGAGTGTAGGATTTTAGCAGATCTAGGCATAGTTAGCATGTATGCATATGGAGCTTCAGGACCTAAAGAAGGGAAAGGAGGTTAAGACAGCGACACATTCTAGAGTTTGGGGCACAAAAGGCAAAGTTGAAGGCCATCATAAGGATCAATGCCCTATATTCTGCAATTATATAGCTGTGGGAGGTCCTAACCTGTTAAAACCAGAGTCTTCCAGTGGATCAAGCAATGGTGGAAGTACCTGATGTAGTATTTTCCAAGTTTCAGGACAACATTCAACCGATAATTGCTCCTTATTACAGAAGTTTATACAATTTCCAAAGCAACTTTTTTGTAACTTTTGTAAATCAGTTGGTCATGATGAGAGGAATTGTCGAAGCTATGAACTAATGATGGACAAAACTTTGTTGTATAGGATGCATGTTGAAAACCATGCACAGAATGACCAAGGCTCACCTATAGCTCGTGGAGGATTTCAAGGATGGGGAAGAGGAGGAGGAGGAGGAGGTGGAAGAGGTCAAGGCCAAATTATTTGTTACAACTACAAAGAACGAGGCCACTTTGTGCGGAACTGTCAAAATCCAGCACACCCTTGATGTCAGTACTGCCGTCAATTTGATCATGTTATTTAAGATTGCTCGGTCTTAATAGCAAAGATATAGGAGAAGAAGACTCAGCAACTTACTCAGAATATTCAAATGATGAGATCCGAGCCATGCAAAGACGATCCTAGTGTCAACATAGTTATGCGAAGCAGTGTAGATACTAGTGAAGAAAAGGTTGAAGGAAAACAACCGGAATCAAAGCCATGGTTCCGAAAAGCTAGAGAGAAGAATGCAAGGTTTGATTTAAATAAAGAAAAATAGACATTCATGGATGCAAGGAAGAATTTTATGAGTCTAGGTGCTTCTACATCTTAGAACCCGATGCTGATAGTCTTGTGAAAAGAGAAACCTGAGGATGCTACTACAACCAAATATTCATACCCCACTGTGTTGAAATTGTTTCTGTAGACCTTTATGAAGTTACTTCGGGATCAAAAGGTAGTAGAGGGACTACAAGAGCTAATAGATAATTGCACCGGAAAGGATAAGTCATTACCAAGATAGTGCATAGTCAATAAGGTAAACCAAAGAAAGAAAAGAACAGGTAGAGAGTTGTGGCTGACTTCACAGATTGATGATTTCGAAATCAATAAGGTAATCCTAGACTTGGCCTCTGATGCTAATGTACTGTTGAGGCAGACTTGGGAATGTATGGGAAAGCCTAAGTTTCAATGGTCGCCAATTCAACTACGCATAGCAAATCAACAAAAGGTAATTCTAATGGGCCACCTACATGGAGTAGATGTAGTTATTGAAGGTACAAGAGCAGTGGCTGATTTCAAAATTATTGAGATCTTTGATGATAGTAATCCATAACAAGCATTTCTCGAGATTGATTAGGATTTTAACATGAATGAAATCATCAACTTAAATAAGCGAAGCATGGTATTTGAGAAGAATGAACTTCGAGTAATTTTCCTGTTGGATCCAGCTGAAGGAGCATGGTACAGAGAACCAAACCATGACTATAATGAAGATGACAACTTTGAGAACATCTATAAGTTAAATTCCTGGAATAAGGATTAGATCAATCCCACTATGGATGGAAGGATCAGTTGGGAGAAGGACAACTCCTACCAATCAGACTTAGATGAATAGTTAGAAAATTGATAGAATCGGTTACATGAGGTCTCGACATTGTGATGTAATCGACTTACAATATCTCTTTTAATGGTTTGACAAGCTAAATTATGGTGAAGTCCTTCTCAGTCTCAACAAGATTCTTTCCGTACACTCAATACATTTCGGCCATCATGTACCCCTTCTGACTTCATATATTAGGGGGCATCTGTTATAGCACCATTTACCACCCTTGGTATTTTTGATGCTTGGTTTATGGCCTAGGGCAACCCCCCCTTCTAGACTTGGTCCAAATATATAAAAAATATTTTTTATTCCCTGTACGCTACTTTTTCCTGGGATAAAAGCGTGTACACGCAGGTCAGTCAATACCCAACCTATGTATATGTGTTAAAACACTTAAAAAAATAAATTTCCCTGATTATGGGCAGAGTTCATGGGTTTTACTTATGGATTACCTCACATTGCCCATGGCCCAACTATTTCCCAACTGAAAAACTAATTGGGAGAAGTATAAATAGACTTCTGTGGGAAGGCCTAAAGGAGGAGAAGAGATAGAGTTATTATACTAAGATTATCCCTAACTGAGATTGATGAATCCCTATGCCTCATGCACTTCCCCAAGCTTCAGGAAACCCTTGTTTCCTTGATTATAGATATTCTCCCTCTTGCTTGAGATATCATGGCATTGGTTACGGAAGAATATTGTTGAAGGTTGGGATAGGACGAATTTGGAGGACAGTTCTGCTTGGAGCTGGAAGAAGAAGACTCGGGTGAATTCTCACCATGTTATTTATAGCTTACTACAATAAAAGAATTGCTATCTTGTTTCCAAAACTAACTTTGTTTATGCATCAAATTATGTTGTAATTCAGATATGAATGTTGTTTTGATGTGTGATCAATCATTTGTTTATATTATATAAAGTCAAGCTTCGTGAATATGCTTTACTTCTATACTTCTATGTATGTTCAAATTGAATGATTTTTAGGTTTGAAGAACATCAGGAGTTGCAGAGGCTCTAAACCCTATTGGACCTACTCGAATGAAGGAAATTCAGGTACGATTGCTCTTACGTAGTTTGATTATATAATAATTTTCACTGAGTTGTATGAGTGTTTCTTGTTATAGTTTGCTTCTGCTCTGTTGGGGTTCTAAGCCAAAGTCCTCGGGTACTTATTCCCGAAATAGCTATGCATCTACTGAGTACGAAAATTACTCTATTATGATCTCTTGGGTGATGTCAATCTATTTCTTGAACATTTTGAAAGAGATGTACTAGAGGAATATCAGTTACAGGCTTTAGATCTAGCGTTAATAGCTACACCTGCAAGATGGTGGGGTACGCACAGAGATAATTTTACTAACTAGAAGGAATATTGTCAAATGATGCGATTAAGATTCGACTACATGAACACTCGACTCACTGAAAAATACACAGGGAATGATGATCCGCATGAACATCTGGCATAGTGGACTAAGGCATGGGGTGAAGTACCTCAACCTGAGTGGGTGCATATCTTTATTCATACCTTGGATGTTATCCCTAATAACTGGTATTTAGAAACAGAGTTCTAACATGTGACCACTGAATGGGATGAGATCAAGGAAATTTTCTTTCTCATGTTCAGTTTTGAAGATGGGTTTGCAAGCATTGATGAAGCACTTCAGGAAATTAAAGTAGTAATCTTTTGAACACTTGTTGAACTTGTCATGTGGGTACAACCTCACTGGAGTGCGTAGCTACATCATGCTCTAGAATGTTACCATGTTAAAATGAAAGACGTTGATGAGGATCCATAGAATATTAATATCCTTGAATCAGAAGGACAACGCGAAGTTAGGGGACCTAGTGTGGAGATTCCTCATATCTTGCAACCGGTGTGCACAAAGAAAGTGAACATTGGTTCACAAGAGGAACCAAAATTCGTGAACATTGATGACTATTGTTAGCCCCCTAATTTGTTCTCTTTTTTCCATTTCCCCTTCCTAAATCATAACCATTTACCGTTATTTTATCTCTCTTACACACCCTCATCTTGCACTAGTCCAAGAACGATGACATATTTCGTATGCCCTTTATTTTTCACATTTTTAACTTAAATAAGCATTAATTAATTATTTATTACATGATTTCTTGCTTATAATCACTCTGTAACTTATCGATATCTCCAATGTTTATTTGGTAGTCAAAGTACTTACCGTGACTGCTGATCCTAGTGCAGGATCGGATCTTGCACCGGTGTCAGCACAACAAATCCTTGTAGCAGATCCGAACCTCCTTGATCACCGCCTCGTTTTGAGCAGCTTCAACCATGACAACAAGATCAATCTAAAGGTAGCCAAGCTTTAGCCACGACAAAAAGATCAATCCAAAGGCATCTGAGATCAAATTTACGAAGAACGAACAGTTGGGGATTGGCTACGGCCAGTTTTGTTAAACTGTCTAATTTTCAAGGCCGAAAATCTAATTCTGTATTTGGTTATGTAATTGGTTAAATGATCTATTTTGGCCTTCAGCCAAATATCTATATAATGAAGAATGTAAATAGGATGAGGATAGTTTTGGATAGAAGTTTTGTATAGAACAGAGACACAACCAGAGAGGCGGTAATAGGTTGTTGTATTTTGTTATCACCCGAATCTGGGCTGGACGATGTATTCATGCATATATTTGCCTCAGTGAATTAATAAAAAGGGAGCTCTGCCTCATGTTTTATAAATCGTATTTCTGTGTTTGAAGCTGATGAATTGATTAAAGTTTTGAGCAGAATTTTCGTTTGAAAGGGAAATGCACTAGTTGGCTAGGGCCCAGCCAACCTAACATGTTTACCCTATTTCCTGTTTCTTGTAATTTGTGTTTATATTGGCAAGTGTGATTTAATTTCAAATGCATGCATTCTTGTCTAAGTGAAAGCGGATCCATTGTGTGAAGTAGCTAAATTTCCTTTCCCTGCACCTAATTTTAGATTGGTTTTCCCCGCCTGGTCGAAGTAGAAGAAATAAACCCGCACCAGTGCACGTTCGTGTGATATTTCCTTTTCTGTAGTTCTGTTTGGTTGGTTTTCCACTCCTTGTCCAAGCAGGAGAAATGAACCTGCACCAGTGCACATTGGTGTGATGCAGCAAGATTTTCTAGTTTACTTCCCACAATTTTCTTTCTTTCATTAAACACTTTATGACAGGATAAATGTATATGGATTGTTTCTTTATTTCTACACTTTGTCAAGATCATAAGCATTCATTTTTATGTGTGAAATTTGATTTAACAGTCTAATAGCACTTGCAGTAACTAAGCACTCATTTAAGAATTAAATGCTAAGTGCAAGAAGCTCTGATCTAGTGCAAGAACTAGTTTCTTGCAACGGGATCTAAGTGCTTTGAACCTGGAAAAGTTCAAGCCTTTGCAGGAAGTAAAACACCTTTTGTAAAGACACCATTTATACCCTCTGCATAAATCTCTATTCCTGCACTAGTGCAAGCAGACCGCGCTAGTGCAGGACAGATTAGTGTAAGAAAGAAATCGCTAAAGGAGAAGGTTTAAAGGGCCCATCTAATGAGACTGCTAAGTGTCTCTGCTAAAAAAAAGCACACAATCAGTAGTTAAACAATAGTTATCGAGAGTGATTTCTCTTTATTTCTAAATCTCTTTTAAAAATGCATTTTTCCTTGTTCCAGTCTTAGATTATTTTGATGGTTCAAGTTGACTTTTTCTCTTTTTAGTTTGATTCTGCAATATTTCCTTTAAAGAAAGTAGGGATTTATATTAGAAATATTCATACCATCTTTGGCATTTCCTGTGCTTCATCTCTAAGTTTACGGATCCCCCGGATTGACAATTTAAGTGTTGAGGAAGTATAATACCTGCACCCAACATTTTGGCATCGTTGTCGGGGAGGCGATTTGATTTGGAAAGATTTTTCTGATTATAGAATAGAGGTAATTTTTCCTTTATTTTTCCAGTATTGATTGGAAAAGCTTCTTTGAAGGAACTTTATTGGTGTTGATTGATTTCTGACAACATTTTTTATTAGAATTTGTTTGTTATTTTTCTTTCTTTTTTGAAATGAATGCCTAGAAAAGGTAAGGATTCAAAGCCCACTAAGGGCTAAAAGAATTATGAAAACAATTCTCATATTGGGTCTCCTTCTGTGAGCAGGAAGCCCAATCCAATTCAAACGCATCGTGCAAGAACAGTCCACTTGGATTCTGGTGACAACAACTCAGGTGTGGTTTAGCCTGTTGGGAGCAAAAGGGAAACAATGGAAGACCATGAAGATCATGCGGAAGGGACTGGTGAAAACCATGTAAGTAGGGAACAATCCACTTTTGTGTTTCCAATTGTGGACCCTGATACCATGGTGCAAATGAAGAATATTCCACCTTCAGCTCTCCCTCATTTCCATGGTAAAGTTCATGAAGATCTTGACTCTTTTTTATTCGAGTTTGATATTTTGTGTAGAAGTTATGATTATTCAACTAATGCTCAGAAGCTAAGATTATTTCATGTTACTCTCAAGGACTCAACTCTACGCTGGTTTATGGGGTTAGGAGGAAACACTATAACCTCTTGGGATTAGATGAAGAGAGTGTGTTTGTTTAAATATCAAGAATATTGCAAAACGCGAGACATGCAGGATGAGACTTTTACAATAATACAGGATGATGATGAAACTCTTGAAGATTACCTAGAAATACTTATGTATATTTTACAAAGGTCAAAACTTAAGCCGTATTCTAGTACTATTACAACCTTGTTCTTAAGAGGACTTACTGATAATGCTAGAAATAATTTAAATCTGCTAAGACAAGGTGATATTTCTTAGCAAACTTTTGAACAAATTTGTGAATATGCAGGAAATTTTCAAGAAATCAGTATAGATCTAGCAGAGGAACTCAAAACAGAAATAGAAAAACCAAATCTATTGATGCTATCATTATTGGACTAGAAAATAAAATGGAAAACAAGAAAATTGATATAATGAATACTGTTACCAAATAGTTGGACTCTTTAAAATTTCAGTAAAAGCTCATGAAGGAACAAGATTCCTTATGTATTTTCTATCCTAAATGTAGAGACAAGCATCCTCATAAAGAGTGTCCTCTTAATTTGAAAGAAACTAGTAAGTGTGCTATTTGTGCAAAAGACCATGTACAGAAAAATGTCCCTCTATACCAGGACTTAAAGTTGTATTTACAGGGGGATAGCCTGAAGCTGAATACTTGTAAGCTATGGGAGTAAAAATAAATTGGCCTCAGGTAGGCGTAGGTATGGTTCTTGATTTTTCTCCACACTATTTTGGCTATAATTCACATGCATATTCTTATCCTATCACTAATCAACAGTGGCAGTATGGGAACCAATACTAGCATGGGCAACCTTCTCAACCATGGCAACAAGGTTGGAGAGGGACAACTCATTCTCCATATTCATACCAGCCACCCATGCAGTCAGATCCATCTACACATACACCTTATTCAATGCCTCAACTTCTGAGTCAGTCTACTCCACCATTACCTTTACCTCCACCTTTTCGACCTCCTCAGTTTCTTGCTCAACCTATGCCCAATCTTAACAATAATAAATCAGTGCAAATGATCTATGTAACAAACCCACCTTTACCATTCGAGTACCAGTCTATCCCAGTTGGGGTTCATGACATTCAATTAAGATCGGGAAGGACTGTAACATAAAAAAATTATAAGAAACCAAGAGTGATTGTTGAAGAGAAAGAAGAAGAGGAAACTCTTAACCATTCTCTGAAAGCTATCACTAAGCAGCCCTTACCCTCAGAATCCTTGCCATCTTCTTCCAACCAGCCTCCCTTCCCAGAGAGACTAGTAATGGAAAGAAGTGAGCCTAATTCTGAGACTAGATTGGCATTAGAGCTTCATAATTTTTTCAATAAGATACCTTTGCTCCAAGCCATCAAAGAGATCCCTATTTGTACCAATATTATTAAGGAACTCTGTCTCAAGAAACTCAGGAGGAGGAGATTGGAACCCCAAACCATTCAATTTGTTGGTAGGGTAGCAGAGTTGATGATGGGATGTGTTTTTATGGGAAAATATACTGATCTTGGAAACCCTGTTGTCCCAGTTCAGATTGGTAATGTTCCTATCTCTAATGTTCTTATAGACTTGGGGGCAGCCATTAATGTCATCACTAAGCAAACCATGGATCAACTTTGGTTATCTCATCTTTGCCCTACTCCAATTGTGCTTGAATTAGCAGATAGATCTAAAATTAAGCCAGAAGGAGTATTGGATGATGTGATCATCTCATTAGATTCTTGGGAATATCCTACTAATTTCATTGTGCTTCAGCCAAAGAACCCAGTAGGAGGACATCCCTTGATCTTAGGTCGACCATGGCTTGCTACAACCAATGCATATATTGGATGTTGCTCTGGTGATATGTATATTTTGCATGGACATTCTAAAGAAAGTTACCTTATACCCCCCTTACAGATCCATTTAGGACCTTCGAGATACTTTATGGTTGTATCAAAGAAGTGATGAGGAGACTCAGGCCATTTCCCTTATCCATCAATATACAAGGTCTTCACAAGAAGATGAGATTCAATATTTCTTGAATAATCTAGACATTATGCCTAATTTTGAGCTATTGAGCCAGATTTTCAGCCTAGATTTTCAAGATAATCATGATTCTCATTCTTCTGTACCACTACATTTGACCAACCCCTTGAGTACTCCTAAGCCTAATACTACTCTTGTTGAGATTAGCCTCGGTAAATCCTTGTATATTAGTTCAAATTTGGACTCATCTCAGCAAGAGCAGCTTGTGAATTTGTTGCAAAACCATCTTAGTGCCTTTGCATGGGGCTATGAAGATATAAAGGGTATTCCTCCTGAAACATGTACACATCATATCTATATTCAGGAAGGAACCCAACCTATCCGACAACCCCAAAGGCGAATGAATCTAGTTCTAAGAGATTGTGAAGGAAGAAGTACAAAAACTCTTGGATGTTGGTTTTATCTATCCTATTTCTGATGGTCAGTGGGTCTCTCCATTAGTGCTAGTACCCAAGAAAGATGTAAGATGGTGTATTTGTATTTATTATCGAGAATTAAACAAAGCCACTCTCAAAGATTATTTTCCTCTCCCTTTCATTGACTAGGTGCTTGATACCCTTGCAGGAAAGACATATTTTTCCGTTTTGGATGGCTTTAGTGGTTATAACCAGATACAGACTCCACCCGAAGATCAGGATAAAACTACTTTTACATGTCCATGGGGTACATTTTCTTATAGAGTGCTTCCCTTTGCTTTATGTAATGCCCTAGCTACCTTTGAAAGGGAAGTCCTGGCCATTTTTGCTGATCTAGAATTTGTAGAAATTTATATGGACGACTTTTCTGTGTTTGGTGATTCTTTTCAAGAAGCTCTCGAAAATATGGAAAAAGTACTTTTTTGTGGCGAAATGGGGTAGCAAGCTAAGTGTGCTTGATTGTGGGGAAAACTCCACAGTTAAGTGCGCTTGAGCTAGAGGAGATCTGGGATGGGTGACCTCCTGGGAAGTCCTGGTTACCGGGTGCAAGCCCCGGAAGTGATGATTGATGCTATGTGATTCATTTTACTAGTTTCAATTCCACTTCTACACCCCTGTGAGCATCACCCGATGCAATGAGTGCTAAGTGAACTATTCAAAAATCATGAGAAATTAGTCAGTTACGACTACCTCTCATGGAAATGGTCATACATGAATGACTTACTTAACGTAGTTGAATCCCAAAATGATATCTAATATAATGCACTGCGTAAACCCCCATACTTAAATTCAAAAAGAGTGAAGGGATCTCTACTTGAATGGTTCATGAGGCACAATACTTGCTAAGCTTTTGCAAATGGGGTAGCAAGCTAAGTGGGCTTGATTGTGGGGAAAACTCCACAGTTAAGCATGCTTGAGCCAGAGGAGATCTGGGATGGGTGACCTCTTGGGAAGTCCTGGTTACCAGGTGCAAGCCCCGGAAGTGATGATTGATGCTATGTGATTCATCTCACTAGTTTCAATTCCACTTCTTCACCCCTATGAGCATCACCCGATGCAATGAGTGCTAAGTGAACTATTCAAAAATCATGATAAATTAGTTAGTTACAACTACCTCTCATGGAAATGGTCATATGTGAATGACTTACTTAATGCAGTTGAATCCCAAAATGATATCTAATATAATGCACTGCGTAAACCCCCATACTTACTTCTTCATTGTCAGGAAGCCCATCTCACCTTGAGTGACAAGAAATGTAGATTAATGTGCAAAGCGGGAGTGGTACTTAGCCATTTGATTTCTGGTAAGGGTATCCAGGTTGATCCCACAAAGATCAAAATCATTTTTCATCTTCCTGCACCCAAAACTCAAAGGGAAGTAAGAGGTTTTTTAGGACATGCTAGTTATTATAGGAGATTCTTTGAAATTTTTTATAAGATAACTACGCCTCTTTTCCAACTTCTAGCTAAGGATAGTGAATTTTCTTGGATCACAGCTTGCTAACACTCTTTTGAAACATTGAAGGAAAAGTTTGTACATGCACCAGTTTTGAGAGGTCCTAACTGGTATCTTCCTTTTCACATTTCCTCTGATGCTTCAGTTTTGGCTATTGGCGTAGCTTTAGGACAATAGGAAAATAAACAATCGTATACTATTTATTATCTTAGTAAGAATTTGTCTTCCGCTGAATTAAATTATACAGTTACAGGGAAAGAGTTTTTAGTTGTAATTTTTGCAATTAATAAGTTTAGACACTATATTACAGGATATGAAGTATTTGTACATATTGATCATTTCGCGATCAAATATTTGATGAACAAGCCATTAAATAGCAGTAGACTGACTAGGTGGTTACTATTATTGCAAGAATTTAATATTACTATTGTTGATAGACCAGGAAAATCTAATGTTGTAGCAAATTTTATTTCTAGATTAGATAATCCTGGTCAAGCTACTCCTGTTAATGATGATTTTCTGGATGAACATCTTTTTGCTATGTCAACAGATTCCCTGTGGTTTGCTGACATTGCTAATTACTTGGTTACTGGGAAAACACCACCCCACTTGTCCACTTGTGAAAAGTGGAGTATTGTTCAAAAAAGTGCTCCATGTTCTTGGATATAAGAAGATCTCTTTTACACTAGTCCAAATATGATTATCCGTAGGTGTGTAAGAGAGGAGGAAGTATTTGACATATTGAAATCTAATCATGATGAACCTTATGGAGGCCACTTCGTTGATAAGTGGACTGCATATAAAGTATTGAATGTTGGTTACTTTTGCCCTTCCTTATTTAAGGATGCCAAACAGTATGTTAGGCGTTGTGATAGCTGTAAGTGAATGGGCCAGCCTAATGAAACCAATGAAATGCCTTTATGACCCCAAGTTATGACTGATCCATTTGAAAAATGGGCTATTGATTTTATAGGGCCAATAAATCCAACATCATTAAGTAAAAGACATATATTGGTTTGTACAGATTTTGTTACGAAATGGGTAGAAGCTAAAGCTGTTTCTTTTGCTACTTATTGATTTTCTTTTTAATGAAATCTTTACTAGATTTGGTGTGCCTAGAGAAAAAATTTCTAACAATGGTCCACAATTTATTTTTAATCTGGTACAGGGTGTGATGGAGCAATATAAGATCCGGCACAAGAAATCCACATTGTTTCACCGGCAAGCAAATGGCCAGGCGGAATCCACAAACAAAGTGACCGAGTCCATTCTTACTAAGATAGTAAATATGCATCGGAAAGATTGGGATGAAAGATTACCAAAGGCTTTTTGGACATACAGAACCACTTGGAGAAATAGCACGGGACATACACCATATGAGCTGGCATATGGTAAACAGGTTCTGTTACCAATTGAATTCTAGCTCAAAACTTTTAGAACTGTAGTTCAATTAGGACTAGATCTCTCTGAGGCACAACAACAACATCTTCTCCAATTAAATGAGTTAGATTAATTTCGTAGGGATGCTATTCAGCAGAACATATTAATTCCACAACAACGCAAAAGGTGGCATGACAAGTCTATTCAGAAAATGCAATTCCAACCAGGTGATTAGGTGCTCCTTTATGATTCTAGATTTAAAATCTTTAAAGGGAAATTCCACACATGTTGGATGGGACCTTATGACGTGATCATAGTATTCAAGAATGGAGCAGTAGAAGTTAAAACTATTGATGGACAGAATTCAGTACTGTCGGTAAATGGACACAGGTTAAAGAAGTATTTTCAACCACTTACTAGGAAAGATTTTACACAACAAGTCCAACAGCAATTCGGGATGGAAGTGGTGAATGATAATACCAACCTTTTGAAAACATGAATTCTTCTTCTTCTTAAAAAAAAAAAAATAGAAAAAAAAGGTAAAGAAAAAACATTTTCCTGTAATTATGAAAATCAGTTCGCTGACATGATTGCAGAAGGATCAACTTGAAAACCAGCTTGCTGGTAGGAAGATCAAAAATTTCCAATAAAAAGAAAATGTTGCTTTATCTTTAGATATGCTAGTGACCACCAAGGAAATGCAGGTTCAGTGTAGAAATTTCACTTGTAGAGCAAACTGATATATTCAATGTCCTAAAGCATAATACTTGTTCTACTTCTACAAAACATTAAGCGGAAGCATAATCGAAATCATGAGCAACATCAAGTAGAAACATGCATAACTGATCAAGAGAAATAATCACACATAACACAAGATATATCTAGGGGAAAGCACCAACATAAAACCTCAACCATGTATTATCAATCAAGTGGAGATCCTCAACAACATACAAAAAGAATCAGCTCAATAGCTATCTTGCTCTCTCTGTAATCAGAAGATCCTGATGATCTTCAAGAAGAAGATGAAAATCATGGACTACCTAGGCCTAAATATATAGGCCACAAGTCCTCGAACCTTCTATAATAGATCCTTCTCCATGCAAGGAATACTTACTAGAAATATCCAACCATATGATAGTACATTGTCCCACATCTGATCTCAACTAGGTCTCTGACAGAACTGACATGCAACAGTGTCAGTTATCAGTGGAGGAAACTCATGTGCATGCTCTCAAAGACTTCAAATTCGAATTTCCTTAACTAATTAACTCAATTAAATTAATTAATTAATATTTCCAACTGTTGTTAAGACCAAAATTAATTTTACTTCCTATAGATAGACTAGGGACTGCTATAAATAGGAAGGGACCCAGAAATGCTATTTTTAGAACTTTCTATTTTAGAAGTTTCACCTCTCACCCAATGTTGCCAATGACCTCACTAGCCAAAGTGTTATTTTTAGACATGCTATTTTCAGTAGGTCTATCTTTAGCACATTCTAAATTTAACATTTCTTGTTGCACAGTTTTCAACACTCCCTTTCAACAAGAAAGGCTTCCTCTTGAACTCGATCCTGTAACTCTGGAATGCTCTACATGCAACACATCTATCTGGTCCACTTTCTCCAACAACACTTGGAACAAAAACACTCTGAACTGACCACTCTGTTGGGCTAGAAACATACTCTAATACTGAAGCTCTACCTGCTGCTGACAAGTGCTCCCTCTCTGACATCTGCGCTACTGCAACATCTACATGCATCTCGCACCATTGCACACCTCTCTGTGCCACCTAGCACTATGCAAAACACTTTTGCCTCTCACATTGCTGCAGCCTACTAGCTATACACTGTCTTGGGATTCCTTGCACTATCGCTCTCTCTGCCACTCCATCCACATCTATCTCTACCCAGTCAGTCAGTTCTTGCTACTCCACATCGCGGCTCCCGTAGCAAGGTCTCATCCAAGAGGTTGGGTACCTCAAGGATCTCGCCCCTCCTCCTTGGGACAATCACTCTATATCACCCCACCTCCTACTTGGACGTATGGCTGCATGTGATCCCTCTACCCACCTGGCTTGAAGCTTCCCCCTACTAGAGGTCAATGCATGAGTAAATACCTCTACTCGATCTCCTCTAAGCTTCCTCTGTTGTGGCTAGTCCATAACCTCCTGAAGCTGTTGCACCAATCGTGGCTCCTCCACAATCGTCTGAGACTTCTTCTGGCTCTGCATGTTGAGAGGTAATATACCCTCCCTCTCAACCACCAAGTCTCTAACCTTTGCCTTACTCCTCAAGGCTTTGCATGCATCTTGTACCTCAAGTGCATACAGGTTCTTGGCTAGCACACCAATCTATTTCCACTTTCCCGCCATCACGCAATTTTCTAGAAAAGGAGCTAATTTTAAATCAACGATATCTTCCTCATCCGAACTCCGATTCAGCCGATTTTGTTTTTTTTATTTTGGGTATTTTTCTGCAAGGAATCCAAATATGCTATTTATTTATGAAAATTTTGTATAGAAATTTTCAGATCTGCTCTACAAACTCTCGGCCCAAAACTCAAAACTTTGAAATCTCCTAAGTATATTGTTCTTACTTGATCACCTATGCTCCGATACCATGTAGAATTTTGTAGAATTTTTCCTACACATCAGCTAGCTCTGATACCATGTAGAAATTTCACCTGTAGAACAAACTGATATATGCAATGTCCTAAAGCATAATACTTGCTCTACTTCTACAAAACATCAAGCGGAAGCATAATCGAAATCATGAACAACATCAAGTAGAAACATGCATAACTAATCAAGAGAAATAATCACACATAACACAAGATATATCCAGGGGAAAGCACCAGCATAAAACCCCAACCATGTATTATCAATCAAATGGAGATCCTCAACAACATTCAAAAAGAATCAGCTCAATAGCTATCCTGCTCTCTCTGTAATCAGAAGATCCTAATGATCTTGAATCAGAAGATCCTGATGATCTTCAATCAGAAGATGAAAATCATGGACTACCTAGGACTCAATATATAGGCCACAAGTCGTCAAACCTTCTATAATAGATCCTTCTCCATGCAAGGAATATTTACTAGAAATATCAAGCATATGATAGTACACTATCCCACATTTGATATTAACTGGGTCTCTGACAGAACTGACATGCAGCAGTTATCCATGAGTGAATCCTCAGTTATCTAAAATAATAGTTGTCACATGCATGCAAGCATTAAAAAACTATATTTTATTATTTTAACAACTTGTTAAAATAATCTAACTGGACTTGACTAGTTATAACTAAATCAACTGATTCTCTCATTATAGAACTCATGCTTATTCCCTCAATCAATGGAGGAAACTCATGTGCATGCTCACAGAGACTTCAAATTCGAATTTCCTTAACTAATTAACTCAAATGAATTAATTAATTAATATTTCCAACTGTTGTTAAGACCAAAATTAATTTTACTTCCTATAGATAGACTAGGGACTGTTATAAATAGGAAGGGACTCAGAAATGCTATTTTTAGAACTTTCTATTTTTAGCAATTTCACCTCTCACCCAATGTGGCCAATAACCTCACTAGCCAAACTGCTATTTTTAGACATGCTATTTTTAGCAGGTCTATTTTTAGCACATTCTAAATTTAACATTTCTTGTTGCACATTTTTCAACATTCAGTAGAACCAACCTTTATACAATTGAGGTAATTAGCATGGATATTTTTATTCAAGTAACACTTAATTTTCACTGCAGTTATTTTTTCTTGCACTAGTGCAGGCAGACCTTCCAGAAAATTTTCTGTCTTTCTTCATATTTCACTCCCGTAATATTCCCTCAGTTTTCTTCTTCAATCCTAGAATTATTAACCTTCCCACATTCTTCTAAATTTACCCTGTCCGCTTCGAAAAAATCCTACTTTACCCTTGAATTTTTTCCCTATCTCACTTCTGTTTATTCCCTCTTTTGGTACTATTCCTAAAATCCTTGTAACAGAATTCCTTCCCATTCTGAAATTTCCCTTTTTCCACTTCTTTGTTCCCTCATGAATTCGTTGCAGGATCTCGCACAAAAAGAGAAAAAGGATATGCTCTGAAGCATCAAGAAAGGGCGAAGCAAATTTCCAGTATAAGTTGAGGAAGTCATGTCAAAGTCCAACCTATATTTTATTTAACTTCTCTATTTTTTTAGATATTATGCTTGCACTAGTGCAAGCATGTTGTCCTATGTGATAAAGCAAGCAGAATGGTACCAGCAGAATAGCATAATTTAAGCGGTGCAAGCAAACCAGTGCAAGCATGCACCCTATCAAAAACATAGTACAATTTGTTCTTTTCATAGCATATGTCATAGGAAAGTGGTCATCATGAAAATTTATATGAAGTCCTTTCACTTAGCCAATGAGTACTTGTGCTATCATACTAACTAGGAGAAAATTATTTAAAGTACAATGTGTTTTTAAGTTGGGAATCATGAGCATTTTTTAATGAATGCTCAGTTCTTTTTTGAATTATGAAGGAATGCAAAAGTGTTTAACTATTGCTTGGACATAATTGCCCCCTTTCCGCCATAATCCTAGATGTCCTTCACTCATAATGATTAACTCACCTAGCCATTAAAACGCTGCCAGAAGTACCAATCCAGCTTGATCTCAAAGATGTCGTGCATCTACAGCGAATGAATGGCTGATAAGATGGAAAGGATGGTGGATAGTTAGATCCCTATTTATAAGAACTGATTTCCCCAGTGTTGCATGTAAAATGCTCAACTGTTCATAGCCACTAAGAAGCGATGCTGCTTATTCAAAACGAACCCTCATCTCTCAGTAGGGTAGAACAGACTGCCAAGTATCGTAATAATCTTGCACTATTGCGAGACTCGGGCTTTCTTCAGTTCTTGCAGAAGTTTGACGTGCATGATAAAGAAGTGGCTTTACAGTTTACCAAAAGTTTCAAAAATGGTCGAGTAAAAATTAGGCCTCTCAAATTTAAAGTCGTAGAAGAATTTATAGTAGGAGCGATGGGCTTGGAAAATACTAGTGAGAAATGGTTTAAAAATCAGAAACTAGAAAGGAAGTGATGACAGTGTTTTGTCGTCGACAAGAAGATGGACATAGACTGGAAGGAAGGAGTTCCACGCAATGCCCTGCTGGGACAGTGGAAAGACCTCCTTTTCATCCTACAGAAGTTTGTAGCCTGTGAGAGAAGATACTCCCGCACTTTTGTATATTATTTTAGGATGTTACAACATTTCAAAGCCAACCGACACATCCAATGGAGGATGAATTTCCGCTATTTTTTTCTTAAGAGCTTGGAAAAAATGGCCAAAGGTGTGTGGGATGGATGGGCAGACCAGGCCGACACGAAGCTATATCACCACGGCCTGATAAAGATTCTAGTCCTGAAACAGTGAGAAGTTAAAGGCATGACCTGGGAGGCACTGTTGAAACAGCTACATAAAAAGGAAACTAAGGGAAAGGAGACAGAGGACCCCGCTAGCACAAGCAAGGGCCCAAGTAAGAATGAAAAGGGGAGTCCCTCTTGCACCAGTGCAAAAAGGAAACGATCAGAAAAATAAACAGAAGAAAAGGCCCCATCTTCAAATAAGAGGATAGCTAGCACACTTGTTGAAGAGACTCCTTCTACACCACTAGTACAGGCACAAACCCCCAAAAATGACAACTTGTCAGTCCTTGTAGACGCAAAAAAATTTGCAGAGGTCGAAGATGATGCTCTGTTGGCCGATTTCATTAAAAAGCCCCAAAAAAAGAATAAAGTATCTGATGCAGGCAAAGAACCATAGTCCCCACAAGGCATTGAATCCCCTCCTTCACCAATACAAGAAGAAGAGGAAGGAGAAGAAGAAGCAAAAGAAGAAGAAGCAGAAAAAGAAGAAGCAGAAAAAGAAGAAGAAGAAGAAGAAGAGGCAAGAGAAGAAGAACCCGAAGAAGAAGAAGGACCAAAGGAAGAAGAGTTTCCTAATGTAACCATGAGGGATATTGAGGTCCTTGAGGAAGAGACAGCCCCTGCCAAAATAGGAAAAGAAAAAGATTTGGTAACTCCTGTTGCATGGGTAGTTGAACTAGAGCTTCAAGTGCAGAACTTAGAACAGCTTATAGCTAAAGTGCAGGAGGATAAAGAACAGAGTAAAGGAGAATTGACTGCAAAGATCTAGAAAAAGAAAAAAGAAGTTAAAGTCTAGAAGTACCGAGCTATGCAATGTTTCAAGCGACTTAAAGAGGTGACAAAGAAACTAAACAACATCATAAAGAAGAAGTCTGAAACATTATAGGCTTGTGACAGTATGCTAGAGTAGGATTGAGCTGGAATGCTCAAAGTTTTGAAGCTTTTTGCACAGGTAAAGAGTTGTGTGAGGACACACAATAGTTTATGGATGGGAGGATATTAGCCCCCTAATTTGCTCTCTTTTTTCCATTTTCTCCTTCCTAATTCAAAACCATTTACCGTTATTTTACCTCTCTTATACACCCTCATCTTGCACCAGTCCAAGAACGATGACATATTTTGTATGCCCTTTCTTTTTCATATTTTTAACTTAACTTAGCATTAATTAATTATTTATTACATGATTTCTTGCTTATAATCACTCTTTATAACTTATCAATATCTCCAATTTTTATTTGGTAGTCAAAGTACTTACAGTGACTGCTGGTCCTAGTGTAGGATCGGATCTTGCATCAGTGCCAGCACAACAAATCCTTGTAGCAGATGCGAACCTCCTTGATCACCACCTTGTTTTGAGCAGCTTCAGCCATGATAGCAAGATCAATCTAAAGGTATCCGAGCTTCAGCCATGACAGAAATATCGATCCAAAGGCAGCCGAGATCGAATTTATGAAGAACAAACAGCGGGGGATTGGCTACAGCCAGTTTTGTTAAACTGTCCAATTTTGAAGGCTGAAAAGCTAAATTGTGCATTTGGTTATGTAATTGGTTAAATGATATATTTTGGCCTTTGGCCAAATATGTAGAACAGAGACACAGCTAGAGAGGTGGTAACAGGTTGTTGTATTTTGTAATCGCCCGAATCTGGGCTAGACGGTGTATTCACGCATGTATTTTCCGCAGTGAATTAATAAAAACGGAGCTCTGCCTCATGTTTTATAAATCATATTTTTGTGTTTGAAGCTGATGAATTGATTAAAGTACTAAGTAGTGTTTTCATTTGAAAGGGAAATTCATTGGTTGGCTAGGGCCCAACCAACCCAGCACGTTTACCCTATTTCCTATTTCTTGTAATTTGTGTTTATATTGTCAAGTGTGATTTAATTTCAAGAACATGCATTCCTATCTAAGTGAAAGCGGATCCGTTGTGTGAAGTAGCTAAATTTCCTTTTCCTGCACCTAATTTTAGATTGGTTTCCCCGCCTGGTTGAAGCAGAATAAATAAACCTGCACTAGTGCACATTGGTGTGATATTTCCTTTTCTGCAATTCTGTTTGGTTCATTTTCCCCGCCCGGTCCAAGAAGGAGAAATGAACCTACACCGATGCACATTAATGTGATGCAGCAAGCTTTTCTAGTTTATTTCCCGTAATTTTCTTTCTTTCATTAAACACTTTATGACATGATAAATGTATATGGATTGTTTCTTTATTTTTGCACTCTGTCAAGATCAGAGCAATTCATTTTTATGTGTGCAATTTGATTTAGCAATATAATAGCACTTGCAGTAAGCAAGCACTCATTCTAAGAATTAAATGCTAAGTGCAAGAAGCTCTGATCTGGTGCAAGAACTAGTTTCTTTCCATGGCATCTGAGTGTTTTGAACCTGGAAAAGTTTAGGCCCTTGCAGGAAGTAAAACACCTTTAGTAAAGACACCAATTATACCCTCTGCATAAATATCTGTTCCTACAGTAGTGCAAGCAGACTGTGATAGTGCATGACAAATTAGTGCAAGAAGGAAATCTCTAAAGGAGAAAGTTTAAAGGGCCCATCTTATGAGACTGCTAAGTGTCTCTGCTAAAGAAAAACACACACTCAGTAGTTAAAAAATAGTTAGCTAAAGTGATTGCCCTTTATTTCTAAATCCCTTTTGTAAATGCATTTTTCTTTGTTCCAGTCTTAGATTATTTTGATGGTTAAAGTTGCCTTTTTCTATTTTGAGTTTGATTCTTCAATCTTTCCTTTAAAGAAAGTAGGGATTTATATTAGAAATATTCATACCATCTCTGGCATTGCCTGTGCTTCATCTCTAAGTTTACGTATCCCCCAGGTTGACATTTTAAGTGTTGAGGAAGTATAATTCCCGCACCCAACAACTATTGGGATGAAGATATAGTGGATAAGGTAGATTAATCATTATAGGAATATTAGTATTTATTCCCAACCAAGTTCTCTAACTTGAAGGGGATAGTAGGAGATTTGGGAGTGATGAATATCAATTTAAAACCTGGTGCAAAGCCAGTTAATCAGCACCCATATCGGTTGAACTCCAAATACAAGGAAAAGGTGCGAGAGGAACTTGATAAAATGTTCACGACCAGAATAATCAAGCCTATAGAAGAACCTGAGTGGGTAATTCCTATGGTGGTCCAAGAAAAGTAAACAAAAGGCAATATCAAGATTTGTGTAGATCTGCGAAAGCTTAAAGATGCAAGCGTCCTTGATCCATTCCATGTGTCGTTTAGAGATGAAGCTCTTGAGAATGTTAGTGTACATGAAGCTTACTCATTTACATATGGATTCTCGAGATACCACCAAATTAAGATTGTGCCGGAGGATAGAAGCAAGACTAGCTTTGTTATAGAATGGGGGTTGATCTAGTATACAGTTATGCTTTCTGGGCTCAAAAATGCTCCTGCGATTTTTTCTAGGGTGGTTGTCATGACGTTCAAGGAGTTCATTAAAAAAAATTTGGAAGTCTACTTTGATGATCGGACAGTGTTTGGGTTGGTCAAGAAGCATGTATTTAGTCTTCACCTAATGTTGGATACCTATAGGAAGTACCAGATCTCTCTAAACTTGAAGAAATGCATTTTATGTGTACCTTACAGAATATTATTAGGCCACATCATCTGTAAGTAGGGATTGATGGTAGACCTTTGCTAAGATTTCCATCATTATCAATCTCAAGCCCCCTAGGAATGTAAAGCAGCTATGTGTGGCATTGGGTCATACTCGGTATTATAGGAAGTTTATTAAGGCATATGCATAGATCACTGCACCCATGGAGAAGTTGTTAAAGAAGGAAGTTACATTTTGTTGGGATGATTATTTTTAGAAGAGATTGGATACTCTGAAGGAGAATATGGTTTCTGCACCAATCCTAGTATTCCCAGATTAGAAGAAATAATTCCATGTGTGTTATGAGGAATTTGGTATCTATGGATAAATACTAATTCCCTAGGTAGGTAGCTATACCTAGAACAACGTATTTAAAGAGCTTATTCTTTTTCTATAGATGATAGATAAGACAAGGGAATCAAAGGACCTACTTGTTCTTTCACTTTCCTTTTGTCTCCTTTGTATGGCTCCTTTCGCTCCTTCTCGAACTTAACTCGCTCAAAAAGTACTTGCAAGCATAAGCAAAAGACAGAGAACCAATCAAATAAATACATCTATATCGAATATAAGTAAATGGAATCAGATGACTAGAGGCGACTGAGGTTCTAGGGTTCAACAAATGGAGCGACAAAGGGTAACGGGTAACCATGGAGGCATAGGGAGGAGGGAGCTCCACTCCCTCCTACAACAATGTGGTTGAACAAGTCTCCACATTCCATGGAGGACAAGATAAAAAACACTGAGAATTAGAAGATAGAAGGCAGCAAAACCCATGCAGAACAAGCGACCCACGAGGAAGACTGACAGGACGAGAAAGCAGAAGATAGAGGTTAGGGAAAAAAGAATAGAACCAATATCGGGCCCTGTAAACCAAAGACCTGAACTAAACCACAGGTTTTATTGAATGATCCAGCTCTGCAAGAGCACAGGGATCACATGGCTAACTATGCCATTATATGCAAGTTTATGGGAATCTAGCCGTTAGAGAAAGCGTTGCACACTTGGATAAAATACAACTGGAAACCAAAGGGAGAGTTAAATATACATCTAGGATCAAAAGGTTTTTTGACAGTGGTGTTCATGAGCATGGAGGATAGAGACAAAATTTTTGAAGGAGGATCATACTTCTTTGTAGCTGTTGGTCTCTATATGTGGCCTTGGATGATGAACTTTGTGCTAGAATGAGAAACCTTCACTTTGGTACCAGTATGGATTATACTCTACTCCTTACCTTTAGATTATTGGTTGCTAGAGTCTTTAAAAGCTATAGGCAATAAATTAGGCCATTTCTTAAAGATTTCTGAGGCAACCCTATGAGGAAAATATACCTCCTATGCCCGTATATGTGTGGAGATGAACCTATCAAGAGCCCTTCTCGATGAGGTCACTCTAGAAGTCTATGACGAAGAATGGGCTCAAACAATCAACTATGAGCATATCCTGTTTAGATGTCACAAATGTCATGAGCATGGGCACCTATCTAGAGACTGTTCGTTTAATAAAAGGGAGGAACACCTAAACAACAACAAAAGGAAAGATTAGACAGGTTTCACTAAAGTAAGAGGAAAAGGAAAAGGAGGGGGAAGGAAGACACAAAAGAACCCTACTGAGAATGAGAACAAAACAATAAGTCACAATAGTTTCGAGAGCTTAGGAGAAAAAGAAGTAGATGGAGATGATCATAAGTGCACAGAGAATCAGGCAGCAAGGGGGAAAGAAAAAGAGACTAGCATGGAGTCCACATAGGGACATAATGAACACACGATGGACCCTTTGAGTACCATGGACATAGAAAAAGACCATGACATGACTCCAAGTGAAAGTGGCACAGAGGACCAAGACTTACAGGAGATCTTGGAAAGGGAGAACCTAGAACTAGAAAAGTTTCTCGAACAAGGAGGAAACCTGGGAATAAACTCCATACCTCAAGAGGATGTGGAAAAGGTACAACACATATTCCTTAATAGGTCACATCAAATAGCTGCAGGAATCAAAAGAGGTCATGATAACAAGGAAAATAAAGGGACTTCTTCTATAGGATTATTAACAGGAAAATTAATAAAAAATCCAAGCAAGAAGAGGGAAGGAAAAGACAGAAAGAACTGCTACTGGAGTGTGAAAAACTCATGATTGACTCAGGAAGGATGAAAGACCTTTCCAGTTACTCCTTCAAAACCCCACTCGAATGAAAATCACAACCTGGAACATTAGAGGACTAGGGAGTAGAAGAAAACAAAGGAATCTGGGTAATAGGATCAGAGAGGAAAAATCTGACATAGTATTCATTCAGGAAACAAAATGCTCAGTGGAGAAGATTAGAGAAAAACATAGCAAATGGTTAAACAAATATGAATACCTTGAGGTTAAGGCAAATAAATCTGCTGGAGGAATTCTCACTCTATGGGATCCACAGAAATTTCGTGTGATTGATGCGGAGGCGTCTAGACACCACATTTCTTTGATTATCCAACCAGTGGGTGATAGGCAATGTTACATCGTCACCAGTGTCTATGTTCCTCACTTAGTGGAGGACAAACTTCGACTCCTCACAACACTAGAGGATATGAAGAAGAGACACCCAGCTCTACCCTGGATTCTAGGAGGCGATTTTAACATGCTAAAATCACTCACGGAGAAGAAAGGAGGAACTGGAACACTTGTTAGGGATTCAGTTGCCTTCCGATACTTCCTCACCAATATGAAACTGATAGATATGGAAACCAGCAATGGAATATTCACTTGGAATAATAAAAAGGGGGCCTCTTCCCAAGCAACCTCAAAATTAGACAGATTTATTATCTCACGGGAACTTCTTATCATGGGAAGTAGCCAAACTATGCTCATCCTACCGTTTGGAAGTTCAAACCACTGGCCCATTCAATTGGAAGCTTCTCTTTTTGGCAAACTAAGGAACAATGGCTTCAGGATTGAAAACGCTTGGCTCACACATTCAGATTTCCTTACAAACATTGAAAAATGGTGGAAGGAAGAGCTACACCTCCAAGGTACAAAGATGTTCCTTCTACACTACAGGCTCAAACACATTAAAGATAGACTCAAAGAGTGGAATAAAAAGGAATTTGGCAATATCTTCAAAGCTAAAGGAGAAGTGGAAAAGAAACTAAAGGAATTAAACCAAATTCTTATCATAGAAGGCTATACAAACGAAAGGAAAGAGATGGTAGAGTCACTTCAGCATGAATGGGAAAACAGATGTCTACAAGAGGAAATATTCTAGAGATAGAAATCCAGAGTACAATGGATTAAGGAAGGGGAGAGAAACACCAAATTCTTTCACAGATCCACCATAGCTCATAGAAACAATAACAGGATTGTGAAACTTACAGATCAACATGGAATAGAAAGAAACACTCATGAAGAGATGGAAGAGGTCCTAGTACAGCATTTTAAGAGAATTGCTAAGGAAACCACGATGGATAGACATCAGTCCATGAAAAGGTTCACTTAGTACATTCCTAAATTGGTATCCAGAGAAGACAATTACAATCTCAACAGACTAGTAATAGAGGAAGAGATTGAGGAAGTTATTACAGAGATGCACAGTGGGAAAGCACCAAGCCCGGATGGCTTCAATGTGGACTTTTTCAAAACATGTTGGAGGATAGTAAAACAGGATATTCTGGAGGTAGTGGAAGACTCTCGAAGATTTAAAATAGTCTTGAAGGCTCTCAATGAATCTTTTATAGCCTTAATCCCCAAACAGGAAAAGGCCACCTCTCCAGACAGATTTAGACCTATAGCATTATGCAATGTGGTGTACAAAATAATATCCAAAGTAATTGCCAACTGTCTCAAACCACTCCTCCCTACCCTAGTGTTAGAGGAGCAAACGGGATATGTGGAAGGAAGACAAATTCTTAACAACATAATTCAAGCTCATGAAGTGGTTAATTCACTTAACACTAATAAAGAAGCAGGGATGATAATTCAACTGGACATAGAAAAGGCCTATGATAAACTTAGCTGGTCATATATAAGAGTAGTTCTCAAAGCATATGGTTTTGATGACAATTGGATTAAGTGGGTCATGGCACTAGTTACCATTGCCAATTGTTCAATTCTTCTCAATGGCTCTCCCTCCAAAACCTTCAAGCCTACTAGAGGTCTCAGACAAGGTGATCCTCTTTCTCCTTTCCTTTTCATTCTAATGATGGAAGGGTTAGGGAGAGAAATTAGAGCTACTAAAGAGGAAGGGAGAATTCAGGGTCTGAGACTCATTCAAGGTGGGGACTCGGTAACACATGAGCAATTTTTGGATGATATTGTGCTTCAAGGCACACCCACAGTCAAGGAAGCCAAAGCATTCAAGAAGATTCTGAGTGAGTTTGCTATGGTAGCGGGCACAGAGGTAAGTCTTACTAAATCAAATATTTTCTTTTTCAAAACCGATATTTTGATTCAAAGAAATCTTTCCAGAATTTTTGGCTTTCAAAGAGAGTCATTGCCCTCAAAATACCTGGGAGTTCCCCTCACTGCCAAACTATTACACAAGGAAATCTGGGAGCTTGTTCTAAATAAGCTAAAAGACAAGATTAGCAAATGAACAAATAAAGCCCTAAATCTAGCAGGGAGGCTAATTATAACTAAGGCTATCCTCCAAACCATCCCTATCTATATGCTATCAGCTATTTCGGCACCAACTGGAGTAATTTCTAAAATAAGAAACACTTTGAGAGATTTCCTCTGGGGGAAAGGTGAAGAAAAGAAGAAATGGGCCCTAGTGGCATGGGATACGGTTTTCAAACCAAAATCCCATGGAGGCTTAGGTCTTCATGACCCAAGAATTCTTAACAGAGTTCTAGGAGCCAAAGTCTGGTGGAGATGGCTAAAGGAAATACAAGCCCCTTGGGCTAAACTATGGAAGCAAAAGTATGCAAGCGATTGGCAGGAGAAGAACCTCATAAGAATGACAGGACAAGTAAAAGGTTCACCAATTTGGAATAGAGCATGGGATAACAAGGCCCTAGTCCAAAAACATAGTTTCTGGGAGATCAGAAATGGAAATCTAGCATGGTTCTGGGAGGATAATTGGCAGCAGGAGGATAATCTCTGTAGTGAAGCATTAGCAGCCATTCACACAAATACCATCACCAAAGGATTAAGAAGGGTAAGTGACTATTGGGATCAATCAAGTAACAACGGGAAATGGCGAATATGGAGACTTCCAAATTATAGTGAAATGAGCATGATGAAGACTCAAGTTATAGCCCTTAACGGTCTTTCGGAAAATAGACAAATCTTAACCTTAACCTTGGATGATCAATTAAGATGGGGAAAGAATAAGGCAGGTCTCTTCACCCTTAAGGAAGCCAAAAGAATAGACACAGGTCTCAACTTTCTAAAAATTGATAAGACATGGAAAGAACTATGGGATAATCCTCATTCGATGAAATTCAAACTATTCAAGTGGTTGGTGCAAGAGGGCAAGATTCTGACATGGGACAACCTAAGGAAAATAGGCTTTTTTGGCCCCTCAAGATGTCATCTATGTGGTCAACAGGAAGAAACCACTAATCATCTCCTGAATAGATGCTCATTCACTACAACACTTTGGAACTGGGTTGGAGATGTCTTCGAGCAGACAGATAGACATGTAAATGACATCATTGCTACACTGAAGAACTGGCAGAAAAATTTCTCGGATAATGAGACAATAAACTCCACCTGGGTGTTGTCCCCAGGGTTCGTAATCTGGAATGTTTGGAAGGAACACAATAATAGGATTTTCAAAGATAAGATGAGCCGGGTGAGCAACACCCTTAAGCTAATCCCTAAGCAACTCAAGGAGACTGTTCACATCCTGGGGGGTTTTTCTTCAGGAAAACCCATAGGACACAGAGAAGCCAGAATCCTAGAAAATTTGAAGCTTTAGGTTCATCCCCCTCAGTGTCCTCTATAGATCAATAGGAATACCTTAGAAGGAAAGACTCTCTGGCAGCCCCCTTCTCAAGGTTTTTTAAAATTTAACATAGATGGACCCTCTAGAGGAAATCCTAGAGAAGCAGGCTATGGAGGGGTCCTAAGAGATGAGGAGGGAAACATACAGGTCATTTTTAACGGTGATCTAGGGAAGGCAACCAACAATATGGCTGATCTCATGGTGATGGATCTTTGCTTGGAAATATTGTTTAAGCACAACATTCATAATGTCATCATTGAGGCTGACTCAGAATTAGTAATTAATTCGATCAAATAGATTAGCGTTGGAGCAGCTCCAGAGAAAATCTCAAGTCACTGGTGGCTTCTGCAAGTCTACCAAAGAATTCAATCACACCTAAGAATTCTAAAAACTCTCAAGTTTGTGCATGTTCATAGGGAAGCCAACAAAGTGGCGGACTAGCTAGCCAATGAAGGGGTTCGAAGTAAGCTTACTGATAGGTGCTGCTGGTGGGAGGAGGTAATAGATGATAGAGTGAGAGATGAATGCTCATCTCGGGCACTCATAGACAAACAACACTATCAGAACAGACTGAGAGACAACATTTCACTTTATGCAAATGAGGAATAAGTTCACTTTAGACAGATTCTCAGTGGAGGAGCACTTTAGGATTGCTCAGGATTTTAGCTCAGTCTACATTAGCCTGGGTGCTATTGGGAGTCTGGACAGAGGAAGTCATAGGGCCAGAATCTCTCTGTGCAAAAGGAAAAGCTCCCAAAAAGTTGGCTACCATGAATATCGACAAAAGGTGACCCTTCAGGGCATGGCTTCCTCGGGTAGAACTTTCGGGACCAGGAGAGTAGCGAACCAGAGTCATAAAATGCCTGGGATTTACCACCTGCATCAGGCACCCTTTGACCAGGAAACAGTTTTCAAGGATTGCATGTGGTGCCACTCAGCAATCAACACATGGCCGGGGAAGAAAAATGTATACCGCCCTCATGGCACGGTATTCCTCGTGCTTATGAGATGTGCGATATTGCTTGGGGCCGTAGGATCAGGAGGGGGAAGATCAACGACCACATATGGTCGTGCAAGTTTGTGGGACCAAAAGATCAAAACGACTAACGGTTTACCACCTTTATCGGGTGGCCTCAAACCCATTGGTGGTTTTAAGGAAAAGCTAGAGATGCCATTCAGAGAGCAACACGTGGTGGGTACTGAGGAAGGAATACCACCCTCATCCTGCGGTATACATCTTGCTTCTAAGCTGTGCAATATGTTTACCAGCCGTCAGATTAGAAGGGGAAGATCGACGACCATAATTGGTCAAGAAGTTTAGGGGGTTTTCATGGGCCACTGCTCTGCATGTTTTGTTTATGGACTATCTGGCTCTTTAAAAAAAAAAAAGTAGGTTTTAGGGCAGAAGGTTTATTTCTCCCTCTTCCTTGTGGGGGTTTTCGCTTTTGAGTGCTTGTTGTAACCTATGTAATTTATTCTCTTTCTTAAGTCAATAGAAGGATCGTCTATTACTTAAGCAAAGTAAATGGAATCAGATACATTCACACATATAAACATCATATATCAAGACAACCATATGGAAAAAGGTGTAAATAGCTTTATTAAGTAGAAAGAAGAATTACAACAATGAAGTCCAATCCATTGCCACTCTTCCAGCTTGGGTTCCAACCAACATCACACCAATAGCATAGCACACCAACAGCATAACACTATTCACTTACAATCTCAATCTTCACACCAATAGTATCTCCTTACAAATTCTCAAAGCCCAACCCCTGATCACTTAGATGAGTGCTCAATTTATAGGCAAAAAGAGGAGGTTTGGTCATAAATGAGGGTATTGAATGGCCTTCCAAACTTAGAGTTAGTTTCCATGGAGGAAGGGATGATAGGGTAGGAGGTTACTTAACTCATTCCCTATTCAATTTCGAGCTTATAGAAGATGATAAGTGTGGGAATCTTCTAGATGGCTCCAGAAGATAAGAATATTCCCAGAACCCTATGTGAATTTTTCTCAATATCATCCAGTGCAGGTAAAAGTGGGCCTAGGTGCTCTGCAAAGCACCCTGACATGGGCCTACATACACTAAAGCACACGTACCCCTATCCAAGGTTGCGCTAGTCCCTCAAGGAGGCATATCTGGAGGGATTGAGGCCAAAAACTCTCAGGGAAGGAGGCATTCAAAGTGGTGACTTGTATAGGGCATGTAGCAACTGAATTAGGGTTTGATGAGTGCTAGTAGTACTGATCTAGATGATGGAAGTGATGTGCCCAAATGGATCTGTAAAATCTACCCCCTAAAGCATGAAGTCAAAAATAATGATGTCAAGTGATATGCTTTACGGTGTGATGAGGAGGTTCCGAAGTGGTTGGTGACCTGCATCAATTACAATACATAATATCATGATATTTTTATTTTTTCTCATGAATTGTTGAGGGAAGGCATACTGATGCTCAACATATAAACTTTCATTACAATTACATAGACAGTCGTCTATAGATATAGACCCATGATAGGATGAACATCAATGTAAAGCCATTGTTCTGATGATTTCATACTTTCCTAAAATTGTAGCCTGGATGGATGAAACTAGATCTGGTGTCTTCTATCTCATTCAATTGTTCACTCAAGTACGAGTCTAACCACGTGAATATGTGATCTGAAGTCGAACATGGGAAGACACCATCTGATTACTAGCCAATGATGTAAGCCGTTAACAAATGTGAGAGAAATCACTGATAATGATAATGATCCTCAAGGTACTGCAGTACATTCTGCATGGTGTGAATGGATGTTTTGATGTCAAACACCATAAAAATTCTTTCGGTCGAAGGCCAGTGATGTCAACCTATCGTCGGAAGAGAGAAAATTTCCATCGATGTATGCAAGTGTCAAGGTACGGGAAGGGTGTTTCTAAGTCAACTTCTTGGATAACATGTTGATGTCGACAGGAAGTGACTCGTCGTAGGAGGGCCTTGATGTATCCCACATCAATGACACAAAATGAGTGTAATGATTTTGGAGATGGAATTTGACTGACGACATAAGGTTCAGGAATGGAGGTCATGAAAATGAAGGTTTATGAGTATTGCAAAGGATTAATTTTAACTGAGTAACTTCTCTTGAACATGTCAGCGACACTGAATGGATTGGAAGCATTGACGCAAAACAAAAGTAATGGATGGTTATGATGACCATGAAGTAGATAACCCAACCCAAATAGTCACAATGATGAAGTGAAAGTGTCACGTTCAAGACCGACCTGCTGCCATAAAGTGGTTTACCCCTTTTCCCATTTTCCCCAGTCATTTCTGACCAGCACCTCTTTATTTTTTATCAAGCTTGAGGATGACAACATATGCTTGTTGTATAATTCCACCCTTCTGGTGAATCCATCACTATGTGATGTTTTAATGAGTCTAGCGAAGGTGACACTCAGTCTTGCCATGATGGACAAGTTTGTTGCTATTTGATGTTTCAACGAGACTAATGACAATGAGAACTTGGTCCTTTTCATGTTTAGAGAGTTTGAAAAGGGACAAAAAGGAAACTCCACAAGTTCTTTTTCGTAGATTTGTCTCTCAAGTCTGAAAACGCATAAAATCATACAAGAGAGAACCTATTTACCATGTTCGGTCAACGTATTCATTTTTGTAAATAGTCTATCTCAGCCCGAAAAAGGGTTAAACTTATACTGAGTAGATGTCATTGCCAATCCGTTAATGAGCTGAAAAGGACAAGCACTCGACAATATTTTCATATTTCGAGAGTCTAAAAAGAGTTTAAAGAGGACTTTAAGGGGGTTCCTTTTTCGATGTTTAATAGAGCTCAAAAAAGAGATGAAAGTATGCTCTGTAGTCAAAGTAAAATTCACGATCGTGCACGTCAGATTCTATAAATCAACTGTAAATCTATTCAAAGCAACACCAAGCTGATTAAACATACATGTTTCATTGGCAAAAATAGGTAAATACTAAGGCTTACTCATTTAATGATCATGAAATAAACATAAAAACAAGAATTTACCATGTTATTTTCACCATTTGATATCTACCATTCAGTTTGTGCTCTGACCTTACTTTTTACCTTGATCTTCATTAGCTGATTGCGAGAGATTTTGGGGATCATTTCTTGTGCCATCTCGACTAGGTAGGAGATGTAACCCTCCTCTTTCTTTTCATGTCATTCTTTTACTATTTCATGCAAATTTTTAGGGTTTTGGCCCTTGTGGTTTGAATATTTCAACTTGGGATCAGCACAAGTTTTCATGTCAAAAACTATGCTGGGGAGCACCCAAATAGAAGGGATTCTGCACTGCAACATAGTTTCTCCTTGCCTGGGCTGCACTAGGCATGTTTCCCAAACTTGTTTCACCAAATTGACCCAAATTTTTTTCAATCTTTTGCATGAAAAGGATCCTAACTAAGCTTATGGTTTCATTTCAGGCTTTCATTTGATAAAAATGTTTATTACTTGGTGAGAAAGAGAGCATGAAGCACAAGACATGGTTTCCCTAAATGATCTGGGTACAATTGAGGCCCTCAAAAACTGTGGGTTGCTCAAATATTTAAGGTTGTCTGTAATGAGGCAACAATTAGAACTATTTTAGTTCCTAGTTCATGCATGGGATCTGACAGATTAGGCTTTTCACATAAGGTACAAATTGGTCCCTATTGTGATTGATGATGTTTACTTTCTTACAGGGTTGTCGAGACATGGTGCCCCCATATCTCTTTTAGGTCCTTCCCGTGGACGGGAGCCAGTGAGGGACTATGTTTGACAATTTTGTCAGCTAGGTACACAACCTAGCAATGATGGAAAGACAATAATCAAGTATATCTGTGATTTTCCTTTGAGAACAATCCTTTTCACCATCGTAAAGTTGGTAGGCAGTGTGACACTTCATCTGGCGAACAGATCATATGTTTAGTATGCACTTGAGTGTCTTGAGCCAATTTTATTCAATTGGTGTGAGGCAGTACTTTCTTCACTAAAAGAGCATCTGACAAAGGTAAGGAGTGGTAAGACAAAGAACTTTAGCTATGGGTCGCTCTTAATTGCTTTTACCTTAGAAATAATTCCACTGATGCAACCCCAACATGTAACACTGGGTGTAGCTGGTCCCAGAGATCCATGGATGCAGTGATGGGTCGAATTGATGTCTAAACATGCTAGTTAGTCATCGATCACATTTTCCACTGCATTCTTCAGTTGGTTCGATGAACAACACATTGTCATCAAGGAGCATCGATATTCAGGGATGGATTTTTGTGGAGATCCAGAGTTGATTTTACTAGTAGGCGCTCAATCGGGTGCTATAGGTCAATTGTTTTTGACCAAAATGTTTTCTGATTTTTAAGTTTCTACATGTGTTTTGTGTTTTGATGTTCCAAGACTAAACTTAAATCATTCTCATGCATGCATATGTGGGTAATGTTCGACCTATGAGGCACCAACAGGAGGTAGGTGGGCCAGCACTGAGAAATATTGGGAGAGTAGTTCTCTAGGATTTGGATTTGGCCAAGACACTAGCAAAGTTGTAGGATCATGTGGAGGGATTAACCCTTGGTATTTCGAATTTCTGGATCAAGGAGTTACCTATGAGACTGCAACACCATACTATTGGTGTTCCAGGCCATTGGATGTGGCTTTCGTGCATGATAGCTCAGGCTATGACCTATTATCATGAGCATCACTAGGTCTACTTAGGATGTTTTTTGCATGCATTTTGAGTTTTTAGGTCAGATGACAAAACATGTCTTGGACACAAATTTTGTCAAAAAAAATTAAACATTTATCTAATTTACTTTCAGAGTTTATATATATATCGCTATGTGCAATCCTATTCAACTAATGATGTGAATTGAAAATTTACTTTTACATGTGTCACAATTGTCTCTTTAACACATAGTTTGCTAATGAATCGGTTAATGTGTTAAAGTTTCTTTAAATATGTTGATATTGAATGTAATCAAAATGTCTTTCCAAATATGAACTCTAAGGAACATACTAAGAATTGTTGGATTTCAGACAATATCAACATTTGTTAGTTGCAGTACGACGAGTTATGAGTCCAGCCTAATGATGATTCGACAAATGCCAAGTGAAATGGCATCAGAGAGAAGTTAGATCAACGTGCTACACTCAATGATATTGTTTGTCAATCAACCAATAAAAATCCCTTGAAAACTCACTAACTCGCCACTTGGAGTGAAAATGGCCCATGCTACAAAAGATATATTCTGGGTACTACGACTAGCACCATCGGCGTAACCAAAAAATGGTTCCAAAAGTTCGGACATCTGCAACAAATGTAAAGCATATTACTTAACCACATAAAAAATCTGAAAGACATATTGACACACACACATGCAATTAAAGCATATATACAGAGAGTTTTACTACATTCAATTAAGCATAGTAACGTTTGACATACAACCCATTTCGGGGTTGTGACAATGGAATTCCATCATAATCCACCAACTTGTAGGCATATTTTGCCAACACACGCCTGACAATATAAGGACCCATCCAAAGTGGTTCAAATTTTCCTGCTCCTAGTTTATTAGCTTCTTGATCATAAAGAAAGACCAGGTCTCCTTTTGAGAAAAGGCAAGGCTTGACATTTCTATCATTTTGCGCCTTGATTCATTTCTTATGCATTTCGTTAGCCAATGCGGCTTCACGATGGGTTTCATCCAGATGGATAAGTTACAAGAAATGCGCTTCTTCTTCAGAAGTGTTGGGTAACAAGTAAATCACGAGTTTAAGAGATGAAATTTTGCATTGTATAAGCAAGATTGCCTCTAGACCATACACCAATTGAAAGGATGTGAATCTAGTTACATTTTTCACTGAGCTTTGATATGCCCACAAGGCAAAGTACAAGATTAAATGCAAGTTTTGTTTATGAACCCCTATCATTATTTGAAGCATTCGCTTCAAGACTTTGTTGATAGCCTCAAATTGTCCATTTGCTTGCAGATAATAAGGGATAGAACTATCATGTGAAATTCCTAACTTGGAAGTCAACTCAGCCATCATGTGATTGCAAAAATGTGACCCATGATCTGTAACTATAGGATGTGGTACACCAAACTGGGCAACCACATGGTTGAAAAATAAAAGAGTAGTCGTCTCGCCACTGTTGTTTAATGTTGGCATTGCCTCGACCAATTTTGTAAAATAGTCAAAAACAACTATAATGTACTCATGCCCCCTGGCCAAGGTGGGGTTACATGTCATGAAGTCAATGCGCCATTTGGCGAATGGTCCAACAATGATGACAGGATGCAATGGTGCAGGTGGTAATCTAGCTTTATGGTCATAGATCTGGCATCCGTGACAACTTCTGATAGTAATTATATAATCTTTGAATATGGTAGGCCAGAAGTAACCAGCACGAAGAATTATCTACGTGGTAGCATAACTAGATAAGTGTCCACCACAAGCACTTGAATGGAAATCATTCAAAACTTTCTCGGCTTCCTCATGAGTGAGGCACCTTCGTAAAATCGTATCGATACCATGATGATAAAGAGTTCCACTAACGATCAGATAAGATATGGCTTGGTATCGGATATGTCGCTGTTGCGAATGAGAGGTATCAGGCCGGAAAGATTAGGTCTGGTGATAAATCAGTATATCTCCATACCATGTGTTAGATGACGAAATCAGGAACAAAGACTCATCCAGAATTTATGGTTCTGATGTTGAATCAATGATATTCGAGGGAAGGTCGCAAAGAAGCTCGACAAAGACTAGAGATTTATTTGATTTGGGTTTGATGAATTCCAAATCAAACTCCTACAAAATGACGATCCATTTTGAGTATTTTCCCTCGGCATTTGACGTGACAAAATATATGTCATAGGGTTGCAATCCGAAATGACAATGATCTTTCAGAGCAGGATGTAGTGGCGAAATATCTCTACAACTTGAATAGCAACCAGAGCCAACTTTTTGACATAAGAGTACTTAAATTTTGTATCATTGAAATTATGGCTCAAATAATATATCGGATGTTCAATCCCATCTTCTTATTTAACTAAAACCATTCCAATGGTTGTATCTCCAGCAACGAGATACAGGTAGTAGTCATTTTGATAATTTAGGGAATACATTAATGAGGATCAAATCAAGGTATCTTTAAAAGCATCAAAGGAATCTTGCGCAACCTAATCCCGATGGAAGGGTATCCCTTTTTTCAATAAACAATTAAATCCTTTAGCCATTTCAACATAATTGGGAATGAACCTCCTCAGAAAGTTAGCCTTCCCTTGGAGTCTTTGTAACTGCAGTAGATTTGAAGGTGGAGGCAAATCAAGGATTTCCTGAATCTTAAGTGGATCGAGTTGAATTCCCTCCTTACACACTAGGAATCCAATCAAATGACTAGAACCAGTACAAAACACACATTTGTGTGGATTGAGTCATATTTTGTAGTGTCAGAATCGTAAAAATATAGCTCTCAAATGCTGCGGGTGATTAGTCCGTTTTCACGAATGAGTAGGTAAATCTTCAAGATATGGTTGAACAATATGTTTGATGTCATGGAAGGCACAATTCATTACCCTCTGAAAAGTTTCCCCTACGTTCCTCGAACCGAAAGGGAGTTTCCTATAAGAGAATGTGCCCCTGTTAGAAATAATACTAAGAGGGGGGGTGAATCAGTATTATCAAGTCAATTATTTTCTTTTTCAAACCCAGATCATATATGCTGCTTCAGTTAGTGAAAATTGTGTATATACACAACTACAGATAAGGAAACCCGCGTATACCATGCAAACTTATAATTTAATTAATCTTACAGATGTTGATCATTAATCTGTGTATCAGAATCAAATAAATAGTAACCAGAAAAAGTGAAACAGAGCGGAAGAAAATCACACACAAGAACACAAGATATAAGGTGGAAACCCAATGTGGGTGAAAACCACCTGCTGCAATTCATCTCTATCTTCTTTTAATTAGAAACTTCTTTTTACAATGTTTCTGTACTGGTGCAGTCTTTTACCAATACGCAGGCTACTATCTGCAGAGAGCTACAACCCTCTCTCATTCTCCAGCTTCTCCTGGAAGGGATCTACAACCCCCTTAGCTCTTGTACTAGCTGGGATACTAGTACGCAGGCTACTACCTGCAAAAGGCTACAACCTTCTCTTTACTTCCAGGGACCACGTTTCATAAATTTTCAGACTGGATCCATGAACATCAATCAATCATCAAGAATTTCTGCATCAAACAATCTCCTTTTCACCAATTAGAACTGAATCAAGTAGACACTTCTCTGACAGCTGTACCTAGAACACAGTAATAGTAACCACACACCAAATTCTGAACCCAGAACACTGCAGCAATAAACAGAAGCAGCTAGAACACAACTCAAGAGATGTACGCTACTTCAATACCCAGAAACCTGTGTGCATACGCTTCTGTGTTTGGACCAACCTGCTTATACGATGTTCTTACGCACATAACCAGTGTATATATGTGCCTTCGCTTCACTGAACCTGCATACAGATCTATAAATGATAATTCACTCTTTCAAATATTCAGATATTAATTAACCTAGATTACCAGATTTATAGATCAAGCAACTCGCATACACCCATTTTTCTCTAACACAGACAAGTTTCAATAGCAAGATGATGCATCAACTACTCCCAGCTTCTGTCTGAGGTATTCAAAAGTTTCCCTAGGCGGAGGTTTGGTGAGAATATCAGCAACTTGTTCCTTAGAGGGAACATACTCCAATTTGACCTTTTGTTCCAACACTTGTTCTCAGAGAAAATGATACTTGATCGGTATGTGCTTAGTCTTTGAATGCATGACATGATTCTTTGAGATATTGATAGCACTTGTATTATCACATAAGATGGGGATAGGTGGAGTACAAGTGATTTGAAAATCCTGTAAAGTTTGCATCATCCAAAGGAGTTGAGTGCAACAAGATGCAGCAGCTACATATTCTGCTTCATCTGTAGATAATGCAATTGAGATTTGTTTCTTACTGAACCAAGATACTAATCTAGAACCCATAAAGAATGCACCACCACTAGTGCTTTTCCTATCATCCACACTTCCAGCCCAATATACATTCGTATAAGCATGAAGAGTGAGATATGTATCTCTAGGGTACCATAAGCCATAGTTTTGAGTTCCTTGAAGATACTTGAAAATTCTCTTTACTTCCTGAAGATGAGTTTCCTTAGGATTTGCCTGAAATATTCCAACCATTCCCACTGCATGCATGATGTCTGGTCGGGTACCTGTTAAATAGAGCAGACTTCCAATCATGGATCTATAAGTTGGTTGATGCACTGCTATTGATTCATCATTTGCACTAAGGATACATCCTGTAACCATAGGGGTACATACTGGTTTCGAATCTTCCATGCCATACTTCTTCAAAATCTGCTTGAGGTACTTGGTTTGAGATAAAAAGATACCGCCTTCATTTTGTTGGATTTGTAATCCAAGAAAATATGTCAGTTCTCCAAGCAAGGACATTTCGAATTCTTTCTACATCACCAAGGAAAAGCTTTGACTCATAGCTTCTTCATTGCTGCCAAAGATGATATCATCAACATACACAACAAGTATTAGCAATTTGTTATTTTCAATTTTTATATAAAGATTGCTATCTGCTGATCCTTTTGAGAAACCTTGTTGATGAAGATATTTGTCCAGACGATAATACCAAACCCTTGGAGCTTGTTTATGACCATAGAGAGCCTTCTTAAGTCTGCATACAAGTTTTGGATCATTTCTAAGGATGAATCCATCTGGTTGCTCAATATACACTTCTTCTTCTAAGTCTCCATTCAGAAAAGCTGATTTCACATCCATTCAAAATACTTTGAACTTCTAAAAGCTTGAGAGAGCAAGGAACATTTGGATAGCCTCAAGTCTAGCAACAGGAGCAAAAGTTTCTTCAAAGTCTATCCCTTCTTGTTGAGCATACCCTTTACAAACAAGTCTGGCCTTGTTTCTAATAACTTCCCCATTTTCATTCAATTTGTTTTTAAAGATCCATTTTGTCCCTAGGACATTCTTATCTTTTGGTCTAGGAACCAACTCCCAAGTGTTATTCTTTTCGATCTTCTCAAGTTCTTCATCCATTGCCTTGACCCATCATTCATCTTTGCATGCCTCTTTTACATTTTGTGGTTCAGTGGAGGAGAGCAATGCCAAATAGCTTGAGGCTTCTACAATTGTTCTTCTTGTTTGTATACCTGCCTCTTTCTGCCCCAGAATTTGAGTTTCTGGATGATTCTTTTGAACGTATCTGGATGGAGTCTTCTCTTCTATCCTTATCTGTTCCTCTAGTGCTTCTTGAGCTTCTTCTTCATCATAAGTCTGATTTGATGTTGAAGGATAGTCCTCATTATCTTCGAAATCTTCGGAATTTACTTGCCTAGGAATGTTTCCTTCTTCATCAACCACTACATCAATGCTGTCAACAATTCTTCCAAGTCTTTTATTGTAACACTTATATGCTTTGCTGTGGGGAGAATAACCAAGGAGAATGCCTTCATCTGCTCTAGGTTCAAACTTGCCAAGATTTTCATCATTATTTTTAATATAGCATTTGCTTCCAAAAATTTTGAAATGTTTTACCGTAGGATTCCACCATACTAGAGCTCATGAGGAGTTTGAGTGCTATTCACCCGGACATTTGTCTTGTTGAGAATAACAACTGCAGCAAATGCAGCTTCACCCAGAAGGTTGTGGGAGTTCCAGACTCATCAAGCATAGCACGAGCCATTTGTTGAACTGTTCTGTTCATCCTTTCCACTACTCCATTTTGCTGAGGAGTCCTAGCTGTAGAGAATTCCCTTCTTATTCCATGTTCTTCACAAAAATTGAAAAATTCATTCGAGGTAAATTCTCCTCCTTGATCAGATCTGAGGCATTTGATTCTGTGATCTGATTCGTTCTCCACCAAGGCTTTGAATGATTTGACCTTTTCAAAGGCTTCATCTTTGTGCTTCATAAGTCCTATCCAACACATCCTGGAAAAGTCATCAATGAATAGTATAAAATATTCTTCTCCTCGAGGTGACCTTTTCCTAGATGGACCACATACATCAGTATGGACAAGTTCAAGTGGCCTACTAGTTGATCCTTCCTTCTCAGGGAAGTTAGTTCTGGTTTTCTTACCAAACTGACATGATTTGCATATTGTATTGTCTGGAATTCTGATGTCTGGAAGACCACGAACTGCCTGGTATTTGCATGCTTTCCTTATCTGTGAGAAGCTAAGATGCCCCAATCTTCTGTGCCATAGCCAGTGTTCATCATTCTTTCTTAGATAGCATTGATGTTGTCCTTCTTTGAATATGTATAAATTATTTGTAGTTCTTATGCCTTTGATCACTATTTTTCCTGTATCAAGATCACAAACACTACATCCATTTGATCGAAATATTATCTCAGTTCCTTGATCACACATTTGACTGACACTCAATAGATTATGCTTTAAGCCATCAACATACATAACATTTCCAACTTTGACCTTTTCTTTCAACTAAACCGAACCTTTACCTTTTATGAACGCAGGGGTGTCATTTCCAAATGATACCTTCTTCTCCTTCTCTAAGGCACAATATGACTGAAGTTTTTCTTTATCACCCATCATATGTTTTGAACATCCACTGTCGATGTACCATTCATTTTCCTGCCCTTCCGCATATAAGGCTATACCACATCTTTCTAGTTGCGGTTCTTTCATTCTCCATGTTTTGGCATTTGAGACTTGCTCCTTCTGAGTTGTCTGCCGAAACCTGCTCCTGCATTCAGAATCTTCATGACCGAAATTGTTACAAATAGAACATTCTATTTCATTTTCAAGAGTAGAAAAGTTATTGTAGGTCCTTTTCATGATCCTAGTCATACTCCTCTGTTTTTGAGCTTCTCTAGTCATGATAGTTTTGTAGGCAACACACTGAGCTACTTTGTGTCCAAAGTTATGACAAGAGAAACATTGGCCATTGAAGAAATTCCTGCGATTATCAAATCTACCAGCCAAATGATTGTAGTTTCTATTGATATCCATTCTTGAGGCAAATTGAGAAGGTTTTACCTGTGGCTGGTTGTAGCTTCTGCTCATCCTTAAAGTAGATTGCCCCTGATTTACCTGGTAGTCTTTGTTCATTCTTGAGGTAAATTGTCCCTGATTTACCTGGTGAGCAGCATTGTGCCTTTGCTGTTGATTGTCAACCTTTTCACTTCTTCTTGCTACATCAAGATAACTTTTGGAGGTGGATGGCTTATGTGCTTGAGATGATTCTTCATTATATCCCAGACCTGTCTTGATTAGTGGAGAACGTTGCACTTTGATAATCTCATTTAAGTGTCAGATACTTTAACAAATCTAAGATTAAGAGTTTTTGTTTTCTCAATCTCTTTTCTAAGTCCCACAATTTCACATTCTAACTTTTCATGATGTTTTTCCTTTTCAGCAAGTTGGAATTGTAGAGTATCTATGATCACATTCTTCTCTTCTAAACAAATTTTGAGTCTAGAAATATCTTCATAAAGACCCGTTCATCTATGGCATCCACAAAATCATCATCTTCAAAAGCCATTAAAAGTTTATCATTATAACCTTGTTCATCTTCATCACTATTTGAAAGTCCATCACTATCTTCATGAGTGTAATAGATTTTCTTATTTACATTCTGTTTCTTGTTCCATCTAGCAGGTTCCTTACCTTTGTCAAGCTTATCTTTATGAGGACACTTGGCAGCATAGTGACCGACTCTTCCACAAGCAAAGCATTTGAAAGGTAACTTACCTCTGAATCTTCCAGCACCCCGTTGAAGGTTCTTGACAAAATTTGATTCTTCCTCTTCTTCTGACATATGTCCTAACTCATAGTAATCTCCTTTGCCTGAAGCCTTGAATGTAGCTTCTCTCCTGTCTGATGGTCCTCCTTTCCTCATTTCGTAAGTAGCTAGAATTCCATGCAGCTGTGACATGGTAAGGTTCTGTAGATTCTGTTTTTCTTCTATTACAGAAACTTTTGATTCAAACTTAGAGGACAAAGATCTTAGAACCTTTGCAACTACAACAGCCTCTTTTATTTCTTCACCCAAGTTTTTCATACAATTAAAAATCTCATCTATACGTAGGAAATAGTTAGCCACACTTTCATCACTGTGCATTCTGAGATTTTCATACTAAATTCTGAGGGTTTGAAGTTTTTCTCATTTTACCTGTTCATCTCCTTCATAGCTCAGAACGATCTTGTCCCATATTTCTTTTGCAGTTTTATACTGCATAACCTTGACGAATTCTGATTGAGATAGACATCCTAATAGAGTATTGACAGCCTTTGCATTTGTTTCATATTGCTTCTTGCCAGCCGGATCTGTAGGAGTTGCTGATGGAAAAGTGTACCCTATATCTATGATATCCCAGACTTCTGTACCAAGAGATTGAAGATAGGCTGTGACTCTTACCTTCCAATAGACGAAGTTGGTCCCATCAAAAATTGGTGGCCTAATCGATGCTTCTCTCTCGTAGTTGCTCATGATGATAGATCTTCCTTCATGCGATCAAGCTTCTTCTGAAGGACCTGCTCTAATTCCAATTGTCGGAAATAATACTGAGAGGGGGGGGGGGTGAATCAGTATTATCAAGTCAATTATTTTCTTTTTCAAACCCAGATCATATACGCTGCTTCAGTTACTGAAAACCGCGTATATACCCAACTACAGATAAGGAAACCCGCGTATACCATGCAAACTTATAATTTAATTAATCTTACAGATGTTGATCATTAATCTGTGTATCAGAATCAAATAAACAGTAACCAGAAATAGTGAAACAGAGCAGAAGACAATCACACACAAGAACACAAGATATAATGTGGAAACCCAATGTGGGTGAAAACCACCTGCTGCAATTCGTCTCTATCTTCTTTTAATTAGAAACATATTTTTACAATGTTTTTGTACTGGTGTAGTCTTTTACCAGTACATAGGCTGCTACCTGCAAAGATCTACAACCCTCTCTCGTTCTCCAGCTTCTCATGGAAGGGAGCTACAACCCCCTTAGCTCTTGCACTAGCTGGGAAACTAGTACATAGGCTACTACCTACAAAAGGCTACAACCTTCTCTTTACTTCCAGGGACCATGTTTCATAAATTTTCAGACTGGATCCATGAACATCAATCAATCATCAAGAATTTTTGCATCGAACAATCTCCTTTTCACCAATTAGAACTGAATCAAGTAAACACTTCTCTGACAGCTGTACCTAGAACACAGTAACAGTAACCACACACCAAATTCTGAACCCAGAACACTGTAGCAATAAACAGAAGCAGCTAGAACACAACTCAAGATATGTACACTACTTCAATACCCAGAAACTTGAGTGCATATGCTTCTGTGTTTGGACCAACCTGCGTATACACTGTTTTTACTCACATAACCAACGTATATACGTGCCTTCGCTTCACTGAACCTGCGTACAGATTTATAAAGGATAATTCACTCTTTCAAATATTCAGATATTAATTAACCCAGATTACCAGATTTATAGATCAAGCATGCGCCACATATAACGGATCAAAATCATACAAAGATACTATTATTCAAGCCTTAAGATTATGACCCATCAATAGAACTTATCCTTCTCTTTGCGCTCAGGTTCCTCCTTCATTCAGATCCAGATCTGCACCATAACCCAATCACCAATATTCCAGATCTAGCACTTTATTAGATATTCAATAATTCAGATGATCCTTTGCCAAATGATCTCCTTCCTCTTTTATAGTCTTAGGCCTTTCACAATACCACGGTCCAAAACCATAACAAAACAATACCATGGACCCAATGCTTGGGATCAATACTTCTGACGAGATACCATGGCCCAAAACCATAGCTTCAATTTCCAAGGACTAAATACCACGGACCAAAAATAAGTTCTCCAACATGTACGTGCTTTTCCTTGCGTGAAATTGCGTGTATATGCATACGCACCTTTGGAACATCTAACCCACGTGTATATGCATCTTCATCTAGGTGAACCTACGTATATATCTGTTCTTTCATTTTGAGAGCCTGAACTGAGATCTGTCACCAGAGTGAGTTGCCATCAAGGACAACACCTGTGCCATAGCACCAAACCTGTGTCATAAAGCCAACAACCCCATGGACAAATAAAAGTATTTTTATATTGGTCCTCTAGGTGGATATTCATCTTATTATAGCTAGAAAAACCATCCATAAATGAGAATATTTCACATCCGGCACATTCATAAATAATTTGGTTGATAAAGGGAGTAGGATAATTGTCTTTTGGACAAGCCTTATTAACATCCCTATAATCGACGCACACTCGTATTGTCCCTTGTTTCTTCATGACAGGAACAATATTGGAAACCCAATCAGTAAGAGGAACAGTGTAAATGAAACCATCATGTAAAAATTTTTCAACTTCTATTTTAATAGCAACATCCTTCTTTGGATGAAAAAAATGGAGGTGCTGTCACACTGGTTTGACATCAGGATACATTTTGATTTCATGTTCAACTATACTAGATTCAATTCCTGGCATCTCCTTATATGACCATGCAAATATATCTCGAAATTCATGAAAAAGAGCACGATAAATATCAAGTTCCGACGGAGAAAAAGATTTTCCAATATGAATGTTTTCTACAATGTTAGGTTTGGTCGAAATATTGATAGAAATAGTTTCTTCAATATTTGGTAGGTTTCACTCAGAATCTACTGTATCTATGAAAACAGAATTCCAAAGGAAATCAACAATTGAAGGGTGATTAAGTTCATTTGAATAATCTTCTATGTGATCTGGAATATGGGAATGATGGTGATAATATTCCCATGGTTCTCCTTCCATCATCATTGAGTGGATGATTCCTTCATTAGTAGAAAATATACGTGAAAAAGGATCGAAGGAAGTAACATATTCTAATGAATGATCTACCCATACAATTGGAAAAAATGGATTTGGGTTCACTGCGCAATCCAAAAAGATTGATTGTTATGCTAGGTCAATAGGTCTTCGTGGCATGATTTCATTACTACTATCAACTTGGAAGCTATTGGTAATCTTCCTTAAGTCAGATGAAGTGGAAGATATCATGTTGCAAGTCTCCACTTTTGCGACTTCCACCAAATTTGATGGTGGTGGTAGTGAAAAAATACCCATTAGGGAAGAATCTTTAAAGATACCTACACCAATGTTTTGAAGAGATAGCGGGGGTTTGTGTACCAACAGAATGCTTCTAGTAGCGTGTGAACTAGAGGCGAAGAAGGCGAGCTAGTCGATAATTTTGATTCCACTCTTATGAGGGAATGCAATCGTACGAAAGTATGTTGAAACCACAACAACCATAGCATAAACCCACAGTCTTCCTAGCAAAATGTTGTAGTCAAGGGGTCCATCAACATCCTCAACTTCAACAGTTGTTGTTTTGCCTCCTAGTTTGATTTGCAAATTACTCAATATTCCACAAGGCATGCATGTGCTAGTGTCAAAAGCTTTTAACATTGTTGGTGAACATGAAAAAAGTGGTGAGCCAAGTGTTTTCTAGCAACTCATAGACATTATACAAATAGATGCCCCCTCATCAATAATGGTTCGATGAACAAGTTTATTCAAGGCATTTACCTGAATCATAAATGCTAATTGCACTGGTAACTGTGGCATATAACCCGCATGGTTAAAAACCACAAGATTGGTATCAGTTGGATCGATTCAACCAATTGCTAAAAACAAAGCCTACTTTTGGGAGGTGCAATTCTGAAGTACCTCGAGCATAGACATAGCAGAAGGTGATTGAGTCGAATCTTCTACTACATTATAATTTTGTGCAACTCAAGCTCGAGGGTTAAATGTCGATTTATGCACAACTCCCTTAGGCGATTTTATTGTTAACTCTGGTGCAATGGGTGGTGGAATAGGATCATTTGAAGTCAAAGTCGAAGGATTAGGTTGATCAGCATGGTTATTCAACGACAACAGTTGATTTCCATAATCTTTACTTCATGTTGACACCAAAACATCATCTTTCAGCTTAGAGGTGGATAGCATAAGCACTTGGGAAGTGGAAGCATGGTCTGTAGCAACCATATTTGTCTCCAATTTTGGAAAATGATCAGTCAATACTGCAGATGTATTAAAAGTCTTCAGAAGCTTTGAGACTTCAAAGCGATGAGGACTATCTAACGTAAAATGCTCATCATTACAGATCAAACACGGGTAACAATTTTTCCTAGCTGAAGGAGAGGAATTAGATGATTTCTCTTGAGGGGAATTATTTTGTTTCTTCTTGTTTTTCCCCTTCTTCTTACTTCCTGGTTGCTTTTCAGTCTTGCCCTTGTCAGATGACATGGTATTGATTTTGGAAGTAAGAGTGTTATCAGGTGCATTTGTAGTTTGATTGGAAATGGCAAGTGTTTGACCAGATGATCTACTTGTCGTTTTTTTGCTCGAAGAAACAATCACAATATCACCAACCTGAGAGTCTTCACTCGATGATGGAGGAGGAAAATGAAAGCTAGTCAGGGTGCATTCAAGATCTTGTCATAGACTGTGCCAGATTTTGTATAAATCAAGTCCAAATATTAGGCACGAGCAATTACTTTCTCTTCAGTGAAAACTCCACCTTTCACCACATCCTCAGTGATAGATGGCAACAAGGACTTTCTAAACCACTCAGCTAGAAGTTGATCAAGAACATAAGTTTTAACCATTCGACAATGACGATGCCACTCATGAATATGATCAGAGATATGAGTAGCAATAGTCTGTTTAAAGTTGGTTAATAGTTCCGTTCTAGTTTCATATCGTATGGGTAATTGGAAGTGGGTTAAAAACATGGTAGATAAGGGAGTGAAGTTATCGAAATAAGCTCGTGGTAACTCAATGTAGCACTTCGCAGCTGGACTAGTAATTTTTCTCTGGAAAGGATGAAGTTTAATAGAATCATCATTCAAGGAGTTTGATGAACACCATAAATGAAAAGTCATGACATGGTTGGATGGGTCCTCTCCATGGTTTCCATTGAATTTTGGAATATCGGAAGATAACTTATGAGGAATCACCGACCACCAAGGTGCATACTGAATTGGGTCATTGGTGAACCGGTTTAGATCTGGTAATTTAGGTGTCGCAACGAAAGGAAACTATCTATTGAGGTCAGCTTGAACATATCCAGGGTAAGATGGGATTGCCTGGACGATAGGCCTTTACATACCAGCATAAGGCATCTACTGTTGGTAACCTTGATAACGGTAAGTTTGTTGAGAAAATCTGACATAAGGTTGTTGTTGTGCACCAGGGTATATTTGTTGTTGTCCAACCCCGGCATAGGCTTGCTAACCAGGACTTGGATAAACTTGTTGTTGACCAATCCTAGCGTAAGCTTGTTGTCCAAGTCCATGTGGAGGTTGGTATTGCTAGAATTTTTGTTGTTGATATTGGGGCTGCCAAGGCTGTTGAAGCAACTATTTTTGTTGTTGGTACAATGGTTGTTGATTTAACATTTTTTGTTGCCCACCAATGTAAGGTTGACCAGGTTGTGAATACACTAAACCAGTGTAATTTTGAGTCATTCCAGTAAAAGGTAAACTAGCCTAAAGTTGTTGGACTCCAGACACAAGTGGTTGTTGTAAAAGTGCCTAAGAAGGATGGATTTGTATACCTGAAACTTGGAGGTCTGAGGTTGAAGGGCCAGCTTGCAGATGTTGAGATATAACAATCTAAGCTTGTGACTGTGGTACAGTTGTAATAATAGGTGTTGTAGGTATGAATGATACAGATTGCATGGGTTGTGATGGATACACAAGCCTAGGTTGAATGAGCATGGTTGGCTACCACTAACAGACAGTTATTCCAGGCTGACCTAAAGACAATGACATACTGACATATGGTTGCCCCCCAGAAAATGGAAGATAAGGAGAATGTGCATATTGTTCTCCATATGGGGTAGTCTAGTGCAAAGCAGATACATAGGATGGTAACCAAATGAACTAGCTTGATGTGAACTTGATGGGTCCAGTTGTTCGATATCTATTAATGAGGAACCAAATAAAAATTCCAGTAGAGGACATTGGTGAAGACCAAAGGATAGAAGCAACACTTGTGTGGGTTCTCGATAAATATTGGTAACCCGATGGGATGGATGGAACACCATACAAGTGTGACTTAGGTGTCATAGTAAACATTGAAGAGGTTGAAACAAAATATTTTGTTGTAGCCGTAACAAATGGTACGGTCTTTGATGTTGACTCTGCCATAGTCAAATGTCCAAATAACTTTCCTAATGAATCAATGGGTGTCTGAAAGTAATCAGGATCAAAAGGAGCAGCAAAATGAGGAGTATGAGGATATAGATAAAGTCCAATTCCAAAATGGAATGGAGTTTTGGGTGATTCTACGTCAGGTTCCTCTTCTATTGAAATCAAACTAGGAGGAAGAATTTCACCGTCAGGTCTGTATCAAATTTCTGGTATTTGCTGTTGAGATAAAGAGGAAGTCTCGATAGTTACAGAAGTCTGAAGATGTACTCGTTGATCTTCTTCTAGTAAGGTAACAACTTCTGATTGTTCAACCTCAAGATCCAAATGTTCTGGTAAAATAACAAGCTTAGGTTGGGCTTTGTGAACAACTTCTGGTTCATAAGTAACTTCTGATTGAACAGTGATGGGTTCAAGATCCACTTCTGGTTGAACAGACTTAGGTCTAGAATTAAGTTCTTGTTGAACAACTTCGGATTGAGAATCAACTTGTTGTTGAACAACTTGGTTACCATTTCACTAGATTCAATTCCAGTTTCCTCAGGTAATTGTGGAGATTCCACTTCAGTAACAGATGTACCAGTAACCGTAGGATTAACTAGACTCACAGTACTTACCAGTATAGGTGTTTTTGGTAATTCATATGAATAACCAGAGGCTTGTGAAGCATTGGATCCAGTCAAATGAGACCGCTTTGTCTGAATAGGTGTAGCTTCGAGTGGTAAAGGCGTTTTACTCACTGCACTTCGCAAATGATGGGGTAAGGATTGATTTTCCTCCATGATTGCTGATTGATTTTATTACAAAAATAAATAAACAAAAAGGAGTAAGTTGGGCAAAAAAGTTTACCAATCAATTGTGAACTGTAGAATACTTCTTGGCAAACCAAGAAGTACGGGCAGGAAATCTCCCCGAATACTGTGTTCTGTGTATCACAGTGTACAAGGTGGCCAACTCAGTTACCTAAGAATGGATAGAAACCCAGTGTTGTAAAGTACATGGAGGCCCAATCCATATTAGCACTGTCTAATGCGAAACCACACAGTGAGAGAATTCCCATATACTTTACGTATTGTAACACCACCCTATATACCCGAAGGTACTTGGACGAGCTACGATATACTCACGTATGTGGAATGAGGTATCACACTCGAAATGTATTGTAGATGAGTTAGCGACAACTACTATGTTTTACAGTGCTAGAACACATCTTTAGCCTAGAACCTCTAAATGTTTTGTTTTAGATGACAATGCTCCATTAGGTTAATTGATGTTAATTTTAAGTTGATCTTGATTAAGAATTTGCCTTTCAAGGTTCACCACGTGATGTATTTTCAATTCCTAGAATGCAACTAATATGATAAGCATCCTTTTCATTCAATTTTGACAATGAAAACCTTAGCTAGTAGGGATAGAGCAATCAGATTCTTGTAATCAAAGAACAAAGAACACATCTAATGCAATTTCCCTAAACTATTCCTATGAGCACACACAAACTCTTTCAATGCACAATGCAAGTTTTTCTTTTCAATTCCCTTAATGTTATGATGAAAAAAAGGAAACTAATGCACATATAATCAATCAATCTTTTTGCAAGAATGAAGACTTTACGACAGTTTCGTTTCGAAAGAAATGAAGACTTTTACGACACTTTCTTTTGAACAAAGATTAATTGACTATAAACTAACTTTGACAATGAATTGATAGTGATAAAGAAATGATTTAAGAAACACTAAACAATCAAGGACAAAGTAGGGCTAGAAAAAGAAATATAAATTGATTTCAAAGACACAAGCATCATTGATCTTTCAACAAGTAGAAACAGAAGGAAATTTGGTAAAAATTCAACTCAAAGGAGGGTTTTTTGTCCTAAGGAGGATTAGTGCAACCTTCAATGGGGGACAGTGCACTTCAGAGAAATGTCCTCAAGCCAACGGTCCTTTGCAATGCTCTATCTCTAGACCAAGCTTGTGATGGTGCCAGAGAGGCCATCCTAAGGGCTTACAAGCACAATTTTCACCAAAAAACACTTCAAAAGGCTGAAATAAGATCAATGGAAGCAAGTAAGGTCTACTAGAGTGTACTAGGATGAAGCTAAACTACCTGGAATGACGATCATTCCCCAGCGAAGTCACCAATTTGTTATGAGGAATTTGGTATCTACAAATAAATACTAATTCCCTAAGAGGTAGTTATACCTAGAACAGTAGATTTAAAGTGCTTATCCTTTTTCTATGGACGATAGATAAGACAAGGGAATCAAAGGACCTACTTATTCTTTCACTTTCCCTTTGTCTTCTTTCTATGGCTCCCGTCGCTCCTTCTCGAACTTAACTCGCTCAAAAAGTACCTGCAAGAATAAATAGAAGACAGAGGACCAATCAAAGAAAGAGATCTATCGAATGTAAGTAAATGGAATCAGATACATTCACACATATAAACATCATATATCAAGATAAGCATATGGAAAAAGGTGTAAACAAATTTATTAAGTAGAAGGAAGAATTATAACCATGAAGTCTGATCCATTCCCACTCTTCTAGCTTGGGTTCCAACCAACATCACATCAATAGCACAACACTCCAGCATCATAACACTACTCACTTACAATCTCAATCTTCACACCAACAATATCTCCTTACAAATTCTCAAATTCCAGCCCCTGATCACTTAGATGAGTGCTCAATTTATAGGAAAAAGGAGGAGGTTTGGTCATAAATGAGGGTATTGAATGGCCTTCCAAATCTAGAGTTAGTTTCCATGGAGGAAGGGATGAGAGGATAGGAGGTTACTTAACTCATTCCCTATCCAATTTCGAGCTCATAGGAGATGATAAGTGTGGGAATCTTCTAGATGGTTCCAGAAGATAAGAATATTCCTAGAACCCTATGTGAATTTTGCTCAATCTCGCCTAGCGCAGGTCAAAGTTGGCCTAGGTTCTCTGTAGAGCACCCTGAAATGGGCCTACCTACACTGAAGTGCACTTACCCCTCTCCAAGGCTGCGTTGGTCCCTCAATGAGGCATTTTTGGAGGGATTCAGGCCAAAAACTTTCAGGGAAGGAGGCATTCAAAGTGGTGACTTGTCTAGGGAATGTAGCAACTCAATTAGGGTTTGATGAGCCCCAATAGTACTGATCTAGATGATGGGATTGATGTGCCCAAATGGATCTGTAACAATGTACATGTGGATGTCTCTTACATAGCATTGGGAGTCGTTTTCACATAATTAGGGGCAGGAGATATTGATCACCCAATTTCCTTCACCAGTCGGAAACTATTTATGGCCGAAAGGAACTACTCAACCACAGAGCATGAAGGATTGGCTATGGTGTATGCACTACAGAAGTTCAAGCACTATCTACTAGGTGCAAACTTTAAGATGTACATGAACCGTTATGCTTTGAAATATCTTGTCAGTAAGCCTGTGTTGGGGGGGTGGGGGAATCTGTAGATGGTTGCTCCTTTTCCAAGAATATGATTTTGAATTCATAGTGAAGCTTGGAAGATTGAGTGCGGGACCAAACCATCTTTCTCGGATTGAAAGTGGAAAAGAGCCTACAAATATTGAAGAAGGATTACCTGACATGCAACTCATTGTTGTTAGGGTTTCGGACGAGCATTTTGCGTACAAAATTTAGTTTTTATCTACTAGCATAGCTCCTAAAGGTTATATGACACATCAAAAGAAGGAACTAGTTATCAGGGCTACCGATTTTTTTGTGATTGTAGGACAACTATATAAGATGGGGTCAGATGATGTTCTACACCAATATGTGTCGAACTATGAAAGACACAGTAGTCTAGCTAAAGCACATGGTGGTGTCATTGGAGGACACTATGTGGGTAAGGATATTGTGCAGAAGATCCTACACGTAGGACTATGGTGGCCAAAAATACATAAAGTTTCCAAGGAATACTACAGTGCATGTGATGTGTGCCAAAGGATGAGGAGACCATCATGAAGAGATGAAATTCTGTTACATCCACAAGTCACGTTACAAGAATTTGATAAATGGGTGGTTTATTTTGTTGGACTTATTCAGCCTCCAGGAAAAAAGACAGGAGCACGTTATATTATCACTACGACGGAATATTTAACTAGATTGGCCAAGGAATAGCCTGTGAAGGATTGTAGTGTGGACACTACTGTGAAGTTCATATTTTAGTTTGTTCTATCAAGGTTTGGATGCCTGAAACATCTGATGAGTGATAGAGGGTCACACTTTTTGAATGAGACAATCATAGCTTTAACAGAAGAGTTTCAAATGTACCATTAGAAAAGTATGCCATATCACCCCCAAGAAAATGGAACTATTGAAGCTTTCAACAAGATCTTCAAGATTTCCCTCACAAAGGTATGCAATTTTAATTGGAATGATTTGGATGTGCGCATACCAGCATTCATATGGGCTTACAAGACTACCTGTAATAAATTGACTGGGAAAATACCCTTTCGACTAGTTTACTAACAAGAAGTGGTAATGCTGATGGAATACATAGTGCCTAGCCTTAGAATCATAGCAGTAACCAAGATTGCAGATAGCAACATCATGGAGGAACACCTCTCTCAGTTGCTGGAATTAGAGGAAGACCTCTTTTTGACTCACTTCCATCAACAAGTACAAAAATATAGAGAAAATGTGTGGCATGATCGACACATCAAGCAGTGCACCTTCAAAAATGGCAATTTGGTATTGATGTATGACAGTAAGTTTACCAAGTTTCCGGTTAAGTTTCAGATGCACTGGCTGGGACCTAATATAATTAAGTACATTTCAGATGGTGGCATAGTTCAGCTCACGAAGCTGAATGGGGAATTATTTCCGGGTAGGATTAATGGGAGTCAGCTAAAGGTTTATAGGGACAATCCCACCCCTGCACAATGACTACATGGACGTGGGGAATTTTTAGCGCTTTTGGTAGTTGAAAGAAAGTGCAAGACTATAAACAATGCTTCCAAGGAAAAAATTTGTCAAAGAATGAAGGTTGCATGATGTGTTGGAAGAGCACACAGATGGAAGCTAGGATGAGGTGGTTGCACCACAAGGAGGGTTGCCACACAGCCTGCCTATAAAATGACTATTGGAACAACTACAATTGATTTGGCAACTATTTTTCCATTAAAAGGAGCGAGGTAAGTGCATTTAAGGAAAAAATCTAGGAGGATCTACTGCCAAAATTTCAATTATGAGTAAGATCTATGGGGAAACGAACAATTTTAATTCAAATCGAGTTATAAATATTTCATCCTACTCCACACTTGGCCACTTTGCTTCTTGAGAATTTGTTATGTGTTGTTGCGCTTAAGGAGTCGAGTGTATTGTTGTATGTCTGGTTACCTAAGTTGGGCAGAAATTGAACAAGAGTTCTTGAAGAGAGGGGTAAGAAACTTCATGACTACAACACCACCAGTCCCTGCTATAGCACCCAGGTCACTGAGGCCAAAACCTACTTCCTTGGCGATAGGAGAGAAAAAGAAGAAAAAGCCACCGCAGCCCCTAGTTCAACAATCAACGCAAAAAATCCCAACCGAGCTGAGAAAGAAAGATCATATGGATAAAAATAGGTAGCCTATGGTACCCCAAGACCTGGATGAAGAAGAGATGACTATGGGGATTGATGAGATTAGCACAGAAGGTGCGAATCCAATTTCTCGATTGTCACCGTATATACCCCCGTGAAAACCAACTGTCAAAGTAACTAAGGACCCTAATTATTTGAAATTCAAGGTATTCACGCCATTATTGCTGGAGGAAGTACCTACTAAGGTTGACGTGTTGGATCGGGTACCATTTCTTAGGATGGAGGATTGGTATTTGGCCGATCATGATAAATTCCCACAATTGGAACCCAATAAATACTTGAAAACAATCTACTATGAAGAGATGGGTGTTACCAAACTGGAACCAATAAAGTGGACGGCTGGTATTGAGCATGTAGGGTTGCTTAATATGTTGTATGTTCCACATTTTAGTCATAGTATTATTAATACTATTTGTGTGCGCCTATTGTTGGTGTTGGTTCATGATGGGTGCCTCTAGCTCGGAGGGCCCATCCCAATTGAGCATATGTTGATCTGTAGAATCACAGTGCTACCATATCAGGGTGTGAACCCTATGGATGATTTTGTGGGGAAGTCATAGGACAAAAAGTTGCTAGACCAAATGAAAAGTGACTTTGGGTTGGTGAAGAATTCACAGGGATATGCCATTAGTTCTATCTTAGATGAAGTTGTATGGTTTGCTGCATAGATCTTGGCAGGAAAAATCATGAGGAAGTGTCGTGCCGATGAAGTACTGACACCAGTAGTATCCTTGGTCATGTAGTGTAGCTAGGGGATCCAATTTAATTTGGAAAAGTACCTCTACCAAGAATTCTTGGATGATTTTGGTGAAGCTTAGGAGGAAGGAAAAGCTTGGAGGATGCTAGAAGATTCCCAGTTCCCAACGCCAGATCCGGAATTATGCAAGGCTGCTAAATTTGCCTCATTGTTGGCAACGAAGGACCCTGATCATGTCATTAAAAATAAGATGTTCTAGGTACTATTTGAATCAAAATTGTGTACGTGATTAACCAAAAACCACAATTTCCTCCCACTATGTTAAAAGAATATCTGCGCATTACAGATTTTAAGGTTGATTTACATCTTGTATACATTTGTACGAGGTGCGATCTAATGAAGAAATGGATGGCATTTCCATTTTTTGTCATCGAAGACGATATCATGCAGTTAGCCCTGAAGTGGCTGATTGGCTGACTTCTTCCCATGGATATTGGCAAAGGTATTACAGGGACCATTGCCGAAGGTTTAATAGGCACCAGTAAAGCAGTGCAGAAGGAAAAGAAGAAGGTTACCATGGATCTAGAGAAAAATACCATGCAGGAACTAGAGGGTGAGCATGATGAAGATTTGCATACCTAAGAATTGGATCAGAATATCAAAGACCCCTTTGTCGACTCGAAGAATGTTGATTCTCCCTTTATTCTTATAAGGAGATAAAAGTCCAGTGTGGGAGGTGCATGTAAGAAGCACAAGTCTGATAAGTCCATTGGTGCCGAGGCCATGGTCCTCACTGAGGGGGACCTTCATGAGATTGCCGATAATGTTCGGACTGCGACAGAATAAATTTTGGGCAATATTGAAGATTAGTATTAATCTGCTTTGACAATGGTCCAAGCGGGCTTCACAGAGTTGCAGGTTTAGGTGAGCTAGGTTGAAGTGAGCACAAAGCCAATGACGTCAGGTAGTGTACAGTTAGTCCTCACCTCAGAGCTCTATGTTGTTATCCTTCCTTATGAGTCTTTATATTTGAATGATACCACAGAGTAGGAGAGTGCCTAGCTACAGGGAGCTTACCATTTACAAGTAGTTCCATTAGTTCACTATCTAAGTTTTTAAGCATGTGAGTGTTATTTCCCCTTTTTCTGCAATATTGAAGGGGTCAAACCATAGTGGACCAAATTTCCGAAGCTTGCCTTTGTCTTCTCATTGGACATCCCACCTGAGAACTAAATCTCCGTGCTGAAGAGGTATGTCCTTAGCCTTCTTGTCAAACAAATATTTCATCCTTTGCTGGTAGTTGAACAATGTGGTCCACACTTGCTCTATGTTCTCGTGAAGCTCCACCAGCTGATTTATCCTTCTAGTCAAGGTACTTGGATATTCCTTGTCTTTGTGTAGCAACTTAGCTACTGACATTGTTAATTGGATCAAGAAGACAACAACCTTGCCATATACTAACTCAGAAGGTGATTTCCCAATGGATCATTTGGGCATTACATGGTTAACCCACAGAGAAAACTTTAGTTGGGAGTCCTAGTTCCTTTGATTTTCAGTGATGGTATTCTTTAAAACCCTCACCACAATTTTATTAGAAGACTCAGCCAAGGCATTCCCTTGAGGGTAGTATGTAGTGGAGTGTCCAATAATCATATTGAATTTATGGCAAAATTTGGTGAACTTGGCATATTTGAAGACTTGTGCATTATTAGTGATGATTTTAAAAGGACACCCAAAGCGGGATACTATGTTCTCTTCCATGATTTTATCACCACTGAGTGAGTAGCATTTCTAGCTGAGATAGCCTCTACCCACTTGGTGAAATAGTCAATGGCTGTTAAAATCCATTTGTGTTGGCCACTAGATGATGGGTTTATTTCTCCAATGAATTCCAATCCCCACTATCTAAAAGGCTCCTCTACATGCACATGAATCAGGGGGAGAGGAGCAAACTTCTGTCTTTCAGCAAACAATTGGCATTTTTGGTATGCCCTGACTTAAGAATAAACATCTCCAAACAACGTGGGTCAGTAAAATCATGCCTTGAGGATTTTGTGTGTTGTTGCCTTCCAATTGTAGTGTCCTCCATAGACTCCCCCATGGAAATACTTGATCACTTCATGGCTTTCTCCCTCAAACAAACATAACAATAGTACCCCAACTAGTTATATTGTGGCTAAATCTTGCACTTGCAACACAAGTGTAGTAGGAGACAGAGAAAGCTCCATAGATGCAACCTATGGGTTGATTGTAGACTAGTTCCTAGGACATATTAAATAGAGGAGTGCTTGTAAGGTTATATGTGAGGGGTTGCAGAACTCCAATTTTCACGTGGAAAGGTATACGAGGCTTAGTTCAATAAGCTTTCAAAGAGGAAGATTTAGGCCAAATCATGGATCCAAATGCTAGGGGGAATTTGGGCAATCTCAAAGAGAAACGACTTCTCCTTCTGGTGGTCAACACGAGAAAATGAGACAGCTTAGACTAAAGTTGCATTGATGGTGGAGAGTGTTAGGTTCCTATACCAATAGGAGTCATAATTTTTGAATGGCTAAGATTAAACCTGTAATATGAACATAACTTTCTTTTTTAAAATGTTTTCCATATTCAAAAAATAAAAAAATGTAAAGAGGGTATGTCCTAAAAGAATAATCAAAGGACAAAAAGAATAAAAAGGTCAAAAAAGATGAAAAATATGAAACCAAGAAAAGAAAAAGACCATGAAAGTGTGCAAGTCAAAATGCCACTACTATTTACTTTTTGTGCATAATAAATGATTGTGTATAGTTTGTAACCTTTGCCACAAACCATGATAGTCAAAATGTTTAAACTTGGCTATTTCATGTTTCAATTTCATGTCTATAGATAGAGAATAAATTTTTGACCAAACTATTTAATCTTGGCAGATAATTAGATAGGTAGAGTAAATAAAAGGAGCTCAACTGTTTAAATTGAGCCCTTGGATGTAATAAGGTTAGACTTAGTTAGTTTACTATTGTAAAGAGAAAGAAAAATGTTTGATAAGGGTTTGCTAGCTCAATTGCACCTTAATAAAGAGAACTAAAAAGGGTAGGATGAGTAGATGGGTAAGTAGTAGAAAGGTTGCAAAATTATGTTGATTGATTAGACAAAAGCATGTGTATCATCTTTTTCGTCATAAAAGTTTGAAATGTGATAGGGCACTCAAGCATGCAGATGGATATCAAATTCAATTAATTAATTTCCCTCATTCATTTCACCTTTTACTTAACTAATTTCCCACAAGAAAGTTCAAAGTACTTAAAAACCCTAAGTCAAAGAGGCTCAAAGCATTTCTCTAACTTTAGGAGGGACTAGACCCTCAACTTAATGACTTATAGGCAATAAATAATAAATCCCCTCATAAGCATTCATTCCCCCCCTTTAGTTCTTTCATTTTCCCTAAATAAAATTCTTTCCTAACGCTAAATTACTTTTACCTAGGAAAAGGTGTTTTTCCCCTACATAACTCATTTCCACATCAAAAAACCCACAAAAACACTATATCCCATGTTTTTATGTTATTATCAGAAAAGTAATAAAACATGAAAAATCATATGCTTAGGGTATGGTTCCCCTTCTACTCATTTGACTAATTGCTAATTTATTTATTAAATCCCGACTAAAAACCCCTTTTCCCTGTATATATTTAACTCTCACAAAATATTAATAAACCCTGCCCTAGTTTAATTATATGAACTATAATATTACCCAAACCCTGACAAAGTTCATTAACTGATCGATTCATGATTACGTTAAGTAAATCCTACCACTAATCACCCCGATACCTTAACCCCACCTTAAAGCCTCATTAAATAAAAACCATCGCACTTAATTACCCGTCGGCCCCCCCACTACCCTCCATGCAACTCCACTGCCCGATCGCCGCATGATCTTTCCCCTCCACATCTAACAGTCCTCATCCATTTCAGAAGGGCTCAAAGTCTGAACGTTACCCCTCCGAAAAGGGTTGTTTTCCATTGGGACCTTGAGGCTACGTGTCACCCGATGAGTGGAATCGGGCAGCCTCACCCCAAAACCACCAAGTGCCCAAAATCTGTGCGAAGCAAACCACTTACTGCCCACCTGCTACGTGCCAAAATAACTATTGTTCACCCCGCTATATGACAAATGACCATTGTTTAGCTATACTAGCTAATTTTGACTTCCTCGCATAAAGCGAAAATGCCCCAAATCATTCGTCTTTATTTTTTTTCAACTAAAAGCCTCCATGCATGCCCCTACGAACGTTGAATCTGTCAACGCACATACAATTGCACCCTGAAGATGCCACAAAGCTCCCAGATTTCCTTCCAATCTACTTGAAGCTTTTCAACCATTCACAATTGCCATTCACCCAGTTCAAACCCAGTTTTCTTCGATTGCAGGTATCTAAGCCATAAATCACTAAAAAATCCTATGAATTTATGAACCAGCCACTGGGTTTTCTTAATTAAAATAGAAAAGAAGCTCTGGTAACTCAAACCCACCTAGAATTGAACCACCATTGCCCTAAAAAACTGAAAATCACCTCCCCCATTCTCGAATCCACAAGAACTAACAATGGTTGCCTCAATTTCCATGGATGTGAGACCAATTTCTTCTCCTCACTTGGATTTAGACCACCTCCCCCTAGCTGATAAAGACTTCCAAATCAAGGAAACCTCTGTCCATGAATCCCCTCTAAAATTATATTGTCAATATAGACACCAATACTTGAACCACGCTGATAAAATTGGTCTTTGGGAGTCCAATTGACCCATGTACCAATTCCCTGAAGTTCATATTTTCCCAAAAATTGTCCATTACTACCATGCAAACTATATCCCTAGCCAAAGAGCAGTGATGTCCCCAAACTAGACTGTAATTTTCACCATCACTATTGAACCAATTAATGAAATTTTGCAACTTCAACCAACACAAAATCTACCCCCTATTTCAATTGGAGACCTATTAGACCGATTCCCCAAGCTTACCACTACAAAACTTGCTGAGATGTTCCAAACCTTCATCAAGGAGGAAAATCATATCCCAAAAGATCCTCCTCCATATGTGGCTACCATATTTTCTCCATTTGTTCAAGACATTGTAGCAATGATATCTAGTGTCTTAGCTTACACTACTAGTGAGTATATAGATGAAATCATCCTGGCTTTCATGTCCATCTTTACTCTAGGACAACCTCCTGCTGTCATTTATGATTATGCCAAGTTTATAGTTGATAGGATGCATGACCAATTTCTAAGGATGAGTAAAGAGAGAGTTTTCAAGTATTCCTCTATCTTGTATCACCTCCTTTTATACTACCAAGCCGATAAGTTCCCATTTACTGTCCAGAAGCTTGATCCAAAGGGTCACCCTAGGTTAGTGATTTTTTGGACTCCATTGTTCCATAAATGTGGTTCTCCATATCCATATACAGACTTCATAGACCTATTTGTACATCCCATTGTGACAATGCTACTAGGAAGCCCTCCTCCAATAATTAGTTCAGATATAAGGAGGATCCTACAACTCTCAAAATAGCTCAAAGTGGGGGATTGGTACTTATACCAAAACCACACTGAAATTAGAATTTATGGTTGTGAGATGGCCCCATATAAACTACCCAGATACCTCCCAATGATTTTATTTGCTCTAGAGTACTACAAGAAGATAATCAATTCAAATGAGGTGCATTTTGTCAGAGCCAAAAAGAAGGCCCAGCTTAGGATTAGAGACTAGTTAGGCTCCTTTATTTGCAAGAGTAGAGAAGCTGGAAAGGAGGCAGACCAAATTCTTCAAAGGCTAAATCTGAAATAGAGTTTCATGTGGAGATATGATCCCTTGGACTTCATCTATAATAGAAGATAGAAAAACAAGATGGCTCCCTACATTCACCTCCGAATCCCTGAAATAGAAAAATATGCAAATCAATTGGAATGGGTGGAGAATACTTTAGTGGACAGGGGTAGCACTGAAGTTGCTGTTGAAAACACTCTAATTGATCTAGAGAAACAACTTGATTAGGGTTCTTTCTTGCAGGTTCCAAGAGGATCTCAGGACCAAGAAGAATCGCAAGCCCAAGAAGATTCATAGGTGCAGCAAGAATCAGAAGCACCAGAAGGGTCAGAATCATCAGAAGAACTAGAACAATTAGGAAAATCATATAGAGAAGTGGCCACCATGAGTAACCCCCTAGTCTTACAGACTCCTCTAAATGAGGAGAAAAGCCTCAAGAGAAATAGGGAAGGGGCTACCACCTCAGAAAGAGCAACAACATAGGCATATGCAGAGACAAACCAGGCAAAAAGACAAAGGGTAAATCCTGTTTTAGAACATGAATATACAGAAGAGACAGTTGATGTCACAAGCACTGAAAGAAAAGGGAGCAAGCATGCCACTCCCTCTGGAGGCATCCTAGAACCATCCACATCACATACCTAGATACTGGAAAGAGAGTAGAGTGTGCATGTATCCTCTTTTAGGATGCCAGCAGACAAGGACCAGGACATCAAAGAAAGGTATAAAGAGATAAAGGCCAGGAATGAGAGGCTGAAAGCCCAAACTTATGCATAGTACTTAAATATGATGCCTACCAATCATACAAGGCTTATGTTAGCCTATGATGTAAAAGAGGGGAAGATACAAATGACATTTATGAAGCCCACTACTCATCTAAGAAGAATAGCAGAAGACTTCAAAAAGATAGACTTCAAAGTACTGGAAAAGGACATTCATCCTATTGACCAGATTGAGCTACACAAGCAGATAAGGTAGATGATTTACTCCACCTTGATAGGGAAAGCCATCACTTCCCACTAATTGCAAAACTCCTTGAATAATATATCAGCACAGTACCAATTGGAGAAGGCCTCTTCATAGGCTAAAGATACCAGAATCAAGTCCTTAGAGGACTTAGTCATTGAGTTGGGACATGATCCCAAAGATGTAAAGGCCACAGAAAAATTAATAAGGAAGAAGAATGATGATATAGCTGCTCTGAAGAAGCAGCTCAAGATTCCCCTGTTGCATCACCCACAAACAACAGAGGTCCTGGAGGCACAAAAAGGACATGAAGAGCTCATGGACTTGTTCCTAAAGCTAAATGACCAACTAAAAGAGGGAGAGAAGGAGTTGGACATTTTGATTTAGTCCAAACAAAGTGGCATGGAAACAACTTCCACAACTCCATTCCCACAGTGACAACAACAGTTCCTTCTACATTGGCATCATCATTGGCACCTACTGCTCCACCTGCCACAACACTCCCAATCACAACTGAAGCTACAATAGGAGGCACATCAACAGAGAAAACATCAGAGCTAGTGAAAGCCATGGAGGAGATGTCCATCCAGGCAATAGAGCTCAAAAGGCTAAAGGAGAAAGTGGAAAGCTTAGAAACTAAATGTAAGCTTGCCCAAATTCAGCAGAGAGAAGAAACACAGAAAGCCCTAAGGACGGGTGAGAAGATCAAAGTCCTAGAGAAAGATTTGACATTGCGGAAACCACTAGGACAGAACAAAGAAATGCTTTGGGCCAATATCATTAACTTTGTCAATGATATTTGACCATCAATTCAAGTTATATTTGAGCAAATTGAATTGGTGAAAGTAGCCACTAAGGCTCTCCAGAAACTAAGGGAATATTTAGGAGACCAACCTGAGAATGCAAATCGACTCATCCACTTCTTGAACATTAAGAATAGACATGAGCTTAATGAGCTTGGTATAGAAGATAGGACTGAAGCCATCCTAGAGGTTAAAAGCGTTCTTTCCAAAAGGAACCTTATGCTCAATTTAGAAGAAAAGTGCCACAACACGCAGGTGGCCATTGACAGGTTTACGACCAAATTTCAAATTTTAAGGGACAAGGGCCTTCCCAGTCCTATGGTCATCCATGATAAACTCATGACCCAATTGGACTAAATTGACAGACTTAGGAAATTGGCTAAGGAACAAGCCAGTACTTCAGGTATAAAATCCCTGCCAACCGGAAAAGTATTGTATGATACTTTGGAAAATCTATTTTTCCTAGAACATGAGGTGAAACATATGTTTGTCACCAAGCCCAATTTTGATAAATACATAGAGGGAGACAAAATTTATAGAAGAATGTTGAAACTAAAGTTACCTAGATGAATGGTGGGAAAAAATGATAGATTTACTATAAGTTTTACAGCAGGAAGTCACCACAGTAAATCTGAAGACAGCCAGATGAAAGAGGGTCAAAGAGTATTAGTGAAAGATCAAACTGAAGAAGCTTCCAGCGTACAAATATCAGCCAGCTTCAAGGGCTCAAACTCAACTGTAGCAACTAGCACTACCACAATAAAAGGGATAGCATGATGCAATTTTCCATCTATCCCTATCTTCATGCTTGAGGATATTTTTATTTCCTAAATTAAATCTCAAACTGTTATGAGATATTTTGTAATTATTTTTTTTTATAAATACTTCATATTTTGAAGTATTTAGGGTGCATTTCCATAGAATTTCTCTCTCAATTCTAAGTTCTATTGTATCAATGACAGGATTGGATTGCTGGATCAAGGAATAAAGCTCATATATTTTACAGGATTCTTGTGTAAAGTGATATACAAATAAGTATTCTCTTTGTCTACTATTATTTCTCTTATGTGTCTCCATAGTCTTGTTTGTTTATCTAAAATCTAAATGTATAACATGGAATGATATTTCAGAAATTGCTTGAATGCACTCTGTCTTGACTGTTTACATTTTAAATTTTTTCTACTAAACTATCTTAGTTAGGGAATTCTTAACTGCTCCCTTGCTTCCATAGTTTCTCCCCTTGGTCTATAGCAAAGGATTCTTAATTTCCCTTTGTTCATGATCACTTGCTTTCTTTCATTCTGATCCTGGTCTAAGGATTCTTCATTGCCCTTTCACCCTGGTTAGAACCACCCCATCCATTAGACCTGAAGATTTTCCTTTTGCTTTGCTAGCCTACCCTGTGAACATTCCCTTTAATGATCTGGTCTAGTTATGCTATCCTTTGATTGACTCCATTTCCCAATGGCTTGAGGACCTAGCTCTATCCATCTATTCCAAGAATTCCACCACCCAACTTTCAATCTAAAATCAAAATCCTCATGAACACTAAGAACTAGCCTAAAATCTAATAAAAACAAAGTTAAATCATAAAGAGAGAGCCCTCTCTAGACTTAAGTTGGCTAGAACCTGAGTTTAAAAGATTGGCTTGTGGTTACCTCAGATGATTCCTTCTTTTTATAACTTCTAGGGAAAACTTCTGAGTGATAACATAGTGGTGACCATACTGGGGAACTCAAATCCTCAATCTTAATAAACCTTTGAGAAAATTTCAAATCTTTATTTCAAGCCTCTTGAAGGGTTTATTAGAAGTTATCTACAAAATTTCATAAAAACAAAGTCATTAGAAAAGCTTGAAACTCTAGCTTCAAGGAGAACTCACTATACTAGGGCCAACCCAGATCCAAATCCTACCCCAGCAGTGGATAATCCCAACCTGATTTCGAGAAGATCTAGAAGACAAGAAAGTTCAGTCACTCTAACACCTTCAATCAAAGTAGATTCATGCCTTGATGAGTGGTTATTTTCAGAAGACCTCCCCTTTGAAGAGTCATTTGACCTTTCCTTATTTAGAACTAGGTCTAAAAGTGCACTTGATGACATAGTTCTAGATCTAGAGTTTATTGCAGATCTTGAAGTCCAAAAGGCAAATCGATCAGTTGATGAGTATATTCTAAATTCCCCTCAATCATCCCTTACTACTGTTAAGATCCTTGATCTTTCTGAACCAGTGTCAACCACCCTCAGTTCACCATTATTTCCTTCCACTTTTGAAGTTCATTCCACACCCTAATTTATACCTTCACTTCCCTACGAACCTATCATTACACATCAATCACCTATTCCTCCCAGTTCTCCATCAACTACTGTATCATCTCTTGGTACCCCAACCCCACTTTTTAGCCCTGCCCAACTTAGAGCCATGGAAAATAGATATGATCCTCTTGTGTTACCTGCCCCACTTGGTCCAATGTGACAAGATTACTAGAAGAAAACTTTCCAATTTGATGGCATAGGACCTTATATAGCATAACATCATGTAAAAAAAAAATGACAGACTACTTTGAGTTACATGAAATTGACATTGGAGACGTTCAAATGAGACTTTTTGCTCAAACTCTAGCTAGTGATGTAAGAACATGGTTTAGAGCTTTACTTGCTAATAGCATAGACACTTTAGAAATATTTTATCAGCAATTTTTAGATAGATGGGAAAATAAAAAGAACCCTCTCCAGATCCTTTCAGAATATGAAAACATCAGGAGAGGACCAAATGAAACAGTCCAGGATTGTTGTACCAGATTTAACAACATATACAATGCAATACCAGTCAATCTTAGACCCCCACTGTTGAGGGAGAAAGTCCCCTAGGGTTTTGGGTCAACACCCTAGCAGAGTGGGGGTTATCTACAGTAAAAAACAAGCATTCCACACAGCCATGATACTTAAATAAGCAAACTACGTGAAGAGAGGTGCACCTGGGGGTCCTTCATTCAGGTAAATCCAGCCAGGGTCCAAACCCTTTTGGAGTTCCTCTCGATTCTTGAACCTACAAAAAAGTCAATTCAAAGAAGCATATCCATATATAGACAAAGTATCATATAGAAATCCACTTTATAACATATTGAAAGATGGTTAGTTATACAATTGAAATAATTGTTCATATGTAAACCATAACAAAAACATCATATGCATAAAGAAAATTGATTTCGAGAACAAGACAAATGTTTCTTTATTGCAGATAACTAAAACAAAGAAAGGAATGATATCACCTGAATCTTCCTCTTGCTGGCTCCAAGCGGAACCGTCCTCCAGATCTGTCCAATCCCAAGTCTTCAAAAGGATCCTTCCATGACTCACACAAAGATATCTCAACTAGTGAAATGACATCATAACTCAAGGAAACAAGGGTTTCCTGTAGTGGGGGAAATGCTGGAAGCACAAGGATCTTTATACCTGATCAAGGATAATCTCAGCAAAGTAATTTTCTCTCTATTCTCTCCTCCTTTAGGCCTTCCCAACGATGTTAGAAAATTATATATTACAAAGCAATGGAACACATAAAATATTGCAGAAAATATAAACACAGAAAATGCACAAAATAAGAGAGACACAGATATACATGGTTCACCCAGTTTGGGCTACATCCATGAAGAAACAACTAGTCCTTCCTTTTATATTATCCAACAAACTAAAGAGATACAACCTATACTAGATCTGTTGTAACACCCTCTTCACTCTCAATATCCTCTCTCTTCCACACTCAGAATACAGAGATACATAGACGCAATAAAATTCCCTCATATATAGTGAGGGGTTGCCTTCTAGGGCAAAAAACCCTAAATTAAACATAACTTCCTCCGTCAGATCATCGACCTAGTGAACGACCCAGATTGACTAGAAATTACTAGACTTTTACAAGGCAATTTTACATATATTTTTTTTACAAGTCCCCCCCACACCCCCCCCGCGTGGAGGAGTGTACAGTCTTCCTGGGGTATACATCCAACTGAAACCTTTGAATACAGAAGATAATCAGGTTCCACACCCAACAATCTCCCACTTGGAGAGTAATTATAGCAACTCCACCGCTGCTTCATTTGCTAGACAATGACTCCACTTTGGACCTGGCTGTTTCTCATATTCTTCATCATACTTGAAGACCAATTGAAACTAAGCAGATTCTTAGTTTCTCCCTGGTTACAACTTTTGTTAACATATCTGCAGGATTCTGGCTACTGTGTATCTTTTCCAACTTCAACTATTCATCTTCCAATGCTGACCATATGAAATGGTACTTGAGCTATATATGTTTAGTCTTGGAATGAAATGCAAAGTTCTTTGCAAGATGTATGGCACTCATGTTGTCACTGTATAACCTGCCCAACTCTTGCTTCTTACTCAATTCATCCAAAAACCTTTGTAACCAAATCATTTCTTTACTAGCCTCTGTAGCTGCAACATACTCCGCTTCTGTTGTTGAGAGTGCAACAACACTTTGCAGTTTTGAGACCCAACTAACAGTTGTTCCACCTATAGTAAACACATATCCTATAGTGCTCCTCCTGTTATCTCTATCACTAGCCATATCTACATCAACATATCCCTGTAGAGCAATGTTTGAACCACCAAAGCATAATGCTTGATTTGTGGTACCTCTCAAATACCTGAGAATCCACTTCACCACCATCCAATGTTCTTTTCCTTGATTGTTCATGTATCTGCATACAACTCCCACTGCATGTGTAATATCATGCCTTGTGCAGACCATTACATACATTAAGCTTCCAACTGCTGATGCATATGGAACTTTAGACATATGAGCCATTTCTTCCTGAGTCTTAAGACATGCCTCCTTACTTAATTTGAAATGGCTAGCCAAAGGTATACCAACTGGTTTTCCATTATGCAGATTAAACCTTTTCAACACCTTTTCTATGTACTCACTTTGAGATAATGTTAATTTGCGATTCTTGTCTCTAGTTATTCTCATACCAAGGATTTTTTTTGCAGCACCCAAATCCTTTATTGCAAATGAATTTTCTGATTTCCTTTTGAGCACATTTACTTCCTACATGTTAGAACCTACAACAAGCATGTCATCTACATACAATAACAATATAATATAGCTGCCATCATTTTGCCTTTTGAGATAAAAACAATGGTCAGAGTGACACCTAGTATAACCTTGTTCAGCCATAAACTTGTCAAATTTTAGATACCACTGCCTTGGAGCCTATTTTAAGCCATACAAGCTCTTCTTCAACCTGCACACTAGTTTCTCCTTCCCTTTTACCTCATATCCTTGTGGTTGTTGCATATATATATCTTCCTCCAAATCCCCATGGAGAAAGGTTGTCTTTACATCTAACTGCTCAAGATGTAAATCTTTAGCAGCTACTAGACTTATAATAGTTATGATTAAGTCATTTTCACAATAGGAGAAAATATCTCATCAAATTCTATACCCTTTTTCTGTGCAACCCTTTCACCACAAGTCTAGCTATATACCTTTTTCTATCTCCATCTTCTTCCTTCAACTTGTAAACCCATTTATTCTGCAATGTTGTTTTATCTGCAGGCAACTTGACTAAGTCCCAAGTCTGGTTATGTGCTAAGGAGTCCATCTCTTCTTTCATGGTTTTCTCCCACTTCTCCATGGTTTCTACCTTCACTGCTTCTTCATAACATTCTGGTTCACCAGAATCAGTCAACAATACATAATATAATGAAGAAGAGTATTGTTTAGGGGGTCTACTTATCCTGTTAGATCTTCTAACACCAATTTCAGGTGTTTGAGGTGCTTGTTGCTGTTGTGGTTGTTGTTCTAACTGTTGATCATTATGATTTTTGGGCACAATCACTTTTCCTATGATATCGTCAAGCACCGTGTATTCTCTGTTTTCTTTTTCTTGTTTCTTTTCCTGCAACTGATTCTTATACAAGATCTTTTCATTTAATATTACATCTCTGCTCCTAATGATTTTGTGATTTTCATAATCATATAAGCGATAACCAAAATCATTAACACCATATCCAATAAAGGTACATTTCTTTGATTTTGCCTCAAGCTTTGTTCTATTTTCTTTATTAATGTGGACAGAGGCTTCACAACCAAGAGTTTTTAAAAATGTGTAGTTTACCTTTATACCTATCCATGCCTCCTTAGGAATACCACTATCCAAGGAACTTGAAGGCCCTCTGTTTATCAGATAAATAGCAATATCTACAGCATCTGCCCAAAATTGTAAAGGCAATCCTACATGCAATCTCATGCACCTTGCACACTCCATGATTGTCCTGTTCATCCTTTCTGACACACCATTTTCTTGTGGTGTACCTGGAACTGTCTTCTCTCTACGAATTCCATTCTCTAAACAGTGCCTATCAAACTCTTTGTTGCAATATTCACCTCCATTATCTGATCTGAGACACTTCAACATTTTTCCTGTCTCATTTTCAACCAAAGCTTTCCATTTCTTGAAAGTATCAAATACATCAGAGTTATTTCGAATACAATAAAACCAGGTGTTTCTGGTTGCATCATCAATAAAAGTAAAATAATAATGAGAGCCACCAAGAGATGATACCTAAGCAAGTCCCCATACATCTATATGCACAAGCTCTAATTTTTCACTCTTTTTTTCTTTCCCAACTCTAAGGAATCTGACTCTCTTCTGTTTTCCATAAACATAATTCTCACAGAATTTTAAATCAACAAGCTTCAAACCTGGTAACAAATTTCTTGAGTGAAGAATCTACATCGCTTTCTCACTCATGTGCCCGAGCCTATGATGCCATAATGTTGTATCTTCTCCTATAGAGGGTAAAGAATTAACAGAATTAGAAATACCATTAGCAACAGATCCACCTTCTGACATCTTCATATTAAATAAATGCTTCATAAGAAATACCTTATTTGAGGCCGAGGGTTTTTCATATAGTTTGGCCAATGCCGACATTAAACCCTCTGTTGTCATTTCCTTTGAAATATTAAATGCTACCGACACTGCTAGGCACAACCGTATTGTTCCAACTGCCTTTCTGTCGATAATATCCCATTCTGTGTCTGTCATACTCGTTGGCTTCTTTGTCTTTCCACTTAATGGTAGGTATAGATCTCTCTGATATAGATAATCTTCCATCTGCATCTTCCACAGCTGATAGTTTTGGTCGTTAGCTTTTTTGAGCCTAAACCTACCATCTTTCGCCATTGCTCCCACTCGAAACAGGAACCCTTCTTTCCTACGCGTTTATTAGCCAAATAGACCTTCGGCTCTGATACCAATTGTTAGAAAATTATATATTATAGAGCAATGGAACACATAAAATATTGCAGAAAATATATGTAGGAATTTACTGGGTAAGTTCCACAGAAAGAATACCAAAAGGACACCGCTCACAACCAGATCTCAAATCAATACACCAGTATTTTTGACGTGGTTAAAACCCTCAGAGTGCAAGGAGGGAAACAGTCCACGGCCTGTCCCAACGTGGGTACTACAGGCAATTTATTAATCAAAGAATGAAAATTTACATAAGCTTCTCTCATGCACGGATTACACGAACAATGACCCTCCATGCGCTTTAAATAGAACTCATGGACCAATCGGGTGTCAAGCCACGGATCAAGTGTCGGTAATACCGAGGTGAGAGTGAACCGTCGGATCACTACATATCGTGACCGTCGGATTGTAAGTTACAAAATGTACAACGGTAAAGAAACACACTTTACCTAACTCTAACCTAACTCTATACTAGACCAAGTTGAACTTAACTATATCCTATGTGTCGGAATATCCTAACATCCCCCCTTAAGAACAACTTGGGATAGGATTGAAGGATTTACAAATATGACACAATAGGAGAAGGAAGGAGGCACTAGAGCCTATCCCCCCTTAGTGACAACTTCCTGAACTCCAAGCATATATCGAAGTTTAGTGAACTTCGCCTCTGTGAGAGCCTTTGTGAAGATGTCTGCAACCTGATCATCTGTTGGACAATATTGCACTTCAAGAACATGGTCATGAATGAGCTTTCTGATGAAGTGCATGTGTAGTTCAATGTGTTTGCTGCGCTGATGCTGGACTGGATCTTTGCATAGCTGAATGGCACTTTGATTATCACACCAAAGTGTGGTTGAATGCTGCTGCTCAAAGCCAAACTCTGATAGGATCTGACGAAGCCACAAGGCTTCCTTACTAGCTTCCACGGCACCACGATACTCTGCTTCTGCTGACGAAAGAGAAATGGCAGCCTGTTTCTTACAAGCCCATGTAATAGGTCCTGAACCAAGAGTGAAGACATAACCGGCAGTAGACTTCCGATCATCAGGGTCACCAGCCCAATCAGAATCAGTGAAACCAACTAACAGAGGAGCTGCTTTGGCACTGTAATGAATCCCAAACTGTACTGTACCTCGAACATAACGAAGTATTCTTTTAGCTGCTTTCCAATGACTTTCACGGGGGTTTTGCATAAAACGCGCAACAAGGCCAACAGCAAAGGAAAGATCAGGACGAGTATGGGTTAAATACAGGAGTTTTCCGACAAGTTGACGGTATAAGGTAGCATCAACTTCAGGAGAGGTACAAGAGACTGAAAGTTTGACTCCGGACTGAAAGGGAGAAGGGGCTGGCTTACAGTCTTCCATGTGAAAATGACGAAGAATATCACAAGCATACTTGGACTGGGAAAGGAAAATACCCTCTTGGGATTGCAAGACTTGAAGACCGAGAAAATAGTGTAAATGTCCTAAGTCTGTCATTTCAAATTTCTTTTTAAGGCTGGACTTCACATGGTTTATAAGGTTGGGATCACTACCAGTAAGAATAAGATCATCAACATAAAGAACAAGGATGATAAGAGAGTTGCCCTCTTTCTTGGTGTAGACAGTATTGTCAGAATGACACCTAGAAAAGCCAGATTCTAAAAGAAAGCTATCCATTTTGGCATACCAAGCCCGAGGAGCTTGCTTGAGGCCATAAAGGGATTTCTTAAGTCGACAAACAAGGCTGGAGTCTGTTTGTATGAAGCCAATGGGTTGTTCCATATAGATTTCTTCCTGCAAGTCCCCATGCAAGAAGGCAGATTTAACATCCATCTGATGGACTTCCCATTTTAAAGAGGCAGCAAGGGAAAGAACAAGGCGGATGGAGTTCATTTTGGCAACAGGAGAAAAGGTTTCAGTGTAGTCAATGCCTTCAACCTGTGAAAAGCCCTTAGCAACGAGACGAGCTTTATGTTTATCAACTTTCCCATCTGGTCCATACTTGGTTCTGTAAACCCATTTACATCTAACAAGTTTGCGTCCCTTTGGTAGAGGAACAAGATCCCATGTATCATTTGTCATCAATGAATGATATTCTTCATTCATAGCTGCTTCCCAATGTGGATGGCCTGAAGCTTCTGCAAAAGTGTCAGGATCATGATTTACTGGAGCTTGAGCCAGTAAAGAAGAGGCTCTTTCAAACTGAGAACGTGTACGTCGCTGATCTGTAGGATCACCGGCAAGATCACCTGCTGCATCCCGAGTGGCACGGACCCATCTTGGAAGTTGAGGATCCTGAGAAGGTGGGGGAGGATTATCATCCTCGCTTTCATCATCTGAAGAAGAAATGTTTTCAAAGATAGAAGAGATAGGAAGAGGTGGCACATCCGCCGGACTAGGCTCGCAGGCCGATTTATTTTCATCAAATTTTACATCTCTTCTAATGATAACATTTTTGGACTTAAATGGAATAAGTCTATAACCTTTTACATCTTCAGAATATCCAACAAAAGTACATTTCTCACTTTTAGGTTCTAAAGCTTTATGCTTTTCATCTGGAATATGGGCCCATGCTTCACTTCCAAACACACGAAAGTGACTTACATCTGGTTTAATGGAACTCCAAGCTTCTTCTGGAGTGATATTCTCTAGAACCTTAGTAGGAGTGCGATTGATTATATAATTTGCACAATTAATTGCTTCGGCCCAAAAACTAAGACTGAGTCCTTTAGATTGCAGCATACAATTAGCCATTTCCTTTAAGGTGCGGTTTTTCCTTTCAGCTACACCATTTTGTTGTGGAGTGTATGGAACAGTATGTTGCATTTGAATTCCATTTTCGGTGCAAAAGTTGATGAATGTGTTTTTAACATATTCTCCACCATTATCAGTTCTTAGCTTAAGAATTTGATGTCCAGATTGTTTTTCAACAAATGCTTTGAAGGCCAAAAAAGTGGTAAATACTTCGCTCTTGAGTTTTAAGAAGTATACCCAAGTGCGTCTGGAGAAATCATCAATGAAAGTTAAGAAGTACTTGCAGCCAGAGAATGAAGCAACAGGAAGAGGACCACATAAATCACTGTGCACAAGCTGTAAAGGGGCTGAGGCGTGCCAAGAGGCACGTTTGTCAAAACTGTCCCGATGATGTTTTCCGAGTACACATCCGGAACAAACACCATCTCTGCAAGATACCATAGGAAGACCTGTCACCATATTTTCTTTACATAGATGCTGAAGGGAGCGATAGTTTAAGTGACCAAATCGCTCATGCCAAAGTTTGCTCACTTCATCATTATGAGCAACAAATACTGAGGGAAGATTGGATGACCCAAAGTTGTGAAATTTATACAACCTTTTGGAATCATCAGCAAGACCAGTAGCTAGAATCTGTTTAGGATCTTTTAGATCCTTGATTACAACATCATGAGGTGAAAATTCAACAATTTTACCTTCACCTGAATGAGTTATCTGATAGACAGATAGAAGGTTGCAGGATAAGGTTGGAACACATAATACATCATTAAACTGACCATTGTCTAGATGAACAGTTCCAGTCCCTACAACATTAAGAGATCTATCATCACCAATATATATATTTTTGGTGTTACAATCATTTAAAGAAGAAAACATGGCTTGGTTTTTGGCCATGTGACAAGAGGCTCCAGAGTCAATGAGCCACTCATGAGAATGAGAAGAAGAAGAAGATACATTTAATGCATAACCAGACTGAGATGATTGACAATGAGATGCAGAAAGTGCCATTCCGGAAGTTGAAGTTGAAGTAGGCTCCACATGGATGTTATGTTTCTTCATTGCCGCTTCCAAGGCTTCCATCTTCTTAAAGCATTTAGATTCTAAGTGGCCATCTCGATTACAAAAGTTACAATGTCTATCAGTCTTCTTCCATTTGTTTTTATTGGTCTTATCATTTTGCTGAAATGATCTTTCATTTTGAGGCTGAAATGGTTTAGGACCATTCTTTTGAGGATATGACTTCTTAGGATTCTTTGAATTTGGTTGCTGCTGGGCGGCTAACGCTTTCGTGGAAGAGTTTCCAAGATTAAGAAGACCAAGGTGTAAGAGTTTTTCTTGTTCTCTTATTAAGGAATCACAAAAGGAGTCAAAGGAAGGGGGCTTGTAGTCTTGTCCTTGACAAATGAAAGCTTCTCTTGTAGAATGGAAAGTGGAAACAAATACAGAGTAGGCTGGTCCCAACTTAGTAAGGATGGAATAAATAAGGTTACCATCGTCTTTCTTAACTTTAACACCTTCCAGGAGATATCTAAGGTTCTTGAATTTGGACAAGAAATCTTCAATGCAAGAAAAATTATTAGGATCCAAAGTAAGCAGCTCATTTTCAAGTTGATGGGCTCTAATTTCATTTTTAATCCCAAAAACTTTAGCAAGTTTTTCTAATGCTTCATGAGGAGTCTCAAGTTCCGCAATGTGGAATCTAAGATCAGGAGAAATAGACATCCCTATCAAACCACGTGCTTGATCTTGTCTATTTTCCCATTTTGCCGCCTTGTCTTCATCTTTTGGTTTCTTCTCTTGGTCTGTGGCTATTCTGAAGAGACCTTTACTTCTAAGTAAATCTTCGATGTAGGCTACCCATTGGAAGTAGTTAGTGCTGTCAAGAATGACTTGGCATGGGCTTTCCATTTTTAAAAAAACTGAAGCTGAAGATGCTGAAAGTAGGTGTTCCAATGGATAGATCTCGAAAAAATAGGCGGTTTTAAAAAAAACGGCTCTGAAAAAGACTTCCGGATGAAGAAGTTATGGCTTTTTGAAAAATAATTGTTGAAGTAACCGGCAAAGTGCGCGAATGTGCGGGAATGAAAAAATCCGCCCCCACAAAATGGAGACTTGAACCCAAGACCTCTACTCTCTTAAAATAGCTTTGAACCAATTGATCTATACAAAAAATTGAGAGAGAGAGAGAGAGAGAGAGAGAGAGGAGGGGGGGGGGGGCCTCGGTTTGCGTGCTTGCCTTGAGAAAGCTCTTTTTCCCTACAAAACACAAAACACAAAACCCAACACGAATATGCAAAGAAAAACGAACCTTGCGGCTCGAAGTTAGCTTTAGCCAAAAAACTAGAAATTTAAAAAAAAATCTCAAAGTTAGCTTTAGCCGAAAAACTAAATATTTTTCTCAATGTTTCTGATTTTCCGAGATCACACTAAGGTGCAGGGAAAAGAGCATACGCATGAGAAAAATCCTTCCTTTCTGTTTCTGATTTGCCCAGATCGCACAGAGTCGCAGGGCAAAGAGCATACGCAGAAATGAAAGGTATAGATCCGGTTAAAAAAAAGGCTAAATAAACTGAGACCGAAATAAGCAGAGAGAAAATAACAGTAAACTGCAAAAAAAACACTGTATACCTCCCGATCTGAAAAATGACGCAGCTAGGGCTACCGGAAACCTTTTCGCGTGAAACGAAAGGGGTTCCTCACTGGAACAGATGCTCCGAACGCAACAGAGCAGTCCTCTCGGCCCGAAAGCAGTCAAAAACAGCAGATCTAGGAAACGACAGCCGCATGCAGTTCTACCGGCTTCAGATTTGGATCACCAACGGATGCGGCCCTCAAATAGCTCTGATACCATGTAGGAATTTACTGGGTAAGTTCCACAGAAAGAATACCAAAAGGACACCGCTCACAACCAGATCTCAAATCAATACACCAGTATTTTTGACGTGGTTAAAACCCTCAGAGTGCAAGGAGGGAAACAGTCCACGGCCTGTCCCAACGTGGGTACTACAGGCAATTTATTAATCAAAGAATGAAAATTTACATAAGCTTCTCTCATGCACGGATTACACGAACAATGACCCTCCATGCGCTTTAAATAGAACTCATGGACCAATCGGGTGTCAAGCCACGGATCAAGTGTCGGTAATACCGAGGTGAGAGTGAACCGTCGGATCACTACATATCGTGACCGTCGGATTGTAAGTTACAAAATGTACAACGGTAAAGAAACACACTTTACCTAACTCTAACCTAACTCTATACTAGACCAAGTTGAACTTAACTATATCCTATGTGTCGGAATATCCTAACAATATAAGCACAGAAAATGCACAAAACAAGAGAGACACAGATATACGTGGTTCACCCAGTTTGGGCTACATCCACAGAGAAACAACTAGTCCTTCCTTTTATATTATCCAGCAAACTAAAGAGATAAAACCTACAACAGATTTGATGTAACACCCTCTTCGCTCTCGATCTCCTCTCTCTTCCACACTCAGAATACAGAGATACATAGACGCGATACAATTCCCTCATATATAGTGAGGGGTTTCCTTCTAGGGAAAAAAAACCCTAAGCTAAACATTACTTCTGCTGTCAGATCATCCTCCTAATGAACAACCCAGATTGACTAGAAATTACAAGACTTTTACAAGTAAATTTTACATCTATCTTTTTGGCTTCGGGGGTGTTGCCCCCGAACCCCCGCCGGGGGATCGATGGTTCCCAGACCCCCCAGCCGGGGGGATTAGCCCCCCCAGACCCCCGTGGGGGGGACAAGTCCCCCCCCGCACCCCCCTGCGTGGAGGGGTGTACAGTCTTCCTAGGGTATACATCCAGCTAAAACCTTTGAATACAGAAGATAATCAAGCTCCACACCCAACAAATGAAGCCTTTTTATACTTCTCCCAAAGTAGCTTTTTAGTTGGGAATTCATTGGGAACAGTTGGGCCACGGGCACTAATAGGTAATCAATAGGTAAAACCCGTGATATCCACCCAAAACTAAGGAGATTTTATTTTTTTAAGTGTTTTAAGACATATACGATGGTTGGGTATACACTGACCTGCGTACACATGCGTTTAGCTCAAGGCAATGTCGTGTACAGGTTGTAAAACATTGTTTTTTAAGTATTTGGACCAAGTTTGGAAGGAGGTGTTTCCCTAGGCCATAAATGTAGCATCAAAAATATCAGGAGTGAGATTTGGAGCTATAAGATATGCCCCCTAATATATGAGGTCAGAAGGGGTACATGATGGCCAAAATGTATTAAGTACATGGAAAGGAAACCTGTCAAAAAATGAGAAGGACTTCACCAGATTTCAACCTGCCAAGCCACAAAAGGAGGTCAGAAAGAAACATTGTCTGAGGCGAGCATACCCATGCTCAGAAAAAGTAAAGCATGTCTGCATATCAAGTACAAGCGGATCCACTAAGTATACAAGTATAGAAGACTGGAAATACAAATGGATCCTATGATCACGATCGAACAAGTACATGTTTGAATATCACATATAAGAATGTCAACAATGCTAAAGGATGAAGCTGATAACTGATATCAAAGACTGATCCCAATAGTACCAAATGAACATGATGGAATAAGATGGTACTACACTGCAAACTCAGGTGCCAGCATATAGAATGTCGCCATGAATGACTCCAACATATAAGTTGGAATGGTATCAACTAGCAGCAACAAGAGTAACTATCAAGTGAACCAATGAATGTTGATGCAACTCGAGGTCTTCACCTACCACCATGGTACATTTCTACGCAATGGGAATGAATGAGCTGAAGTCGACCATGTGAGGAATCGTTTGATTACTGGTCATTAATGTATACTATTAACAAACGCGAGACTACTCACCGATAATGATAATGAGAGTCAAGGTACCCCAGTACAATCTAACAAGTGTGAATAAATGATCTGAAGTCAAACACTTGGAAGAATCTATTGAACAAGAGACAATGATGGTTTCCCATTGTCGATAGCGAAGGATCTGCCACTAATGTCTGCAAACCCCAAGGTACTACCAAATTGACTCTAGACCTTTGCCCTAGAGAAATGAGTCGTAGTTGATGGGGAAAGATCCACTATAAGGAAGGCATTAAGGCATCCTTCATCAATCTAGCACCAGTGTAACCCGTAGGCCAATAATGTGGAAGGAATCAGATGAAAAAAGATGTAGTAACCCAACCGAAGCACATTTCTGTAGTACACAAGATGTAGCTAACGCATGACAAAAACCCTCTGAACCAACCAAGAATAAAAGCTAACACAAAGGCGAGGCATCCACCAATAGGGTCAAATGGAAACCAATGTATCGCATGAATCCCAATGTGTGATAATGTAAGCTGACGTTGAACACAAGGGAAACCACTCAGTCAAAGACCAATGATACTAATCGATGTTGAGCACAAGGTGACCTATCAATAATGAAAATAGGTCCAAGGTGTGGCTCTAGGCCTGTCCTCAAAGCAAGGTGTCGTCATCGATAAGGACAAGACCCGCTAGCAAGAAGTCAATGGAGACCTTCTCAAACCGGCATGAGTAAAGGACTAATGTAACTGATGTGATGATAGACAAGACACTGACAACCAGGGATGGTCGACTGAAAAATGAGTCAAGAGACACCGCAGAGAGGCTGACTCAGGCTAACTTCCCTTGAACAAAAGCATGACTCAATGATGACTATGTGGCAGCATATGTTGACTCTGTATAAGTTTGTCATGCAGGAGGCACGAACGAACTCTCCATATGATTGGAAGAGATAACAAATCAGAGGAGAACTGACTCAATAACAAAGTTAAGGTGTACCTAAGTCAAACTAAATCCTGCCCAAATGGAGGAGAGACTTTCTTTTGAGTGCTTTGTTCAAGGGCAACATGACTAACTCTAGCTGCCAACAATAAATGGAAATATTGTCTCGTTCCAGCTCTTTTTGGAATATATACCTTTTTTGTCTTTTTATTTAAGCTAAAAACAGAATAAAAGAATGCTATAGTATAGTGGAAAGAACGAGTGTCGATGAAGCAGATGGTCTAGTTCCTGGGATTGGAACAATCCTATGCTCAATGCAGGGAGGTGAAAACTAGTCAAAGACACTCAAAGGTATGTTCCTTCCACGGGTCATAGTGTGTCAAGTTGTAGAAGTTAAGGGATTTCAAGTTTGATTTTGCAGATGACTTGGTCAAAAGGGGCTTAAACACGAGTGCAAGTGAAGCCGGTTAAAGGCCAAAAGGTGCAAATAGTCAATATGCAATGTAGTAGTACAACTCAACACGAAGGAGCCTCTAGGGCATAAGGCCAGAATGAAGCAAAGAAGCAAAGAGGAATGAGTCTTCAGTGCATAAGTCATGGCGGGACTAAAGAGGACTCTGGATCTTAAGAACAATAAATCAGCATGAATGCCAAGTGACAACAAGGTACTATCTAGGGCACTCATGATAAGGTAGGCTCTACCACAAAGGTCATGATACTTCTAAGCAATGAGAAGGTTCTGCACCATAACTTGGTGGGATCAATCCTAAGGCCAAAATGGGAAAGGAAATTGATAAGTGCACAGTGCAGGTGGAAAAACCTAACCTATATGCCAGTTTCGAGAACTAGTACTTGTCATAATTGATCAATCATAAAAATTTCCAAAGAAGAAATCTTCCATGTTCTGTAAACATAAATAGGAACACTCGACAAGAAGTTAATACATCCCACATATAAACTTCATATAAAATCTTGTGTTATAGAATACAAAACTGGAAAATGCGTACCTTATATATACAATATGGTACAGGGAACCACGTAACCTTGCGGCTTACGCATAATAGTTCTTCTGGACAAACCCCTTATAGGGCTCAAGCCAAGGACTCCTTTGGTAGTCAAAACTCATGACTTCAAAGAGTTCCTCCTATGACAGCAAATCAAATTCCAAGAAATCATGAGAACTACAAGGATAAAAAGTGGGAATTAAAGGGTCCCATGTCCCTTTAGGAAGAATGTCTTGGTCAACTGCTAAGACCAAGTCCCAAGGAGGAAAATAATAAGTCAAAGGATCCTTCTCAAAAGCAATTGAACATTGAGGATTCAATGCCACATAATTCACCCATGGCAGGGTAGAGTCTACTTGAAAACTTGGAACAAAGCAAGGGGTATTCTGAGTAAGGTCGAATTAGGGTGGTCATTATCATATGCAAGCTGATCAATAGTGAAAATATTCCCGTTATGAGGAAAACACATCACTCGGAAGAGTGAAGACACCACAACATTCATAACATAGACATAATCACACCCAAGTAGCATATTAAAGTCTAAAGGGCTATCAACCACCATCATATTGATTAAGACAGTCTTCCCACCTAAAGTAATCGACAATTGAGGAATAACACCCATAGATTCACTAGATCTTCTATGATAGGCTAACAACTGACTCTGAGCTGTCAACAACTTTGGGGAACCCAAATCTTTCCAAGTCAAAGAGGAAATAATACTTGCAGAGGAACCTTCATCCACCATACATCGATAGACATTTGTGGAATTAACCCTGACCTTTATTTGGAACGGTGCAGCGGAAGGAAGAGGAGTCTCGACAAGACTATCCCAATCAAAGGAAACACTCCTAGAACTTGGAGGGGGAACATTCGAAGAAACCGGAATGACTCTGTACTAGAGATCAAACAGACTCTTTTGTTAGGCACTTCACCCCCCAAAAGAGGAGTGTAATCAGCCAAAGATTGCACTGTCTCTACCACATTATCAACGAATGGTTGATGGGATTGATGAGAAAAAATATCAGATGCAGGAGTAGAAGAAATTTCAGACTCGGACCATATCCTTTGTACCTCTGGAATACTAGGGCATAAGTGATTAAGATGGTCACCCTTACATATCTTATAAGGGAACTTAGGTTTAAAACTTCTAAGTCCTGGTTTCTTATCAACCTCCATTCTGCCAACATGACTAGCCATGGTTTGTGGAGAGTCCTAAACATGACTTGCAGTGGTCAGTGACTTTTTGGTAGTATGACTTGCAGTGACTAGACTTATGCCCCCAGAATGACTTGCAGTGGCTGAAGGCTGATCTCCAACATAACTAGCAGAGGTTGATGATGAATTGCTAGTATGACTTACAGTGACTAGACTTATGCCCCCAACATGACTTGTAGGGGCTAAAGGCTCATCTTCAACATGACTAGAAGAGGTTGATGATGAATTTCTAGTATGACTTGCAGTGACCAGACTTGTGCCCCCAACATGACTTGCAGCGGCTGAAGGCTCATTTCCAAAATGACTAGTAGAGGTTGAAGATGGATGGATAGAATTATTCTTCTTCTTTGACTTCCTCTTTCTCCTCTTTTTAGATTTCTTATTACAAGAAGGAGGATAAAAAGGAATCCTAGATTTCTCTTTGAAAGAAGATGAACAATTAGCATCCATGTGATGCCCCTAAAATAAAACATTCAACTGAGAAGCTTCAAAAACATCAGGAATATTCGGAGTGGACCACAGCCAAACTGGTAGTCCAACATTCAATCCAGGAATATTGGAAGTGGCCATCAAGGGAGTACCAATGTTTCCAAAGAAAGGAAAAGCATAAGGATCCCCTTTTGGGAGGGTACCTTGGCTGTTTTCCATGGGAATATTGGCCATATATAACGTATTCGCAGATCCTTCCCTTACGGAAATGCAGAAATGACTTTTCAAGGAAGATAGACACACAATCAAAACCTTTGCCCTTAAAGAGGCAACTCCACAACTTTCGAAAAAATGACTAAAATCCTTTCAAGATCGGTGGAGTGGTAAACCAGTCACTCATAATACAAAGTCCAAAAGTGACTGGACAAAAAATACCTAAAACCAACTATATACAAGGGGCAAAGAGCACTCAACTATAAAGTCCCTAAAGATACAACCAATCAAGCAACTTCCAAGTATTTCTGCTTCGGGTGATGAGGATCGGACACAAAAATACAAGAAAGTGAAGTAGGGGCCTTCCGAATATAGTCTAGGATAATGACGGCCCAGGCCTACCAATGAAGGTATCAGAGGAAGTTACGCTAACCTCCAAGCAATAGCCTGTGCCGGTGCAAGCCCCCGAGCATCACAAGGGTGCCCTCTAGAAGTACTACTGAGAGTGATACAACGTCGACCTTAGGTGCCACGAGATTCCCCTCCGTAGCCACCTCTGTAGATCCCTAGGATAAGCAACTAAGGTTACCAACTCGTTTCAGAATCCAGGTGGAACAGTCTTGAGGTAAGATCCAACAAGTAAGAGAGGGGGTATCTCTCGTCCTTATCTTCAAAAAGCCTCATGCTTAACTCCCAAATCTGGAGCTTTCCTGGTCTCCCTAACGCTATTGGATTTACACTCTTTATTCAGACTTCTATGTTTGACAGCATAAAGTGGCCTTGGAGTGTTTTCTCTTCACTTGCCTAATCCAAGGCCCTAAATATCCTAAAACTTGCTGGTGTGTCTGAAGTGACAATATAAAAAAAGTTCTAGTATATTTTAATTAGCACTTGATTTTAAAGGTTCTTCTTTTTAAGTCAAGGGTATAGGAGTGAAACTAATGATGTGTGTATGACTCGATCAGAATCAATGAAAAAGTAACTACATGAATGAAATCATTTTTCTTTCGATGAAAAGAGAATTCTATGTGGGTTCTACGAAACTCCTAAAAAAAAAATACTTTTTCTTTTCTTTTCTTGCAACACACTTCACACTCACAAAAAGATTACTAATGCTTTAACCATGCAAACTGTCCTAATGCAAGGTGTAATGAAGATGCAAGAATTTAAGATTACTCTAAAGCAAAGAATGAAAGCAAATTGTTTATCACTTCTAATTAGCCACCTTAAATGTTCAGATAGAATATAAGTTCCTAATGCTAATTTTCATCCAAACACTAAAAGAAAATCTTAAGACAAACAAAATGCGGTTTCACTTGCAAAAATAAACCAAACCAAAACAAGGAAAAAGAAAGGAAAAACCAAGTTTTTAAAGAGTTTTCTTTTTAACAAAAGAAAAAAACAACTTTTCAAAAGTGCTCCAAATATTATTGAAGACTTTGAGACCGAAAAATAGGCAACAAAAACACCTTGCAAGTTATCAACTCAATATGGGCGAAAACTCAACAAAATAGGTGTTTCAAGATGCCTTGAATGACTAAAATGCAGCAAAAAGAGCTTGGAGACAATGATCCAAAGACCAAGAAAGACAACTTTCAAAATTGTTAATCAACAACTTTCAAAAAGTGAGAAAAGCAAATGGCCACAAGATGTAGTTTTGACACAAAGCAAGAAGATCACAAAGATAAAGTTTGTCACAAAGATTGAAACCAATCCTTCTGCTCTGGAAGACCAGAATAGCCAAGATTCTCAGAAAGAAATCTCGTGTGCTCAAACACAAATGATGACACTTGCAACAAAACAAAAACAAGACCAAAAACCTTCCACAACAGGAGAGAATTCGAAACCAGAAACTTGCTGCAAAACCAAAGACTGACAACAAAAATTGACTGCTCAGGAAATACTCAGACCAACAAACAAATCCTCTGAAATAGAAGGATTGACAAAATCTTGGAAAATTAGGGTATACGCGACTCTGTCAATACACAGTTGCATGTATACGTGATTCAACACAAAGAAACCTGCATATATGCGGGTTCATATGGGGAAACTTGTGTACATACGCTATTGGAACCTGACAAAACTGTGTATATAACAGTTCACAAGAAAAGGAAAAAAAAGATCTAAAGAAACTGCTCAGACTTAAATCCTGAGTTCCTACAGGAACATACAAATCAGTTAAAACAAGAAAATCAATGGCTGAGCCCTGATTGGTAAATAACCCAAACTAGGAACAACAATATTGTTGTCCCTAGTGGAGTCGCCAATTCTGTTGAGGGACAAAGTCCCCTAGGGTTTTGGGTCAACACCTTAGTAGAGCGGGGGTTATCTACAGTAAAAAACAAGCATTCCATACAACCATGATACTTAAATAAGAAAACTACGTGAAGAGAGGTGCACCTGTGGGTCCTTCGTTCGTGTAGATCTAGCCAGGGTCCAAACCCTTTTGGAGTTCCTCTCGATCCTTGAACCTACAAAACAACCAATTCAAAGAAGCATAGCCATATATAGACAAAGTATCATATAGAAATCCACTTTATAACATATTTAAAGATGGTTAGCTATACAATTGAAACAATTATTCATATGTAAACCATAACAACAACATCATATGCATAAAGAAGATCGATTTCGGGAACAAGACAAATGTTTCTTTCTTGTAGATAACTAAAACAAAGCAAGGAATGATATCACCTAAATCTTCCTCTTGCTGGCTCCAAGTGGAACCATCCTCCAGATCCGTCCAATCCCAAGTCTTCAAAAGGCTCCTTCCATGACTCACACAAAGATATCTCAACTAGTGAAATGATATCATAACTCAAGGAAACAAGGGTTCCTTGTAGTGGGGGAAGTGCTAGAAGCACAAGGATCTTCAGACCTGATCAGGGATAATTTCAGCAAAGTAATTTTCTCTCTATTCTCTCCTCCTTTAGGCCTTCCCAATGAAACCTTTTTATACTTCTCCCAAAGTAGTCTTTAGTTGGGAATTCATTGGGAACAGTTGGGCCACATGCACTAATAGGTAATCAACAGGTAAAACTCGTGATCTCCACCCAAAATTAAGGAGATTTAATTTTTTAAGTGTTTTAAGACATATACGCGGGTTGGGTATACACTGACCCGCGTACACACGCGTTTAGCTCAGGGCAATGTCACGTACAGGGAGTAAAACATTGTTTTTTAGTATTTGGACCAAGTTTGGAAGGAGGGGTTGCCCTAGGCCATAAATGTAGCATCACAAATATCAAGAGTGAGATTTAGAGCTATAACACCCACCTAGTTTAGCTCTAATAAAGTTTCCTGGTGGGTTTGATACTGATATGGCCTTTCAACTCTCAGAGAGAAATCATCCAACTTTAGAAGATATGCAGAGTCTAGCAGTTAGTGTAGAAGATAACCTGCTGGCAAAAAGAGCTAGAGTTAGGAATGAGAGGAGAGGATCTGCCAAAGATGAAGCCTCACCCTCTGAACTTAAAATAGATGTTCTAACCAAGGGTATGGAAAAACTAATGAGTAGAGTAGAGAACATTGAGAGGAAGCCTCACTTGGATAATCAACAGGGACCTCCAGTGAGAAATCCCAACTTTAGAAAGAAACAAAATCAAAACACTGGGAAGAATGGACCTGATCAAAATATTAGGCCTACTTTTCAAGAAAACTATGTCGAAACATCCCATTCAGATGACCATGAACAAGACACACACATTAATTTAATTGGATTGGATGATGAAGAAACTATCTTTTTGACCCAAGATGAGTAGGAACTACATATGTTGTAGCAATTGCAAACCCAATCTGGAGAATCGTTTGATTACAAGCAAGGGTATGATTCTACCATTTTTGAAGTACATAAACAATACAATCTAATGAGTAAAAAGAATACCGATACTCCTAACAAGGCCAAGAAAATAGTGCCAAATCAACGCAAGAAAATCAAAACAGTTCCAGTTACTAAAACTCTTCAAATCCTCCCTAGACTAAATCAGAACCCTTCTGGTCCCACCATTGTAGATATAACGCATGACCAATCTCCTGATGATCAACCATCCACATCAATCCCCTCTAAGGAGATAATGGAGAAATATCCAGACACCATATTAGATAATCCACAGAAAAATACCTCAGATGCAGAAAAGAAGAGAAACCTACCCTAATTCTTGCTATGAAAGCTCCAAGTTCTCAAACAGAGAAAGCCCCTTTGCCTTTCAATTTGGAAGCAAAGGTGGCTAAACTAAAAATCTCAGTTCCCTTAACAGAGCTGTTTAAAAATGAAACCTATAAGTCTCAAATAAGCAAAATCTTAAACTTTATTTAAAATGAAGACTTTGTTAACTTGTTTGATGATCAACCTGAGCTTATATTCGGTCCTGATGTTAATGGCAAACTAGTAGAAGGAGGGATACCACCCTTTTATATTAGCCTTAGCATTCATGATAAAATTTTACACAATGCAATGTTAGATTTAGGAGGTTAACACAATTTAATGCCTAAATCAGTAATGGAAAAGTTAAACTTGGAAATCACTATACCTTACAAGGACTTATTTTCATTTGATTCAAGCCAAGTAAAGTGTCTAGGGTTAATCAAAGACTTGTGTGTTTCCTTAGTACAATATCCTACTAAAACTATTCTCATGGATATAGTAGTGGCTGACATCCCACCTAAATATGGGATGCTCTTGTCTAGATCATGGGGGGCCAAACTCCAAGGATCTTTGCAACTTGACATGTCATATTCCATAATCTCAGTCTTTGGGCAACCTAAAATGCTCTACAGAGAGACCCTAATGAAATATGTGGTGAGTAGCCAAGATAGGCCTCAAAAATTTCCTATCTACTCCCTGTATTCAGAAATTGACACTTTCATTTTGTATAATGCTGAACAAACACAACATACCACTTCAAACAATATTATTTTGGAACCAAAATAAATTGCAGTTACTGCTGAAAACGAAACTGTCCAAATTCAAGATATTTCCAATAAACAAGATGATCAAAACACCTCAAACAAGGAAAATTTTCTCCTCCCTGACAGTGAAAACTATGAACATGATATATTATAGCACCTTGAGTTTGATGGATCAGTGAACAAGTTAGGAGTAGGAGCAGGAGTGTAGATTTATAAATGGAGAATGATCACTCAGAGGGCCATGCTTACAGACTGAATTTCAAATGCACTAACAACATGGCTGAGTACGAAGCACTTCTTTTCAGGTCTTAAATTAGTTAGAAAGTTAGGAGCTATAAGAGTTTCCATTATGGGAGACTCTGAATTAGTGATAAATCAGATTAAAGCTGTATATATGACCAAATATGCTATATTAAGTTGTTACAGAGGAACCATTATAGAAATACTAAACACTTTCCTAGAAACCAAAGTTGTTGTAATTCCTAGGAAGCATAATATGCAGACTCATAGTTTAGCAATGTTTGCGAGCACTTGTAAGTTACCATTCCAACCTAACCATCAGTACACTGCTGAGGTCAAGCACAGACCTGTTCTCCCAGATAACTTGAGAAAATCGCAAGTATTTGCTAATGACCAACAAATAAACAATTTTTTAACCTTAGAGGAGGAATTTGTAAATAGTAATATAGATGCTGACATAACATTAGATCTTGATTTCCAAGATGAAATAGAAATTAATGAGATAGAAGATGAAAATATAGATATATGTCATCCCACAAAATTTACAAAATCAAATGTACAAAACCTAAGGCAAGTTGAAATTGATGAGATGATTAACGAAGATGCCGAAATCATTAATCTCAAAGACAACTTTTTTCCCAAAGGATTAACCCCTTTGGAAGACTTGTTTGATTCAAATGGTGTCCCTAGAAAACCAAAAATGGAAGCCTTAAAATCTGATATAGAGGAGTGTAATATAGGCACTACGGAAAACCCAAAATTGATCAAACTTTCAAAGGCCTTAGCTCTTGCTCAAAAAGTGAAATACATTGAACTATTAAAGGAATTCCAAGATGTCTTTTCTTGGAGTTATGAGGACATAAAATCCTATGACACCAACATAATAAAACATACCATCCCCATAAAAGAAAACCAAAAACCCTTAAGACAGAAGCTTAGGAGGATCAATCCCATCCTATTTCCTTCTATTGAAAGGAAATCAGAAGGATGTATGAACCCAAGATAATAGCACCAATTAGATTCTCTGATTGGGTTTCAAATTTGGTGCCAACAAGGAAGAAAACTGGTGAGATTAGATTGTGTGTTGATCTTAGGAATCTCAATAAAGTTTCACTCAAAGATAATTAACCTATCCCTAAAATGGATCATATATTACAAAGGGTAGTAGGGTCAACCAGAATCTCATTATTTGATGGGTTTTTTTAGTTACAATCAGATTCTAGTTCACCCAGATGACCAGGCTAAAACTGCATTCACTACTCCTTGGGGCACATTCGTGTATGTGAAGATGCCTTTTGGATTAAAGAATGCAGAGGACACATTTCAAAGAGCTATGGACATAGCTTTTGCTAAGGAAATACATGACTTCCTAGTAATATACTTAGATGATATCACTATATTCTTAAAATTTGATAAGGAACACTTAGATCATCTAATGTAGGTCTTCATTGAATGTAGGAAGTATGGAATTTCTTTGAATCCTAAAAAATCTTTATTTGGGTTAGAAGAGGGGAAATTTTTAGGCCATATAATCTTGAAAGATCGTATTTGAATAGATCCTGCAAGAATTGATCAGGTCATTAAACAATATGTTGAAAACGGATTCAACCATAAAATAGATAGTTGAGGCTAAGAAATCCTTTGAAGACATTAAGCTAGCCTTAACTAAAACACCAATTTTGATCAGTCCAAAATTTGACAGGGATCTCATTTTATTTTCCTTTTCCTCAGAACATACAATTGCTGCAGTTTTACTGCAAAATAATGATCAGGGTTATGAACAACCTATTGCCTTTTTTAACAAAGTCCTCAGAGATGCCCCTCTAAAATACAATATAATGGAAAAAAAAGCCTTTGCTTTGGTCAGAGATATCAAAGATTTTAGAGTTTACATTTTATATTCTCATATAATAGCCTATGTCCCCAATTTAGTAGTCAAGGATATCCTAACTCAGGATGGTCCAGATGGAAAGAGAGGGAAATGAATTGCTACTATATTAGAATATGACCTAGAAATCAAGCCAACAAAGTTAATCAAAGGCCAAGGTTTAGCCAAGCTCATGGCTGAATCAAACTGTCATGCCTTAGATATAAATTTTACTGCAGAAATGGATAATGGAGAGGAGATGGTGACTCCACCAATTAGTTAGGGCTTCATTGAATCACCATGGTATGATGACATCATATATGTTTTACAAAATCTACAAGCTCCTCCTGAATTATCCAGGACCAAAAGCAAATTTTTAAAAATGAAATATTTAAAATTTTACATAATTGACAATGCTTTGTTTTGGAGGAATCATGAAGGTATCCTTCTTAATTGTTTATTAAAAGAAGAATCTGACAAGGTGTTACAAGAGTTTCATGCAGGTGACTATGGAGGAAATCTTTATTGGAAAACCACTGCTAACAAGATCCTTAGAGTCGGTTTCTATTGGCCTACTTTGTTTTCTGATGTAAAGAAATTTGTAACCTCTTGTCATAAATGTTAGATTTTTGAAGGAAAGAAAAAGCTTTTACCCTTTCCCTTAAACCAATATTTGCCTAAGCACCTTTTCAACAATGGGGTCTTGATTTCAATGTTGAAATCCACCCACCTTCCTCTGCCCAACACAAATGGATCCTCACTGCTACAAATTATTTTACCGAATGGATAGAATCCATACCATCAAGGCAAGCCACTAACACTGTTATAAAAACCTTCCTTGAATCCAACACCCTATCTAGATTTGGGTGCCCAACCAAGATCATCACTGACAATGCAACAACCTTCAAATCTAGGAGAATGATTGATTCCTGTATTAAGTACCATATAACTTTGGGCCATTCCACAACTTATTATCCCCAAGAAAATGGACTAGCAGAGTCCTCAAACAAAGGTGTGGTAAATATCATCAAAAGATTGTTAGAATACAACAAGAAACATGGAACAAGAAGCTAGTAAATTCCTTATGGGCACACAGGCTAACCACAAAGAAATCCACTGGTACTAGTTCTTATCAATTAGTTTATGGAATGGAAGTTATTTTCCCATCTACCTTGGGAATACCAGTGATGAAGCTACTCCATGAGCTACAAGTTGAACCAAATGACATCTAAAGAAGAATCAACCAAACAATTCATTTACAGCAGACCAGGGAAGAAGTGTACATCAGATCTCAAGTTGTGCAGGAAAGGATAAAAAAGACTTTTGATAAAAGGACTAAGGCAGAAGATTTTTACCTAGAAGACAAAGTTCTAAAATGGGAATCAAGAAGAGAGGATAAAGGTAAACATGGGAAATTTGATTTCCTATGGAAAGGCCCATATATCATTTTATGCTTTCAGAGGCAATAATGCTTTCTTCCTCAGAGAAATGGATGGCACAGAAGCAGAAGGAGGACTAGTGAATGGTCGAATTCTCAAAAACTATATTGAGCCTAGTTACTAATTTCAATAATCATATGTACATACTTTACTTTAAAAGTCTAGAGTTGATTGGATGGTAATGTTTGAAGTTGAAGCCTAAAGAGAAGGCCCTAAGCTTCAAAATTTTTTACTATCATAAATAGCAATAATGCAGAAATATGAAAAGGGAAAGTTGCAGGAGAACATCACAACAATTCAGAAGGCCATTGGTTTACAGAATTCTTGACATTTCACCAGGAAATGTCATCCCCAAGTGGAGCCACTATTAGGTTGCTATAACAATAGGAGTCATAATTTTTGAATGGCTGAGATTAAACCTGTAATATGTACATACCTTTGCTTTTTTCAAATGTTTTCCATATTCAAAAAATTAAAAAATGTAAAGAGGGTATGTCCTAAAAGAATAATCAAAGGACAAAAAGAATAAAAAGGTCAAAAAAGATGAAAAATATGAACCCCAAGAAAAGAAAAAGACCATGAAAGTGTGCAAGTCAAAATGCCACTACTATTTACTTTTTGTGCATAATAAATGATTGTGTACGGTTTGTAACCTTTGCCACAATCCATGATAGTCAAAATGTTTAAACTTGGCAATTTCATGTTTATAGATAGAGAATAAATATCTCACCAAATTGTTTAATCTTGGCAAATAATTAGATAGGTAGAGTAAATAAAAGGAGCTCAATTGTTTAAACTGAGTCCTTGGATGTAATAAGGTTAGAATTAGTTAGTTTACTATTGTAAAGAGAAAGAAAAACGCTTGATAAGGGTTTGCTAGCTCAAATGCAGCCTAATAAAGAGAAGTAAAAATGGTAGGATGAGTAGATGGGTAAGTAGTAGAAAGGTTGCAGAATTATGTTGATTGATTAGACAAAAGCATGTGTATCATCTTTTTCATCATAAAAGTTCCAAATGTGACAGGGCACACAAGTATGCAGATGGATATCAAAGTCAATTAATGAATTTCCCTCATTCATTTCACCTTTTACTTAATTAATTTCCCACAATAAAGTTAAAAGTACTTAAAATCCTAAGTCAAAGAGGCTTAGAGCATTTCTCTGACTTTTGGAGGGATTGGACCCTCGGCTCAATTACTTATAGGCAATAAGTACTAAATCCCCTCATAAGAATTCATCCCCCCCCCCCTTAGGTTAATTCATTTTCCCTAAATAAAATTCTTTCCTAAGGTTAAATTACTTTTACCTAGGAAAAGGTGGTTTCTCCCCTACATAACTCATTTGCACATCAAAAAAGCCACAAAAACACTATATCCCAAGATTTTATGTTATTATCAGAAAATTAATAAAACATGAAAAATCATATGCTTAGGGTATGGTGCCCCTTCCACACATTTGACTAAATTATTGCTAATTTATTTATTAAACCTTCACTAAAAACCCATTTTCCCCGTATATATTTAACTCCCGCAAAATATTAATAAACCTTACCCTAGTTTAATTATATAAACTATAATATTACCTAAACCCCGACAAAGTTCATTAATTGATAAATTCACAATTATGTTAAGTAAATCCCACCGCTAATCACCCTAATACCTTAACCCCGCCTTAAACCCTCATTAAATAAAAACCATCACACTTAATTACACGTCGGGTCCCCCCACTACCCTCAGTGCAACTCCACTGCCCGATCGCAACACGACATATCCCCTCCACAACTAACAGTCCTCATCCATTTCATAAGGGCCTGAAGTCTGAACGTTACCCAACCGAAAACGGTTGTTTTCCATTGGGCCCTTGAGGCTACGTGTGGCTTGATGAGTGGAATCGGGCGGCCTCCCCCCAAAACCAACAAGTGCCCAAAAGTTGTGAGAAGCAAACCACTTACCTCATGCCCGCTATGCACCAAAATAACTAATGTTCACCCTACTACACAACAAATGACCATTTTGCGCCTGTACCCGCTAATTTTAACTTTCCTGCATAAAGCCAAAAAGCCCCAAAGCATTCGTTTTTATCATTTTTTCAACTAAAAACCTCCATGCACGCCCCTGCGAATGTCGAAGTTGTCAACCCACATACAATTGCACCCTAGAGACACCACAAAGCTCCCATATTTCCTTCCAGCCTACTTGAAGCTTTTTCAACCGTTCACAATTGCCAGTCACCCTGTTCAGACCCAGTTTTCTTCAATTCCAGGTATTTAAGCCATAAATCATTGAAAAACCCTGTCAATTTCTGAACTAGTCACTGATTTTTCTTAATTAAAATAGAAAAAAAGCTCTGGTAACTAAAGCCCACCTAGAATTGAACCACCATTTCCCCAAAAAACTAAAAATCACCTCCCCCATTCTCAAATCCACAAGAACTGAGAATGGCTGCCCCAATTACCATGGATGTGAGACCAATTTCCTCTCCTCACCTGGATTTATACCACCTCCCCCTAGCTAATAAACACTTCCAAATCAAGGAAACCTTTGTGCATGAATCCCCTCTAAAAGTATACTTCCGATACAGAGACCAATACCTAAACCACGCTGATAAAATTGGTCTTTGGGAGTCCAATTTACCCAAGTACCAATTCCCTGAAGTTCATATTTTCACAGAAATTGTCCATTACTGCCATGCAAACTATATCCCTAGCCAAAGAGAAGTGATGTCCCCAAACCAGACTATAATTTTCACCATCATTGCTGAATCAATTAATGAAATGCTACAACTTCAACCAGGGAAAAATCTAACCCCTATTTCAAATGGAGACCTATTCAACCGATTCCCCAAGCTTACTACTGCAAAACTTGCTGAGATGTTCTAAACCTTCATCAGGGAGGAAAAACATATCCCAAAAGATCCTCCTCCATTGGTGGCTACCATATTTTCCCCATTTGGTCAGGACATTATACCAATGATATCTAGTGTCTTAGGTTACACCACTAGTGAGTATATAGATGAAATCATTGTGGATTTCATGTCCATGTTTACTCTAGGACAGCCTCCTACTGTCATTTATGATTATGCCAAATTTATAGCTGATAGGATGCATGACCAATTTCTAAGGATGAGTAATGAGAGAGTTTTCAAGTATTCCTCTGTCTTGTATCACCTCTTTTTATACTACCAAGCCGATAAGTTCCCATTTACTCTCTAGAAGCTTAATACAAAGGGTCACCCTAGGTCAGTGATTTTATGGACTCCATTGTTCCACAAATGTGATTCTACATATCCATATACAGACTTCATAGACCTATTTGTACATCCCATTGTGACAATGCTACTAGGAAGCCCTCCTCCAAGAATCAGTTCAGATATGAGGAGGACCCTACAACTCTCAAAACAGCACAAAGTTGGGGATTGGTACTTATACCAAAACCACACTGAAATTAGAATTTATGGCTGTGAACTGGCCACATATAAACTACCTAGATACCTCCCAATGAGGTTCTATGCTCTAGATTACTACAAGTAGATAATCAATTCAGATGAGGTGCATTTTGTCAGAGCCAAAAAGAAGGCCCAGCTCAGGATCAAAGACCAGTCAGGCCCCTTTATTTGCAATAGTAGAGAAGCTAGAAAGGAGGTAGAAAAAATTCTTCAAAGAATAAATATGAAACAGAGCTTCATGTGGAGATATGATCACTTGGAATTCATCTGCAATAGAAGATAGAAAAACAAGATGGCTCCCTACATTCACCACCGAATCCTTGAAATAAAAAAATATGCAAATCAATTGGAATGGGTGAAGAATACTTTAGTGGACAAGGATAACACTGAAGTTGCTGTTGAAAACACTCTAATTGATCTAGAGAAATAGCCTGATGAGGGTTCTTTCCTGGAGGTTCCAAGAGGATCTCAGGTCTAAGAAGAATTGCAAGCCCAAGAAGAATCATAGGTGCAGCAAGAATCATAAGCACCAGAAGGGTTAGAAGCACCAGAAGAACTAGAACAATAAAAAAAATTAGATAGACCAGAGGCCACCATGAGTAGCCACCCAGTCTTAAAGACTCCTCTAAATGAGGAGAAAAGCCTCAAGAGAAATAGGGAAGGGGCTACCACCTCAGGAAGAGCAACATCACAGGCATATGCAGAGACAAGCTAGGGAAAAAGACAAAGGGTAAATCTTGTTTCGGAACAGGAATATACAGAAGAGACAGCTGATGTCACAAGCACTGAAAGAGAAGGGAGTGGGCATACCGCTCCCTCTGGAGGCATCCTAGAACCATCCACATCACATACCCAGATACTAGAAATACAGTAGAGTGTGGAGGTATCCTCTTTCAGGATGCCAGCAAACAAGGACCAGGACATCAAAGAAAGGTATAAAGAGATAAAGGCTAGGAATGAGAGGCTGAAAGACCAAACTTATGCACAATACCTTAAGATGACCCCTACCAATCAAATAAGGCTTATGTCAGCCTATGATGTAAAAGAGGGGAAGATGCAAATGACATTTATGAATACCACTACTCAGCAACCAAGAACAACAACATACTTCAAAAAGATAGACTTCGAAGTACTGGCAAAGGACATTCATCCTATTGGCCAGATTGAGCTGCACAAACAGACAGGGGAGATGATTTACTCCACCTTGACAGGGAAAGCCATCGATGCCCACCAATTGCAAAACTCCCTAAATAATATATCAGCATAGTTCCAATTGGAAAAGGCCTCTTCACAGGCCAAATATACCATAATCAAGTCCTTAGAGGACTTAGTCATTGAGTTGGGACATGATCCCAATGATTTAAAGGCCATAGAAAAATTAATAAAAAAGAAGAATGATGATATAGCTGCTCTGAAGAAGTAGCTCAAGATTCCCCAGTTGCATCACCCACAAACAACAGAAGTCTTGGAGGCATAAAAAGGACATGAAGAGCTCATGGACTTGGTCCTAAAGGTAAATGACCAACTAAAAGAGACAGAGAAGGAGTTGGACATTTTGATTCAGTCCAAACAAAGTGACATGGAAACAACCTCCACAAATGCCATTCCCATAATGACAACAATAGTTCCTTCTACATTTGTAGCATCATTAGCGCCCATAGCTCCACCTGCCACAACACTGCCAAGCACAACTAAATCTATAGTAGGAGGCACATCAACAGAGAAAACAACAAAGCTAGTGAAAGACATGGAGGAGATGTCCATCCAGGCGTCAGAGCTAAAAAGGCTAAAGGAGAAAGTGGAAAGCTTAGAAACTGGCTCTAAGCTTGCCCAAATTCAACAAAGAGAAGAAACACAGAAAGCCCTAAGGATGGGTGAGAAGATCAAAGTCCTAGAGAAAGATTTGAAATTACGGAAACCACTAGGAAAAACCAAAGAAATGCTCTGGCCCAATATCATTGACTCTATCAATGATATTTGGCCATTAATTCAAGTTATATTTGAGCAAACTCAATTGGTGAAAGTAGCCACCGAGGCTATCCAGAAAGTAAGGGAAGATTTAGGAGACCAACTTGAGGATGCAAATAGACTCATCCACTTCTTAAATAGTAAGAACATACATGAGCTTAATGAGCTTGGTATAGAGGATAGGATTGAAGCCATCCTAGAGGTTAAAAAGGTTCTTTCCAAAAGAAACCTTATGCTCAATTTAGAATAAAAGTGCCACAACATGTAGGTGGCCATTGACAGGGTTATGACAAAATTTCAAATTTCCAAGGACAAAGGCCTTCCCAGTCCTATGGTCATCCATGATGAACTCATGACCCAATTGGACTACACTGACAGACTTAGGAAATTGGCTAAGGAACAAGCCAATACTTTAGGTATAAAAGCCCTACCAACTGGAAAATTATTGATTGATACTTTGGAAAATCTATTTTTCCTAGAACATGAGGTGAAACATCTATTTTTCACCAAGCCCGGTTTTGCTAAATACACAGAGGCATATGAAATTTATAGAAGAATGCTGAAAGTAAAGTTACCTAAGGATGAATGGTGGGAAAAAATGATAGATTTACTATAAGTTTTATAGCAGGAAGTTACCACAGTAAATCTTAAGGCAGCCGGATGAAACAGGGTCAAAGAGTATAAGTGAAAGATCAAACTGAAGAAGATTTCATCGTATAAATATCAGTCAGCTTCAAGGGCTCAAAATCAACTGCAACAACCAACACTACCTCAATAAAAAGGGACAACATGATGCAATTTTCCATCTGTCCCTATCTTCATGCTTGAGGATATTTGTATTTCCTAAATTAAATCTCAAACTGTTATGAGATATTTTGTAATTATTTTTTGTATAAATACTTCATATTTCGAAGTATTTAGGGTGGATTCCAAGTCATTTCCATAGACTTTCTCTCTCAATTCTAAGTTCTATTGTATCAATGACTAGATTGGCTTGATGGATCAGGGAATAAAGCTCAGATATTTTACAAGATTCTTGTGTGAAGCAATATACAAATAAGTATTCTCTTTTTCTACTGTTATTTCTCTTATGTGTCTCCATAATCTTGTTTTTTTATCTAAAATCTAAATGTATAACATAGAATGATATTTCATAAATTTCTTGAATGCACTCTATCTTGATTGTTTACATTTTAAATGTTTTCTACTAAACTACCTTAGTTATGGAATTCATAACTGCTCCCTTGCTTTCGTAGTTTCTCCCCTTGGTCTATAGCAAAGGGTTCTTAATTGCCCTTTGTTCATGATCACCTGCTTTCTTTCATTATGATCCTGGTCTAGGGATTTTTCGTTGCCCTTTCACCCTAGTTAGAACCACCCCATCCATTAGACCTGAAGATTTGTCTTTTGCTTTTCTAGCCCACCCTGTGAACATTCCCTTTAATGATCTAGTCTAGTTATGCTATCCTTTGATTGAATCCATAGCCCAATGGCTTGAGGACCTAGCTCTATCCATGTGTTTCAAGAATTCCACCACCCAACCTTCAATCTAAAATCAAAATCCTGATGAACACTAAGAACTAGCCTAAAATCTAATAAAAAAAAAATTAAATCATAAAGAGAGAGCCCTCCCTGGACTTAAGTTGGCTAGAACTTGATTCTAAAAGATTGGTTTGTCGTGACCTCAGATGATTCCTTCTTTTTATAACTTCTAGGGAAAAATTTTCAGTGATAATAGAGAGGAGGAAAGGAGGGACAGAAATAGATGCATAGGGATGTAACAAACATAATCCTAGGCAACAATGTCCCAGCATAAATGGGAATTCAATGGATAGGACTGTAAGCAAGACATAATCCCAAAGCATGGTTTTCCAATAAGATGATAGAAATAGAGCAGGAAATAAATTTTCAGATCAAACATAATAGGGTATCGTTCTCTGCCAAAGAAGCTAAGATAAATCCATAGATTAAAGAGGAACCAACTACGTTCATTACACTATTTCAAAGAAAGAAAAACACAGGTGAAATGGGATTACCAAGAGGAATTTGTTGCACGTTAATCATGCTTGGAATAAACAGGGAAAGAACATTTATCCCAAAGGGCCCAATAACCAGTCCATACACTCAGCCATAATATCAGTGAAGTCCCATAAAAACATATTGAACCAAAATGGCAACACAGAGTTCATCCCTCGCTGGTCTGAGAATCCAGAACCCTTCTATTATGTTTCATCCCCCTATTTATAAGAAGGAGGGGGAGAGATTTGAATTACAATCAAAATATTTGAGCCTAAGCCCCAACTACCATGCTATATTAGTTGTCTCGGCTCTGCTATCACCTACCTAAGATGACAATAGGGATCAAATCCCTTTCTTGGAAAAATACAGAAATAAATGCTTAGAGAAAGAAAGTCGACATATGAAGGAGGAGGTGTCCCCTTGCTACCTCAGTGGAGGCCTTGGATGGAGGCACATCCTTGTTATTGTCATGCTTTTCTCTGCTATTGAGACAATTTACTACTACATCCACTAGCCTTTGTCAATTCTGCCTTAACTGCTCGAGTGAGTTTTGTTAGTTCCAATCTTCGCAGCCTGTCACCAGGGATTGACATGAGCTCTTACTATGTCTGGTTTTGTTAGATGTTTTTCACATGATGTTCAGCACAAACCATGTCACAAGTGTGTCCATAAGAAGAAGCTCATAAAATTCTTTCCAACGGTATATCACACTCTCGTAACCGGCTCCCGATTAGAAGATATGATCGAAATAAATGAGTGATTCTTGGTTATGCATGTTTTGAGGTCAGTTGCTGCACACAATGACAAGTTTAGTGCAAAATTAGTTTCTGAAATAATGGTAAGGAATTTTTCAAAACTGAAAGAGGTTTTTGTTTATAACATACCAAGTAACAAAAACCTCTTTCATTTTATGCACAGGTGTTACTATATATGATATATATAGTGATATTTGGAGCCTACATTAAAACAAAGCAAACTTTTCATATTTTTAATGTTTTAGTCATTTTAGTGCGGTGCCATTTTACAACAGATGGGAAGTAATTTTTCAAAACCCAAGGAAATTTTTGTTAACCATGAGCCATATAACAAAATCTCTTTCAGTTTATTCACACGTGTCACAAATTGGGATATGTGACTAGATCTTTACAGCTCATTTTCACAGATTTAAATTTTTTATGATTTTATGTTTTAGAGATGATTTTGTGGCACATATTGCGAGTAATTGGAAACGAATTTCCAAAATTTGAGAGAGGTTTTTCTCAAGCGTGACCTTGTCTACAAAAACCTCATTCAGTTTTGTAACCGATACTATGGTTTAGGAGATATGAGTTCATCTTCAACACCTATTTTCAGAAATTCGGTCCAAGTTTTATGTAACTGATTCTATTTTGAAGAAAATAGTTGAGCTCAATTCCTTTAGTACAAGGATGAGAAAATGTATATATTTTATGAATTTTATAGTGTAGGGGTTGGAGTTTGGTAGAATTTTGGACTCTTGTGAATGCTTTGAGCACTATTGTATATCATCTCTGCAGTTTGGCAAGGAAATAGACCAGGGTTTGTAGCATTTTGTGGGATTCTGGTGGAAAGGTGACTTAGTATTGTTTTTCCTTCTGTAATTCAAGTTATCATATGTTTATGTGTGACATTATCTCTCTCTTTTCAGCTTAACTAAATGAATCCAGTATAAAGGTGGAAATCATTCATGTTGCAGTGCTCTACCTTAGGGTTTGTTTAGCTTTACATGTTTTCTACTATTTTAAGAGGACTCATGACATTTCCATGCCCTCTCCAACTCCTCACCAGTCTTAAGACTCTCCATTTCACTTAATTTAGAGTACTAAAGCACTTGCCTACCTCGCCCCACATAAACCTCTGCAAAACTGAGTTCATTCCCCGGACCCAAAACTGTCTTTCACATTTGATCCAGCAAACAAACATAAAACTCAATCAAATTCCTCTGAGCATATACCTAGCCTAAAATTAGTCTTTACATCAGTCATCTCAAGCCTCATTTGCTATATTTTCCTAAGATTGACAAGGAGAGAGCCTTCTCCCGACCTGGTAGGGCTAGCTACCAGGTTAAGTGTGGTTTGATGTTACCCTAGACCTGCCTTTCTCAGCCTAAGGTAGATTTAGGCCTTAACATAGTGGTGACCATACTGGGGAAGAAATTTGTTTGCTCGTTAATTTTCTTTGCTTTATGAACTACAGACGGAGCCTGAAGTTAGCCAGGTAGCCTTTGAACTGCTCTTGCTTTGCGAGTGCATAAGTAGATGAATGATGCTTCAGTCAATCTCCAATTTAGTTTATGAATTGAACATATGACTTGCAAATTGCCCTAGTACATCATACTGGGGAAGAGGTTATATATATTCTCCAGGAAAGATCATTCAAGTTGCAGATCTAATTGCTGATGGTGGACAACAATCAGACACATATGAAGGCTGAAACATTCACCTGGCGACTCCAACTCAATCCAGATATTCCAGTGCTCACTGATCTGTTCATGGACTAAAATAAAATGGTAGGGTATGTGGCAAACCCTCTATTTTTTGGAGTTTTAAAAGAAGTTAGAGATCAGTTAGTGGATATTGAAATTGATGAAGTATTTTTCATTACCGTGCTTCAATGTTTGAGATCTCCGAAGTTTCCTCCTAAAGCTAAAGCTGGTATCTTTGAGTTAGTTGTTGAAAAATTTGAGAAGGAGATTCAATATTTAAATGATCAGATCCAATCATATGAATTCTGAGATCCCAAAAAGTTCTTGAAAACTCTCCCTTCTTCAAAACAAGAAACAATAGAGCTGCCCGTGGATGTTTGCATTGACAGTTTGCATTTGGAGGTCTATGTTGAGGAGTTAGGGTAGAAGAAAGAGTTTGGTTTCTTTGATCCTATTGTCACATATATGGAGTATTTTTTTAGTTTGAATGATAAGTCAGATTGTCTTTCACACAACCAAATTCAGTTTGTGCATGGATGGCTGTCAGCATTTCCAATTGTGTCCTGGTTCGAGCACTTCCAAGCAGCATCCTTATCACAGTTACTTGATTGGTTGATCTGTAATTACAATGTTACTTGATCTATCAATTTTACAGCAACTTAGGTTAGATTTGTACATAAATAAGCTGCTTGAGACAACATTTCAGTTTTCAGTATTTGTTTATGAACATGTTGCAGTATGTATATGTTTTTGGATTGGTATGAGTTGTTTTGGGTTTACAGTTGTTTAACCATCCATGCCCAATGGATGAGGCACTTGGTCTATGGTGTTCTTGACACCTCCAAGGAGCTGCCATCCCCAATGGAGCCGATGTTAGTTCCAGTCTTCATAGCCTATCACTAGGGATCAACATGAGCTCTTACTATGTCTGGTTTTGTTAGATGTTTTGCACATGATGTTTAGCACAAAACATGTCACAAGTGTGTCCATCAGAAGAAGCTCAGAAAATGTTTCTAATGGTATATCACAGTCCTGTAACCGGCTCCCGGATTAGAGGATATGATCGAAATAAATGAGTGATTATTGGTTATGCATGTTTTGAGGTCAGTTGCTACACACAATGACAAGTTTAGTGTAAAATTAGTTTATGAAATAATGGTAAGGAATTTTTCAAAACTGAAAGAGGTTTTTGTTCATCACATACCAAGTAACAAAAACGTCCTTCAGTTTATGGACATGTGCTACTATGTGGGAGATATATAGTGATATTTAGAGCTACATTAAAACAAAGCAAATTTTTCATATTTTTTATTGTTTTAGTAATTTTAGTACGGTGCCATTTTACAACAGATTGAAAGTAATTTTGCAACACCCAAGGAGGTTTTTGTTAACCATGAGACATATAACAAAAACCTCATTCATTTTATTCACAGGTGTCATGAATTGGGATATGTGACTAGATCTTTACAACTCATTTTCACATATTTAAATTTTTAATGATTTTTGTGTTTTAGAGATGATTTTGTGGCATAGATTACGAGCAACTGGAAACGAATTTCCAAATTTCGAGAGAGATTTTTCTCTATCATGACCTTATATACAAAAACATATTTCAGTTTTGTAACAAGTGCTATGGTTTAGGAGATACGAGTTCATCTGCAATACCTATTTTCAGAAATTCCGTCCAAGTTTTATGTAACTAATTCTATTTTGAAGAAAATGGTTCAGCTCAATTCCCTTAGTACGAGGATGAGAAAATGTATATATTTTATGAGTTTCATAGTGTAAGGGTTGGACTTTGGTAGAAGGTTGGAATCTTGTGAATGCTTTGAGCGTTATTGTATATCATCTCTGCAGTTTGGCAAGGAAATAGACCAGGGTTTGCAGCATTTTGTGGGATTCTTGTGGCAAGGTGACTTAGTATTGTTTTTCCTTTTGTAATTCAAGTTATCATATGTTTATGTGTGCCATTATCTCTCTCTTTTCATCTTAACTAAATGAATCAAGTATAAAGGTGGAAATCATTCATGTTGCAGTGCTCTACCTTAGGGTTTGTTTAGTTTTACATGTTTTCTACTGCTTGAAGAGGACTCATGACATTTCCATGCCCTCTCCAACTCCTCACCAGTATTAAGACTCTCCATTTTACTTAATTCAAAGTACTAAAGAACTTTCCTACCTCGCCCCATATAAACCTCTGCAAAATTGAGTTCATTCCCTGGACCCAAAACTGCCTTTCACATTTGATCCAGCAAACCAACATAAAACTCAATCAAATTCCTTTGAGCATATACCTAGCCTAAAATTAGTCTTTACATCAATCATCTCAAGCCTCATTTGCTATATTTTCCTGAGATTGACAAGGAGAGAGCCCTCTCCCGACCTGGGAGGGCTAGCTACCAGGTTAAGTGTGGTTTGATATTACCCTAGACCTGCCTTTCTCAGCCTGAGGTAGATTTATGCCCTAACAAGTTGTTTTGTGGAGAGTGATGGAGTGTTTCTTGGCAGTGCTACATTTTGTAGAAGAGCAAGACTCGATGCCAAGGCATTAAGTGTCCATAGAGTCCTCCCATACTATCATTTATGCACTACCCCCTACTTCATTCAATGGATCTACCGACCCATATGTCCTTTGAAATTGCTGCAAAACACTATTAGAGCACCACGACCGCGGGTCCTTAATGTTTAAAACAAATGAGCCAGCAGACACTTTTAATTTCCCCTTTAGCCCCCTATGCTTTTAGCCCCTTTGTGCTTTTCTTATCATATGATAGGGGGCTATGACCAGGGGCTTAGCCCTCGAGCACTAAGGCCTTCAAGTTCTTGTCCCAGGGCTTCTTTCCTTTGTTATTATGAAATCCTGTACTTTGGCGTGTTATTGTGTTTTTCCTATGGTGCTTCCCTTTATCCTTACAATTTCTGATCTGTGGGGTTACATCATCACTTCCACATGACACCCTATGAGTGGTGACATGTGGCACTTGGAAATGGCCCCATCTCACCCCTAAAAATGCTAAAATAGGGTCACATGTGTCCCCCGTATGGCCACGTCACCCTCTGTACTACCACACCACTGATGACATCAGCTTCCATGTCTTCTCTAAGGACCAATCAGGGGTTGCCACATGCCACCCTAGATGAGAGAGAAAGAGGCTCGCTGAGCCCTTTTTTTCCATGCTTTCCTTTGTATTTAAAAATCGGACCGCCCCGGCGATTTTGTATTAAATCATAGAATCGATGGTTTCCATGTTTTGGAGCTGTGACGCCCGCTGATCGCTAATATCTGACAACCCAAAGCCAATGATCGACAATAGTCATACTTCCGTATTGCCATGTGGAGGAGAGAGAAGGGGGAAACCCATCCTTTGGTTTGTGAAGCCATTTCCTTTGTAAATGAATTTCCTACACCCCGGTGATATTACATTGTATCGCAATTTCCCCCCGACAATATTACATCATTTCACAATCAGCCCCCAGGTGAAGACTTTAGGACTTAAATCCCACTAATACCGATAAATGTGGTGCCCTGACCTACCGATGCCGATTAATGATATCGACAATTGGTGGATCACAGTTTCTACAATCATCGATGTTCTTTGCCTCAGACTTAGCCATTTTTTGGGTTTTCTGAGCTTTCTATAGGGATTCTTTAGCAGGCCCTAACCTCTGATCCAGGAAATCTCTTTCAGAGCAATATGCAATGAAGAGGGTCCTATCTAGCACTAACATCATTTGTGGCTTAGAATTTGGCATCAAACATCACAATTATTTGGCTTTTTAAGCAATTGATAACCTGTGAAGCAGTGAGTGACAACATTGGCTCTTACTGGGGGCAATGCCTTGCTTTCAAGGCGCAGAGAACATAAAAACTAGTATCTTTCACCATTGGGCATGGAGTTAGTAATAAATGCATATTTGTAATCACAAAAATCTATGTGGGACTTTCCTCCTCAATCTAAAATGCAGAAATAAAAATTCTAACAACTAAAAAGTAAATGCTCGGTTGGTGAGCTTATTTATGTACAATCCTACTTATGTACAATTCTTAATTCATCTAAGTATGTTCAACTCTCTAATAGAACTAGGTTAGCATTAGAGTACTTGACCACATGCCTTCATACTGCTGAAAAAACAAAATCAAAATCAACGTGCACCATGAAAAAATAGCAAATGAAGAACTAGATATATGTTGTTGAAGTAAACTCTATTGTTGGCTTAATAATAGGTTCATGTACTCAGCCACAGGGTCATGGAATAGAATAGGAATGTTTGCAACAACTTTGATTTAACCTGCAGCTTGCTAACCCATATTCTCTTGGTCAGGGCAGCTACAAACACCCTTCAACACCTCAACTTTATTGTTTCCAAGAAAGACTAGCTGCTGCTCATTTACTACCGCTTTTTCAATGGGACTGATGTCTTGGAAATATTTCTGCAGCAATTCATCTTTGGGCTCTTCTTGAAAAACTTGTTGTTGAAAGATTTTTTCTCCACTTGCTAGTAAAAATATCCTTATGAACTTCTGTGACCATCTCTTCCTCTCTTCAATAATTTTAATCACAAATTAGAGGAGGTTCTTGGTATTGTTCTCCATGTGATGGGTGTACGTTGTGAACTGGAGCCTCTTTTCTGACCTCCTAAAAAAACTCCTCTTCCTATGCAGCTTCCCCTGACTAGAAGCGTTGTGGATCTCCATCACTTGACTCTCCAACCGAGTTGTATTCATCACAGGAAGGAGAAACATCCATTTCGGCTGAATCAAATCCCTAAGGGTTTGTTGGCAGCTCAGTGATATTTATTTCTTCACTTTCTAGCTCAATGGGTGATGCTTCTTAATGCAAGTAGATGTTTTCTTGGAGTGGAGCTCTGCAAACATATTCGGCAATGTATTCAACCTCGGGAATGGCTTCATCATTAAAAGGTGTGCAAAAATCTTCAAATAAAGCTTTCGATGGATAAAATCTTTTGAAATATTGATAGAATGCTATATGAAAAATTCTTAGGGAAGATATACTACCATGAGGTATTGTTCCGTACCAGACTCTAGCATCCCCTTCTAAAGACAATTTGAACAACTTAATTTATACATCTTCAAGAAGAATACTGTGTTGCTCCATGCATTCATGAAAGTATTTGAGGTGTCAGTCAAGTCTTCTCTTTAAGTTCCCACTGAATCTAGGAAAATAGGTATTCCACTCATGATATGTAGGGACATGATTTGGAAAACTAGCGATAGAAGAAAAATCCAGTGGGGCAAATTGGTTGGCCACAAATGCAAGAAGGGCCATCTTTTAAACCTCCCTATATGATTGAATTCATCTTCAAAGGTAGGGAGAGTCTTCAGCTGCTATAGCATCAAAGTGAGTATGAGGCTGCTTAAAAGCCAGGAAGATCAAAATAGACATATGGAGAGTGGAGTTGCCAATATTTTTACCATAAAATTTGACAGTGGAGTCACCAAGGTGAGATATATTTAACCCACACTTCCCTATCTAACCTAATAGGGGAAAAGTAAAAATTTGTCGTACCCAGGGAAAAATATTCTAATCTATTCCTCAGCAATCGCACCAGAAAGATGTTGTGGTTAAATCTTGCACCTGCAACACAAGTGTAGTAGGAGATAAATAAAGTTCCCTAGAGATAGCCTATGGGTTGATTGTAGACCAATGCCTAGGACATATTAAATAGAGGAGTGCTTGTAAGGTTATATATGAGGGGTTGTAGCACTCCAATTGTCATGTAAAAAGATATGTGGATCTTGGTTCAATAAGCCTTCAAAGAGGAAGATTTAGGTGAACTCATGGATCCAAATGTTGGGGGGTATTTGGGAAATCTCAAAGAGAAACGACTTCTCCTTCTAGTGGCTGACACGAGAAAATGAGACAGCCTAAACTAAATTTGTATTGATGGTGGAGACGAGGAAAGGAGGGAGAGAAATAGATGCATAAGGCTGTAACAAACATAATCCTAGGCAACAATGTTCCAAAAGAAAGGGGAATTCAATGGATAGGTTTGTAAGCAAGAAAAAATCCTAAACCATGGTTTTCCAATGAGATGATAGAAATAGAGGAGGAAAGAAGGTTTCAGATCAAACATAACATGGGTATCTTTCTCTACCAAAGGAACTAAAATAAATCCATAGATTGAAGAGGAACTAACTGCATTCATTACACTATTTAAAAGAAATAAAAACATAGGTGAAATGGGATTACCAAGAGGAACTTGTTACACATTAATCATGCTTGGAATCAACATGGAAACACATTTATCCCAAAGGGCCCAATAACCAATCCATACACTCAGCCATGATATCAGTGAAGTCCCATTAAAACATATTGAACCAAAATGGTAACAAAGAGTTTAGCCCTCGCAGGTCTGAGAATCTCAAACCCTTTTATTATGTTTTGTCCCCCTATTTATAAGTAGAGGGGGAGATATTTGAATTACAATAAAAATATCTAAGCCTGAACCCTAGCTATCATGCTAGACTCACTATCTCGGATTTGTCAAGGTCTATTATCACCTACCTAAGATTACAAAAGGGATTGAATCCCTTTCTTGGAAAAAAACAAAAATAAATGCTCAGAGAAAGAAAGTCGAGAGAGGAAGGAGGAGGTGTCCCCTTGATTCTTCAGTGGAGGTCTTGGATGGAGCCACGTCCCTACTGTTTTCATGATTCTCTTTTCTATTGAGGTGGTTTACTGCTACATCGACTGACCTCTGTCAATTTTGCCTTAACTTCCTGAGTGAGTTGTTCTGTGGAGAACTGATGGAGTGTTTCTGGGCAGTGCTGCACTGTGAAGAGGAACAAGACTCCATGTCATGGAATTAAGTCTCTGTAGAGGCCTCCCATACTGTCATTTATGCACTTCTGCCTGCTTCATTCAATATCAGAGATGCTGACCCATATGTCCTTTGAAACCACTACAAAACAGTATCAGAGCACCACGACTGCGGGTCATTAATGTTTAAAACAAATTAACATAGCCCCCTATGCTTTCAGTCCCTTTCTACTTTTCTTATCATATGACTGAGGGCTATGACCAGGGGCTTAACCCTTTGGTGCTAAGGCCTTCAGGTTCCTATCCGAGGGCTACTTTCCTTTGTTATTATGAAATCCCAAACTTCGACGTGATATTGTGTTTTCACTATGGCACTTCCCTTTATCCTTGTGATCATCGATATGTGTGGTGACTTCATCACTACCACATGTCACCCTATGAGTGATGATGCATGGCACCCATAAGTGGCCCCATATCACCCATGAAAATGCTGAAAATGGGTCACACGTGTCCCTCGTACGACCAAGTCACCCTCCGTACTACCACGTCACTAATGACGTCAGCTGCCATGTCTGCTTTGAGGACCAATCAGGGGCCACTATGTAACCCACTGGAGGAGAAGAAAAGAGGCCTGCCGAGCCTTGTTTTTCCATGCTTTCCTTTATATTTAAAAATCGGCCCTCCCCGATGATTTTGTATTAAATCACAAAATTATCGGTTTCCATGTTTTGGAGCTGTGACCCCCTCCAATTGCTAATAGATGAGAACTGAAAGCCACCAATAACCATACCACCGTACTACCATGTGGAGGAGAGAGAAAGTGGTGGCCTGACCTTTAGTTTGTGCAGCCATTTCCTTTGTAAAAGAATTTCTCGGCTCCTTGGTGATATTACATCGTATGTCAATTAGGCCCCTGACAAAGTCTTCAGGACTTAAATTATGTTGATACCGATAAATGTGGTGCCATGAAATATCGATGATGATATATGATATTGGTGATTAGTAGATCACAGTTTCTACAATCATTGATGTTCTTTGCCTCAAACTTAGCCATTTTTTGGGTTTTCTGAGCTTTCTAAAGGGATTCTTTAACAGGCCCTAACTTCCGATCCAGGAACCCCTTTTTAGACTTCTATATACCCTCGGAAAGCTCTTTCCAAGCACTCTGCAATGGAGAGGGTCCCATCTAGCTCTTAAATCTTCAATGGCCCATAATTTGGCATCAAACATAACTACTATTGCGATTTTTAAGCAACTGATAACCTGTGAAGTAGTGAGTGACAATAGGGTCCTTCTAGTAGAGTAGTCTGTTGGATATAATGTATTTGTGTGCCCACAACCTCAGAATCTGGTATTTAGATCTATCCAATACCAATGGGCATCTTTGGAATAAGAGGTAATGAACAATGTTCTTATACCTGGGTGATCCCTCATATTTGGCATAGATCTTCTGCTCATCTGTTTTAATTCTGCTCTGGTGATCCTCTGGTCTGCCTTCCTCTGTGATCAAGATTATCCCTAGAGCTTGGTAGTTGGATTTAGATAAAATATTGGCCAACCCTTGGCCTTTGATGAGCTTGGTAGGCTTTATTTCTAGCTCATATTCTTGTATTTTAGTTATCCACCTGCCCCTCTTTCCTTCATTGTCTCCTTGCACCAGAATGTCCTTGACTATGGTCATTGGGACGAACTCTGTGATTCCCGATTGCAGCACATCCATATCAAATGAATTCAATACCTTGACCAGTGCATATTCCTATTTCTCCAATATATTACACTTTAGCTCAGCATCCCTTAGGACTTGGCTAAAAAAGGCAATGGGCTGCTCGTAACCTTCTTTATTTTTTTGTAACAACACGACATCAATGGTATGTGGAGAGGCAAAAGAAAATATGTAGAAAGGCATTGAATAGTCGAAGATGACTAGGACTGGGGCTTTAGCCAAAGCTTCTTTGATCCTAGTGAAAGAATGACGAGGGACAGAGCTCCACTTAACTTCGTTCTCCTTATTGAGCATGTATGTGATACCTTTAACTATCTCAACATAGTTGGGTATGAATCACCTTAAGAAAATCCTCCCCAAAAAGGCTTGGACTTCTTTCTTGTTTTTGGGCAAGGGAATAAGGTTGATGGCTTTGTTGGGTAGCACATCCCCCGCGTAATGGTTTTGGGGCCCAAAGCCCACAATTTTGGGTAATAGTATGGTAAAGGCTTTGCGAGGTGCGTGGAGCACAAATTTTAATGAGCCAAGTCAAAGGGTTGTTCACTCGAAAATAACGTAAAAGAACAGATAGTAAGTTGGCCTTCCCATGGTCTGGAGACCATGGGAATGTATAAATAGAGCAAGGCTCTAAGGGTAGAAGTTATTTTTTGGTTTTGGGATCTTGAACGTTATGGGTTTGTGAAGGTAATATTCTCTCTACGTCTGTAAGTCTCAGTCGATGATGTTATTAAATAGATAAAGGCTCTGCAGGTGTGTGCACGGAGGCCTAATAGAGTCCGCAGCTATGTGCACGAACCCTTGCAGCTGAGTGCGCAGCGTAAGAACTGGATTGTACTGAAGCCAAGACATTAATAAAGATAAGTTGGTTCTGAAATATTGCAGATCTTGCTATATTATGATTTATGCATATGTTATGATCTATATGTTTATATTCAAAATTTATGCTTATGTATGATCGCACGTACTATTTATTATTGTTAGATGTTTTCCTAGAGACCTTAAGAATCAGACCTGATCTATAAAACACTCAGTAATAATAAGAATTAAGAAGCGCCACGATGCAGACCCACACAGAAGTGCAGAGTGACACAAGGGCGCAGATCGGTTCGCGATCCCTCCAAAACACATCCAGACATCCCAAGGGTGTAGAAACCTGGTTCAAGCACCCTCCCCTACTACCTCGGGTGAGACTTCAGTTTGCGCTCTGTAGACTATTTCCGAAAGGGCCGGTAGTGCGGGATTTGTTTGGCTAAAAGAAAGTTAGCACACATGCAGGCAGTGTATGAACTTGGACAAGCAACAGAAACAGATACAGATACATCGGTGTCTCGTGTACAATGGATACAATAGATGGCGAAAGAATTCATTGCGAGCATAAGCGAAGTGTAGAAGTTGCTGATGGACCTTCGCGTGAAGATTGCTACACCAGCTAAGTGACTCAGGACAAGTCACAATGATTGTGTTGGGGGCCTATTGGGTAGCAGATCCCCCGTGTAATGGTTTTGGGGCTCAAAGCCCACAATTTTGGGTAATAGTATGGTAAAGGCTCTGTGAGGTCCGCGAAGCGTGAATTGTAATGAGTCAAGTCAAAGGGTTGTCTGCTTGAAAATAATGTAAGAAAATAGATAGTAAGTTGGCCTGCCCATGGTCCACAGACCATGGGAATGTATAAATAGAGCAAGGCTCTAAGGGTAGAAGTCAGTTTTTGGTTTTGGGATCTTAAACGTTATGGGTTTGTGAAGGGAATATTCTCTCTACGTCTGTAAGTCCAAGTCGAGGGTGTTAGTAGATAGATAGAGGCTCCGCAGCTGTGTGCATGAAGGCCTAGTAGAGTCCGCAACTATGTGTGCGGACCCCTACAGCTGAGTGCACAGGGTAAGAAGTGGATTGTACTAAAGCGAAGACATTAATAAAGATAAGTTGGTTCTAAAATATTACGAATCTGGCTATATTCTAGTTTATGCATCTGCTATGATCTATATGTTTATAATTGGAATTTATGCTTATGTATGATTGTGCACACTATTTATCATTGTTAAATGTTTTCTTAGAGACCTTAAGAATCATACCTTATCTATAAAACAATCAGTAATAATAAGAATTAAGAAGCATCGCGGTGCAGACCCACACGGAAGTGCAAAGTGTTGCAAGGGTGCAGATCGATTCGCGATCCCTCCAGAACACATCTAGACATCCCAAGGGTGTGGAAACCTGGTTCTAGCACCCTCCCTAGCTACCTCGGGTGAGACTTCAATCCGTGCTCCACAAACTATTGCCAAAAGGGCCAGTAGTGTGGGATTTTTTTGGCTAAAACACTTCCAAACCTGCGTCAGGCCCCAACAAGCCAATAGGCTTTGAATCATTCAGGATCAATCTTTACTCCTTCCTGCACTACTATGTGTCCAAGAAGCTTCCGCTCACTCAAGGCGAACTAATATTTCTTAGGATTCAGAGAAATACCATAGCTCCTGAACTTCTCAAAGGTAAGGTTTAAATGGAGGATATTCTCTTAATCAGTCTTAGAAAAGACTGTGATGTCATCTATGTAGACTACCACAAAGTTTTCTTGCTCGCCCATGAAAGCTATGTCCATAGCTCTCTGAAATGTGGCCCCTGCATTAATCAAAGTGAATGACATGCTGGCGTACATGAATGTTCCCCACAGGGTTGTGAAAGAAGTATTCTTCTGGTCCTCAAGGTGGACTGGCACTTGGTTATATCTAGATAGTTTGTCCATCATGGACATTCTAGCTGCACCCACTGCCTTTTGCAATTTATTACCCATCTTGGGAAGAGGGTAGTTATCTTTTAGAGATGCCCTATTTAAATTCTAGAAGTCCACACATAGCCTTATCTCTCTGTTCTTTTTTTGATAGGGACCAAATTAGCTACCCACTCAGAGTATCTTAAAGGTAATATGGTCTTAGCCTGCATCGACTTCCTTACCTCCTTTTCAATGGAGGTGTGTAAGAGTGGAATTATCTGTTTAAGTTTCTATTTGCATGGCTTTATCCCACTCTTCAAAGAAATATTATGCTGAATAATATTTTTATCAATTGATTTCAAATCATCATAAAACCAAGCAAATACATCTTTGTAAGTTTTGAATAGATCTAAATGCCCTTGTCTGTATTGCAAGGGGATTCCTTTGGACAACCTGATTGTTTGGGGTTCCAACTCTGATCTGACGTTGCAGTCTTCTACTTTCTCATCCTTCTCTCGGGCCATTTGTTTTGACACTATGTCATCTTTACTAAAAAGTCTTTCTAGTGGAACAAGTCCATGAGGGATGGTGTTCCCTTTTAGCTGCAATTTTTTTCCCCAGTCGTTGTGTCTTTCCACGAGGTGGCTTGTTGTTTTGCTTCTTCTTATTCTTGATTGATGGTGGAGTGGGAAAACTCCCCAATGACTTCTATGAATCTTTTTACCTTCTCGTCATCTTCAAATACCTGCCAGTGTTTGACATTATTAGGTATTGAAGGCATGTGTCTGAATTCTATCTCATATCTGACGAGTGGATTCTGTGGGGGCCTAAAAGTGCTTGTAGCTACCGCAAGAGAGTCAGACATCCTATTTTATTCTCTGGGGAGAAAATGGATGTTAAATTCTAGGAAGAAATTTTTTATAAGTGCGACACTTCATTTCAGTAAATCCTCAGCCAAGGAAGTTTGGCTTGGCATGGGTCTTGGATCTGCCTTACAACTAGCTCAGAGTTTCCATAGACCGCTAGGCATTCAATGTTCATATTTCTTGACATTTGTAATCCTAGGAGCGATGCTTCGTAATACGCCACATTGTTGGTCACCTCAAATTTGATCTTCAAAGAGAGGGGTATCATGTTGCCTTCTAGAGATACCAACAATATTCAAGCTCCATTCCTATATTTTGAGTTTGCTCCATCGAAGTATAATTTCCATAAATCATTTTCATTTGCTCACAACTGCTCTGACTGCCCTGTCAGGTGCACTGATGTTTCCTTTACGAAGGTCTCATCCTCTTCTAGGAATAGACAGGAGATGTCGCTATCCTTCCCATGCACTAGAGATTTTTCTGAGCCTTGAGCTGCGGTCACAGTTTTTAAAAACCTGGATTCTCTGTATAGCCTCCTCTGCTCACCTCCAAAAGTGGGAATAAGAGCATAATTCAAATCTATCTTGATAGAGCCACCCACCTTGGAACCCCAAGATCTAGATAAGAACATTCCAAAGCAAGGAGGTATATCAGCCACCACTATAGCCATTACCACACTCTTCACTGGGATCTGAGCTAGGTTTACCACCAGATCCTTTATCAAGCCTAAGCATTTGACTCTATTGGAGTCAGAGGAGTACAAGTCCTTGTATGGTCTAGTGATCTCTAAACCTAGTTTTACATTACTGATAGTGGCATGAGGTTGTGTGAGGCCCTAGAATCTAGCATGAAATTATGCAACACAATGTCATGGATAACAAAGTCACATAGAAAGGTGCAATAGAAGCATCCAACTCTTCCACATGCAACCTGAAAACAACCATGGGCCTCCCCTCTTGAAGGTTCAAACTATAATGGGATGGTGTAGAGGTGGTTGGATGCATGAATTGAGAGACTTCAGCTTTGTAATGAGGCTCCTTTAGAAGCTCACTTAGAGGAACATGAATTTTTACCTTTTCCAGCTCCTTCTAGAGATTGAGTGTATGTTGGACCTTTTCTGTATCTCCTGGATCTGTTCTTTCTCCCTTCCAACTGGAAGTTCTCAGCAAAACATGTGCCTCCTTTTCTAGGTGCCCCTTAGGACCAGTTCTCTCCTTATTTGTAAAGATTCCTGTCTTGGGTGGGTTAGGATGGAGCTTACCTTTCCCTTTGTCTGATGCTAGACAAACCACTTGGGGAGCAACTTCCCCTTGATGTTCTAGTTCTCTCGTCCTCTTCTTTGAAGATATTATATTATACTTACGTTGTGGTTTTGTTTGCATGAACTCTACAAAATATTTTCAATAATAATCCATATCTTCCTCCTCCGCTACTACTTCTCTATGATGAATGGCCTCTTGGTGAGCCATATTCTCATGTTCTTCTTCAGCAAAACCAGCATATGTATTTCCCTGCATCTCCTGTGTATACAACATTTATTTGTTGAGACCATCTTCCAAGTATAAGGGATAAGGGATCTAATCAAGCTGCTCCTTTTTCTCTCTTAGAAGTAGTTGCATTGGAGGCCTTCTATATTGCGGGTTATAGCCCCATTTGTTGACTTGAGAATTCTTCCTAGAGCGGTTCTTGTTCTCGATTTTGATTTCGAGATTTCCATCCTTTTGTGATAAAATATTAATGAGTTTGTCTAGATCGTCCCACTTCGGGTCTAATGATTCTCCATCTTGACCAGAGGAGGATGCCTCTTCCTTCCCTCTTTTGGGTTCTTAGGTTCTTTCTTTGTCCTTGACTTCCCTATTGACGCCAGATTTGCTACCACTTCGAGGGCACTAATCTGAAGTTGGTCTAAAGTGCTAGACTTTATTTCTCTCAGGGTAAATCCAATGTCGGACTCAAAGGCTCCCAAGAAAACCACACGATCTGTAGCTGGGGGAGGCTTTATCTCAGCCGGTAGGTTGTTGAACTACTTATTGAACCTTTTGATAAATTCTAAAGTATCCTCCTTTGGCATTTTTCTTATGGCATTAAACTCAGTGAGGAGGTACTCATGATTCCTCTTTTCTCCTAATTTCTGGGTGAAAACATTTTCTAGCTCCTCCCAGGTAGTGATGGAGGCATTTGGTAGGCCTTTGAACCATTTTCTAGCCTCTCCATCGAGGATTACACAAAAAGTCTCATGACCACATCCAGTTGTTCCACGTTTATGTTCTAAGCAAAAGCATTGAAGGTTTCAATGTGACTCTGTGCCGAGTTATCATCTTCCCCATTGAACCTAGATGCTTTGGGTAGTCCCTGAGCATTGTACTTAAGGGCTAAGCTAGCTCAAGAGGTGCATACTTGTTTAGAAAAAAGCCTGGATGAGCCATCTGGATTACCATAGGGGGATTAAAATTTGCTTGAGGAAGAGGGGTCAAGACCACAATGTTTGGAGGGGAAGGAGGATATGTGAGGGCCTTAGGAGTAAGTCTTGAATAATGAGTAACAACATGCTGAGAACTAGATGAGGGAAATTCAAAGGCTATCGAGATGGTAGCATAGTCAAGGGGAGTTTTCTCTTTCCATACTATTATCAACCCAATAAACTCTCCTAGGTTGTATCTCAGAGATGCTCGGGAACATTACAAACTCAACAAAAATGTTGGAAAAAGGTGGATGAATGGAAGGAATGATGCATATTCAAGCCAGATAACCACTTCTACTATGCTTAACCCCAGACATGGGTGAACACCCCCGGACTACAAGGCTTTAGACCACCAATTACTCACAGTTTGGGGATTGAGTGAACATGGAGAATACTGACCACACCAGTAGATGCATAAGACCATGTGATGGTCGGCTGCAACCAGTAAAAAGGTCTGTAAATCTATTTCCTAATGCACAAACAGAATGACAGCTCTCTGGCACAAAGTAAACAGAAACCTGCATACACATTCAATGATACATACTAGATTCTAGCACAGAGGTGGGATGACAGCCCCTTTAATTCTAAACATCACGAGCACATGAAAAATGCATAACAGGCATAGCCTAGAAATTAGCAGAAATGGAAAGTGAGAAATTAATAGCAAAAGAAGCTTGTATTATCTGAAAATGAAGACCAGACGCTGCAGGTATCACAGTAGTTACAGTCTCCAGAAGTTGAACCTTACATCAAAACAACAACCATCAACCCCATTACATTGTCTTTTTGGGTATATATAGAGTTTGATTACAAAATTGCTCTGCTGCTTTATGCGTGGAGGGGTCCTAATTGACCACCAACCACATTGACTATCTAATACAGGTCTCTGATACAATTTGCTGCTTCAATAAGTGAATTTGACATTCTCTAGTGTTTGTTTGTCCTTCCTGAATAGGTGGAGTGTTGTATAGAAGAAGCTCCATGACTGATAAATGCTTTAACTGCTCGAGGCTGTCCTTTTCTTCTCTCGGGTACACAATGTGTTGAATGCAGTAGTTGAAGCTTAACTGCGCAGAGCTGGTAGATGATCGCCTTCATCCTTCGGCAGCACAGAATATTCAAGTGTGGCACAGACAGTATGGCGGATGCATGGGCAAGACCAGAACTAATATCAGCCATTGGATCCAGGAGATGAGTGGCAAGGATTAGTTTACGGATGATATTGGGAGATAAGAGAGAGAGGAGATCACGGGCCATTGGATCTCAGGCGGGAGATCCAACGATCATCAGGCGACGAAGCTGCGCAAGGGTTAGCGAGTGGGGACGAGTGGGACAATGGTAAATGGTATTCCCTGCACCGCCTTTCAGAGGTGGGCAGTATTCGTATAGGCCCACGCGATCCCATTCATTGGTTGACGTGTGGCCGATGGGACCGGCGACAAACCGCTTTCCCCGTGGGTTATTGCGTCTGTAGGTTTTGGCAGTGGGGGAAGCGAACGACGTCGGATCATGCAGCAGGAACGATCGGACGGTGGAAAGCGATAACGGGTTAATGCGTGGGAAAAGGCTGTGGTGGTAGGGAAAAGCACATGGTTGGGTGATTGTGGTTCTATGGCGATTCAAACTTAGTGCCCGAGGAGCTAAGGAAACACGGGTTTACGTTAAATTTTAGAGTAAAACAGGGATAACAGAGGTTACAAGAGTATAGGAAAAATGAAGGAGGAGGAGGAAACAGACTGCTGCGGGCTTGCTTTTGATCATAACACATGGCCAAGCCTGTTCTGACTTTAGAAAATCTTCATCCTGTAGCAGAGCTAACACTGGCTCCTTCTGGGGATGAGATCCTCCCTGTGAAGTCTCAAGAACCTGCAGATCAATGCCTTTCCGATGAAAACAAATTAGCAAAATTCCTAGTGTTCCATTGGGCATGGAGTCTGACTGATTCTACACAAAAACTGATAAAACAAAATATTTACAACTTTAAGGCCAAAAGACCTTAAATCACATAAATTTTCAGAAAACACCCATTAACTGGGCCATCAAAAACTATCTCTCGTCCCATACTTTTCAGTATGAAGGTGTTGTTCCCCTGAATCTGAGAAATGACAAAAGGCCCTGTCCAGAAAGCGTCAAACTTTCCATGATTTCCTTTCTTCTCCTTCAATGCATCCCATTTCAGAACCAAGTCTCCAACCAGAAAATTATCTACTTTTGTCCCTTTGTCAAAAGCTTCCTTGATCATTTTCTGATGTGCTGCAGCCTCTTCAACTAGCTGTTCTTTAATCTGATGTACCTCTGCTAAATTAGTGATCCTTTGTGCCATGTCATCTTCCTCATTCTGCTCTTCTTGAAGGAATTTTGCCACAAGGAGAGTTAACTGAATTGGGAATACAACCTCAGTGCCATATACCAGCCTGAAAGGAGAATTCCCTGTGGATTTCTTAATGGTCACTCTGTCAACCCACAGTGCATACTTGAGCTTAGAATCCCAATTCTTTTTGTTGTCCTCTAACAGCTTTTTGATTATCCTTATCAGGCTTTTATTAGAGGATTTTGCTAGACCATTGCCTTGGGGATAATATGAGGTGGAGTGAACTAGTTTAATACCCATTGAATGACACAAATCCACCAATTCTTTTTCTCTAAAGGTTGTTGCATTATCTGTGACTAATTTATGTGGACAACCAAACCTGGTAAAGATATTTTCAATTAAAAACTTCATGACCACCTTATGATCAACCTTCCTGGCAGGGATTTCTTCAATCCACTTAGTAAAATAATCAGTGGCTACTAATATCCATCTGTGTTGGCCACTGGAATGTGGATTGATCTCTCTAATGAAATCCAAGCCCCACTGCTGAAAAGGTCCTTTTGGATGTATTGGTTTTAAGGGCAGGGACTTCAACTGTTGCTTTCCTTCAAATCTTTGGCACCTGTCACAAGATTTAACAAATGCAAATACATCAGAAAATAAAGTGGGCCAATAGTACCCAGCTCTAAGAATTTTGTAGGCAATGGTTTTCCAATAATGGTGCCCTCCACACATGCTGGAATGAAATTGTTGCATAGCCTCCATTAACTGTTCTTTGTCCAGACACCTCAAAAGCACTCCAGATGGATCCCTTCAATAGAGCAGATTTTCATGGATACAATATTTTGCTGCCCGGAGTTTAATAGTTCTGGCTTGACTTTGAGTAAGGCTTGGAGGGATTTCTAGCTTCAACAAGAGTTTAATTATTTCAGAATACCAATCACAAGAAGCTATACTTTCTTCCATTGACTTCTTTCTCTCTGGTTCAGTTGCTTCCTCTTCTTCTGTTTGACCATTTCCTGCTATTGTGCCCATGAAATGTATCTCCAATGTTCTGCAATTTTCTTCAGCTAACAATTTGGCAAGACCCTGACCTCTGACAATTTTGGTGGGCTTTAGTTCTATATTAAATTCAATTAACCTTGCAATCCATTTAGCCCTTCTTTCATCAACATCAGGTTGTGTCAAGACATCTTTTATTATAGCAGAGGGTACATATGCAATTATCTTGGAATGCAGAATGTAAACTCTGAAAGCTTTTAAAGATTTGATAAGAGCATATGCTTGTTTCTCAATAATGTCATACCTTAGTTCAGCATCCCTTAAGTTTTTGCTGAAAAATGCCACTGGATGCTCTGAACCTTCTTCATTTGCTTGCAATAAAACTACTGCAAGGGTGTCTTCAGAGGCAAATGAAAATATATGGACCTCCTTGCTGTAATCTGGACTTATTAAAGTGGGAGCCTCCATAATAGATTTTTTAATAGACTAAAATGATTTTCTTGCTGCATCAGTCCATCTGACCTCTGATCCCTTCTTCAACATGGAGGTAATATGCTTCACTAATTCTGCAAAATTTGGTATAAACCTCCTCACAAAATTAATCTTTCCCAGAAAGGACTGGATATCCCTCTTTGATCTCGGGACAGCCAAAGTCTATATTACTCTTACTCTTTCTAGCTCAATTCGGACACCTACAACAGAAACAGCATGTCCTAACAACTTGCCTTCTTCTAAAGCAAATTGTGATTTTTTAGGATTGACTGAAGTCCCAAGCCTTCTGCACTTCAGGAACACTCTCTTCAAATGTTGGAGATGATCTTGATGGCTGTTGGAGTATACTGTTATATCATCTAGGTAGATGAGGACAAACTTATCCTTCTCTCCCACAAATGCTATATCCATAGCTCTCTAAAAGGTTTCTCCAGCATTCATCAACCCAAAAGGCATCTTGGCATACATAAAAGTGCCCTGAGTGGTGAATGCAGTCTTCTCTTGATCATCTAGATGCACAGCAATCTGATTAAACCCCGAAAATCCATCAAAGAAAGACATAACTTTGGCTCCTAAGACCTTCTGTAGCAAATGCTCCATCTTCGGTAGAGGGTAGTTGTCTTTCTTAGAGAATTTGTTTAAATTTCTGAAATCAACACACAGACTGATTTCTCCACTTTTCTTCCTCACTACCACCAAATTGGCTACTCATTTTGAATATCTGAGAGGGACTATGATCTTGGCAGCCAACAACTTTTTAATTTCTTTTTCAATCAGAGGAAGAAGCATAGGATTTATTGGTCTCAGCTTCTGTTTAAAAGGTATGGTGTCTTTCTCCAGAGGGATTTTATGCTGAATAATATTTTTATCATAGGTTTTCAAGTCACTATACTCCCAGGCAAACACATAAGCAAATTGCTTCATTAAATTGTAGTATTCAGAACTTTGGTTAGCAGATAGATGGGAAGACATATTTATGTATCTAGGCCAACTTGGACCCCCTATTTCATGCTTACAGACTATAGATTGGTCTTCTTTTTGGGCTGACTTGTAAGGCACATCATTCTGGTCAAACAATCTTTCTAAAGGAATTAAACCCTTAGGTATATGATTGCTGGCAAGCTGGACAATGCTATCTTTACCAATTTTATTTCTAAGTTGGGATTGGGGGTTTTCTTCCAATGCTTCATTTTCTTGGTCAATTTGCATTTCATAAAATTCATCAATGACTTGGAGAAACCTATTTAATTCATCATCATCTTCAAAAACTTTCCAATGGTGGACATTGTCAGGCAAGGATGGCCTATATTTCATTTGGACTTCATACACTAGTCTGGGAGGCATGGGAGGAATAAACAGATTAGCAGACATAGCAAGGGAATCAACAAGCTGATTTTTGGCTCTAGGGATATATGAAATACAGAAATAATCAAAGGAATCATTGAGTCTCCATACCTCATCTCTGTATGCTTTCAGCCTTGGGTTCTTTGCCTGAAATGTTTTCTTTACTTGCTGAATGATCAGATCATCATCTCCAAACACCTTTATGTTCCTGATTTCTCTGTCTTTTGCTACATTAAGGCCCAATATCAGAGCCTCATACTTTGCTATATTGTTTGTGACTTGAAAAGCCAGTTTGAAAGACAGCTGTGTGCTTTTTTGCTCTGGAGATACCAGCACCACCCCTGCTCCTACAATCTCCCTGGAACATGCTCCATCAAAGAACATCTCCCAAACTTGACTTCCTTGCTCTTCCTCGACCTGAACTGTTGGTTTCCTGATCTGCATTGAGGCCTTCTAAGATTCTTCTATTTGGAGGACACATGCTCCAAAATCAGTGTCCACAACATATATGGGATGATTAGTAGGATTGTTCTCATCACTGATGATGTATGCCAACTGTGCTTCTCTGTATAATCTCCTGCTTTCTCCTCCAAAAACTGGGATGGTGGCATAAGATAGATCATTCTATAATGTCCCACCTAGTCTCTTAATCCACCCTCTAGACAGTAGCATGCCAAACTTGGGAGGAACATCTGCTACCACAATATCCATCATCATACTCTTCATGGGCAGCTGAGTTAAGGTAATGGCAAGGTCTTTGATTAATCCTACGCATTTCACTTTCCTTGAATCAAAAGAGAATAGATCATGATATGGTCTAGTGATGTCAAGGCCTAACTCTTCCATGACAGCTTTAGGCATCAAATTGTGGCTGGCCCCTGTGTCTAGCAGGCAATTGTGGAGGATTTTGTCATGAATGGTCAAGGAAACATAAAAATATGGAGAATTATTATCAGGAGGTTCAATCATGGGGCTAAGCACAACAACAGGCTTATCATCTTGCAAATTGACAGAGTCAGTGGAGGTTTGTGTGATTTCCAACTCAAGAGCTTCAAGGATAGGCTTTCTAAACACTTCACTCTTTACCAATTCTACCAGAGGCACAGATATTTTTAACTTCTGGACTTCTGACTCTAAGCTAAAAGAGGAATGTAACTTATCAGAACCTCTTACCTCTTGAACTAACGCTTTGAGGATGACTGGATCAGCTGCTGGTCTTCTCTGCCTGATATTTTGTGACTCTGTTTGGACAGTAGCTCTTTGGACAGGATTCTCTTTAACATTTTTTGCATTTGACCTCAGATTATATCTTCGCTGCTCCTCAGTTTGTAGAACAACTTCTTTGTCCCACTCTTGACTGTCTTGTTCCTGTAGCAATGATTCTTCATAAGCAGCCAATGTAAAAAATGCAGCACTGCCTTTATCTTCCATGCAGTGAATTTCATCCTCATCTTCAAATTGTTCCTCCTCCATGACTACATTTTGGAAAGGAGCTTTAACTTTTTGTTCTTCATTTGGTTCTTTACCCCTCTAAATGATTTGTAACTGTTCATTTGATCTTCTGAATGGATTGGGATTTCTTGGAGAAAATGTGTTCTGCTGCCTTGTCTTTCCTGAATTCTACTCACCCTTCAACTTAGATATTTCAGCAGCCAATGACTCTATCATCTTAGTCATTTTCTCCAATTTGGGTTTTGAAGATGAGGCAGAGGAAGAAGAAGCCTCACTTCTCTGCCTCCTTCTATTAGCATGACTCTTTAGCTTTTCTGTAGCCATAATATTAGATTCCATCTCTAGTACTGCATCCTGCATGTCAGCTAGAGTGGCACATCTTCTTTCTATCAATAACAGGCAGAAATTAGAGTCAAAAGCATTGGCATAGGTGAGTTTGGTAGAGGTAGGGGTAGGCTTTACCTCAGCTGGCATCTTACTATACATACCATTGAATCTTTTATTAAAATCAGGCAATGATTCCCCATTCTCCCTCTTCAGGTTACCAAACTCGGTATGATAGTAGAGAAAATATTTTTTATCTCCCCAGTGCTTCAAAAATACATCATCTAAGGCTTCAATATCAGTAATAGATCTAGGGGCTAGTTCTCTGAACCACTTTCTGGACTCTCCATCAAGGCTCTGGACAAAAACTCTCATCCACACATCATTTTCACTTATGTCTAAGTTATCAGCATAACTGTAAAAAGCCTCAAGGTGTTCTTCAGCTGTTACTCCCTCTATACCAGTGAACTTAGGCATGTATTTCTGATATTCTCCTACAGGCATAGCGTTTAAAGGAATTGGCAAGACCAGAGGTCCGTACCTAGCAGATACAATAAATTTCTATCTTCGTAGGTGCTTGTTGGCCTGCCATGACTGAGGTATGTGGAAGGACACTGGCAAATTGAGCAGTATGAAACAATGAAATGGATGAAAGAGACAAAGGGATGTTATGGGCTCTATGGGAAGGTTTCTTTGGACTAAGATTCAAAGGGGAACTAACTGAAGAAGGGGTTGTATAAATCTCTGAAGGAATTCCCTTACTAATAATGTTGGCCTCTAAATCTTCAAATTGTCTATCTTCAACTATAACCTTATCTTTCAGAGATGCATGAGTTTTATTAGGCTTACCTGATCCTGATGCCCCTTTTTGTGATGTTTTCTTCAACTTGACAATCTTCTCAGGGTCAAGCATTGGGTCAGCTGGTGACTTCTGAGGATTTCTTCGAGTATGTCTCACAAACTGAGCTAGAACTGAAACGTGGAGTCACCACCAGGTAGGTTCTCCAGTAGAGCCGCTAGATAGATGATTACAAATAGAAATGTGCCTAGACCTTGTCTATCATCAAAATCTGGAACTATGTCGTCTCCTAGGGAAGCTGAGATTCAATCTCCTCTCCCCGACAATGGTGCTAATTAATGTTATCACCCCAAGAAACTCTCCTAGGTTGTATCTTAGAGATGCTTGGGAACATTACAAACTCAACAAAAATGTCGGAAAAATGTGGATGAATGGAAGGAATGATGCATATTCAAGCCAGATAACCACTTGTACTATGCTTAACCCCAGACATGGGTGAACACCCCCAGACTACAAGGCTTTATACCACCAATTACTCACAGTTTGAGGATTGAGTGAACATGGAGAATACTGACCACACCAGCAGATACACAAGACCATGTGATGGCCGGCTGCAACCAGTAAAAATGTCTGTAAATCTATTTCCTAATGCACAGACAGGATGACAGTTCTTTGGCACAAAGTAAATAGAAACCTGCATACACATTAAATGATACATACTAGATTCTAGCACAGAGGTGGGATAACAGTTCCTCTAATGCTAAACATCATGAGCACATGAAAAATGCATAACAGGCACAGGCTAGAACATAGCAGAAATGGAAAGTGAGCAATTAACAGCAAACGAAGCTTGTATTAGCTAAAAATGAAGACTAGACACTGCAGGTATCACAGTAGTTACAGTCTCTAGAAGTTGAACCTTACATCAAAACAACAACCATCAACCCCATTACATTGTCTTTTTGGGTATATATAGAGTTTGATTACAAATTTGCTCTGCTGCTCTTTGCGTGGAGGGGTCCTAATTGACCACCAACCACATTGACTATCTAATATGGGTCTCTGATACAATTTGCTGCTTCAATAAGTGAATTTGACATTCTCTGGTGTTCGTTTGTCCTTCCTAAATAGGTGGAGCGTTGTACAGAAGAAGCTCCATGACTAATAAATGCTTTAACTGCTCGAGGCCGTCCTTTTCATCTCTCGGGTCATGATGTGTTGAATGCAGTAGTTGAAGCTTAACTATGCAGAGTTGGTAGATGATCGCCTTCATTCTTTTGGCAGCATAGAATATTCAAGTGTGGCATGGACAGTATGGCAGATGCATGGGCAAGATCGGAACTAATATCTGCCATGATGAGCGGTGGGGATTAGTTTACAGATGATATCGGGAGATAATAGAGCGGGGAGATCGCGGGCCGTTGGATCTCGGGCGAGGAGATCCAACCGCCATCAAGTGATGAAGCTGCGCGAGGGTTAGCAAGCGGGGACGGATGGGACAATGGTAAATTGTATTCCCCGCACTACCTTTCAGAGGTGGGATGTATTCATACAGGCCTGTGCGATCCCATTCATCAGTTGATGCATTGCCACTGGGACCGACAGCAAACTGCTCTCCCCACGGGTTATTGCGTCTGCAGGTTTCGGCAGCGGGGGAAGCAAATGACGTCGGATCGTGTGGCAGGAACGATCGGATGGTAGAAAGCAATAATGGGTTAATGCACAGGAAAAGGCTATGGTGGTGGGGAAAAGCACACGATCAGGTGATTGCGGTTCTATGACGATTCAAACTTAGCACCCAGGGAGCTAAGGAAACACGAATTTACGTTAAATTTTAGAGTAAAGCAGGGATAACAGAGGTTACGAGAGTATAGGAAAAATGAAGGAGGAGGAAACAGACTATTGCGGGCTTGCTTCTAATCATAACACATGTCCAAGCTTGTTCTGACTTTAGAAAATCTTCGTCTTGTAGCAGAGCGAACAAATACTTTTTTGAAAATCAACTTTTCTGGGTCAGATACAAAAGGCGCTTTTTGCTGGGATGTATCTAATCGAATATGAGGCCTTTTAAAATCCCGGGTTATGAATGATAATGAGGGGGGTGTGGAGTCTCCAAGGGGATGTGAAGGGAATTAGAATAGACTTCACTCACCTATACAAAGAGTGTTTAGCTTGTCATATCCTAGGAGAAAAATCCTTCAGTAAGTTCCCCAACAACAACGCCAAAATATGTTGTAGCTCCCAGAGACAGCCTTAGATTTCTTACAAGACCAGTGCTTGGGCACATCTAAATTGGTGTGTCTCAAATGATTTATCGAAAACTGGAGACAACACTTAGGTGTTATAGATACATACATACATATATATATATATATATATATATATATATATCTATATATATATATATATATATATATATATATATATATATATATATATATATATATATAGGAAATGGGTTGGTTCATTTATCCAAAGAAATAAAACATGGATTTCTAGTACTTCCTCAGAAGTTCAAATCTCATAAATGTACATGAAAATAGCAGAGGCTGCGTAATTCAAGGGCTTATAGCTTAAAAATATTTTGTAGAGCATATGAGACAGGACAAAGAGAAAGAGAAACTCATCACATAGGGTATAAGGCTTCAAGCATTCTACACTTAACACATAGAGCTTGAGGCATTAAGGATTTCTATACTTATTTGAGTTGCAAGTAGAAATAATGGATGAAGGACGGGCAGAATACTATGATTCATGTGTTGTAGATTTAAAAATATGATTTCAATAACCCGCATAGGTATATGCATCAACATTATTGAGACAAGTGAATCTGTGATATAATTACAGGCACTTGCATTCACATATCAATACAAATAAATCTATGAGGAAGCTTGAAACATTTCTAGAAGCTAGAATTTACATGTTTATAGAAAGGAAAGATCAACATAAAATGAGATTGAAAAAGGGAACACATACTGTAATCTTGAAGGGGGAATCGCCATTGTTTCCTTGATATTCTGTAAAAATATCTGAGTTACAAAGAGATACAATATGAAAATAGCATGTAGTGTTTTCTATAGAATTTCTGAACCTTTTCTAAGCCTTACTTTCTGCTATTTATCTAGGGAGGGGAACAAGAACATTCATTACAACAAAAGTATCTATGGTCTAGATTCAGCTATGAGGTCAACTAGCTATAACAGTCATGAATGGATCTGTGGCCCAAAAATATTACAGAATTAAATGGCTCCTTGGAAGGAAGGCATGTTATAGGAAAAAAAAGGAAATAACTAGACAAAAAAGTAAATGAAAGTCTTTGTGTCCATCCTGTGATAGCCTTTACCTCAGGCTATAATTTGTTCATGGTATGGCCTCCTATGCTGGTCAACTAACCCCGTCACTTCTTCCCTTACTGCTAGGATTCCTTGTTCTTTGAAGCGAACGTTAGGTCAACTATAAGTGCCCGTCTTGGCGGTCTTTTGATGTGTAGAGGGATGGGGATCCATGCTGAGCCATTAATATTCTTGAGACCTGTGTATAGCTCCAATGTTGCGCCATGATCCATTTAAGTCTTATAGTTGTCAGCCCATCTGCCCATGAAACCTATGTACTGCACTGTTGGGGCCTTGAGGTAGTGGGAGATATGCATTCCAGCATAATAACGCAGTCTCACAGGCACGAGATTTTTTTCTCTAAAACAGGTGAAAATGGAATTTTTTATTTCCTTGTTAGCGCCCTTTATTATAGTCCCTCGTGTGGATTTCCTCATATGATTAGGGGCTCGGACCAGGGGCTTATTGCTCAAGCGCTAAGGCCTTTATACCTGTGTATAGGATCCTTTTCCTTTGTATCGTAAAATCCCACATATCGATGCTTTACTGTGCTTTTTACTTAAGCTTCTTCCCCAGACACTTGCGATCCCTGACCTACGGGATCGGGCCCACCTAAGAAATCACAATCATATTGTAGGAGAGGGGGACCCTTTACCTTTTTCCTTAGCATGGGCTGATAGTCCAAATGTGATATCCTTATAGATCATGCTGTAATAACATATCACATCCGGGGGAATTTTCCCTTTATTACTTGGAATCCCGCATCACAATGCTTGATGGACTTTTACCTTTAGCTTTTCCCCTTAACAGATGCGATTACCGATCTACGGGGTGAAGTCATCACTACCACGTGTCACCCTATGAGTGGTGACATGTGCACCCAAGAATGGCCCCATTTCACCCCTGAAAAAGTTGAAACTGAGTGTCACATGTCTCTCGTATGACCACATCACCCTCTGATTGTGCCATGTGGAGGAGGGAGAAGGGGGGCGGCCCAACCTTTGTTTTTCCATGATTTCCTTTGTTAAAAATTTTCGGCCCTTCCCCAATGATGTAAAACTATATTGTAAATCAGCCCCTACACGATCTTTGGAGTTTGCTATGACTGCGGGATCGCAGGGTCACCGAGATGAGGGGTTGTGGGAGTGTGAGTTCACACCACATGGAGGAGAGAGAAGGGGGCAAACCTCTCTTGTTTTTTTCCGCATTCCCTTTGTTAAACATTTTCTGCCTCCCTCATCAATGTTACATTATACCACAAAATCAGCCTCTGTAAGGTCTTTTAAGTTTAGAACTGTCCATCCACTAATATGTCGAGCTGTAGGACTATAGGGTCATTGGGATGCGTGACGTAGGATTGTGCCACGTGGAGGAGGGAGATACATTAGGGGATTTTTGAGGTCTAAAATGGTCCTCCTAAGGAAATTATAAAATAATAATATAAATAATAAAATAATATTAGATTACATCATCAAATTTTAGAGGGAAAAAAGAAAAAAACTATTTTTTCAACTTGTATTTTCAACTTATCTCCTTATGGGTTTACTCAAATTTCGAGCAAAAACACTCATTGGATGAAAGATTTGATTCCTCATCCAAGGAATACCCATGTTGCATACTTTTGATAGATCCTACTACACGAAAAATGAGAAATACGTGAAAAACATTATTGCAATCACGTGTTTTCATTTATTTCTCATTTTTCATGTAACAGGGTCTATCGAAAGTATGCAACATGGGTACTCCTGGGATGAGGAATCAAATTTTGTAGCCAACAAGTAATCTTGCTCAAAATTTGATTAAAACCTTAGAGAGATAAGTTAAAAATATGAGTTGAAAAAGTAGTTTTATTATTTTATTATTTTTTTATATTTTTACTTTTTTACTCCAAAAATGGTGAATCATCCCCCATGGTTGACATCATCATCTTGAATCCTATTGGTTCTTATAAATTTTATTTTTGTTGTACATTTTTCTTAGGAGGCCCATTTTAGACCTGAAATGTCCCCTAATGGGGGATTGCCCGCCTTGGTTTTTTTCATGCTTTATTTTCTTAACCCTTTTAGACCCCCCTCCCCCCCCCCTAACGATTTCACATTATATCTCAAGATCGGCCCCCGCAAGTTTTGGAGTTTTATTTGAATGTGAGACTATTGTGACAACTGATTTGTGGGATGCGGGATTGCCCTCATACTTAGCCATTTTCTAGGTTTTCGAGGCTTTCCAAGGCAATCTTCAACATGCTCTAACTTCTGATCCAAGAGTCCTTTTTTGGACTTCTATATACCATTGGAAATCTCTTTCTCAGCACTAGGCATTGGAGGGGTTTGATCAAGATTTGAGATCTTCTGTGGCCTGGGAAAGTGGCTCCAAAATTCACTTCTCTTTGGAAACCATGACCAAATGAAACCCACAATGCAGTGAGTGACAACATGATCAACAAGAGAGAAATATACAGTGAATTTTAAAAAAACTCAAAAATCGTTGCCAAGTAACAAACCATGGACATCTCTCAAGAGTTGCGACACGACCACCATAATTTATTTTAGAAAAGGGTAAAAAGGGCTAGGGCACAATATGGTTAGCCGCTACGAATGAGGGAGAGAAAAAAAAAAAGAAAAAACAAAGAGTTAAGAGTTGTTGTAGAAAAGAAACATTTATTTGTAGACATGTAGTGGTGATTTGTTCCTTGCCACAGTCGGGTTTGGATGTTTGTCGCAAGAAAAGAGGATATGGATGCTGGAAATGACCCGGACCTTGCATAGTTGGGGTGGAACAACCATCATACCGATAATCAAAATGGCCGAAGTGACACCTTCGTCGAAACGCCTCATACGTGGAAACATATGGAAACAGTGTGATAGACATTTGAGTCGTGCAATTGAGGCAAATAAAACAAAAAGAAATGAAAAACATTATGTCGAACCATGTTTTAGGGTTTGGATACCTTATAGAGTTTGGTTATTGTTTCAGAACCCTTATTGTGCCAAAACCCCAACTCAAAGTAGAGAGGGAGTGTCACTCTTAGTGAGAATATAATGAAACAAGCTCTCGGGAACATGCTTCAAATTTGAACACATCAGAGCCCGTCAAGAGGGCTCTAGCACTCCTCAAAAGTGAAAACCTAAAATTGAGTGTAAAAAGAAATGTACATTTTTATTTGTGCAGGTTTTAAAATAATAATAATAATATAACATATTGTTCTACGAAGGGCTGGCTACTAGCATAAATTTCTGTATATCCTGGTCGTTGAACTCCTAGCTGCCTTGTTTTCGAGATGCACATAGTACTCAGCTAGCATTTTATCTGCTAATGTTTTAGCAATTACTTTGAAGACACATTAAAGGGAAACAATTACTATGAAGACAAGCTAAAGACAACTTTATTGATGCAGAAAAGCCGAAGAGGGTTGTAACTTGGGGCATGGAAGTCCATGCTAGTACCTAGTCAATTGTACCTCTCTCACTAAAAATATTGGCTGCCATCTCCATTGGTTCCCAATATTTGTATTTTTATTTATGATATATATATATATATATATATATATATATATATATATATATATATATATATATATAGTCTGACGCTGATACATATATACATACATATATATATAAACAAGGAATTGGAGGAAGAGCTCTTGTTGCTCCACACCACCCATTCTCCTACCTATAGCTAAGATTCCCTCTTATCATTCTCTTAAAGTAGACTTAATTCTCGAACTTGAAATAATAGGGCTTCTCTAGATAAACCTTCAGCTGACCGTCATCATTCAAGGCATAAGATTTCACCCCCATAGGGAGCAACCCCTCGGGAAGGCCATTCTTCTTCAGCACATCATAAATCGTTTCTTTTGCCTCTATGAATTCCACGATCGTCAAAACCATCAGTATCAGAATAATAGATAGCCATGGTCGGATTTCCATTTGCTTAAATGCAAGGCACGGCCCAGAAAGGACGAGATGAGTAGTTTGTTGTAATAGAGAAAAATGCCTTGTAGAATGAGCCTCGAGATTCCAAACCAGAAAGTGAACTAAATTGGGAATTGAATTGAAATACTGTTATTAAAGGTTGAGCAACAAGCATGCACAACGTGAGAATTGACACTTATCTCTCTCTCTCTCTCTCTCTCTCTATATATATATATATATATATATATATATATATATATATGGATGGAATGTGTGTTGCCTCACAAAGATCATATTATTTGTTTCATAGCTGGATAAGGGAATGCTTATTGAATTGGAAATAGGAGAGTCGATGCTTATTGATGATCTGGATGAGCCCTTCGCCATTACTACATTTGACGCCAATCATTGTCTAGGTAAACCTCAAGAGTTTAAATCCTAGTCATTTGACTTATAATAAGTGGTTATCATTTATTTTTATATAAAACAAGTTGTATTTTCTTGGAGTTTGTGCAACTATGGTTTTTTTATTCAATTACATAGACACACAATCCTTAAATTCATTGTTTTCCAATGCTACTTGTTACAGACTATTTCCTTGTAAATTGCGCATCAGACTTCTAACATGGGATTGTCAGAATTTTATTTTATTTTTCTTTTATTTTGAACTAGCAAATCTTAGTGACTTCTTTCTTAATTGATAACCACTTTCTCATTGCAGATTTTGAGGTCTATATTGGATGTATATGAATGTTTTGATAATGCAATCTATCCCTTTACTAGAAATCAATAATTGGAAACTACTGGAAATAGGTACTAAAAGAGTCCAAAATATGGGAAACATATACATAGTTTCAAAAAGGGTGTCATCTTACATGTTAGCTTAAACACCCATGCTAGCTAAAACACCCTATCTTTTTTAGAATTTGACTAATAAAAAAACATGTAATTTGAACAATTGGTTATTGGGATTACAATTTTGATATTCTGGGTTAATCTGGAGGCTAGAAAAATCTCTAGTCATAGCTCGGAATGGATGAAACTACAATATTGTTATGGTCAAATTACAAGATTGAATTCCATCAGAATGTGGGGTGTTTAAGTTAGCCTTTATACCATGGCATGAAGTTACCAATAAAACTTGAAATTTAAAAATTGGATTTCCATTTTCTTCTTTAATATGAAATATAATTTTATTCTTTCAACATCCTCCTTAATTTTATTCTTTCAACATCTTCCTTTCATGATTTAACTCCATGTTAATACCCTTTCAAATGGAAATGCATCAATTTCAAAATAATAGTGCTTAAGATCTAATATCAATTTCAATTTCGATTTGAAAGGGTAATTACCCTTTCAAAATAGTCATGCTCAATATATAGCAGTTCTAAAGGGAATTTAACATTCATATTTGAAATATATAAAGAGAATAAATATTAAGAATCAAGTCCAATATCGATAGTCAAATATTTTAAAAGTACCAAGAAGACTAATTGTAAGACTAATTGGGGTTTTGGGTTTTGGAAGACTAATTGTATTAAATTTAATTAGCATCTATTGGGCAATGGAGTCAAGAGGTAAACTGGATGGTTGCATCAATTTTTCACACGGTAAACTCAAGGCAAGTTAGGAATATTTACTGGATCTTTCAGAATAATAAGTGGATGATGGAAGAACAATGAAAACCTTCAGCAGAACTAAAGAGTAACTAAGAATTCTTTAGTGTGGCATTCAGTCAATCAGGTAGAGCTAAAGAGCAGTCAAGAATTATTTAGTGTGGCCTTCAGTAGAAAGCATACAAATTGCAAATGAAGCAAGAATAAGGTACTCAAAAGTAAATCCTATTCATCATATTTCTGTTTTACAATCGGAATTTAGATGATTATAGTGAAGAGATGATAGTGAAACACTTTAACATAAGAAAAACATAACTAGTATTTAAGCCACAAGAATCCTATGAATGGTCTGCTTATTATTGATGCTCCAGTGCTTAAAAAAAACACCTACAATGCTCCAATAGCTCACTAATATTTATGATCTCAAACAATCCACCTGTAGCACTTCAAAAGCAGAAGTATTTATACAAACTTTACAAAGTGTTTACAATAAATGTTGTCTCTAACAGACAGGACATTTTTAGACTATAGATGAACTAAAAAGCTCTAACTGATGCAGATTAATAGTTCTAGTGGAATGTGTTGTGCAAATGTTGTTGCTGTGTAAGTGGAAGCAGGTAGGATGTGGACCCAAATTTGTGGCTATGCTGGCAGATGAACTAGCAGATGCAGATGTATCTCTCTTTTTCTTAGTAATTGACTCAACTGCTTGTTGATCCTCTAACTTGATAATCTGAGACTTCCCTCATTGATAACCAATCCTGTGACTGCCTTGCTATTTTATCATCCATGAGTGTCACAAAATATTTTGGAAAACATATAATATTATATATATTTGAATAATATCTCCAAAATATTTTAAATGAAATTTATAATTAAATTTCTACAAAACTATGTGTTGCTTCTAATCCATGGTTTTGTTTTCTCTTTCCATGAATTCACAAAACCATGTGTAGTTTTTTTCCTATTACTCCTTCCTCTATAAATTCATTTTATCTGTATGTAAATTCCTTTTACCCTTGTAAAATACCTAGATGGTTTTTCAAAATCATGTGTTAATTTGTATGGGTGGAAGAGTATTCTCACTTTACTCTTTTACTTTCACCTGCAAGATGATTTTACACCTGTAAATTGATTTCACCATGCCTATAAATTGATTTCACCTTAATATTCTATCCTGAAATGTGTTTACATGAAGGTTGGCAAACAACAAACAGATTCCATAACTAAGATAACCAGACATGGTTCGAAGAAGTTTAGTCCAGAATGAGAAAACAAATGTCAAGTAACCACATTCAAGATAGAGGTAACCAATGCAAACAAAATTCCACTGTAATTCTTTTCATTATAAAAACGAAATGTCTATATATATATATATATCTATATATATATATATATATATATATATATATATATATATATATATATAGAAATACACCTAATCATGGTTACATGGGCCTTAAGAATAGTTAGACTTTATGTTAAGATTGGCGCGATGGCTCTGAAACCGCGCTCCACAGAAGACCGCGACGGTTTCGGGTAAATCAACGCATCGGACACAGGACCACAGAACGGTTGTTTTCGGTCGGGAGTTAGGGTTTCTTGAACAGGTGACAGCTCGACGTCGACGGTTGCTGTTCGCTCTCGGTCGCAATGGAGGACTTTCCGGTAACGGACCTCGTGGATTATTCCGAGGATCCGCTATCCGGACAGGCGGTGTTCACCGACCCTATATTCTCATCTCCGTTTCAGGCAACTGTTACAGATTCTGACCTCCTGTCTAGGGCAAACTTGTCGTCAATTTCCACTGCTGATCAGGGTCTCGAGGCACCTCCCCTATCGCCTGCTACCGCTTACTTGCTCGCATCTTCATACCCAGAGACTCTGACTCTGGATGACATTCCTCCCACACCGATTATTCTTCCTTCCTCACTCCCGGATCCTCGGGTTCATGTGCCCCCGCTGTCGAACCCGGCTACCCCTCTTGCGTCATCCGGGTCAAAGCCCTCTGGATGCTTTGGCACACCAGTGATAAATTCTAGCGCTCCGGGGTCCTCCTCGGCGGGCAATACAAATCCCCTCTCTGAACATCCATCCGCCCCGCGAACAAAGAAGCCGAAGGCAAGATGTGTTAGGGCTATCAGGAAGGACACCACCGTTACCTTTGGGAATTCGACAAGCTTCGAAGAGACCATGGCGCTCGCCTGCACCGTCTTGGTGGGTCACGTGCGAGGGCGCACATTCTCGGTTAATCGTTTGATTCGATGGGTGAAGGAAATCTGGGGCTCTTTGCTTCCAAAGCTCCCAGAGGTTGAGGTACTCCCACGGGGATGGTTTACACTCCAATTTGCGCACGAAGATCACACGAACATCGTACTTGAGAACTATTGGCACATAGAAACAACCCCTGTACTCCTGAAACGCTGGACCCCGCTATTTGACCCTGAGCGGGAGCAGATCGCTGCTGGACCTCTGTGGGTAAGATTGCCTGGACTCCCTAGGCAATATTGGAATGAGGAGGCGTTCATCAAAATAGGAAACGCTCTGGGGACATACCTGGATCATGACCACTCTTATATAGACACTCGGAGAAGAACCTTGGCTCGCATCCTGGTACATCTTGACACCAGGGAAGGATTGGAGGAGGACATCACCCTGCAATGGGGAAGGCACAAGCGCATCCAGATTCTGGACTACGAGGGTGTCCCATTTCGGTGCAACAGATGCCACCAGGTAGGGCATCTCTATAAGGATTGCCCTCTCAATAATCGTGGGAACAGTCCACCAAAGCATACTCCCATTGTTTCCCGAAGATCGGCGCCACAGATCTCCCCGCCTCAGATGGCTTCATCAACACCACAGGGAGGGTTTCAACATCCACCGTCTTCTGCAAAGGGCACAGCCACTCCTCCCATGACGAGGCAAAGGGCAGCTGCGGCAGCTTATCAGAAATCAGGTACTGACTTACCTCCCTTATCACAATCTCTCTCCCTTACATCTGATTGCTTTCACTCTATCTCTGTATCTAAGGCTCAATGCTCAATTCCGCCGCCCCCTCCTACTACTGCCACTATCCCCCCTTCCCTTACCCATGATCGCTCCCTGTCCCCATCTCGCCCCAATGTGCCTCTTTCTGGATCAAATCCGCCTCACCATTATTCACTCCGGCCCCGTCCCTCTCAATCTGTATCTGAGGGTACCTCGGGGTTGTGCATTATTCCCCCTGAACCTGGTCACACCTCATCCAGGGGTCGAAAATCCAATTTGAATAAAGCCATTCGGCGTGCTGGGGCTGAAGTTGCTTCGGGACGTCAATCCACCATTGTCGGGGCCCTTAGAGCTACAAACCCCCTCGGAGGGTTCCCCCATGAAGTGTCTCTCATTCAACTGCAGGGCTCTAGCTAGCACCCCGAAAAGGCTAGCCCTAAAACGACTTTTTCAGGTCGAAAATCCTGACATCATCCTCCTTCAAGAAACCCTGGGTTCTGCAGAAGCCATATCTCTTGCCTTGAAATCGATTGCGCCAAAGTGGCAATACATGGGGTTGGATGCTATGGGCCGTTCAGGTGGTCTGGCCATTGGGCTCAACCCTCTTTCCATCAGATTGGACTCCTCATGGGGCGGACCAGGATATTTGGGTGCTGACATTTTTTCAAAAGACCTTGGGATGCCACTGCGCATCATCAATATTTATGGTCCTTGTCAGCAGAGGGAAGGATTCTGGCGCACCCTCCTTAATCGTTCTTTGCTGCAAGAGGAAAACCTGATCATTGGAGGCGACCTAAACTTCTCCTTGGGATATGGTGAATCTTGGGGCTCATCTGCTCAATCAGATCCCATTTCAGACTTCATGAGGCATCTGCTTGAACAGCACGATCTCATCAACATCCCTATGCATCACCCTCTTCCCACATGGAGGAACCGAAGGATCGGATCAGCAGCCTTGGCTCGTCGACTTGATCGTTATCTGATCAAGGGACCGTTGCTCCGCAATCTCCATCACTATAAACAGTGGGTAAGTTCGGGCGGAATCTCGGATCACTCTCCCATCCTGATGGAAATTCTGGGCCCTCACCCTAAACCAAAAGCTCCTTTTAAATTCAACCATCATTGGTTACAGGACCCTGGTTTCTCTAAGTTGGTCACTGACTTTTGGGCAGCTCACCCTATTGACAGAGAACCCTCTTTGGCCAGGGGATTTGTAAAAAATTTGACGGAACTCAAGCATATTGTGATTGAATGGGCCAAGAGGAAAAAGGCAAGGGAAGATGAACTGCTCACCACGATAGAAGCAGACATACACGCCCTATTGGATGAACAAAACTTGGGCTTTATCTCTGTGGATAGCAAGCATAGGCTGGTTGATCTAGAAGAGCAGAAGTCTAGCATTCTCAGACTCAGAGAAGAATCGATCAGGCTGAGAAGTAGAGCTACTTGGCTCAAGGCTGGGGATGAAAATTCCAGATTCTTCCATAATTTTGCAAATGGGAGGAGGGTTGCAAATACCATATGGAACCTTCCCTATCCGGATGGGGGTCTGGCAGACTCTTTCAACAAGCTCTCTAGCATGGGTACCTCCTATTTCAAAGGCATCTTCAAATGCCCTGAGGGCTCCAACCTGGCTGAAATCTTCCGTGTCGCTTCCCATTTCCCGAGGTTCGTTAACAATGAAGACTTGGAGGATCTAAATGCTCCTGTCACCATGATTGAATTGGAGAACACCATTAAATGGTTTCAGAAGGAAAAGAGCCCGGGCCCTGATGGATGGACCATTGAATTCTATCTGGCTTTTTTTGACATCTTGGGTGAGGACATATTAAGGGTGGTAGAGGAAAGCAGAACCTCAGGTCAGATCTATCATGCTATAAATTCTACCTTCATTGCGCTTATTCCCAAGTCCGACTCGCCATCATCCTTTGCTGATTTTCGTCCCATTTCGCTATGCAATGTACTCTACAAGATCATATCCAAGATCATAGCCAACAGGATCAGACCCATCCTTTCCAATCACATTGCTCCTCAGCAATTTGCTTTCTTGGAAAACAGGCAGATTCATGAAGCCATTGGCTCTGCCCAGGAAGCCATTCACTCTATCTGGACCAAGCACCTCAAGAGTATTCTTCTCAAAATCGATCTCTCAAAGGCTTTCGATAGAGTCAGCTGGCTTTACATCAAAATGATTCTCATTCACCTGGGCTTTCCACATCAGCTTATCACTTGGATTATGGCATGCATTACCTCTCCTACTTATAGTATTCTGATAAATGGTGCTGCATCCCATTTCTTCCACTCTGAAAGGGGACTTCGTCAAGGATGTCCCCTTTCCCCCCTCTTGTTCCTATTGGTTACAGAAGCGCTCAGTCGTCTCATCATTGATGCAAAGAGGGATGGAACTATCCGGGGCCTAAAGATCTCAGAAGCTTGCTTCCTAACTCACCTTCTATTCGTGGACGATGTCCTTATACTTCTCGATGGAAGTATTCGGGATACCTCATCATTCAACAGAATCCTTAATCTTTTTTCACATGCCACGGGCATGGTGGTCAACCATGAGAAGTCTTCCATCACTATGGTTGGTACATCTGTAGCTGAATCACAATCGGCTATGCAGGCTTTTCCATTTATCACACAACCTCTGGATCGAGGTCTTAAATACCTTCGATATTGGCTAAAGCCTACAAACCAAAAAATTGCCGACTGGGTATGGCTTGTCACCAAGATTGAAAAGAAAATAACTTGTTGGTACTTCAGATACCTATCCAGAGCAGGCAGATTAACTCTGATCAAATCTGTGCTGGAAGCAACTCCTGTTTTTTGGATGGCTTTAGCATGGATTCCCCGAAACATTCTCTCAAAGATTCAGAGACTCTGCAACAGATATTTGTGGGATGGAAAGGAAGAGAAGCGCACCTTTGCTTGGATCTCCTGGAGCAAGATTGCCCTCCCTAAGAATTGGGGGGGCTGGGGATTAAAGGACCTGGCATCCTTTGCAAAAGCCCTCGCTGCTAAAATGGGTTGGGCATTGCTGACTTCCCACAGTTTATGGACAGAGATTGTATACCATAAGTACATCTGGCCTCTCGACATCATCGATTGGGCCAGACTCCCAAGCTGGAACAGAACGGGCATCTCTTCCATTTGGAAAGCCCTCCTACACTCCCTCCCCCTCCTCAGGAGCAACATCATATGGCGCATAAAAAGTGGGAACAGAGCACGCATCGGAATGGATCCATGGAGTGGATGCGGAGGAAGACACAGACTTCACTCAGACCTGATTGCCCTCCTAAACTCCCGTGGCATTAGAGTGCTTGCGCAGATCGCTGACCCTGAGGGCTCGGACATATTGCATCAGGCTTGGAAATCTGGCACACAGTTAGACATCCCAATCAGATGGCACGAACCATGGAAAGCATACTGTGACGCCCTCTCAGAATCCCATATCAGAATTGTGGATGGACCGGATGAACTCATCTGGCAGATTGCTGATAGTGGGATTTACTCTCCTCGTGAGGGATACAAAGTCATTATTTCTCACAGAAAGCCGGAGGTGCTTGATAGATGGTGGCACCAGATTTGGAAGCTTAATGCATCGCCCAGGTCTAAGTTATTTACTTGGTGTGTCCTTCGCAACCGCATTCCTACTGACGAACACCTCAAGCGCAGGGCGGTATCCGGTCCTTCGCGTTGTGTGCTGTGCAAAGCAGACACAGAGACCACCGAACACCTATTTTTAAGATGCCCCATTGTAAATCAATTATGGCATCATATCAAACATCACTTACAGTTTTCGGGCGATTGGTCTGGTACAGACCTTATCAACGCGTGGATGGATTGGGGGAACAGACACAGTGGTTCGAAATCTGTAAACCTTCCGATCATTGTAAATTGGTCTATATGGAAGACTAGGAACAGAATGATATTCGATGGATGGGAGCCTACATGGTCTCTCGTTGAAGCTGGTATCATTACAGCATATAACGAACTACCGAATCCCCCTCCCCCAAAACAGCGACGGCCGACCCCTCCTCCCAATATCGACATGAGCTCACCTTGGGCTTTCTTCGATGGGGCTGCAAACGAACATGGCTGTGGAGGGGGCATCATTATACACAAATCATTGAGGCACTTCTATCACATCAAAGTAGGACTGGGGGCTGGCACAAACAATTACTCTGAGCTCATATCTCTCCGCCACTTACTTCATTTTGCACTCAGCCATCATTGCACCAACATCAACATCTATGGAGATTCTCAGATTGTCGTTAATTGGGTCAATAGAGTTACTACATGTCACTCACACACTCTAAATATACTGCTTGATGAAGTCTTTATACTAATGGAGGCTTTTAACTCATTTCACATATCTCATATATACAGAGAACATAACCAGACTGCTGACAAGCTTTCCAAGGAGGCCGCGGTGATGGAAAATGGCTTATGGGAAATCAATGAATCTTTGGAACAGCAAGAGCAGAAATACCACCATCGGCCATATATAGACCCGTCATATCCTACTGCGGGTCTACAAGCGACTTAACAATCAGTCTTTTTTGTTATTTGACTGCACAATATGATATATATGTAAATAGATCGAGGTTTGCCTTAAATGGCACCATTTTTGCACAATTTTTGTAAATGTAACAGACAAATATACAGCACTGATCTGCAAATATCTTGAAAATGCACTGAACAGTTTGGCATATGCGACAAAGCATCTACATATGTAATCTTTCATATTTATAATGAAATATTACAGATTTTTCCAGTGGAAAAAAAAATAAAATATATATATATATATATATATAACAGAGTCCAAGTATAACCCTACAAATAGTTAAAGAGCCAAATGAACCAGTAAAACCCTAGACGAGGGTTTCGAACAGTCTTTCAAACAGTCTCTTATGAACATTTTGTAATTACAAACCTTACAAAAACCAACAAGGGTTTGTGCCAAATAACCCAGGTCATAGAAGCGATGACAGAGGCATATAAGAAAACATGTATTGGACTGAAATCAACCTAAATGACAGAGATTGGCCATAAAAACAAGTGAAATAGTGGCAAAGCCTAGCGGAAGAGGGTCATGGTGTTCATACCAAGAACGCCCAATAGCAAACCCCAACCTGCGAAATTGAAACAGGGCAAGATTGTTAGCCCAGCCGTCAACAGAGGAAGGGAAAAGCAACAAAGAACTATACACACAGAGAGTTTTTTTTCTTTACCTGGAGGGTTAGTGGCACGGACAAAACATAAGCCATTGAGCCACAAACCTCGCTGACCACTTGAGACCAAGGAACAAGTTTTGTTAGAACCAGAAGAATAGAAGGAGTAAAATAAATCATGGAAGAATAAATTACCAGAAGAGACATTGTAAGCAGAAGGAGGCCACCATGTTTGCAACCTGAAGCATGCATAATACAATTAAGTCTAACCAGTAGAATAACCATAGAAAAAAATAATAACAGTGGAACAAATATAAGTCAAGCAACTGCACAAGAACATATTGTATTCATTCACTCACGCAAACGAACAAAACCACCATTTTGTGCCAAGGAGCCGAGCAAACTAGTCATCAGTAAATGACAGAGCCACCCAACAAGTAGCAGAGCCCATAGCCAGCGCAGGCAGAGCCTGTGGCTCGTTTCCAACCGTCCACAACCAAAAAGAAAACAAATCTTCTTACATACCAAAACCCTCACTGTATTCACCATGCAAAGCAAAAACCAAAATGACCGAATGTCGAAATGCCAAGGGTTTTGCCAAGTTCAACGAGCGGGAAACAAGAATCGAGGTAAGTACAACTCAGCCACCACATTAAAGAGCTACCATAAATGCTCCAGCTAATGTCGAGAAAGATTAGTTGATTAATGATTGATTAGTGTTTAACCATAAGTCGAATGATCCCATATCATTGTTAATAATCCATTGTTAATTACAACGTCAGACTGATATCAGTAAGGTTCATAAACCAAAGTATGGGCTGGTCCCATCATAGTGGTATCAGAGCAGGATTTAGTGTTTTCTTGAGAAATGGAAGTTGGAAGACGAGGTCATGGAAGAGGTGCTCAGAGGATAGCAGAGGAAGGATTGAGAGAGGAGATCAGGATTCTTACTGCCCATTTGGAGGCAATTGAAGCAGGGAGGAGAATGGATCCAGAGATAGGAGATGATATCGAAGAGGAAGCCATAGTGATAACAAATGGATTGGATGAAGAAGGACCAGAAATGAGACTATTGAGGTTATTCCTATTGGCGAGAAACAAGCCTAAACCAAAAATCCCAAATTATGACGGCAGCTTGTCCACAGAAGTTTTGTTGGACTGGATCAGTGAACTGGACAAGTATTTTGAGTGTGAAGAGGTTAGTGAAGACCGGAGGGTCAAGTTCACTGCGACAAAGTTGAAGGGACACGTAGCCTTATGGTGGGACAATGTCCAAATAGAGAGAAGGAGGTTGAACAAGTTTCCAATCAAGAAATGGTCAACAATGGTGGCCAAGTTGAAAGCCAAATTTCTACCTAAGGATTACCAGATTGTACTACATCAGCAAGTGCAGAATCTGAAGCAGAAAGGGATGACAGTAAGGGAGTACATTGAAGAGTTTTACTGAGTGAATTTAAGGGCCAGTTATATAGAGGACACCCCAGAGAAAATAGCTAGGTATGTAAATTGCTTGAGGTTAGAAATATTAGATGAAATTAGTATTCTTTCTCCGAAAAACATCGAAGAAGCATATTAGAGTGTTATGAAAGTAGAGGGTAAGATCACCAGAAAACAAAATGCTAGGAGAGGATGGGGAACTGGCAGAGGAAGAGGACAGTCTTATGGTAGAGGGAAAATTGCTAGTAGTAATGAAGAAGGCAGCAGTTCCAAATATTCCAGAATAGTAGAAAAAGGTGACAACACGAGAGGTGGTAGGCCATATTAGCAAGGTAGGGGAAATGGCCAAGGCAGAGAAGCTAGTTATCAATGTTATAGGTGCCACAAGTGGGGGCACAAATCATTTGAGTGTCCTAAGGCAGAACAAGCTGGACAGAGGGGTGTGTATGTCACACAGCCAGAAGAAGCAAAGGCACTTCCCCAATAAGCAGAAAATGTGCCGGAAACAGGGGAAGCCTTAGTTCTGAATAAGGTGTTTCTGAAACTAGCCAAAGAAACAGCTAAACAAACTCAAAGGAAAGCTTTGTTTCAGATAGTTTGTAAGTCACACGGTAAGTGTTGTAAGCTGATGATCAATAGTGGGAGTACCGACAACCTGGTAGCCATGGCGATGGTGGAAAAGTTGGGGTTGAAGCGGTTGAAACACCCCACTCCTTACAAGGTATCATGGCTGCAAAAAGGCCATCAGTTGTTGGTAGATGAGCAATGCGAAGTGGAGTTTCATATTGGTAGATATAAGGATAAAGTCATTTGTGACATAATGCCAATGGATGTATGTCACATACTGCTAGGCAGGCCATGGTAGTATGATAGGAAGGCGGTACATGACGGAAAGACAAACTGTTATAAGTTTTTCAAAGATGGGATCAAGCACACACTTGTGCCCATGAAGGAGGAAGAGACAACACGGACAAGTGAGATGAGAGTGTTATTAATGGGTGGAAAGCAGTTTTTGAAACAAGTTGAAGACAACAAGGTGAGCTATGCTGTTGTATGAAGAGCAAAGATGGTGCTGCTACACATAGAGGTGTCAGATTTTCCCACAGAAATTCAGCAGATGTTGTAGGAGTTTAGCGATATAGTGGTGGATGACTTGCTAGACAAATTGTCCCCTAAAAGAAGTATAATCATCATATTGACTTTATACCCAGAGCAAGTTTTCCGAATAACGCAGCATATCGGATGAGCCTTAAAGACAATGAAGAGATTAGAAAACAGGTGCAGGAATTGTTAGATAAAGGGCTGATAAGGGAGAGTTTGAGCCCTTGCACAGTTCCAACAGTTATCGCTCCCAAGAAAGGAGGAGAATGGCGAATGTGCACAGATTCGAGGGCCATCAAAAAGATCACCATCTAGTACAGATTTCTAATGCCATGGATGGACGACATGATGGATTGCCTGAGTGGGGTAGCACATTTTTCTAAGATTGATTTAGAGAGTGGGTATCATCAGATTTGAGTCTGAGAAGGAGATGAGTGGAAGAAAACCATCAAGACTAACGAAGGACTGTATGAGTGGCTAGTAATGCCATTTAGACTGAGCAATGCACCCAATACCTTTATACGATTAATGAATGAAATGCTGAAAGAATACATTGCGAAGTTCGTAATAGTGTACCTAGACGACATATTAATTTTCAGCAAGACGAGAGAGGAACACTTTCGACATGTTCGAAAAGTACTGGAAAAATTGCAGAAGAATAAATTGCTGATAAATCTGAAAAAGTGTACTTTTCTGCAAAAAGAATTGGTTTATCTAGGCTTTGTAATTGCAGAAAACGAGCTGAAGATGGACCCAGAGAAGATTGCAGTGATTGTCAACTGGCCATCCCTGAAAAACTTGTTTGAGGTATGTAGTTTTCATGGGCTGGAGAGTTTTTACCGAAAATTTATAAGAAATTTCAGTGAAATCTACGCACCTATGTTGGACACTATCAAGAAGGCAACTCAGCCTTTTTGTTGGACTGAGCCACCAGAAAGGAGTTTTCAGCTACTGAAGAAGAAGATCATGGAGAGACCAATCTTGAGATTACCAGATTTTAAAAAGATTTTTCAGGTTCGTTGTGATGCAAGTGGTATGACCATTGGGGCTGTACTTAGCCAAGAGGATAAACCTGTTGCATTTTTTAGCGAGAAGTTGAATGAAACCATGCAGAAGTATTCATCCTACGACAAGGAATTCTATGCTATCGTCCAAGCTTTGAAGCATTGGAGACACTATTTGCTGGGGAATCAATTTGTTTTATTCTCGGATAATTCTACACTACAGTATGTGATGCAATAGCACAAGATGAATCACAAACATGCTAAGTGAGTTGAATATTTGCAGAGTTTCACCTTTGTGTTGAAACACATCAGTGGGTAGGCTAACAAGGTGGTGGATGCGTTGAGTAGGAGAGCCTTACTCTTGTAGGAGAGTACTATACAAGTGTTGGGCTTTGAGCACTTGAAAGATTTGTATCAGACTGACACAGATTTTAAGGAGGCTTACGAAGCATGTCAGAATCCTTTGGTGAGGGACAATAGTCCATGGTTGGACTATAATTTGCAGGAGAAGCTGTTGTTTAGGGGAGGACAATTATGCATTCCTGACTGCTTGATGAGAGAGAATATCATTCGGGAGAAGCACAGTGGAGGTCTAGGCGGACATTTTGGCATAGACAAGACATTAGAGTAGCTCAGCCATTTTTACTTTTGGCCAAAAATGTGAAGGGATGTGCAGAGATTTGTTACCAAATGTAAAGTGTGTCAGTTGGCAAAAGGACACGGTCAAAATACGCGACTTTACATGCCATTGCCCATTCTAAGTAGACCGTGGGACTCAGTCAGCTTTGACTTCGTCTTGGGTGTACCAAGGACACAATGGGGTTAGGATTTGGTGATGGTAGTAGTGGACCAGTTTTCGAAGATGGTGCATGTCATCCCTTGCAGAAAGACCAGCGATGCCACTCACGTGGCCCACTTGTTCTTTACAAAGATCGTCAGGCTACACAGTCTACCTAAGTCCATTCTCTCTGACAGGGACGTGAAGTTTACAGGACACTTTTGGCACACCCTCTAGAAGAAGATGGGCACACAGTTGAGTTACATCTCTGCTTATCACCCGTAGATCGATGGGCAAATAGAGGTGGTAAACAGGAGTCTGGGGAACCTGCTACGAAGTTTGATTGGTGAAAATTCGCGGATGTGGGATCGAGTACTTGACCAGGCAGAGTTCGCTTATAACGACTCGCCCAACCGCAGCACTGGTTGTAGTCCTTTTTAGATCTTGTATGGCATGCATCCTTGTGGAGTGCATGAGTTGCGAGATCTAGGACAACAGGAGCGACGGAGTGCTGACGGGGAAGATTTCGCTAACGCGATGAAAGATTTGCATGAGCAGGTGAAAATTAAATTGTAGGACAACAGTCAAAAATACAAGCAACAAGTAGATTTGAAATGGAGAGAAGTTCAGTTTAATGTGGGGGATGAAGTCCTAGCGCATTTGCACAAGGAATGCTTCCCTAGAGGTGCGTATAACAAACTGAAGTACAAGAAAATAGGTCCCTGCAAAATCCTCCAGAAATTTTTAGCGAATGCCTAAAAAATACAGTTGCCACCAGGAATAGGCATTTCACCCATATTTAATGTGGCAAACTTGTTTCCATACACTACTGATCCAAAAGAAGACAGAACCACAAAGCCTACACAGGACACCCAAGATGGAAGTGAAACTTGGATGAGACAAATGCCTTACATTCAGCCTCTCGAGATCAAGAGAATCCTCGACACTCAGGTGGCCAAACAAACTCAGCGGAAAGAGTATCTGCAATATCTGGTCAAGTGGAAGAACCATCCTATTGAGGACAGTTCGTGGCTTGATGCTAGCCAGATAGAGAAGGTGGGTTATTTAGCCAAGAAGCTCATGGACCGGAGTCATGATTTCTTTTTACCCCAGGAGCCTGATGTAGGAGCATCCAGCTAAGGGCACCATGACCGGGTGTTGGTCTCCGCCAAGGTGGAAAGTTTTATCAGTGTTTGGTTTCTTTATGTTTAATTTGTCAAAGTAGAATGTAGGAATTTGTTTCTTTTTAATTTCAGTATTAGTTAGGGAACAATCTATTCCATTAGGGTCACTATCACAATTGCTTGTCTTTAGTGGATAATTGATTTATAACTATTTCTTTCATTTTAGAAGAAAAAAGATAATCATGTCAAATGTAAAATCTGGCAGTGAAAGCAGAACCGAATGCATAAACAGTTTTGTAACCAATAGAATAAAAAATGAAAAGTAACTATGCACAGTTCAGATAACTGTGGACAAACAGGTACAAATACAAAATTGTAAATCATTCTAAGGGTTCAGCATACACATATAACAATATAAGACAGAGAAGAATTTTCTTTCATTTCGAATCCATCTGTAACATCATTGACATGTTTATCTATGTTTTCCTAGTCATTGAATAATCTACAATAAGCAGGTACAGTGCATGCACATTTCTTTCATTTATTTTCTCTTCTAAATAACGGAAGCCAAGCAAAGGAAATTGCACGAGAACTCCCAGCACGAAGGCTGGCAAACAACAAACAGAGTCCATAACTGAGATAACCAGGCACGGTTGAAGAAGTTCAGTCCAGAACGAGAAAACAAACATTGAGTAACCACATTCAGGATAGAGGTAACCAATGCAAACAAAATTCCACTCTTTTCATTATAAAAACGAAATTTCTATATATATAACAGAGTCCAAGTATAAACCTACAAATAGTTAAAGACCCAAACGAACCAGTAAAACCCTAGACGAGGGTTTCGAATAGTCTTTCAAACAGTCACTTATGAACATTTTGTAATTACAAGCCTTAAAGAAACTGACAAGGGTTTGTGCAAAATAACCCAGGTCACATAAGCGATGATAGAGGCATATAAGCAAACACGTACTGGACTCAAATCAACCTAAACGACAGAGACTGGCCATAAAAACAAGTGAAACAGTGGCAGAGCCTACCAGAAGAGGGTTGTTGCGTTCATACCAAGCACGCCCAATAACAAACCCCAACATGCAAAATTGAAACACGACAATATTGTCAGCCCAACTGTCAACAAAGGAAGGGAAAAGCAATGAAGAACTGTACACAAAGAGAGTTTTGTTTTTCTTTACTTGGAGGGTTAACAGCATGGACAGAATGCAAGCCATTGAGCCACAAACCTCGGTGACCACCTGAGGCCGAGGAACAAGTTTTGTTAGAACGAGAAGAACAAAAGGAGTAAAATAAATCATGGCTGAATAAATTACCTGAAGAGACATTGTAAGTAGAAGGAGGCCACCGCGTTTGCAACGTAAAGCATGCACAATGCCATTAAGTCTAACCAGCAAATTACCACAGAAAAAAATAATAACAGTGGAACGAATATAAGTCAAGCAACCACACAAGAACATACTGTATCCATTCACTCACACAAGCGAACAGAACCACCATTCTGTTCCAAGGAGCCGAGCAAACTAGTCATCAGAACAGATGATAGAGCCACCCAACAAGTAGCAAAGCCCATAGCCAGCACAGGCAAAGCCTGTGGCTCGTTTCCAACCATCCACAGTCAAAAAGAAAACAAATCTTCTTACAGACCAAGACCCTCACTGTATTCACCATGTAGAGCAAAAAACCAAAATGACCGAATGCTGAAATGCCAAGTGTTTTGCCAAGTTCAATGAGTGGGAAACAAGAATCGAGGTAAGTATAGCTCAGCCACCACATTAAAGAGCTACCATAAATTCTCTAGCTAACGTTGAGAAAGATCAGTTGATTAACGATTGATTAGTGTTTAACCATAAGTCAAATGATCCAATATCATTGTTAATAATCCATTGTTAATTACAACGTCGAATTGATATCAGTAAGGTTCATAAACCAAAGTACAGGCTGGTCCCATCAAATTTGCAGGGGGAGACATAGGATAGGCTTGTAGGGAGAAATTAATATAAAGTCCAAAACATTATATTAATAGGGTTTTCTAAAATAAGGGGTAAAAAGAGGGATTATATATCTATATATATATATATATATATATATATATATATATATATATATATATACTTTATGGGATTTATCCCACATTCACAAGGGAACATTAAGCCCATAGTCACATTGTGTGTTGACAAAATAAGCCCAAGGCTACCCACTTGTGCTTGTTGTTAGGTGTGCTAGGCTTAGGTATTGTGAATACAAGTTTCATGGAGATGGAGCGGGAGCTAAGCTTTCGGGCTTATTTTTTATGCAAATTTCAATAATATCCAAGGCTTTAAAACCAGAAGCTCTGTAATATATAACCTTTTTGTGACACAAACCTATTCCTAAAGATTTGAAAGCAGGTATTCATCTTATGCTAGGGTAATATTCATATGAATTAACAAGGAAAGTGGGTGATAAAGCAGGAATTTGAGTAAAGGATGATGCAAAATGGAGAGGAAGTAATGTGATGTTTTTTACTTGTCATGTAGTTTTTATTGAAAATGAAATGTTTAGATCATATAACATTGTTAATTGAAATGCATTTTTTTTGTAAAGCTTTTCATTATAGAGGGGTTGCACAAGTATATACCGTTCTAATCGAAAGTAAGACAGGCCTGTTATCGGGAAAACTAGTGTCTATGCGGAGCTACTAGTCCCACTAAGGCTGGTAGCTACCTTAGAAACAAACAAACTAAAACCACTTTCGTTTTCCTTTATGAGAAGTAGATGAGAGAAGAATAAAGGAGACCAACCTCAGTCTTGCGCTTGGTTCCTTGCTCGATTCCTTTCCCTTCTGACATGACTTTGCCACTTGCTTCCTCGTCTACCCAGATTCAAAGAGCACCTGTAGAATCAAAGCAGCATAACACTATCCAAGAACAGAGATCTACTATCATAAACAATATAGGACCAGATATATATTGACCACACAAATGCATAAATCATCAATCATACAAGAATGTGGAGGAAAACTTGATTAACTTTATTAATAATCAAGAAAGAGCAAAGAGGATTACAACCAATTGTTCTGACCCAACATCATCCTCTCAGTAAGAAAGCCCTTCTTCACCTCATGAAAAGCTTAGATCACCCACCACTGTGATGTTGCACCAAGAAACCAACAACACTTCCTTACAAGATACAAAATTCCAGCCTCTAGATCTCTGGGATGAGGGATCCATATATAGATATTTGCAAGGGAGGTGAGTCAGCTTCTGAGATTTTATTAGTGTCCTCTCTCTGATAGTTCTTGATTCCACTTGGAGATTGATGATCTCTTACTCATGCCTGGGCGAATGCAGAGAGGCAGGTGTCATAGGAGAAGTTTCTGGAAGATTCCATGATCCTCCACCTTGCGAATTGACCCTGCCATTTGTCCACTCTCGCCCATCGCACCCCATAGAAGGGTTTTTCAACATGCATCACACCTACTGTGTGTACTTAGGTGGGATGCAACGCACTTTGACCATGGAACAGGTGAAATGGTCCAGTTTTGACCAGTTCTGAGTAGTTTTTCATGGCGAACTTCTGGGAGATGCTGTAATCAGTTGACCTTATTATTTTAGGGGTTGGAACAACACTTTTAGGGACTTAGGAGCCCTTGGTTTATGGACATTTATGATTGGGGTTGCAATGCCCAAAAATTTCTATAACAGTTGCCCCCTAAAGCATGAGGTCGTAAATCTTTCGATGTCGGGTGAAATGCTTTATCATGAGGATCCAAAGTTTTTTCAAGCTAGAAGGCGACCTGTAATAAGATACAATACAATACATTATCTTCATAATATTTTCATGATCTAGCTGAGGCGGGCATTCCCATGCTCAGCTTTATAAATTGATTTTCATGTACATAAGCCAGACAATCGTTTGAGTGTAGACTGATGATTCTGGTAGAGCCATCATCCCTTAGATTGTATGATTATCTGTGCAACAATGATGTACATTTGATGTCTTCATTTTCCTGAATATATATCGTAGCCCGGATAGATGAAACTAGATCCGGGGTCTTCAATCTCGTTCGATATTCACTCAAAGTACAAGTCGATCCATGTGAGAGATGTTCTGGAGTCGAACATGGAAAGACATCGCCTGATTACTAGCCAATGATGTAAGTTGTTAACAGGCGCGAGAGGAATCACCAATGATGATGATGACCCTCAAGGTACTACAGTACAATTCACGTGGTGTGAATTAGGGACTTGGCCTTGCACACCACGCAAAATCTTTTGGTCGAAGGCCATTGATCTAAACCTGTCGCCGGAAGTGAGAAACTTGCCATTGAGGCATGCAAGCTTCAAAGTACTGAAAGGGTTGTTCCTAGATCGACTTCTTGGATAATGAGTTGATGTCAACAAGAAGCGATCCATCATAGGAGGGCCTTAGTGAATCCCACATCAATGACACGGAACGGAGCAAATGATTTTAATGGAGGTGAAAACGATCTGGTGATATAAGGTTCAGGGTGGCAGTCATGAAAGAATGGAGCGTAAATGTATTGCTGTGGGTGAGACACAGATGAATTCTCTGAGCGACTTCTCTTGAACATATCGGCGACACTGACATGATGGATCGGTATCATTAACCCCAAATATGGATGGTGTGACGGAACCATGGTGATGTGACCAGTGAATGGAAAAACCCAACCCGACTCGGATGCGGAGTGAAAGTGTCATGTTCAAGAGCGACTTGCTACCAACAAAGTTTTTTCAAGTTTTCTTCCCAATTTTTCCCCAGTCATTGCTGACCAGTACCTCTTTATTTTTGTCAAGCTTGAGGAGGATAGCATATGCTTGTTCTATAATTTTCCCTTGGGGAAAACCCATCGCTATGTTTTAATGAGCCTAGCGATAGTGAAACTCGTTCTTGTCTGTACGGACAAGTTTGTCGCTATTAGGTTTTAACGAGTTTAACGACAAAGATAACTCGGTCCTTTTCAATTTTAGAGAGTCTGAAAAGGGACGTAAAGGAAACTCCAAAAATCCTTTTTCGTCACATAATCCCTTGAGTCCGAAAAAGTATAAAACAATACAAAAGGGATGAATTTTCGGTACTTTTAACGAGCCGAACAAAACAAGCGCTCGATCTTTTTGTGTAATAATCCCTCAAGTCCAAAAAGATTAAAATCTAAAGGAGGGATAGCACTTCCGGTCACTTTAATGAGTTGGAGAGGCCAATGGCTCGCCAATCTTTTCATATTTTACGAGTCAGTTGAAAAGAGCTTAAAGGAGACTCGTTTTTTTTTAGGAACGAGTGATAGATTCGAGTAGCAGCTGATTCCAGGTAAGGTTTGGAATTTTCCAAACATGGCAGTGTCACAAGGATGGCTAATAGGATCACTCTTCGCAGCTGTTCCTCAAAAAGTGTAAACAATCAAATGGGGGTGAATGATCGGCCAATACAGAGTGGAGGTGATGATGAGAACACGACCAAGGCTTCAAAGGCTGATGATCATACATTCACAATGGTTATTTACCGAAAATTGGTTCATTTTCTAATGAGCTTAAACTCTGGAGGAACATTTTCTCATTGCTTATTTTTATTTTTTAACGAGCTTGAATTTCGCGTTAAAACTGCTCGATTAATCCAGTCGTATAATAAGGACGTATCATATATAAACGACATATTTTCAAAGCTTTGCCCCACATCCTTTATTTATGCAAGTTAGGAAACGACCAATCCTACGAGTTAAAGGGTTAGAGAACCTATAAATTTTAAAAAATAAATGGTCGCTCTTCGTTTGCACGCCAAAAGTTTTGCATGCCTCCAGGTATAGTGAAGTAGAGTTTCCAGGTTACCCCTCAATTTGCAGACAAAACATTTGTTTTATCGGGAAAGGCCTACCTTTTCAGGTTACCCCTCAATTTGCAGACAAAACATTTGTTTTATCGGGAAAGGCCTACCTTAACAGAGGTATCTTATTCCGGTCTAATCCCATTTTCCAAAATGGACGGGTGTGTCAGGCCAGTCATATACTCTCCGCGGAAACCCACCCTATACCCAAGGTTTTCCTGTCGAAACAGGCCAGGGTGCATGCCCCCTGGGTTTCAGTCATATCCTCCGAATCACTCGCACTCATCAGGAGGACGAACTAGGGATTGATGAGACATTCCTTGCGTGAAAAGACCATTCAGGTTTGGTATATGACTATTTTCTATGTGTGAACCGGGGAATGAAAGCTGGTCTATGAGCTTGACCACTCTTCCTTCGTGCGGAAAACACATTACTCTAAATAGTGAGGAGACAATGGCTCCCATGCAATAAATATAGTCTTGTCCAAGGAGTAGATTATAATCCAGGGGTTCTTGGACTACCATTACGTTCATGTGAACGGTTTTCCCTCTCAATGTTATCGGCACATTGGGAAGGATCCCTAACGGTCGACTAGTTCCTTTGTCAAAGCCTGTTAAATTTCTCATCTCAGGCAAAAGCGATGGCGAACCAAGCGCTTTCCAAGCAGTTGAGGAAAGGATACTCACAGAAGCCCCTTCATCTATGATGGTACCGGCCATGACCATTCTATATATTTGAGCAATGATTCGAAATGGTACACTAGCCGGTAAACGGGGTTTGCCTAGTAGATTCCAGTCAAAGGAAACAACCAGGTTGCTTGGAGGTGGGACTGAATAGACAGCAGGATATGATTCTGACGAACTTCCTTCCTGTGGTAAAGGAACGGGTAGACTGCCCCCATGTTCATGGGAGTCTGTGCTTACGAAAATAATTTGGACGGTGTCATCCTTGTTCTCTTTGGTGACTGTATCATCTGAAGACGGATCCTCTGAAGGCAAGACTGGGTCAATTGCCGCCTCGACCTTTTGACTTTCGTCTGGTATGGATTCAGATGGTTTATCTTCAATGATAGACGCTTCGGCCGACCACAAGGGTGTGTCAGCCGGATTTTCAACTAGTGACGGACTCAGCAAGAGTTTCTTATATCCAAGAGGAAGCCGTAATGGTGAAACCGGATGGTCGTCCAAAACTCTTTTAGCTTCGTCTAAGAAGGGACAACGGTGAACGGCGTGATTTCCTTCACACAATTTACAAGGAAATTTATATTTTCCTTTTTGTCCAGGGGCTTCACTTTCACTAGTTGATGGTGTATGCTCAACATGATCGTCAGAGGTTGATGACACCGGATTGTGCAAACGAGGAGACCAGTCCCTTAAGATTCGAGGGATGCAAGGACAATCTCGGTGATAGTGGTCTCCTTTGCAAATGACACATGGCGATTTAGGCCTGGATGGTGCAGTGTGTGGATTTTCGCTAGACGATGCCTAGTCGCCCCTTCTCGCCTTTGGCTCCTTCTTCTTCTTCTCTTTCTTCTTCTTCTCCTTTTTCTTCTCAGTTACTTGATTTTTGGCTTAACCAGCTTCATCAAGCGAAGAGGAAGGAGGAGAGGAAGAATTGGGCGAAGTAGAAGGTTGGGGGGTAACTTTGGTATCATTTAGTTGCTGACTTGATTATTCAGGAATCACGGTGTTCTGAATGACAGAAGTTGAGAAGACCCATACGGGCAAGCTGATTGTCAATCCTGGAAGAGACAATGTGGCCATATGGGGTGCACCAACATCTCCCTAAGAGGAGAAGGGACTAGGATTTCCTCCAAGGGGAACTCCTTGGTTGGTGGACTCCATTTTTCTCAAAATAAGACCAACGTGGGAAAGGTGACGTTTATTCCGATTAAAATAAATTTTAGATGCTTTGACACAACTTGTTTTTTCAATTTTTAAGAGTCGAGAAAAAACAAAAGATGACTCTAGTCGCCTTCGATTTTTAATGAGCTTGAAGTGACAAGTGCTCAAATGGACCTTTTCCTTTAAGGAGTCTGAAAAGGAACGAAATAGACTACTCTGGAAATCTAGACAGAGGGATTACCAAACCAATCGCAAAACTGCAGAATACTTTTTACGGTACGGCAGTCAATATTCCCGAATGTTGTGTTCAGTGCATTGCGATCGATAGGGCGGCAGACACGGCTTCCTATCGATAAAGGATAAAGCCTATTATGGTCTCCCAATATATACTCAACGGTACGTGGGAGCACAAGTCCGTACTGGCACTTGTCATCTCAAAGTGGAGGAATCACCCAACCAACAGTGAAAACAACAATTACCAGGCTTTATGACGCCGAAATACGTCTCTAGCCTAGACTTCTAAATGTTTTGCGTTAGGTTCCAAAGCGTTTTTAGATTCATTAAATTTATTTTATAGTTGATCTTGCTTAAGAAATTTGCCTTTCAAGTTCACCGCGTGATGTAGATGTACAATTCCTAAAATGCAATCTAAGATGATAAACAATCGTTTAATCTTCTTTTTGCAATGAAAATCCTAGCTACTAAGGAAAGAGAGATGATTTCTTTCAACATAGAGCAGAGAGCACACACTATATGCACTGTCCTAAATCAAACCAACAAATAGTCTAAATGCAAATGCACATGCATGTATTTTTTTTCAGCCTTCTTAATGTGTGAATGATAAAAAGAAAGCTAAGCGCAAATCTGAATTATTTTTCAAAGCGACAATTACTAACAAGCTTCTTTTCAAAACAAAAATGAAGACAATGACGAAACTTTGTTATTTGGAATTGAAAACTTTCTTTCGACACTTGAAAAAATACTAATTCAAATCAAATACAAGAGTAACAGTGTAATTGACTATCAAGAACAATCGTATTCTCTTCTATGAATGAAAACGACACTTGCGACACTTTCAAATCAAGAAACGACAGTACAATTACGCTACTTCTTTGTAAAGGAGTCTAACTGAAAATGACTCAAATACATAAAAATATTTACAGTTATTTGCACAATGGAGGTGGAATAATGGCAAGGAAGGGGGTTTCAACAGAGGTGTATTGAGTACAGGCAGCAAAACTCTTGAATAGAGCTGAAAAGAGTGAACACATAAGCCAAAATCTAAGAGCAGAAGAGGTCTGATCAGCGCACCTGTAGCACAGGGAAACTGAAATGCAACACACCTACTACACTCGGGAAGTGCAATGCATTCAGGTTCCAAATAAGAGACAGTGCGATGGACCAGGGACGAGACTTTAGCTGGGTTCTGGGTCACAGTTTGCAGCTCAGTTCAGGGATTTAGGCCGGGCAAGTGGTAATCAGTAAACCAATCACAGGGGTAGATCTAAGGAGGTTACTAGAGCCACCACAAGGGCAATTAGAGAGCTTGTAAATCAATTTTTTAATTCATAAACAAAACCCAGAGATAGACTGAAGCAGCATTGATCTACTTTGCACTTGCATAGCAAATGCAGTTCGAAGGCTAGCTGGCTTGACTTCAGGCTCCGTCTGTAAGCTTATAAAGTAAACAAATGAAGATAAACAAACAATCTATTTGCTCCCCAGGATGGTCGCCATTTTGTTATCGGGAAAACTAGTGTCTATGCAGAGCTACTAGTCCCACTAAGGCTGGTAGCTACCTTAGAAACAAACAAACTAAAACCACTTTCGTTTTCCTTTATGAGAAGTAGATGAGAGAAGAATAAAGGAGACCAACCTCAGTCTTGCGCTTGGTTCCTTGCTCAATTCCTTTCCCTTCTAACAGGTCTTTGCCACTTGCTTCCTCGTCTACCCAGCTTCAAAGAGCACCTATAGAATCAAAGCAGCATAACGCTATCCAAGAATAGAGATCTACTATCATAAACAATATAGGACCGGATATATATTGACCACACAAATGCATAAATCATCAATCATACAAGAATGTGGAGGAAAACTTGAATAGCTTTATTAATAATCAAGAAAGAGCAAAGAGGATTACAACCAATTGTTCTGACCCAGCATCATCCTCTCAGCAAGAAAGCCCTTCTTCACCTCATAAAAAGCTTAGATCACCCAACAATATGATGTTGCACCAAGAAACCAGTAGCACTTCCTTACAAGATACAAAATTCCAGCCTCTAGATCTCTGAGATGAGGGATCCATATATAGATATTTGCAAGGGAGGTGAGTCAGCTTCTGAGATTTGATTAGTGTCCTCTCTCTGATAGTTCTTGATTCGACTTGGAGATTGATGATCTCTTACTCATCCCTGGGCGAATGCAGAGAGGCAAGTGTCATAGGAGAAGTTTCTGGAAGATTCCATGATCCTCCAACTTGCGAATTGACCCTGCCATTTGTCCACTCTCACCCATCGCACCCCATAGAAGGGTTTTTCAACATGCATCGCACCTACTGTGTGCATTTAGGTGGGATGCAACGCACTTTGACCATGGAGCAGGTGAAATGGTCCAGTTTTGACCAGTTCTGAGTAGTTTTTCATGGAGAACTTCTGGGAGATGCTGTAATCAGTTGACCTTGTTCTTTTAGGGGTTGGAACAACACTTTTAGGGACTTAGGAGCCCTTGGTTTATGGAAATTTATGATTGGGGTTGCAGTGCCCAAAAATGTCTATAACAAGGCCCTTCAAATTTGATCACGAACCCCTATAGGAGCTACCCTAAAGAAACTCACTTGAATCAGAACCATTGATTTGGAGAGAAAACAAATGAAAGCCCTAAATTGCAAGTCACATTAATACACCTCCTCGAATTTCTAAATAGTGTATCTGAGAAATCTCGAGAAGATTTTGCACCAATACTTTATAAATTTTGTGCACTACATAATTTAAATTGTTAAATCTAGACTTTCCATGGTATTTATAAAATCATAAAAATGATGTCGTCATTTTAATCATTGAAATGCAATTGATTATTTTACCTTTTCACATAAAAATAGTTTTTAATAATAATTACTTTAATTATATATTTAAAAATTTTATTTAGCTCTCATTTAATCATTCTTATTTTTTTTACTTATTTAAATACTTAATCTTTAGGATACTTTATTTAAAAAATTATAACAAGATTATTGAACATTTTCATTTTTAGATTGAAGATTCTTTGAAAAAAATCTTAGAGGTTCAATTTTTATTAAAATATTATAAGAAATTTTTAATCATCTTATTTTAAAAGAATTTGAAAGTATTTTTAATTAAAAAGTATTAATCATGTTATTTTCAAAAAAATTATAATTATTTTAAATATTCAATTTTTATTTAAATTTTTTAAATAAAAGTTATTAATAGTTTATTTTTAAATTATTAATTTTTATATACTTTTAGTAATTTTTATAATATATATTTTTTAATTTTTTTTAATGAAGATGTTATTAATCTTTATAACCCTTTCTTTAAAACATTATAATATACTATTTCAAAAAGAAAAGTCTAGTATTTCTAATAAAAATCCTGAAATCTAATAATCAAGGGAGATGAGTTGTTTGACCCCTACCAAATCAACATAAGTTCAAGATTGAGTTCAATCATTTGACCCCTACCAAACATATATATGCGTTGTGTTTTGAATTGTGTTCAGTAACAATGAAAGCCAATGCTTCTAGAAATATGATCCATTATTGAATTTATATATACTAGAGAACCCGCAGGAGAGTAATTTTGGCTACCTTAACAAAAGAAATATAGAAACCGACATTAATTTTATTCTTAATGAATTTACTTATATATATCTATATCTATATCTATATATCTATATATATATATATCTATATATATATATATATATCTATATATATATATATATATATATATATATATATATATATATATATATATATAATCTCCACACAAATATTTATATTTTGTTCCAAAATAAAAGTAATCTTTCCTATAGCAATGGCAAAGTAGGAGAAATGATGAGGAGATAAATATAATTAGAAACACAACAGAAGTAATGCAAAGCATTTAAGCTCAAACTTCAAAAATAATTCCTGATCGCATCTTATGTGGATAGCAGATTCCATAAATATGTCAGAATTATGATAAAGAAGAAAAGTGAAATCTATAAATGTATGCTCTTAGAATGCAGATGCACGAGCAAGATTGCAAATTGAGTAAATATCACAGAATTATGACCCAGATGAAAAGTTAGATCTATCCATAAATATCTTAGAACTATGACAAAGCAGAAAAGTGAGATATCTAAGTGTATGCTCTTAAAATGCAGATGCATAGGAAAAACTGCAGATTCCATAAATATCCCAGAATTATGCCCAAGAAGAAAAGTGATATTTCTAAGTGTATGCTCTTAGAATGTAGATGTGTGAGCAATAAATGAAATGTTTCTCCAGTAATCCTCTTCAAGTAATTCAGGTAGTGGTGACATATCAAAATTTCAAATTCAAAAGGGAATATATTTTAGAGATATATTAGGATAAAGGTCAACCATCTAGATAATCTACAATTTAAGGTTTTGAAAGGTACATAACTTAAAATTGTCGTAACTTGATTGGAAGATATTTTATTCATGATTCAAACTTTGTGATCAAGAGGGAAAGTAATATAATTATTAATTACTCACATGGATCCTAAGGATGCTTCAAAATTTACTTCACCACTCTAACATCTAAAAATCCATCCATGGCTCAAGGAGAAGAAGAAGATGTCCAATATTGGGTAACCAGGTTGAAATGTTAGTTACCATAAGTGTGGTATATATTTTGTTGAATGATTGAGCCAAATTCCACTTAATTGTGAGGCTTTTGCTGCTTACAACAATCCATGGAGATGGTTATAATAGAAATAAACATAAACATAAACTATGTTTCATTCATTCATAAAGTGAAAAAAAAATGAGCAATGGACAAAAAAAGAGATGATATAGATTACAAGGAGAAATGACTCTTTATTCAAAATGGATGAAGACAATTGTTTTGCTCATAGACATATTAGAGGATTTAGGGCATGTGGAGCACTTTTATATCGTCCAATGGAAGGTTATCCTTCCCCCTGTTTGCAAGATATATCCTCCATAAGTGGTGAGAATCTATAATGATGGATGATCACAAGTTACAAGGAAAATAATGTTACTCTCACTTTTTTACCATCCAATGGAAGGTTCTCCTTCCTCTTATTTGCAATATATATCCTCCATAAGTGGTGAGAATCTATAATGATGGATGATCACAAATTACAAGGAAAATAATGTTACTCTTTGAGGATTCTGAAAAAAACCTAGACTAATTTTGGTAGCATAACCTTGCACCCTCTTCCTTCATGAAATGGCTACCCCAAGGCTCCCATCTTCAATATTTTACAATACATTCATGGATACTAGTTCAATGGATGGAATTTCATGGTATTGTGTGCCATCATATTTGGGGGCACATGAGGAGTACTTTGGGAACCCCAAGAAGCCTCCTGTAACTATGTGGGAGGTAGAGGGAATCCAAGAAACCTTGGTAGTTGATTTTGATATTATCTTCATCTTTCCTTGAATCATTCTTTGGGGGGAGGTCACTTTATATGTATCTACGTAGTTATTAAAGGAACATATGTGTTGATCCATGCAAATCAAAAGGTGATTTTAGATGCATCGATAAAGACCAAATTGTTATGTTTAGAAAACTTCTTTTGGGATTTTTATTGTTAGCTTTAGGGAGTATTTGTTTTTGTTTATTGATGATGTCTTCCTATGATAACATATATATTTTCCTTAGTAATTTTTAGGTGGTAATAGTTACACCCTAATATATAAGGCTAGCAGCAGATGTATAACGAAAATACATCATTATTTTCTTGTCAATTTGATTCCTAATTGATATTGTTCAAGAGAGAGAAATTGAGATCCAAGAGGGAAGGAGGTCCATTTAAAGATGGAGAGAGATTCACTTGAAAAAAAAAACATATTGCTAAAAGAAATACTTACAATATACAAATGACGTGGGCATGTCCAATGCTCGCAATCATGAATTTTGATAATAGTGATTACAATGATGGACAAGTGATATTGTTGAATATGCCCCAAGGGGGGGAAATGGTAGTTGAAATGTGTTGAAGTGGATAATTGCATCACCTAGAGGGGAATTTATTGTATTACGACAAATATTTGATGCAAACACTGATCCAAAAAAAATTGTGAATATTTTCTTAACAAACATCTTCATTACAAAACCTTTTACATATACTTATATTTGCATGTGAAACATGAGCAATACAATGTCTAAACAATACTTCACCAACCATATACATAGACAATAATCAAATAACCATAAAGAAATCATAACACAAGACATGATAATGGAGTTCGTATAGTGTGGACTACGTCTTTGGGCCCTGGGTCAAGAGTGTGGAGGTCGCTTCATTAGTCTCAACAAAAGATAATGAGTACATAGAAAATATTTTTCAGCACAAGGATAGATCTCTCATCTTGAGTGGTAATGTCTCTCCAAAGAGACATTCTCCTACAAATTACTCTCACTCCTAGAGTCTTATCCTTTAACAAGACAAATAAATGAATTCTCACAAAAGTGGCATAAAATAGACACTCTCATGTAAGAGGTAACAAGTCCTCTTGAATCCATTGGTCAAATTAAAATCATACTCATCATCATCATCATCATCATCTCTAAATTTTGAGACCAACGATTGTAAACATGACTACTTTTTGATGATGTGTTAACATGACCCTCTTTCATCACTGCACCATCTTGTTTTCTTGTAACGCCTAAAATGATGAATTCCATACAAAAATTCAGATCTCATCGTCTTACTATAGCATACAGAGATCACCAGAACCTACAACATTCATTCCTCCTTTCGCCAAAATAAAAACAAGCAAGTGGCCAAAATGCATTATTATACCTCCCAATCTAACAATGACTTGAAAATCAGCTACTCAAATGCCAAAATTGTCAGTGTCATCGTGATCCTTGTGAAAAATCATGAATTTTGAGTTTAAAGTTGATCATATTCTAACACCTACAAATCTGGGCCTCTAGGGAATCTAAAAGATTCCTCACATCGTCAAACGATTCTCTATCTCAGGGTTCCACTAGCCGAGGTTCTGAATTTGTCTCACAGTTCCACAATGCATAGTTCCACTCTGCACATAACTCCAAATTCACTCACTCTCGATGTAGTTCCTCTAATGCTTGTATGGGAAAAAATATGAGTGTTAAATAAAAAATGTCAGCGTTACAAACAAGGTTCCACCTGATGCTCATTCTCATCCTGGGCTCCCCCACTATTAGAATGGAACTTGGGTTTTAAATCAATGTTGGCAGGAAGTGATTAGAAAGCCTCCTAACTGTCATGTTGGTTGGAAAATAGAATTTATATTATAGTTATAGAGTAGTCTAGGTTCAAAACCTATGGCCCCCATTTTGGGCCTCCATCTGTTGGATGTTGTTTGTCAATGGTGTATTTGGGGCCACCTATTAGGCCGGTTAGCTCGCAGCTGGTGCGGGTTCAAATCCTGATGGCCCCATATTATATGTGCTATGGTTGGGCCATTGGGAAAGATCACAGGTCATACCCACAAGCCTTGACTCACTTTAAATTTTATATATATTTGAATGACAGTTGGCTGAGTTGGTGGCGTTCTAACTGAGCATATATTTATTATTATTGCTTTTATAAGTAAAACAAAAATTTTCT